>OY728161.1:670782801-671994334 GCA_963277665.1 Viscum album | reverse complement strand
CTATGCATGTCTTATAGAATCCCAAGAAATTTGGGATTAATTTGGCCTTTATGTTGGTCCCCACAGTCTCATCAGTGGGCTGGTTTCCAATCTGCCTTCTCTAGAATTGCTTCCTTTCATCACAAAATATCCCCATCTTCTTCCATGAATTCTCCATTGATCACTGAATGAAACATGTTCATATTGGAGTGTAGATCAATTTAAAAAAATATCAAATTAAAATATGTATAATCAGATAAATCATTGGGTACTTCAAATGATGTTCAAAAATGTACCACATAATAGTGCATTTTAAGAAGGTATTACAATCATAATGTGAAATGATGTTCAAAGTGTAAAATGCACTAAAATGGTGTTTATTAATAATAAAGAACATGAATATTATATATATTAACAATGAATATTATCCTCATTTAGTTGATAATAATCGGGTAAAGAATATATAGTGTACTATGATGCATCCAGAGTTGGACTTGGAGCAGTTCTAATATAGGAGGATCAAGTGGTAGCTTATGTCTCTATGTTATGATATTGCATGAGAGGAATTACCCTACTCATGATCTAGAGTTATTATAAATGGTACATGCCATGATATGTTGGAGACACTATCTCATGGGTGAGAGTTTTATGGTATACACGGACCACAAGAGCCTCATGTGCATCTTTTCTCAGTGATACCTGGACCTTTGGAAAATGTGGTGGGTTGAGTATTTATAGTCTTTTGAATTTGAATTTTATTATACACCAGGTAAGGGAAACTTCATTTCTGAAACTTTGAGATGAAAGACACAGACATAGGCAGTATGGGAGTCTTGTGACGAGTGGCAGATAATGACCCTTTTTGTAGACATGCATCTAGATGTTCTGGAGTCTTAGGGATCAGTAGATTTTACTTCAATATTTTTTATACCCATGCTTTTGGACTAGATTAAGACCAAGCAATTTTTTGATCCAAAGGGCTCAGTTCTGAGAGAAAAATTATATGGTGGGAAGACACCATCATGATGGTCTCTCAGTAGTGTAAATTCTCTTCTTTTCTATGGCGAGTATGGGTTCCTGTGGGCTTATGCGAGGAGTTGATGAGGAAGTTTCATGCTTCTAGATGGGAATGAATCCTGGTTTAACAAAGATGTATCATGATCTCTATAGACAGTACTGGTGGTCAATAATGAAGGAGGTGGAAAGCTTCATGGATATATGCTTCACTTTTCAGCAAGTGAAAGTCGAGCATCAGAGGCTAGCTAGGATTTTATAGCCTTTTCCCATTACTGAGGGGAAATGGGATGATGTCACAATGTATTTTGTGACAGGATTACCCAAGAAAACCTATAATAATGACATTTTGTGGATTTTTGTGTATTTACTAACTAAGGTAACCCACTTCTTTCATATTAGGAAAACATTCATAGTAGATGATATGAACATCCTTTACATGCATGAGGTGGTTCGAATATGTAGTGTTTCAATAAGTATTATTTCTGATAGAGATCCTCATTTCACATCTCATTTCTAATAGGGTCTTTAGAATGATCTGGGATCACAAGTTCTTTTAAGCATAACCTATCATCCACAGACTGATGGTCAATCTGAGTGGACTATTCAGGTTCTAGAGGATATATTACGAGCCTTTATTTTAGATTTTGGTGGTTCATGGGAGAAAAATATGGCACTCATGGAGTTTGTATATAATAATAGCTTTTAGGCATTGATCCAAAATGGCGCCTTTTGAGGATTTGTATGGCAGAATGTATTTTTCACCTCTTTGTTGGATGGAGGCAGGTGAGTCAGCACTTTTGGGGATTAGTCTCGTGCAAGAGACATCTAAAAAGGATCAGTTGATCATATAGTGGTTGGTGACCATGCAGAATTGGTAGAAATCATATAATGGCCATTGTTGATGACCTATGTAATTTGAGTTTGGTCATCATGTTTTCCTTTGGTTGTCACCTAGGTTGGGACATTATTATCTCAGGAAACAGGGAAAGCTATTGCTCAATATTTTCCACCCATTTGAGATAGGGGAAAGGGTTAGTTCAGTGGCATACCATTTATCCCTTCCACTATTCTATTATTCCATGTACAAAGTGTTCCACATGTTTCAACAATAGATATATCATACAGACCCTTCCCATGTGATAGACGTAGCATTTGTTGCACTTTGTGTTGATGCATTATTTAAGGAGAATCTGATACTGGTTGTGGATCGTAGTGAGAAATATCTTCAAGGTAGGACTATATCATTGGTTCGAGTATAGTGGAAGCATGGGAGATTTCAAGAGGATACCTAGGAGAGGGATTCTAATGTGTGAAAATAGTGGCTAGACTTGTTCGTTGATACCTCACAGTGACTCTTGGAGCAGCTTGGGGACAAGATATTATATGGTGTGGAGGTTTTAAGATCCCATATTTTTTTAGGTATGTCCCTCTTTGAGTTTCTTGTTTGAGCCTTTGTGGTTGAGTCTTGTTTGGAGATAGAGATCCTTTGTTGGGGAAATAACCTTAAGTTTGGGGGATGTATGCGTGTTTTAATTAATGGGGTCTAGGTATAAATGGGTTAAGTGTTTCATAGGTTCTTGGTAACTTGAGAAGCTTTAATGGGGGTTAGTTATTTTAAAGGGAAAATGGGATGAAAAACCATTAGTAGAACATTTACATGTCGTGTAAATGTATTACACATTGTGTAATGTTCAGGGCTTTTAATAAAATAAATCCAAGGCGATGATTTTTTCGACGTATCCCATTAAAAGAATTTCACGATGTGTAACTACATTACACATAAAGGAATTCCCAAACCTATTGTTTTAAAGTATGTTGTGTGGATGATTTTTCATTCCATTTGGTTGCAACCTTATCCTATTGACCTTAGGGAATCTTCCAGGTGATTTTGGAGTGCCAACTTCTTTTCTGAATGTCCCGTTTGTGTGAGAAATACCTAGTAAGTGGTTTTGGTCCAGTTTTTCCTACTCTCTCCTGGTTCTCCAACCGTTGCAGTGAAATCCTTTGATCATGTGAATTTTTGGTTATGGTCTTGATCAGTTTTGATCTAGGAACCTCTTGTAGATCATATTCACCTTCTTTCTCATGAGCTTTTTCCATTGGAATCATTGTTGGATTGTCAGTTAAAGGTAGGGGGTCTAAATTTTAACCCTATGATTTGATAATTTCCAATTTTATGCTATATTTTTATTTCACCAACGTAACGTGTTCCCAAACCAATTAAATAATGAATGGGATTATTCCTTGAATCCCTTTTTTCAATTGACTTCTAACCTAGCTTATGGTTACCCGTGGGGTGAGTGAACCATGAATATAATGGAATTGGCTAATGGATTAAAGTGTGTATAGCATGAAATGTGACCTTGGGTGATTGCTTGATATAGAATCCCTAAGTTGTGACTTATTGATTTTTATATAATTGTTAATCAATTGTGATTTAAATTGAAAGTGGTATGTGAAAGATAAATGGTAATTCACATAATTAACTATTTATATTTTTGATGTGATATTGTGATATCTATGTTGTATTACAGGGCTTGTATTTCATGCTGAAATGCTTATATATCGGGTTTGGCCCTGGTACTTTCACACTTATATGTTTTAATGATGATATTGAGTGGGATTAGCCCAGTCACATGTTGTAATGCTTATAGAGAGTGGGATATGCCCAGTCCCATGTTGTAATTCTTACAGGTCTTTGAACCAGATGTTGTAATGCTTATAGGGCTTTGACCCAAATTGTTGTACTATACCATGGTTATTTAGTGGTGGTTGGAATGGTCATAAGACAAGCTTTGAGATATTCCAACATGGTGCAGAAGTAGGTTATTTTACCTTGGTTATATAGTGGTTGTTGGCATGGTCATAATACATGCTCAGAGACATTCCGACACAGAGCCAAAGTTGGTAGTTGTTGTATTTTATTAATTATTGAATTAATTAATACACTTATTATTTTATTTATTGCATAAACTTATTATCAGACTAGTGCGTTTATACATGGTGGTGTCAGCCTATTGATTTATAATCACACCCTATTCGGGCCATTGTTTGTTACCCGAGTAGATTACATGGATGTAGGTTTGGATAAGGGAAAATATTCTTGTTGTTGGTTATTTTCTTGTTGGATGTGCTGGATTTTGGATGTGGGACCAATGTGGGTCTTGGGACAAGGGACTTTTGAGTATTTATTTGAGTATGTTGGTCTTTTACTTGTATTGTTTCTATAATTAAATTTAGTTACATTCCAGTATGTCATTACATAATTTTGTTATTATTTATTGGATTATTCTGTTGGATTTTATTGTTGTCTTCTACTATGTCTATAATTTGATTTATTTCATTTATATGGTTTATTTTCTATTTTTATGAAACTTCATACCAAGGGGTATAGTCTCCCCGCTATACATTTCACACCCCCACTGCTAATCAGCAGCCTCTAGCATACGGGGAGGTGCGCTTGAGGTGTCGTAACCAACCCTTTTTACCACGTGAGAGAGTGTCGGATTGGGGGATGTTACAAAGTGGTATCAGAGGAACATATTTTCTTTTCTTCTACTTTACTATTTTGGAAAGGTAGAAATGATACTAGGATGTATTGGGACTTGGTAATGAGCTTATGCATGGGAGTAGTTAACCCATGTACGGGGGGAAATCCAAGTGTTTGGGGGTGGGATTTTTGTTTTTGTTGTGTGATTGTTATAGTTGATGTTATTTCACCTTGATTGATTCACATGTTGTGTGAGGTTATTGTTTTATGATGTTATTGTTTCTTTATATTTGAACTCATGGCCCAATATGGAACGAGATGAGAATACATGCATCATAATAGGCACATAGGGATATATTGATATGCATTGTTCATGATAGGGGCATATCAATTCTTACATGTTATATATACTTTCATGTTGAACTGTTATATGAGATATCTATTTCACTGGATAAATGAAATGAGTTGGCGTGTCATTCTAAAACTCTTATAATCTATGTTTAGTGAGACCAAAAGTCAATGGTTCTACATTAAATTCACCTATTATGGTTGGCCTTTTTGTTAGCTAGTTCTCTAAGGTGTTTGTTTGTCTTGTAGAGAAAATGCCTCCTCATCATCTTCAACTTGAGAATCAGGAGATTGGAAATCAACATGCTCCTAATGCAGTTGAATCGAAGCTTCTTGTAGTTCCCAAGGAGCATATGGATGTTCATCTTTGCGAAAGCTTCCTGGGGGTTATACGATCTATAGAAAGGGAGACGGTTCGTACCATACCTTAAAATTTTGAGCTGATAAGAGAGTTTTAGCTACAGCATCCACCGATGTTTACTAGGGAAGGGGGACCCAGGTTTCGGAGTTCCAGATCGATTCATCCTAGATGATCTTAAAGCATCTTGAGACACCTATAGATAGAAGGTTGAAGCTTGTTGCATATATGATTCATGGACCTGGAAAGCACTGGTGGGATATTCTGGAGGAAGATGGGCAGTAGGATGATCTATCTTGAAAGGACTTTGAAAAAAAGTTCTTGATCCATTTCTATCCTGAGATATTGAGGGATGAAAAATCTCATGAGTTCATGCATCTAAAATGGGTGGGCATGTCAGTGATGGACTATATTAGACGTTTCACTAACCTACAATGCTTTTCACCATCTTTGGAAGCTGATGAGATCTCCAAGATGAGACATTTTTAGGATGATCTCCGCTATGAGATCAGGTTACATGTAAATGTTTTTTCTTGAGAATATTTGAGGATGTGATTAACTAGGCACTCATCACGGAAGGGAATCTGAGAGAGGCCCCAACCAATGACCAGGCTATTTTAGTAAGTCAATCTGGAAACTCTTATTTGAGTGGAAAGAAACACCTCTATGACAGTTTACGCCAAGGAAGTAGTGGGTAGAACAGTCAATGTAGTGGACATCCATCTCAAGATTGTGTTTCATTCCAGTGATATCAATGTGGCATGTTTGGTCACAAGCACCCATAATGTCCTTAACCCATAGTATAATTTCATATATGTGGTATACTTGGTCATCTTCAAAGGTTTTATACAAACTCTCCATAGAAAACTAGTGGAAGGGGATAAATATAGACACCTGAGTCGGGAAGGGGCTCATCTACCCCTTAGCAGGCTGGTAGCTGAAGTTCCACTGGTCATTCGGACCGAGATAGGATATGTGGAACCCCAGTGCATGAGCAGTAATACCAGGAAATTAAAATAGCTCAGGTTAGCTAGATTGGATCCCAAGGAAGAGGTAAAAGTCAGTTTCACATTATGCCGACTACTCTAGCTATTTTGGATGCAAGACTGACTACCATTATAGGTACGATTCTTGTATCATCTACCTTAACTTGTGTTTTTTTTATACAGGAGCATCACATTATTTTCTATCTACTCTTTTTTCAAGTATTTTGGGCTTGAATGTGGAAATCTTGGATGGTTTTTTGACCATAGACACACCGTTGGGAGTACAGTCAAAGGATATCAAACGTTTCAAGGTGTTTTCTCTTGGGATTAGTGGTTACCATTTCTTTTGGGAACCATTCATGCTTAAAATGATAGGTTTAACCTTGATTCTTGGTATGGATTGGTTAGTTCTATAATAGGATCATATCAACTATTACAAGAGGAGAGTTAACTTTCTATCTCCAGAAGGAGGCAGTTACTTTCACTAAGGTGAGTAGGATCTTAAGGCTGATCACACGGGTGAAATTCAGTGAAAATTGGATTATCTCTTGGCTTAGATAGCCGGTCTTTCTATAGATAATGGTGGAATGTACCAAGATTATTTTCCTTTAGTGGTAGACCATTTTTATGATGTCTTTCTTGAAAATTTCTATGGCTTACTGTCTGAGTGAGAGATCAAGTTCACGATTGAGTTGGTGCCGAGAGCTAATCAATTTTCTATCCCGCCTTACAAAATGTCACCAAAAGACCTTTAGAATTTGAAAGTTTAGTTGGATGATCTAGAATCTAAAGGCTTCATGCAGCCTAGTACATCTCTTTGGGGTTCTATATTTATCTTTTACAAAAAGGATGATGGGTCTTCTCACTTATATGTGGATTATCAGAGGTTGAACTAGATGATGGTCAAGAACCGATATCCTCTTCCACTCATTGATGATATTTTTTATCATTTGAGATGTGTTAAGATCATCTCCAAGATTGATTTGAGATCAGGTTACCACCAGTTGAGATTGATATCATCGTACATACCTCAGACTTCTTTTAGGAGAAGATATGTCTTGTATGAGTTTGTAATGATATCATTTGGGTTGACCAATGCACTGGTGGTATTCATGGCCTTAATGAATAGGATCTTTCATCCTTTTCTAGACCAATTTTTGGTTGTTTTTGTCAAAAAAATCTTGGTATACTCCTAGTTAACATACAATCATGTTAAACATCTTGGCATTGTCTTGAGTATATTGAGAGAGTATTGTTTTTACACCAATCTAAACAAATGCAGTTTCTAGATTAATAAAGTGTACTTCATGGGCCATGTCATCCCAAAAGCAGGAGTGTCAGTGGACCTGGAGAAAGTAGTAGTCATGGTATCTTGGGAACATCCCAAAAACTTCTTTTAGACTATTATCTTTCTAGGTTTAGTAGGTTATTATCGGCACTTTATACAATATTTCTTCCATTTGGAAGCACCAATGTCTAGATTGACCAAAAAAGGGGTTGAGTTTGTTTGGTATGATTCTTACAAGAGTAATTTTCAGGAGCTTAAAGGAAGGCTAAACTCAGCACCTATCCTCACTTTACCTATGTCGGGTAAAGCATATACCGTGTACTATGACATATCTGGAATTGGACTTTGATCAGTTCTAATGCAGGAGGATTGAGTGGTTGCTTATGGCTCTAGGCATCTGAGACCGCATGAGAAGAATTACTCTACTCATGGTCTGTAGTTAGTAGAAATAGTGCATGACCTGAGATTTTGGAGAAACTATCTCATGGGTGAGAGGTTTGTGGTATACACGGACCACAAGAGCCTCAGGTATATCTTTTTTTAGCAAGACCCAAACCTTCAGCATAGGATGTGGGTTGAGTATTTGTAGTCTGTCGACTTTTAATTGTATTATACACCATGCAAGAGCAACATCATTGCCAACATTTTGAGCCAAAAGATGCAAACAGAGGCAATACGAGAGTCTTGTGATGAGTGTCGAGTAATGGCCCTTTTGCAGACATATATCTAGATATTCAGGAGTCTGAGGGATGGGTAACTCTAATTTCAACATATGTTATACCTGTGATTTTGTACTGGGTTAATACCGAGTAGTTGTATAATCTGAAGGGCTTAGTTCTGAGAGAAAATTTATATAGTGGGGAGAGACCATGAGGATGCTCTCTCGGCAGTGGAAATTCTCTTCTTTTCCATGGACGAGTATGGGTTCTTAGAGGCTTATGTGAGGTGCTGATGAGGGAGTTTCATGATTCTATATGAGTGGTGCATCCTGGTTTAACAAATATGTATCATGATCTCTAGAGATTGTACTATTGTTCAGGAATAAAGAAGGAGGTGGCAAGATTTGTGGCTATATGCTTCACTTGTCAGTGGGTGAAAGCCAAGCATCAGAGGCTAGTTGGGATTTTGCAGCCTTTTCCCATTCCTGAGTGGAAATGGGATGATTTCATAATGGATTTTGTGACAGAATTACCTAGGAAACCATAAGAATGAAGTTGTATGGGTTTTCGTGGATTAATTGACTAAGGTAGACCACTTCTTGCCTATGAGGTAAACCTTCACAGTTGATGATCTAAGTAGTCTTTATGTGTGAAAGGTGGTTTAGCTACACGGTGTTCCAAGGTGTAAGAACCCGTGTTTTCCCGAACTGCAGTTTTGAGCAGAAATTTGAATTTTTGTTGTTGGATGCTTGTGAGGGGTAAAAGGTCATTTTACCCTACCATCTAATATCGTATAATTTTTCTGACAGCTCCGTTGGTCCCGGAATAGGGAGTTTACCCTAGGACAGGAGTTTAGAAGAAATCTGAGCAGTTTGAATTTTGGTGGAATATTTAATATTTAATATTATTAAATTAAATATTAAATTATTCGTGTAGGTTTTCTTGGAAATAACTTTTAAACGGAGCATCTTATTAAAATTCCATTTGCGTTGTTGAGTTAGGAATGGGGAGTTTATCCTAGGGAAGGCATAAACTCATGTCGGGCGTCGGGGACAGCTCGAGCCCCTTTTTCTTCCTTTTCTTTTCTTCTTTTCTTTTCTTTTCTCTCTCTTACTTCTTCCACCTTACGCACGCTCCATGTGTGCTCCTCCTTGGAAATTTCCCATGGGGGATTGGGATATTGATAAAGTGGGAGAGTTTTGAGGCAAGAGGGGTACCGATTTGAAGCTCTTGATGCACTGAGTCGGCGTGCGGCAACCGGGAGCCGTGAAATCAACCGAAGCTTCGGTGGTTTCTGCCCGAAGATAGAGCCGTTTTTTTCACCATAGACCCCCTTTAAACATGTTGTTTTAATTCTTTAAAGCCTTATATTTCTTGCTTGTGGCCTCTTAAGGCTGGATCTAATGTTTCGGGGGCGAAAACGGGTGTTTCGGGTGTTTTCAGGGATTTCCCGTCGGAAAACCCAGAATACACGGCGTGTATTCCAAGGGTACACACCGTGTGTTCTTCCCATTCGGGGAAGTCAAATTTTTCTTAAGTAAACACCGTGTACTTTGAGCACACGTCGTGTGGTGGGTGGTCGTGTGGCTGGTCGTGTGGAAAAGAACACGGAATAGTGGTTTTTAGCGAGTACACGTCGTGTAGTGGTACTTGGGCATGTGTTTTAGTGAAAATACACACTGTGTGACTTTTTGTGAATAGTACACTCTGTGTACAGTAAAGTACACGCCGTGTACTTTTACACAGGCAGGCCCAATGTGCTCTGGCCAGGTGCTCTGGCCATGTACTGCTTCAGTTTGGTAATTTTGGGATATCTTATGCTCTGGAAGTCAGAATTGGGCATGTGAGTAGTCTATTCTGAGCATTTTTTCACATATATTGCAATGGTAGGATCCTTTTGACATTTAGAGGTCATATAAATGGGTTTGGGGGGGGGTTATCTAAATATAGGGGATTCTTCCTCCATTTATCGAGCACAATCGTCACCTGAGGGTGAGACTTGGCGAGGTTGTTAGGTTGGGTGTTCGAACCAACTTAGTCGAGACATTTAATATGAGATGAGTTTTGAGATATCTCCCATAACCTTTTCTATAGAGGATGTTTCTCTTTTGATACATTCCCTTCTGGCCTGTGAGGTCGTGAGACCAGGCACTTCCAAGGATCCCCAGAGGGATTCCTTTACTTGTGTGCTAACCTGGGGAGTCCCTGGTAGGATCTCTCTCTGGTTCTTCCTTTGATAGGACCCATGTTATGGAATTCCTATGTTGTCCTTCCTTTGAGGATTCCGTGTATGATTCCTCCCTTATCCTTTTCTAAGGATCCCGTGTAGGATGCCTCTACTCGTGTTTACCTGGAGGATCCCGAGTATGATGCCTCCTCGGTGTTTGATTTGATGGACCCAGGGGGTACCCATTGTTTGACTGACCCTGAGTTGTTACGTCGAGTTTGGGTAGAGATGGTGATCGGGTGTCACCTAGAACCCATGCCAACAGTGATCCCTTTGGGCTTTGGATGTATTGTTGGGTTGGGCATTCGGGCCACCCGCACTCATTTGTTTATATCTGACTTGGTTTGCTAATGATGTAGTGGTTACCAGAGGTGCTTCCTAGTTGATGGCTATTGAGCCTGATGTGAGGCGTCTTCTTGTTTGTTGGGATGCCTACCTTGCCTTGTGTGCCTGAGTAGTAGGTGGTCTGATGTTTAATTCCAACTACTGAATTTTTTTGTGTACCATTGTGCTACGCACCCATGTTTGGGGTGTCGTATGGTTGAGGACTTGATTAATTAAATACCTAGAATTTCATAGGTAATTTAATGAATATGTATAACTGCTGTTTGGGATCGTTGCATTGATCTAGGGCCACCCTGTGGGTGCGTTCCCTTGTTTAGTCGTTTGGCCAGGATACCCGAGGGTATGTCGTGTTTTTAGAATGCTTGAATTGACTTGAGAGGAATTGTATATAATTTCTTGTTATGTGTTGGGCTAGGCTCGGTTACTTTCTTCTATTCTATTAGCCTGAGGGAAAGGCCTGAGGGAAAGTGTTTGTTTAGCCTGAGGGCAACGTTTCATATGCTTGAGGGTTGTAGCTTCCATGACTAAGGGCAATCACCTGAGGGTTTCGTTTCTGTTTGGCCTGAGGGTATGATTCTGTTTCGCCTAAGGGTAAGGTTCTGATTAGCCTGAGGGAAAGTTTTGATTAGCCTAAGGGCAATGTTCAGTTGAGTCTGAGGTCAAGGTTCTGATTATCCTGAGGGCAGGGTTCTGTATCACCTGAGGGCAACGTTCTTATGCCTGAGGGCAGTAGCTTCCGTGCCTGAGGGCAAGATTATTATACGCCTTAGGGAACTATTCGTTATGCCTGAGGGAAGTCACCTGAGTGTTTTTTTTCTGTTCGCCTGAGGATAAGGATTCATATGTCTGAGGACAATGGTTACTTGTTTTTGGTTAACTTGTTCTGAGATATTTTTCTGGAGTTGGCTAAAGCACGTACATGTCGATGGGATTACAGACCCATATATCGACTTGATGGTACATAGCTTGAGTGGCACGATGTCCAACTCAATTCCCTTGCATAGGATGTCCAGGATATCGGGCCTATGGTCCCAAGGATCGATTGTTGATGTGGTTTCTTATTATTTAATTCACCTAATCATGAATGTTCATATTTATGTATATGTGTATAAGTATGGGACTATACATGTTTACGTATATAGATATGGATATCCATAGTGGCACTTGCCCAGTTGGCAGGGATTACATACCCTGAGTTCAACTGTGGTTGCATGTTTGGTTTACTTCCTTTTGTTGTGTTCCATCTAAGCTGATCACATTGTTGTTGCATACACATAGCAGCACAGTTATAAGTTGCTTGTCGGGGTGCCCTACTGAGATTATTTCTCACCCCTGCACGTTCACCTCGGTGTACGTGTAGACCTTATGTCTTATTTTCAGTTTGAGCATGATTTTCATGGTGGATAGGGCTGAGGCCCAGTGTTGCATGATCGAGCGGAGCTGCTCGAGTGGTTCTTCTGATCGGGCTGCTGCAGTTTGACATTGTCTGAAGATCAGGTACGTGGATTGGCTCAGAGTTAGTAGCAGAGCCCTGTACTTTTACTTTCAGTTTATTTTGTACTTTTATCTATATGGTCGGCCCGGTGGGTGACCAATGTTGTATTTTATTGCATAGCTGTTTGGTATTTTACATCATTTTACTATTACAGCTTGTTCTGTTTCAGTTGTTTATTGCTTCCACACTATGTTTACTTTCCATTGTGTATGATACTTAGTTATTTCCGCTATTTTCATACTCTGGTATGAGGTCATAGTCTCCCCACTATCACACCCTAGGCCCTCGCTGTTATTCGGCAGCCTCTGGCATACGGGGAGTCACGCTTAAGGCCTTGTGGAGAACTGGCTCGGAGCACCGGTTTAGTGGCTTCCGGGTCGGTACGTTACAAAGTGGTATCAGAGGAGTTTTCTTTCTTGGTCTTTACTATTTGGGATATGCTAGACAGGAGTATTAGGAATGTGTCGGAACCTGTGATGGATATCGGGCTGGTGCGTTGAGAACACTTGTTCCGGTAAGAAGTCCTGGTTTCCAGGGTTTGGGATTGCTGTTCTGATTTTGTGATGTTACAGTTTTATATGATTTTCACCTTCAATGACACACATGTTGTGTGGTGTTTGGATTTACTATGGATATATGTCTCTTGTCCATTGGTAAGATTCCAGGGATAGATTTTGACTCTTGGTCGGCAAAGGCAAGTGGTGTCTCATTCATCATACTAGGCACGTAGAATTCACAGCATATAGTCCTGCTAGTGTGTGTTTTTATTGACTATTGAGACCTTTGGGTCTGATTACACATACTTTTTACTCTAATGGTAGGTTATTTGGATCTATGTTGAGGCGTTATTGTGAGGATGATGACTCAATCCTTGTGCACAAGTGGTGAAGTGACCCCAATTGGTCTATGTGGCATGTGATGCCTTTTTGTTTAACCCCTTATTGGTTGTTGTATCTCAGGTTTGTGGTTATCTAGTTGGATCTTTGAGAATGATTTCGATAGATATCAGGGCTTTTATTGTGAACTGGACCTCTTTGTGGTATTTCTGTATACGGATACCCGATGAGTGTCAGTTCAGTTTCTCTTCTGCTTGGGTTGGGAACACTAGGGAGTAGTTCCTTCTAAGGATGCTCAGAGAGGATCAGGGCCCTTGTAGCCTTTGTTTCGGTTTTTACTTTCATTGGTCATTGTGATCTTTACTGTCTTCTAAGAGGTTTTGGATCTTTTGGGCTAGGTGGTTAAACCTTGTGATCCAGTTGTGAGGATTTTTTTTATATAGGGCTAGGTGTAAGACCTAGAGACCCTTGATTTTGACTTGAACCTTTGTAGGTCGATGTCTGTTCTGTTCTAGGTAAACCTGTGTGAAAATGGTTGACTTGTTCTTGAATCCTGGTTGGGTTTTGGCAGGATGTTAGTGTGGCTTAGAGAGATCTAGACACGCCTTCGGTGAAATCTTAGTGTACTCCTATAAGAGACGATCATGCTCTATCTTGATTCATCTTGAGTATGCTGAGTGAGCTTCGACCCTACATCGAGCTCCTTTTTCCTTCTTAATGTTCATCCCTGTTGAGGATGGAACCTTTTCTGGTGGTTCTCTCGGAGCAGTTTAAGGAAAGCCATATGGTGGGGAGTGCACCATTGGCCATTTGAGGGTGGTTATCCTCATTCTGGTTAATCTTCGATGTTTTCCACGAGCTTTTGAGCTCATAGTTTACTTTTAAAATTAAGACAAGGGTATTCCTATTGTGGGGAGTACCAGTTCAGGCGTAGTTGAGTATCTTCTGTGTAGAAGGTGGTTGTTAATGCGATAAGGCTAATCGTTGGATGGTCCAGGTAGCTTGGTTGTGCAGATGCTCGGTTTGGGAGAATGGCTGCTGGTCCTTTTACTGGGCTTCTTGGGGACAAGAAGGTTTATGGTGGGGAGTTTGTAAGAACCCTTGTTTTCCCGGACTGCAGTTTTGAGCAGAAATTTGAATTTTTGCTGTCGGATGCTCGTGAGAGGTAAAATGGTCATTTTCCCCTACCATCTAATCTCATTTAATTTTTCTGACAGCTTT
Organism: Viscum album; assembly: GCA_963277665.1. Classification (NCBI taxonomy): domain Eukaryota; kingdom Viridiplantae; phylum Streptophyta; class Magnoliopsida; order Santalales; family Viscaceae; genus Viscum; species Viscum album. The sequence goes on along the minus strand of OY728161.1, from coordinate 671,980,085 downwards.
GTTGGTCCTGGAATAGGTATTTTACCCTAGAACAGGATTTTGGAGGAAATCTGAGCTATTTGAATTTTGGTGGAATATTTAATATTTAATATTATTAAATTAAATATTAAATTATTCATGTAGGTTTGCTTAGAAATAAATTTTAAATGGAGCGTCTTATTGAGATTATTTATGCGTCGTTGAGTCTAGAATGGGGAGTTTAGCCTAGGGAAGGCATAAACTCATGTCGGACGTTGGGGTCGGGTCGGGCCCCTTTTTCTTCCTTTTCTTTTCTTTTCTCTCTCTTCCTTCCTCCTCCTTGCGCATGCTCCATGTGTGATCCTCCTTTCCTGTGTCCCATGGGGGGATTGGGATATTGAGAAAGAGTGAGAGTTGGGAGGCAAGAGGGGTACAAATTCGAAGCTCTCGACGCGCTGAGTCGGCGTGCGACAACCGGGAGTCGTGAAATCAACCGAAGCTTCGGCGGTTTCTGCCCGAAGGTAGGGCCGTTTATGTTTTCACCATATATCCCCTTTAAACATGTTGTTTTAATTCTTTAAATCCTTATATTTCTTTCTTGTGGCCTCTTAATGACGGATCTAATGTTTCGGGGGCGAAAACGAGCGTTTCAGGTGTTTTCATGGATTTCCCGTTGAAAAACCCAGAATACAAGGCGTGTATTCCAGGGGTACACGTTGTGTGTTCTTCCTGTTTGGGGAAGACGAAGTTTTCTTAAGTACACTCCATGTACTTTGAGTACACGACGTGTGGTGGGTGGCCGTGTGGCTGGCTGTGTGGAACAGAACACGAAATAGTGGTTTTTAACGAGTACACGTCGTGTACTTTGAGTACACGGCGTGTACTTTTACACAGGCAGGCCCAATGTGCTCTGACCATGTGCTCTGTCCATATATTTCTTCAATTTGGAAATTTTGGGATATCTTATGCTCTGGAAGTCAGAGTTGGGCGTGTGAGTAGTCAATTCTGATCATTTTTTCACGTAGATCGCAATGGTGGGATCTTTTTGAAATTTATAGGCAATATAAATGGGTTTTTTGGGAGTTTTTATCTAAATGGAGGGGATTATTCCTCCATTTATCGATCACAATCGTCACCTGAGGGTGAGACTTAGCGAGGTTGTTAGGTTGGGTGTTCGGACCAACTTAGTCGAGACCTTTAATATGAGATGAGTTGTGAGCTATCTCCTGTAACCTTTTCTATAGAGGATGTTTCCCTTTTGAGACATTCCCTTCTGGCCTGTGAGGCCGTGAGACCGGGCACTTCCAAGGATCCTCGGAGGGATGCCTTTACTTGTGTGATGACCTGGGGAGTCCCTGGTAGGATCTCTCTTTGTTTCTTCCTTTGATAGTACCCATGTTATGGAATGCCTATGTTGTCCTTCCTTTGAGGATTCCATGTATGATTCCTCCCTTATCCTTCTCTAAGGATCCTGTGTAGGATTCCTTCACTCGTGTTTACCTGGAGGATCCCGAGTATGATGCCTCCTCAGTGTTTCACTTGAGGGACCCAGGGGGTACCCATTGTTTGATGGACCCTAAGTTGTTACCTCGGGTTTGGGTAGAGATGGTGATCGGGTGTCACCTAGAACCCATGCCAACTGGTGATCCCTTTGGGCTTTGGACGTATTGTTGGGTTGGGCATTCGGGCCACCCACACTCGTTTGTTTATATCTGACTTGGTTTGCTGATATTGTAGTGGTTACCAGAGGTGCTTCCTGGTTGGTGGCTGTTGAGACTGACGTGAGGCGTCTTCTTGTTTGTTGGTAGTGGGTGGTCTGATGTTTAATTCCAACTGCTGGATTTTTTTGTGTACCGTTGTGCTACGCGCCCATGTTTGGGGTGTCGTATGGATGAGGCCTTGATTAATTAAATGCCTATAATTTCATAGGTAATTTAATGAATATGTATAACTGCTATTTGGGATCGTTACATTAATCCAGGGCCACCCTGTGGGTGCTTTCCCTTGTTTATCCATTTGGCCAGGATACCCGAGGGTATGCCGTGTTTTTAGCATGCTTGAATTGCCTTAAGAGGAATTTTATATAATTGCTTGCTATGTGTTGGGCTGGGCCCGGTTACTTGCTTCTGTTCTATTATCCTGAGGGAAAGGCCTAAGGGAAAGTGTTTGTTTAGCCTTAGGGCAAAGTTTCATATGCCTGAGGGTTGTAGCTTCCTTTCCTGAGGGCAATCACTTGAGGGTTTTGTTTCTATTTGGATTGAGGGTGTGATTCTGTTTCGCCTGAGGGAAAGGCCTGAGTGAAAGGTTCTGATTAGCCTGAGGTAAAGTTTTTATTAGACTGAGGGAAATGTTCAGTTGAGCCTGAGGGAAAGGTTCTGATTATCCTGAGGGCAGGGTTCTGTATCGCCTGAGGGCAATGTTCTTATGCCTGAGGATAGTAGCTTTTGTGCCTGAGGGAAAGATTCGTATATGCCTGAGGGAACTATTCGTTATGCCTGAGGGCAATCACCTGAGGGTTTTGTTTCTATTCACCTGAGGGTAAGGATTCATATGTATGAGGACAATGGTTACTTGTTTTGGGTTAACTTGTTCTGAGATGTTTTTCTGGCGTTGGCCGAAGCAAGTACATGTCAATGGGATTACAGACCCATATATCGACTTGATGGTACACGGCTTGAGTGGCATGATGTCCAACTCAATTCCCTTGCATAGGATTTCCATGAGATCGGGCCTATGGTCCCAAGGATCGACTGTTGATGTGGTTTCTTATTGTCTAATTCACATAATCATGAACATTCATATTTATGTATATGTGTATAGATATGGGACTATACATGTGTACGTATATAGATATGGACATCCATGGTGGCACTTACCGAGTTGACAGGGATTACATACCCTGAGTTCAACTGTGGTTTCATGTTTGGTTTACTTCCTTTTGTTATGTTCCAACTAGCATGAGCACGTTGTTGTTTCATACACATAGCAGCACAGTTATAGGTTGCTTGTCGGGGTTCCCTACTGAGATTATTTCTCACCCCTTCATGTGAACCTCGGTGTATGTGTAGACCTTATGTATTCTTTTCAGGTTGAGCACGAGTTGCATGGTGGATAGTGATGAGGCCCAGTGTTTCATGATCGAGCATAACTGATCGAGTGGTTCTACTGATTGGGCTACTACAGTTCGACATTGTCTAGAGATCGGGTACGTGGATTGGCTCAGAGTTAGTAGCAGAGCCCTATACTTTTACTTTCAATTTCTTTTGTACTTGTATCTGTAAGGTCATCCTGGTGGGTGACCAATGTTGTATTGTATTGCATTGTTGTTCGGGATTTTACAGCATTTTACTATTACATCTTGTTCTATTTCAGTTGTTTATTTCTTATGCACTCTGTTTACTTTCCACTGTGTATGATACTTAGTTTTTTCCGTTATTTGATTACTCTGGTATGAGTTCATAGTCTCCCCACTATCACACCCTAGGCCCTCACTACTAGTCGGCAGCCTCTGGCGTACGGGGAGGTGCGCTTGAGGCCTTGTGGTAAACCGGCTCGGAGCACCAGTTTAGTGGCTTTCAGGTCAGGATGTTACATAAGGAGTGTAAGAACCTGGATCTTCTTTTTAGGTACGCCTTTCCTTTTTCTGGAGTTTTTGAGAAAAATGGAGTTTTTGGAAATTTTCGAAGTACACGCCGTGTACTCTAAAAGTACATGTCATGTACTTTTTTTTCATTAAACGAACCGGGGTCACGCCTAATCGATGAAAAGCTCTTCTTCTCCATCTTCTTCATCCAAGAGCGTCGGGAACCTGTAGATCTTCGACGAGCCACCGCCTCTCTGTCCGTTCTCCGATTCGAGCACTGTTGATTGCATTGGAATCACAGCGGTGAGTTATCCCTTCTACTTGGGTCTTGTTTTCCAATTCCTCCTCTTTCTCAAGTTATCGTGGTTTATGTGTTTCGGACGTTTTCTCAGATCTAAGATGTTCTAAGGAGAATTTGTCATCGTTGTTCACGTATATCGATCTCCTAGGATTGAGGTAGGTGGTTTGTATCTTTCTGTAGAAAGTCTTTGAGTATTTTGTGCAATTTCGCCAATTCCCTTGAACGAGAATTGTGCGTTTTCCTGTTTTTCCCTTGATTGATTGCCAGATTGCTTGATTGCGATAGTAGAGGTTTACCTTTGTGAATAGAGTAGTTTTTTTTGTACTCTGGATTGTTTTCCATACTTGTTTTTCTTATTAGGCGCTTTTCCAGTTTCCATGCCTAGTTTTAGGATAGTGGAACTGTTTCTTTGTTATGCTGTTGAGCCTTGGAATGATAGTCAAGTAGTTCTTAACATTTACTTGGATGATACACACATGCTATGCATGTTTATTTTACACAGGGCTGCGATAACCTAGTGTAGTGGACCATAGGGAGAATGGACGGAAGGGCTTCTCCAGAGTGTCTTTAATTTACGATGCGATACCACAGGGGGAATTGACGTTGAGTACTTCCTCAGAGAGTCTGTGGTTACTCGATGCGGTCCATAGGGGGAATTGACGTTGAGTGCTTCCCCAGAGATTCTTTAGTACGATACGAGACTATAGGGGGAATTGACGGTGAGTGCTTCCCCAGAGAGTCTATTCTTTAGCTGAAACAGAGGGGTGAGACTGTGTGCACCTCCCAGGGGGTTGGTAGTACTTATAGGTTGAACCATAAGGGTTAGGCTGTGAGAACTACCTAGGGGGTTACCTTTGTTTTACTTATTGATTGTTTTATACCTGTGTAATTTATATGCTAGACTGTAAATTGTAGCTACTGTGTATTTTCCTGTTTACTGTTCTTGTACTTTACTTGCCATGTATTCACTGAATGTTAGGAACAGATCTTTGGGTGGTTGCCTATTGGGACTTTGTCTCACACCCTGTTTGGGTCATGCTTTTGGGCCCAAACAGATTATATTGTTGCAGGTATAGATAAGGGCAAGCGCCCTTCTACTTCAGGTTCTTGATTGCACTGGAGCTGGAGAGCATGGGACCGAGCCAAGGCTTGCGATGCTGAGGAGTTGCTCATCTATTTTTCTTTTGTACTTTGGTTTAGTATTGTGTTCAGAATGGTGACCTATTTGGTTATTTTCCTAGACATATATGTATCATGCATCATTTATATACATTTCTTCTCCAGTTGTTTATTTATCAGTCTTCCATTGTTTACTCTTGTATGGATGTCTACTGTTTTCACTATTGTTATTATTTGTTTTTCTCTTCCGTTGTGTACTCTTCCAATGAGGGCATAGTTTCCCCACTATCACACCCAAGGCCCTTGCTGCTAGTTGGCAGCCTCTGGCATTCGTGGAAATGTGCTTGAGGCCATGTGACCAACCGGGTACGGGGCGCCTCTGGGTGGCTTTCTGAATCGGGACGTTACAAAGTGGTATCATAGGAGTTCTTTTCTCTTGATTTACTGTTTGGAGACTTTATCCAAGGATAGGATAGATTCGGTACTTGGTATTAAGCTGTGCTCGGGAGTAGCTAACCCATGTATAGGAAAAATCCATACTACCTCGTTAATTGCAGTTTGCTGTTTTTGAGATTTTACGGTTGATATGATTTCACCTAGAGTGATTCACATGCTTTGTGTTGTTATTGTCTTGATTATTGCGGTTCTATTTCTGTCGCAACCCGATGAGATGAGGGTATTCCATCTCATGCATCATATAGGCACTTGTAGAAATCACATGTCATGCATTCTTGCCATGCCATTTAGGGTGCATAAGCGATTGCATGCTGTTGTGATAGAATTTGTGTAGATTATGCATGTTGTTGTGATAGATGCTTGATAGTATCTATGCTGCCTTTTTAGAGGATTGTTTGTATTCTACTTTGCTTAAATGAACGCCAAGTTTTGATTCGTGGGGAGTATGGGCCCTCACAGATCGGAATTTAGCACCTCTTTGACTTGTTTTCTGTGTTTTCTGGGCTTCTGTGTAGTTTCTGAGCTACTGCCCAGAAAAAACCCAGAATACATGGCGTGTACTTTTGACTACACGCCATGTAGTTTTAGACCGTGTCACTGACCGTGTGAGCAGGGACACGCTGTTGTAGAAATAACTTCAGGAACACGCCGTGTACGGTTGGTACATGTCGTGTAGTTCGGAGCTGTGTACCCAGTTGTGTCACTAACAACACGGGTCGGGGAAGCTCAAGTAGAACATGCCATGTTGTAAAGTAACACACTATGTAGTCTTGTCCCGATACCCGGTCGTGTCACGAACAACATGGGATGGTGTCGCCTTCACCTATACATGTTGTGTTTGTTCGGAACACATCATGTAAGGTTCAACTGTGTATAAGGACGTGTTTTTAACAACACGGGCCACCGAAGCCTTGTCTAGTACACGTCGTGTTTCTTCATAACACGCTATGTAGTCTTGGGTTAAGTCAGACCGTGTGAGTTAGCCGTGTAAAGAGACTCGGGTAGGGGAATAGTTTTCAAGTACACGCCGTGTGTGGGGTCAACACGCCGTGCAGTTTGAGGTGTTACACAACCTATAGGGTAGGGGTATACACCCATTTCAGTGGCTTAAGAAGACACGCCGTGTAGTTTTTATACACGCCGTGTAGTCTTGTTTTGTAAACTTGTGTGTTTTACTTCCCCTGTTCCCATTTTGTACTCATGTGTTCTCTGTCCTTGTTAATTCTGATCTAAGGTGTGCTTTTGATCTTTCATAGATATGCCTTTGAGACGTCCTATGGTTATATGTCAGTCGTCAAGCAGTGATCAGACGCCATATATGGCTGATCAGGGGCTTCCTGCTGATCATCCTACTATGCCAGCCTTAGCACCAGCAGTTATACCAGTTGCAGGTGCTGATGCGCAGTTCAGAGAAGGTTTTATAAGGATGATGCAGACCTTTCAGGGAGCACCGTCTCCTGCCACGACTATGGCAGACTTGACGCGGGTCTTCCAGCAGCAGCATACTCCTACTTTCTTAGGGGAAGGAGGACCACAGGCTGCAGAGTCATGGCTGGAAGCCATACTGACTATCTTCGAGCATCTGGAGATGCCTCCAGAAAGGCGGGTCAAGCTCGCTACCTATATTCTCCGAGACTCTGTCAAGAGGTGGTGGGACATGATCTCACAGGAGGGTCATTAGCAGGTTATGGCTTGGGAGGAGTTCTAGCGTGTGTTCTACGACTACTTCTACCCGGAGACCCTGAGGGCCGATCGAGCCCAGGAGTTCATGAGTCTAGAGTAGGGTACTCTTTCTGTCATGGAGTATTCCTCTCGTTTCACTAAGCTGCAGCATTTCACACCCCTCCGGGATGGGAGTGGGGTGTTCTTAGCAAGGAAGTTTGAGGATGGACTCAGGCAGGAGATCTGCTCGTAGGTGAATATCTTCTAGTTGACTTCCATCACTTCCATCATCAACCAGGCACTGATTGCAGAGAGTAATCTGAGAGACTCTGGAGCTGTAAACCAGGGCGGTTCTGCTTCCAGATCTAGTGTTCCTCCAATTGATAGTAGGAAGCGCCGTAGGGAGCCTACGTGCGGTGATCCGAGGAGGCGAGACACATCATCAGGTAGCCAGGTCATATGCTACTAGTGTGGAAGGGCAGGGCATACGAGGCCGCAGTGCCAGAGAGACCCAGTGGAGTGCCAATCTTGCGGAAAGATGGGTCACCTTCAGCGTTTCTTCCAGGTTTTCTCACCAGTTTATGGTGACGGGGGTTCTTCCATGACTCCTCATTCAGGAGCGGCACCACCAGTTTCTCACCAGTCGGGGAACTGGAGTTCTTCTGGCCGTTTGGGCTGAGGTGGAGGTCGAGGTGGTGGCAGTTAGTCACCAGTCCCTCGGCGCCAATAGGGAGGTTCAACTCAGAGTGGTCACGTAGGGTCACAGGGCCGTGGGGCAGGCCAAAATTTTGCGGTAGAGCAGACCTATCAGAAGCAGGATCTCAGACCTTCTACAGTTCGAGGTATGATTTTAGTAGCCTCAGTTTTATCTTCAACCCTTTTCGATACTGCTGCTACGCATGGCTTTATCTCTGTTGCTGTTTTGAAGAGACTTGGGCTCTGTATCTTTTCTTCTACCGACTCGTTGACACTAGACACACCTTTGGAGATGAGGAAATATAGTGTACGTCAGTGTAGAGAGTTCCCTCTCGAGGTTGCAGGGAATTGTTTTTTATGGGATCTCTATGTCCTAGAGATGACTGGATATGATGTCATCCTTGGGACGGACTGGTTGGTTCCCTTCCAGGAAGTCGTCGACTGTTATCACCGCAAAGTGAGTTTCATTTCACCAGAGGGTGAATCTTTTCTTCATAGAGGCGAATGGGATGTTCAGGTGAGTCAAGCAAGACTCGAGCATCATGGGCTAGGAAGGGTGACAGCCCAGATTGCTAGTCTTTATCTGGATAACCAGGGGAATTCGCAGTTGGAATTTCCTCCAGTGGTGGATCGTTTCAAGGACGTCTTTCCAGAGGACTTCTCAAGTTTTCCTCTAGAGCGTGAGGTAGACTTTTCTATTGAACTCGTTCTAGGAGCAGCACTGGTGTCCATTCCTCCTTATAGGATGGCCACACCTGAGTTGCAGGAGCTTAAGAAGTAGTTAGAGGAGTTACAGGAAAAGGGTTTCATCCAACCCAGTACTTCTCCTTGGGGTTTGCCTGTCCTATTTGTGAATAAGGAAGACGGTGCCCTTCGACTTTGTGTGGACTATCGGAAGCTAAACCAGTTGACGGTCAAGAACCGGTATCTCTTGCCGAGGATCGATGACCTCTTTGATCAGCTTCGAGGATCCTGGGTGTTCTCGAAGATAAACTTGAGGTGCGTCTATCATCAGTTGCGTGTTAGACCGTCAGATATACCTCTGACAGCCTTCAAGAGTAGGTATGGTCTATACGAGTATACAGTCATGCCATTTGATCTCACAAACGCGCCTGCAGTTTTCATGGCACTAATGAACCGAGTGTTCCATCCTTACTTGAACTCCTTCATTGTGGTCTTCGTGGATGATATCTTGGTGTACTCTCACACTTGACATGACCATGCCACACATCTTGAGATCATTATGAGTACACTAAGAGAGCATCAGCTTTATTCTAAACTCTCGAAGTGCTACTTTTGGATGGAACAGATTCACTTCTTGGGTCACGTCATCTCAGAGGCAGGAGTATCTGTGGACCCAGAGAAAGTGAGAGTTGTAGTCTCCTAGGAGCAGCCAAAGAACGTTTTTGAGGTACAGAGTTTCCTAGGACTGGCTAGATACTACAGACGCTTCATTCAGTACTTCTCACGCCTAGCAGCACCATTGACAGGTCTGACCAAGAAGGGGGAGAAGTTCTTATGGTCAGATTCTTGTGAGTCAGCCTGTCAGGAGCTGAAGGGAAGGTTGACATCGATACCGATACTAGTCTTGCCAGAGCCAGGCAAGATCTATACAGTCTATTGTGATGCTTCAGGTATCGGACTAGGCGTTGTGCTTATGCAGGGAGATGGAGTCGTTGCGTACGGGTCTCGGTAGTTGAGGCCACATGAGAGGAACTACCCGATGCATGATCTAGAGTTGGCAGCTATTGTTCATGCCTTATGCAGTTAGAGACACTATCTTCTGGGAGAGCACTTTGTGGTCTTCACCGACCACAAGAGTATCAAGTATATCTTCACTCAGCGTGATCTGAATCTGAGGCAGTGTAGGTGGGTCAAGTATCTTCAGTCTTTTGATTTCGAGCTTGCCTATACGCTGGGAAAGGGAAACGTGGTGGCAGATGCGTTGACCAGGAGAACTCGGATTTAGGCAGTTCAGGAGGCCAGTAGTGAGTGGAAACTTATGGGTCTGTTATCTAAGATGCATCTGGAGGTGCGCGATAGACAGGGACATACCTTCCTATCTTCTGTAGTTGTTACCTCTACACTACTTGATCGGGTACGGATGAGGCAGCTATCAGACTCAGAAGGCTTATTCATGTGGGAGAGTGTGTAAGGAGAGGACCCTCTTCCTGGATGGACAGTGTGAGAGGATGAGATCTTGCATTTCCAGGGACGCGTATGGGTGTCAGCAAACATACGCGAGGAGCTGATGCGGGATTTCCATTCCTCAGTTTGGGCAGTTCATCCTGGCGTCACCAAGATGTATCAGGATCTTCATCGCCAGTACTGATGGCCAGGTATGAAGAGAAATGTTGCTGGTTTTGTCATGAGATTCTCTACTTGTCAGCAGGTGAAGGTAGAGCATCAGCGACCAACATGCCTTTTAAATCAGTTACCCATTCCGGAGTGGAATTGGAACGATGTTGCGATGGAGTTCGTGACCGGGTTGCTGAGGTCGCCTCGAGGGAACGATGTTGTTTGGGTGGTCGTCGACAGACTTATGAAGGTCGCTCACTTCTTGTTGATCAAGGAGACCTTCAGTGTCGATGATCTAGGATGACTTTACATCAGAGAGATCATTCGTCTCCATGGAGTTACACACTATGTTGTTTCAGATAGGGATGCGCGCTTTACCTCTCGGTTCGTGCAGGGACTTCAGAAGGCCTTGGGTATATAGGTACTTTTGAGTACAGCATACCATCCCCAGACTAATGGCCAGTCTGAGCGCACGATCCAGGTGCTTGAGGATATGCTCTGATCTTGCATTCTAGACTTTGGCGGTTCTTGGGATAAGCATGTCCCTCTTGTGGAGTTCGCCTACAACAACAGTTTTCAGGTGACTATACAGATGGAACCATACGAGGCCTTGTACAGCAAGCCATGTCGATCACCCTTATGCTAGTTGGAGGCAGGAGAGGCGCTTTTCTGGGACCTCGTCTTGTTCAGGAGACTTCAGAGAAGATAGAGCTGATTCGGAAGAGGATGGATACAGCACAGTCTCGGCAGAAGTCTTATGATGATCAGCGGAGATGACCTCTGGATTACGAGGTTGGAGATCAGGTTTTCTTGCGTGTCGCACCGAGCTTGGGACACAAGAGGATTCGGAGATAGGGCAAGCTTTCACCATGGTACGTCGGGCCGTTTGAGGTGTTGGAGAGAGTTAGGTCGGTTTCTTGTCGGTTGTAGCTACCTCAAAGGTACCGGGACATGCATGAAGTCTTCCATGTCTCTCAACTCTGATGTTACTTTTCAGACTCGTATCATGTCTTTCAGCCTAAGGAGGTTGAGCTCGAAGTGGATGCATCTTTTGAGGAGCATCACATCTGGATTGTCGATTGCAGTATGAAGGTTCTCCGTGGGCGGTCTATCCCTCTCGTACGAGTGCTATGGCAGCATGGGCGAGTACAGGACGAGACCTGGGAGAGGGAGGCCGATGTATGATCTTAGTGGCTGGAGCTGTTCGGGGTTTCTTCTTCTATGCCTCGCTAGGGAAATTTGGGGATGAATTTCTTTAATGGGGGAAGTTTGTAAGAACCCGAATCATCTTTTTAGGTACGCCTTTCCTTTTTCTGGAGTTTTTGAGAAAAATGGAGTTTCTGGAAATTTTCAAAGTACACGCCGTGTACTTTATGAGTACACGCCATGTACTCTTTTCCCACTCGAAGCTCTGTGATGGTCGTGTCTAGGACACACACACGGTGTGCAGGGGTGACATGGAGGCCGATTTTGGCGGAGTACGGAAAAAACTAGTACACGTCGTGTACTTTCTTTTTTTTCATTAAACGGACCGGAGTCACGCCTAATCGACGAAAAGCTCTTCTTCTCCATCTTCTTCGTCCGAGAGTGTCGGGAACCCGCAGATCTTTGACGAGCCACCGCCTCTCCATCCGTTCTCTGATTCGAGCACCATTGATTGCGTTGGAATCGCAGCGGTGAGTTCTCCCTTATGCTTGGGCCTTGTTTTCCAATTCCTCTTCTTTCTCAAGTTATCATGGTTTATGTGTTTCAGACGTTTTCTCAGATCTACGATGTTCTAAGGAGAATCTGTCGTCGTTGTTCACGTATATCGATCTTCTAGGATCGAGGTAGGTGTTTTGTGACTTTCTGTAGAAATTCTTTGAGTATTTTGTGTAATTTCACCAATTCCCTTGAACGAGAATTGTGCATTTTCCTGTTTTTCCCTTGATTGATTGCCTGCTTGCTTGATTGCGATAGTAGAGGTTTACCTTTGTGAATAGAGTAGTTTTTTCTATACTCTGGATTGTTTTCCATACTTGTTTTTCTTATTAGGCGCTTTTCCAGTTGCCATGCCTAGTTGTAGGATAGTGGAACTGTTTCTTTGTTATGCTGTTGAGCCTTAGAATGATATCCAAGTAGTTCTTGAGGTTTACTTGGACGATACACGCGTGCTATGCATGTTTATTTTACACAGGGTTGCGAGAACCTAGTGTAGTGGACCATAGGGAGAATGGATGGAAGGGCTTCTCCAAAGTGTCTTTAATTTACGATGCGAGACCACAGGGGGAATTGACGTTGAGTGCTTCCTCAGAGAGTCTGTAGTTCCTCGACGTAGGCCACAGGGGGAATTGATGTTGATTGCTTCCCCAGAGAGCCTTTTGTATGATACGAGATATAGGGGGAATTGACGGTGAGTGCTTCCCTAGAGAGTCTATTCTTTAGCTGAACCAGAGGGGTGAGACTGTGTGCGCCTCCCAGGGGGTTGCTAGTACTTATAGGTTGAACCATAAGGGTTAGGCTGTGAGAACTACCCAGGGAGTTACCTTTGTTTTACTTTTTGATTGTTTTATACTTGTGTAGTTTATATGCTAGACTGTAAATTGTAGCTGCTGTGTATTTTCCTGTTTATTGTTCCTGTACTTTACTTGCCATGTATTCACTGACTGTTAGGCACAGATCTTTGGGTGGTTTCCTATTGGGACTTTGTATCACACCCTGTTTGGGTCATGATTTTGGGCCCAAACATATTATATTGTTGCAGGTATAGATAAGGGCAAGCTCCCTTCTACTTTAGGTTCTTGATTGCATTGGAGCTGGAGAGCATGGGACCGAGCTGAGGCTTGCGATGTTGAGGAGTTTCTCATCTGTTTTTCTTTTGTAATTTGGTTTAGTACTGTGTTCAGCATGGTGACATGTTTGGCTATTTTCCTAGATATATATGTATCATGCATCATTTATATACATTTCTACTCTAGTTTTTTATTTATCAGTCTTCCGTTGTTTACTCTTGTATGGATGTCTAGAGTTTCCGCTATTATTATTATTTGTTTTTCTCTTCCATTGTGTACTCTTCCAATGAGGGCATAGTTTCCCCACTATCACACCTAAGGACCTTGCAGCTAATCGGAAACCTCTGGCGTTTGGGGAAATGTGCTTGAGGTCATGTGACCAACCGGGTACGGGGCGCCTCTGGGTGGCTTCCGGAACCGGGACGTTACAAGGAGTATCATTTCAGAAAAAGATCATCATTTCAAATCTCATTTCTGGTAGGGTCGTCAGAAGGATCTTAGATCATGGGTTTTTTAATCACAGTCTATCATACACAGAATGATGGTCAATCTGAGCAAACTATTCAGGTTTTTGGAGGATATATTACAAGCTTTTGTTTTGGATTTTATCACTTCATGGGAGCAACATATGGAACTCATGGAGTTTTCATATAATAATAGCTTATAGGTATTGATCCAAATGGTACCTTTTGAAGCTTTTTATGGTTGACCATATTGTTCTCCTATTTGTTGGATGGAGGCAAGTGAGTCGGTACTTGTTGGGCCTAGTCTCATGTAGGAGACATCTGAAAAGGTTCGGTTGATCAGACTGTGATTTTTTACTACAAAGAGTAGGTAGAAATCATATGTTGACCATCGAATATGACCTTTGGAATTTGAAGTTGGTCATCATGTTTTCTTTCAGGTGTTTCTTAGGTTGGGATAATGTTGTATCATGAAATAGGGAAAGCTAGCGCCTAGGTTTTTTGGGCTGTTTGAGATAGTGGAAAGGGTCATTCTAATGGTGTATCGTTTATCACTTCCATAGTGCTACAGTGTCATGAACGACATGTTCCACATGTCATAGATATGGAGATATCATCCAGACCCTTCCCATGTGATATATGTATCATATGTTGAGCTTTATATTGATACGTCCTTTGAGGAGCATCTGATATGGGTTTTGGATCATAGTGAGAAATATCTTCGGGGTAAGACTATATCATTGGTTCGAGTGCAGTGCCAGAATCGGCGAGTTCAGGATGAGAACTATGAGAGGGAGTCTAATATGTGAACACAGTGGTCAAACTTATTTTTTGAGGCCTCACAGTGCTACTTGGAGCAACTCAGAGATGAGTTTTTATGTGGTGGGAAGGTTGTAAGATCTCATCTTTTTCTAGGTATGTCCCTATTTAAGTTTTTCATTTGATCCTTAGTGGATGATGTCATGACCCCCTCCCTCCAAATATTCCCCTCCTGGGCTAGAAATGAAGAAAGGGAGATAATGACCCTCGAGTCCTGCCTCCAGTAGGCCCTGGCTTGGCGACTAGTACCAAGGGTATACAATATCACAAAAATGAGATGCATTTCCCTTTTTAGAAAAACAAGATCAGTAGATAAGATGGTCCATCCCAAAACAACTCCAAGACACACACACACACACACACACACATATATATATATATATAAATCTAAAATTCATCCCACATGCATGTTTAAAATATAACTGTTACAAATACAATGAAACCTCAAAGTAAATACCAAAGGAAAGGCTAAGAAGTGACATAGAAACTGTCCCAACGTCCGAGCTAGTAATGCCCAGCACGGTCCATGTAGTCCTCTTGGAAATCTAAAAGCAGTTTTATAACGTAGGGTGAGAATACAAGTATACTCAGTAATAAAACCAAAGTCTCTCGTGCACAAGTGAGAGAAGCATACTAATGCTCCCATGAGAAAACAACAGAACCCAGCAGCACCTAACAAGGTATACTAGTCATACCAACCTCAAGAAAACTCACCAAGTAACGCAAGTCAAGTAAAGTAATATAGTAAGAATCTTGGTGATAGGGTATCCCACACCACTTTCCCACTAATTAGCTGCTCTCAAACCCTAATGGAAAACGTCCTAGCGTTCCCACCTCTTCCGAACAAATTAAACCACATCTCGCCCGTACACACCTGGGCCTCATAACCACAACACATACCGTCCGAAGACACCTGAGCCACTACCATAACACATCCCACCCATAGACACCTAGGCCACTACCACAACACATCCCACCCATAGACACCTAGGCCACTACCACAACACATCCCACTCATAGACACCTGGTCCATAACCACACCTCATCCCAAAGACACCTGGGAAGAAAAACACATCTCATCTCGAAGACACCTAGAAAACACAACTTTCACACACACACCTGGGCCTCATGAACCACAACCTGCCCAAAGAATCTTAGGTTATCACCACCTAGAAGAGGGAGCAGGGAGGATTGGGTGGTCAGCCATCCATCCTCTCACCAGGATGTTTGGGAAAGGCACCCTCCCCTATGAAAATGGGGGTGTTCGGTACATGGTGCTCAACTAGGGAGGGGTGCGTATAGAAATAACAAGAAAATACATGGTATGTATATATAGTATCAATCACTCAAGCCCAACCTATGGGATTCACAACAACGACTACCTCTATATGAATTTATTGGTATCAGCAAAAATCACTTCAAAAGTTCATAAATTAAAGTGGATTCACAAATATCTTTCTCTTAACACCCATTCATGTCATTATTTAGCTTTAACCATAGTCAACCGTGCAACCCATAATTTAACATTTCATTGAAAAACATCTTCCCATTTACCAAAACAACTCATGTCATCTCAACATTATTAAGTATTTATTTAATTCATCACTACCTGGACAACTAAGAAACACATACCACAAAAATTAGCACAATAAGGTCACACAAGGAAGGATAACCATGGTAAATTAACCCACTTCGCATTTCCTCTCTGTTTAACACCCATACCAACCACTTTCATCTTCACTTTTCAAAGTCATTATGCCCAATCCATCATCTCAACAGAGAAAACCCCCAACTCACAGTTGCACCCAGCAACACACCATCACAACTACAACACACCCATCATAGCCCTACTGTGAAACCACATCCATCCATTTCTCCCATATACAAAACCCACAGTAAGCCACACATCATAACCATAACCCAACTTATTTAGTTTTAACAAAGGGGTTATCATTCAAATTCCACTTTTTAAATTGAGGGTGTGATCATAGAATCCATAAGATCTTGGGGCATACATTTAATTAACCGAATATACATGGTTAATCAATTTCACGTTTATATTCATTCAACAGAATACCAACAACAAGAATTCATAATCCATCATAGGTGTGAAAACAAATACCCCCAACGGCCATGATTTTTAGTAGGCATATAGCCCATACAATTTACAACATTGATCAAAATATCAATAAAATGGTATGTTTAATTATCTTCGTTAATCCAAATTCAATTGTGTTCTCAAGAAAAATTGATAAACCCACCCCACATGATGCACAGATAAAAGAGAGATGAATTAAACCTACTCGGAAGAAGTGACGATCGACACTTCCTAGTTATACTGAAGTAGGGGGCACGCGTGTAGTAGGAAAAGCCTCGAGGGAAAACTATATCCAAAAGCTACAGCACAACACACAACTCATCGGGGGGAGAAAGTTTTAGGGCATCCAGTACCAAGATAAAGGGAAGTGAAAAAGGAAAGGAAGATCTCGGCTTTAGAAAGGTTGGATCCTAAATCAATGGGAGAAACAGTTTTTAAAATCCATTAAAGGCAGATCTTGACCAAGACCATGTAGTTTGGAAGTGAAAAGAATTTTCAGATTTTTATAAGATATATATGATTCAAAACAGCTCCAAAAACCATTAAATATGGTATTAAATTCATTTTACATCAAAGAAAATGCTAAAGGGGTGAAACTAGAAAAAACTGGAGAAAACTGTAATTTTGAAAAACTATTGGAAATGAGCTACCATTAGGTGAGTCACCGATGAGATTCACCAGTGAGAGTCATCGGTGTGAGCTATCGGTGCGACTCACTAGTGTGATCTACCATTGTGACTCACTGTTGAGACTCATAGATGCGACTCACTGCTCCAAGCTACGATTGGAAAAAACTGGAAATTTGGAAAAGTCTTGAAATGAGTCACTATGACCTCCTATGACACTTTAACCACTAGATTTTCACAAAGTAATGAACTAGAGAGGTCTAGGCCATTACATTAGATACCTCTCAAACTATTCACACCCTTAAGAATCCAAAACTAAGCCCATAAGAAAGAGGGGTATGAATAACCACCCTGCGTGATACCTCTCAAGGATCCTGCTACACTTGAAACACTACTAACAACTAAACACATAAACTTTCAATGATAAAACACCCTATGTTGTTTGAAATCTAGAGTGGAAACCTCCTCATCTAAGAAAACCTTCCTCTTATATCTGCTAACCCAATGACCACAAAACACACCACACAATCACAACACCCATACCATTCCGAAAACATTAACCAGGAAATTCCATCCTCCATGTCAAGATACTATCTGCTCTGGGCGGCACTAACTCACCCACATGGGCTTAATCACATCGTAATTAATGTGTCTTGATTAGGAATCGGGTCCTCCCCTCTTCACATGTAAGGACTTTATCACACATTATGGAATAAGAAAAAAAGTCATCTCATATAAAACAAGGTTCAAGCATCACATCACAAAGTAAAACAGAATAAGGAAAAACTCAAAACAACTCTAGGTACTGGGAACGCATATGCATTTCCTGATCCCAAGTACTCTCCTCTAGGACACCATGCATCCACAACACACGAACCAAAAAGAATGGTCCATCCACGAAACACCTTCTCCTGATGATCCTGGATCTCTATCAGTCGTTCCACATACGTCACATCATCTTTGATATCCAACTCTCCTCAATCAATGGCATGGGAGTCATTTTGAATATACCAATGGATTTGAGAGATGTGGAAGATGTTGGGGATTCTCTCTAACTACTGTGGAAGTGCCAACTGATATGTCACCTCGCCAACTTTCCCCAACACCTCGAAGGGTTCGATAAACCTGGGAGAAATCTTACTCCCTCTGCCAAACCTCTGCTGCCCACATCGAAAGGAAACCTTCAAGAACATGTGGTCCCCAACCTCAAAATCCAAGGGCCTCCTCTTGTGATCAGAATACAACTTCTTACGGTCTTTCGCCGCTTCCATCCTCTCACAAAAAATTTAAACCTTCTCTGTTGTGCTCTGCACTACCTCAGGACCAAGAACAGTTGTCTCTATAACCTCTATCCATCACAAAGGTGAAAAGAATGGTCTTACATATAAAGCTTCAAATGAATCCATGAAAATGGAAGAGTGATAACTATTATTATAAGAAAACTCTTCCAAGGAAAATTTTCATACCCAAGATCTGCCAAAGTCCAAGACGTGTGCTCGTAGCATATCCTCCAGTGTATGGATAGTTTGTTCTGTCTACCCATCTATCTGAGGGTGGAAGGTAGTTCTGAGGTGTAATTAGGTTCCAAAATTATGCTACAATCCCCTCCAAATTGTGAGGTAAAACATGTATCCCGATCCGAGACAATGGATCTTGTACCTCCATGCAGTTGCACCACCTCATCCATATATCTCTTTGTCAAGGCATCCACTACACCTGACTCCTTAATCGCTAAGAAGTGATCTGATTTCATCAGCCAATCCACTATCACCCAAATAGAATCATAGCCTCCCTGAGCTCTGGGTAACCCTATGACGAAATCCATTGAAAATCCATCCCACTTCTACTCGGGGACATCTAAGGACTGCAACAAACCATCAAGAACATGGTGATCAGCCTTCATCTGCTAGCACACTAAGCATTTCTCCAAAAATTCCTCCACTGCCTATTTCATCTTGGGCCACCAAAACTATATCCTCAAGACATGTTACATCTTGGAAAATCCTGGGTGTACCACTAATGGTGAGTTATAAAACTCACGGAGGAATCCCTCCTGCATTTCCACCCAAAAAAACAGCCTTCCATGAAACAAAATTCGATTCTAACCATCCTATGACCATCCCTCTAGTGCATCATTGTGTCAAAAATGATCACGCAACACATCTACCTCTGAGTCTCCCCACTGATACTCCTCCACCTACTACATTAAAGAAGACTACACTGTCATCTAGAACAAACAGCCTCTACCACCATCCATTCCTGCATCTAAGTCCAGGGCTTCCAATTCCTCCATCACCTTCTAAGCATCTGTAAATTCTTGAACTACCTTCTTCTGCAACTTCCTACTCAAGGAATCAGCCATGACATTCCCCTTTCCTGAGGTGTAAGAGATCTCAAAATCATAATCCTAAAGAAACTTCATCCAACTCTACTGTCACAAGTTTAGATCTCACTAGGAAAAGATATACCTCAAACTCATGTGATCTATGAAGACCACAAAGTGCTCCCCAATGAGGTAATACCGCCACAACTTCAGTACAAAAATGATTGTTTCTAGCTCTAAATCATGGGTGGCATAGTTATGTTCATGAGGAAATAATTTCCTAGACCCATAAGATATCATTGGCTGTTGCTGCATCAAGATGCATCCCAATCCCAGGCAGGAAGCATCACAAAACACCTCGAACGTCACCCTTTCCTTTGGAAACCAAAGCACTGGAGCACTAACCAACTTTCCCTTTAGATAGCTAAATTTTTCCTGGCACTACTCACTCCACATAAAATCTTGGTCTTTTCTGGTCAGATCTGTCAACAGAGCTACAACTCGAGAGAAATTGAGTACAAACCTTCAATAATAGCCTGGAAAACCAAGAAAATTGAGAACCTCTAACACATTCTTGGGTTCTTACCAAGAAACAACTACTTAAATATTCAATGGTTCCACTGTTACACCCTAATGAGACACCACATGCCCAAGGAAATTCACTTCTCATGTCCAAAACTTTCACTTGGACAACTTTCTGTAGAGCCGGTGGCAACAAAGAACTTGTAAGACGGTTCTGAGATGTTCAGCATGCTCCTCTTCTAACTTCAAGTAGATCAATATGTCGTCGATGAATATGATGATGAACTGGTATAGAAAATCATGAAAGATAGAGTTTATAAGCCCCATGAACATGGCTAGTGTGTTCGTAACACTGGCATGACTACAAACTCGAAGTGCCCATACCTGCATCTGAAGGCAGTCTTTGGGATATCATCCTCCTTCACCCTCAACTGGTGATATCCAGACCACAGATCGATCTTAGAAAACCAACTCGCCCCTCTCAGTTGGTCGAAAAGATCATATATCCTCATAAGAGGGTAATGGTTCTTGGATATCATCTGATTCAACCTCCTATAGTCTATGCATAATCTCATACTACCATCCGCTTTCTTTAAGAACAAAATTGGAGCACCCCACGGTGATACACTGGGCTGGATAAAACCATTCTTCATCAGTTCATCTATCTGAATCCTCAACTCTCTCAACTCTGAATGTGTCATCTGATAAGAATCCATTGAAATTGGAGAAGCACCGGGTTGTAGGTCTATCCCGAACTCAACATCACGTCGAGGGGGTAGCATCACAACCTCCTTAGAGAAAACACCTAGGAACTCCCCTATGACTCCGGGAACCTCCATTATCCCAACATCTACTGATTCCACTGATAGCTCATCCAACAAGGAGAGAAGAGGATCTACGCGCCGACTATCCACTAGATAGCTCTGTTCACTAACGAAAACCACACGTTGGTCATCCATGTCTAAAAACACGACTCTTCTCTGAAATCAGTTGATAATAGTGCATATAGAATATAACCAGTTTATGTCGAGAATGACATTGTATGGTTTCATTTGTAGTAAGAATATATCCCCATGGGAGTGATATAGTCTCATCATCGTTCTACATCCCCGGAACACAACAAATAAGCCGGTATAACCTCTGACTAGCATACTCAACATTAGGGGCACTAGAAACCTCTCTATGTCCAGTCCCAGAGCATGGGATAGACTAGGTGCAACAAAGGAGTGTTAAGATCCTGAATCAAACAAATAATAATAAAGGGTACTAAACAATTTGACCATACCTATGAAGATCTTTGGACCTGCTGGAACTACTGCTTCTGCAGTGTGCAACTGACCACACCCAGCTCCTCTACCCTCTGCTGATGACTTCCTCCACGACCATTCCTGGGTTGAGGTCCATGAGGAAAACCTAGCCTCTACCTACTATGTATCCCCTTGGTGGAGCATGATCTTGTTGTCCCTACTACTGAAATGGACTAGCTGGTAACTGTTGCTGAGGCTGGTGTTGATCTTGTCCACCTCCAACATACTGAGCTCGAACATCCATTTGACACTGATTCTGGAGATAGTCGTGAACCCCACAGAATAAACACATTATCTCCAAGCCCACAGGAAAGGCACGAGGGCTAGAAGGTCAAAACGGGAACTGCTGAGGTCGAATCCCCACCGATCAAAACCTCAAAGGCCCTAGTTCCTGAGTCCTGATGCTGGTAACTCTGCCTCTCAAAGAACTCTAATAGCTCCCCTCTCACGGTAGACCTCCTCGTGAGTGTATACACTCAATCACTTTCACCTTCTTCTAGACCTCCAAGTACATCGACAACGTAAAGGGGGTAATCGCATACTGGATAGAAGGAAGAAGTGCCACCTCTAGACATCTCTCACAAGACTCCTCATCTGAAAAGAGATTTGGGAAAAATTAAGGAGACCCTTGAACTTAATCCTTAGCTCTCATACCAATATACTCCCCTATTAGAGGGAGAGTAACTCCTGCCTCTTCTCAGCCTTCATGGTTGATGAAAGGAACTCCGCCCAGAATTCCTTTAGAAAGTTGACCCACAACACGTCTTCATCTTTCCTCTCCCTAGATAAATCATCCACCACTGACACGCAGCTCCCCATATCTGACTTGCTTCAAAAGGAACCCAATAATCTGTTGGAGCCTGGATCAAACTAAAGGTGGTCTCAATCTCCTCGAACCAGCTCTTTGTCTCCATGTTTGAATCACTTCCCTCGTACTTTCCCAAGTTCTTCTACTGGAAATCACATAACGTTCTCTACCACTGGTCATCCTCCTCCACTAGATCAACCCTTTGTCGATCAACTGGATCAGCCTGTTGAACCTCAGCTGCTCAAGCCACATGTGGATGTTGATTGGGTTCCATAGATGAAAAGGTAAATAAGGAATCCCTAAGCCCGAGTAATATGGAATTTTATTTAAGATTAATTTTAACTCATTTAACTGATTTCATCATCTATTTCAAATTTCTCACCCAATTCAAACAAGATCACAAGTCATTATGATGCATGTACCTTTCTTAGGGTCTCTACCCTGAAAACGGTGTAGCCTCACTTGGTCGTTCAGTAGGCTTAGAGTCCTTACATCGGATCATGGACGTCCCTAAAATCTCATGTTCTAGCTGGTCTTCCCTAACCCTTGTCACGCACTAAGATCATCTGACATTGTTTCCCTACCAACCCATGCAATCCTCATTGTACCTAACTCCAAACTTCATCCTATCTATCAACCATCACATCTAATACCATTCATTCATTACCCCCTCCCTCCAAAGATGTCCCTCATGAGATGGAAATGAATAAAGGAAGATAATGACCCCCGAGTTCGGCCTCCAGTAGGCCCTGGGGTGGCGACTATCACTAAGGGTATACAATATCACAAAATGGGAGGCATTTCCCTTTTTATAAAAACAAGAACGGGAGATAAGATGTTCCATCCCAAAACAACTCCAAGACATATATATATATATATATATATATATATATATAATCCATCCCACGTGCATGTTTAAAATATAACTATTGCAAATACAATGAAACCCCAAAGTAAATACCAAAGTCAAGGCTAAGTAGTGACACGGAAATTACCCCAACGTCTGAGTTATTAATGCCCAACATGGTCCACATAATCCTCCTGAAAACCTAAAAGTAGTTTTATAATGTAGGGCGAGCATACAAGTATACTCAGTATGAAAACCGAAGTCTCTCGTGCACAAGTGAGAGAAACAAACTAATTTTCCTGTGAGAAAACAACAGAACCCAGCAGCACCTAACAAGGTGTACTAGCCACCCCAACCCCACTAAGGCACACTCACCAAGTAACGCAAGTCAAGTAAAGTAATGTAGTAATCACATCGATTATAGGGTACCTCGCACCACTTTTACACTGATTAGCCGCTCTCAGACCCTAGTGGAAAACGTCTTGGTGCTCCCACCTCTTCCGAACAAATCAAACCACATCTCGCCCACACACGCCTGGGACTCACAACCATAACACATCCCACCCAAAGAAACCTGGGGCACTACCACAACACATCCTGCCCACAGACACTTGTGCCACTACCACAACTCATCCCCCCCCCCCACAGACACCCGGGCCACTACCACAACACATATCGCTCGTAGACACCTAGGCCACAACCACACCTCATCCCGAAGACACCTGGGAAAAAAAACTCCCCTGCACACACATGGGCCTCACAAACCACAACCTACCTGAAGAATCTTGGGCTATCACCACCTAGAAGAGGGAGTAGGGAAGACTAGGTGGCCAACCATCCATCCTCCCACTAGGATGTTTGGGAAAGACACCATCCCCCGTGACAATGGTGGTGTTCGGAACATGGTGATCAAATAGGGTGGGTGAGTATAGAAATCATAAGAACATACAAGGTATGTATATATAGTATCAAGAACTCAATCCCAACCTATGGGATTCTCAACAATGACTACCTCTATATGCATTTTTTAGTATCAGCAACAGTCACTTCGAAAGTTGATAAATTGAAGCATCTTCACAAAGCTCTTTCGCTTAACACCCATTCATTTCATTATTTATCTTTAACCATAGTCAACCATACATCCCATTGTTTAACTTTTCATTGAAAAAATCCTTCCCATTTACCAAACCAACTCATGCCATCTCAATATTATTAATTATTTATTTACCCCATCACTACTCGGGCAACTAAGTAACACAAACCACGATAAGCAGCACAACAAGGTCACACAAGGAAGGAGAACCGTGGTAAATTAACCCACTTCATATTTCTTCTTTGTTTAACACCCATACCAACCACTGTCATATTCATTCTTCAAAATCATTATGCCCAATTCATCATCTCAACAGAGAAAACCCCCAACTCATAGTCGCACCCATCAACACATCATTACAACTACAACACACCCATCATAGCCCCACTATGAAACCACATCCATCCATTTTCCCCATATACAAAACCCACAATAAGCCACACATCATAACCATAACCCAGCTTATTTAGTTTTAACAAAGGTTCTATCATTCAAATTCCACTTTTTAAATCGAGGGTGTGATCACAGAATCCATAAGATCCTAGGGAATCTATTTAATTAACTGAATTTATGTGGTTAATCAATTTCACATTTATAATCATTCCAAAGAAGACCAACAACAAGAATTCACAAGCCATCACACGTTCACAAACCATGACCCCCAACGACCATGATTTTCAGTAGGCATATAGCCCATACAATTTACAACATTGATCAAAATATCAATAAAACAGTATGTTTAATTATATTTACTAATCTAAATTCAACTGTGTTATCAAGAAACATTGATACACCCACCCCACATGATGCACAAATAAAAGAGAGACGAAGGAAACCTACTTGGAATAAGAAACGATCGACACTTCTTGGTTTCACCAAAGCAGGGGGCACACATGTAGCAGGAAAAGCCTTAAGGGAAAACTATATCCAAAATCTACATCACAATGCACAACTCCTCGGGTGGAGAAAGGTTTGGGGTGTCTGGTATCAAGAGAAAGGTAAGTCCATGAGGAAAGGAAGATCTCGACTTTAGAAAGGCCAAATCTTAAATCAATGGGAGAAACCGTTTTTAAAAGTCATTAAAGGTGGATCTTGACCAAGACCATGTGGTTTGGAAGTCAAAGGAATCTTCATGTTTTTAGAAGATAGATATGATTTGAAAAGTCTTAAAACCATTAAATATAGTATTAAATTCATTTTATGTCAAATAAAATGCTAAAGGGGTGAAACTGGAAAAACTGGAGAAAAACTGGAATTTTGACAAACTGTTGGAAATTAGCTACCGTTAGGTGGGTCACTGGTGAAATTCACCAATACAAGCTACCAGTGTGAGCTACCAGTGTGATTCACCGGTGAGAACTAATGGTGAGAGTATTGGTGTGAGCTACCGTTGTGACTCACTATTGTGACTCACCATTGCGACTCACTGCTTCGAACTACTGTTGGAAAAATTGGAAATTTTGCCAAGTCTTGAAATGGGTCACCATGACCTCCCAGAACACTCAATCACTGAATTTTCACAAAGTAATGGACCGGAGCGATCTGAACCATTACAGCCAAGTCTTGTTTGGAGACAGGGATCCTTTTTTTGGGAAAATGAACTTAAATTCGGGGGATGTATGCTTGTTTGAATTAATAGAGTCTGGGTATAAATTGGTTAAGTGTTTCATGGGTTCTTGGAAAGTTGAGAAGCTTTAAAGGGGGTTCGGTTTTTTTAAGGGAAAATGGGCTGAAAATCCATCAGCAGAACATTTACATGTCGTGCAAATGTATTCCACGTCATGTGATATTCAGGGGTTTTTAATAAAATAAATCTGAGGCGACGATTTTTTCAGTGTATCCCATTAAAAATAATTACACATCATTTAACTACATTACACGTCGTGTAATTCCCCGACCTACTGTTTTAAAGTATGTTGTGCAGATGAATTTTTATTTTATTCGGTTGTAGCCTTCTCTCGACCTTAGGGAATCTTCCAGGAGATTTTGGAGTGCCAACTTCCTTTCTGGACATCCCATTTGTGTGACCAATCTCTGGTAAGTGATGTTGGTCATGTTTTTCCTTCTCTCCATTGGTTCTCTAACTGTTACAGTGAAATCCTTTGATTGTGTGTGATGTTGGTTTTGATCTTGTGCTGTTTTTATCTAGGAATCTCTTGAAAATCATTGAAACCTTCTTTCTCATGAGAATTTGTCATTGAAAGCTTTGTTAATCATCAGTTAAAGGTATGGGGTCTAAATATTAACTTTATAGTTTGATAATTGCCAAGTTTATGCAATATTGTAATTGCGCCAACATAACATGCACCCAAACCAATTAAATAATGAACGTGATTATTCCTTGGAGCCCTTTTGTTTTCAATTGAATTCTAATCTGGCTTATGGTTATCTCGTAGGGTGAGTGAACCATGAATATAATGGAATTGACTAATGGCTTAAAGTGTGTTTAGAATGGGATGTGACCTTAGGTTATTGCTTGAAATAGAATCTCTAAGTTGTAACTTATTGTTTTTGATATAAATGTTAATCAATTGTGATTTAAATTGAAAGTGGTGTATAAAAGATAAATGGTAATTCGCATAATTAAACATTTATATTTTTGATGTGATACTGTGATATTCATGTTGCATGACAAGACGTGTGTTCCATGTTGAAATGCATATATCAGGCTCGACCCTGACACTTGCACACTTATATGTTGTAATGTTGATATTGAGTGAGCTCGGCCCAATCTTATGTTTTAATGCTTATAGAGAGTAGGTTATGCTCAGTCTCATGTTGTAATGCTTATAGGGATTTAAATCAAATGTTGTAATGATTATAGAGTTTTGACCTAGATTGTTGTGACTATACCATGGTTATATGGTGATGGTTGGCATGGTTGTAAGACATGCTCTGATATATTCTAACATGACGCCAAAGTAGGTTATTTTACCTTAGTTATATGATGGTGGTTTGTATTGTCGTAAGACACACTCATAGACATTCCAGCATGGAGCCGAAGAAGGTGGTTGTTGTATTTTATTAATTGTTGAATTAATTAATACACATGTTATTTGCTTTATTGCATACACTTCTTATCAGACTAGTTTTTTTAGAAAAAGTGGTGTCGACCTTCTGAGTTATACTCTCACCCTATGTGGGTCACCGTTTGGTACCCAAACAGATTACGTAGATGCAGGTTTAGACATGGGAAAAGAAAATTGATGTTGATTGTTTGATTGCTGGATGTGCTAGAGTTTGGAGGCAGGACCGACGTGGGACTCGGGATTGAGGACTTTAGAGTCTTTATTTGAGTTTACTATTCTTTTACTTGTATTGATTATATAGTGACATTTAGTTACATTCTGGCATGTCATTGCATTATTTTGTTATTATTTATTGGATTATTCAGTTGGCTTTTATTGTTATATCCCACTATGTTTATACTTTGATTTCTTTTGTTTATATGGTTTATTTTTTACTACTATCACACTTCATACTAGGGGGTATAGTCTTTCCACTATACATTTCACACCCTCGCTGTCAGTTGGCAGCCTCTGATGTGCAGGGAGGCATGTTTGATGTCTCATAACCAACCCTTTTTTACCCCGTGAGAGAGTGAAAGATTGGGGGGATGTTACATAGGAACCATGTGTGTCAATAAGATACACATTGATGACAATATTTCTAATAGTTTGACTAAGGTCGTGTTGTTATCTAAGTTCAAACATTTTTTAGAATTAGTGAACTTGGTTCCAATTCAATAACAATAGGTGCAACTAGTACACACTCGTGCGTACGCACGACATATTGAATTAATGGTGTTTACTAAAGACAATACTATTTGTAATAGTTACCTAATAATAGTAATGTTTATAAATTTCTAATCACAAAGTATTGATACAATATAATGGTACAATAGTCGATTGATTATGGACACACCAATAGAATACTTGAATAATGGAAAGAAATATACAAAGTAAATACTGATTTTGGAGGGAGATTTCATTTTATTTTCATTAGCATTCATGTCTTTCTTGTCAGACATGGTGGGTCTAGAGCATAAACTACTTATTTTATTGCATTAACATTCATGTCATACAAAGTAATGCATGAAGTGTAATTAAAATTGAAAGACACAATCACTATATGAGTCATTATAATAATAAAAAATGTGAACACCACAAAGGATTAATTTGAATACAGAATGATAAAATCCAATGTTTTAATTGCACAATATTTTATGAAGTTCATGTTTGAAGAAGTGTTGCAGCTAATTAAAGTTGCAAAGTCTGCAGTAACATATTGTGGTTGAAATATGTCTTCAACTTCTTTATTGTCTAGGAAATGCATCTTGCAGATGAAAATACAATTATATACATTAATAAATAGTAATGAATATTTAAATATGAAAATTCAATGTAACAGGTAAATAGAATATGGTTGTAGTAACATAAATGAAAGTTCTGGAAATACACAGTATAGGGATCATAGGATAGCAATATATTGTGACCTAATTCATGTGAATACATTTTTTGTGACTGGAAAGTATAAAAAACTATAAAAAAATCATACATTTGGATGTAATTATACTGACTATTCTGTAAATTTCTTACAGTTTAACAAAGAGGGTGTTTTTTGGAAGTAAAGTTACAGGAAACATAAACGAAAATTCGTTTCAAACAGGGCGGTTTTTATAGCACCTAAAATATAAGGAATGTAAAAAAGTAGAGTTAGATAGAATGAAAGAAAAACTGTCATCTATTTTAAGTTTTCTATTCAACAAAACAGATTTTTGGAATAGCTAATACCCACAGCATTTTTTATTTCCTACATCCTAACAGTTAAATAGAAAAATGGACCAACAAATGAAACTTGCCAACAATGAACGACAAAACTGTGCATATACAAAAACTGACTATTAGTATGACATACTAATAGTGCATGTCTGTATAGGATACAAACAAGAATAATAAATGCAATTAGGTATCAAATAGTTCATGTTTAATCGAATCACTTGTGTGTGCACACGACATATTGAATTAATTGTTTTTATTTGAAAAGAGAATGTTTTTAGTAAAAGTTACCCACCAATAGTAATTTTTAGTAATTTTTAATCACAAAGTATTGGAACATAAAAAAGGAATAGGAATGGATAAATTATGGACACACCAAAAAAATACTTGAAAAAAGAAGGGATATATAAAAAGTAACTTCTAATTTTTGAGGGAGATTGCAAATCTTTTTCAAATGCATTTAAGTCCTGCTTGATGGGTATAGTGGGTCAACACCTGCACTCCACTTCACTACACATCATCACAGAGTTCTGCCAACCGGCATTGTGAATAGGCTCCATAAAAATAGTAATCCATGTATTGTAATTCGAACTGAAAGACACATATATTCTAGAAGTGGTTGTAATAAAAAATATGAACTGGGCGGAGGATTAATTTGAATACATAATGACAAAACCCAATCTTTAGTTGAACCAAAATTTATAAAGTTAATGTTTGAAGAATTTTTCCAACTAAATGAAGTTACAAAGTCTTCCAGGAAGAAAGTGTTGCACTTTGGAGATGAAAAATAATTATATAGATTAATAAATAGTAATGAATATTTAAATATGAAAATACAATCCAGCAATGAAACAAAGCATTGTAGTAGTAATAAAAATGATTGTTCTGGAATTGAACAGTATACGGAACATAGGATTATAATACATTGTGACCAATTTCATCACTGGGTAGTATAACAAAGTATTAAAAATTCAAACATTACAAAGGTGGCGTGTTTGTAATGTATACAAACAGGAAACAGAAATGAAAACAGGTAGAAAAATTGGTGTTTTTGTATAGTATAAAAAAAGTCAATGTAAATATAAGTGGGTAGAAACAGAAAATATAAATGTCACCTAGTTGATCATATTTTTCATATGTAGTCATACATACTTCGTAAAGGAGACAAATTTGATTCCTAATTAGCCAACAGTTCTGCTTGTTTGATTCACCTTAAGTCAATGATCTACTTCGTCGTCGATAGAAAAATAGAATCTGGTGTGCTGGTGACAAGGAACGTCAACAAATTCATGAAAACATGGAGGAGCATTAATGAAGTAATTCGTAGAAAATTTTAATATCAGTTTCAGAATGAATTAAATATAAGAAACCTAAATGGTATAAGATTGATTTCATAATAGGTTCAAATAGATTATAATGAAATCATAGATTTCAAAAAAAAATAAGTAAAAAATATCAGAACAGAGAATATAACATTTCAGAAGAAAATATAATAAATAGAAGATCATATTAGGTAATTTAAACAGAAACATGATTAGAAATTTGGATCAATTACTAAAAATACGGTGACAACAGAAATTTGTTAGGGAAAGGTAAATAAATGGTTCTGGAAAAAATAAAACTTATTAAGGGAGGACCAAAAATTAGATAGGATGGTATTATATGCGGGGTTGAAGACAGCAAGGAAGAGTGGAGGACACATGGGTCTATATAAAGATTTTCTTTAATGGTTCCAATGTAAATGACAGTATAGTTAAGGGGATAGAATCCAATAAAAATATGTGGTTGTGATTAATGTAGGGAACCATCGGTATTTTTATCCAAATTTTAAATTGTATTCAAAATGATAAATTTTGAAAACACTGCATTCTGAATTCAAACAAAGAGGGTTGATGTTTGTAAATTCTATAAAACATAAATTAGCAATAATACAGGCATTGATCACTTGTGTAATACTAATACAGAATTGTTGGTCGAGTAGTGGAAAACATAGCTGAAAAATAACATTGACGAGACTGAAACTAAAAAAACATATAATGCAATGAACATAGTGTGTAAGAACACTATTGACGAGTGAAAATAATATAGGAAGGGAAGCATTATTTTTCTAGTTTCAGTGCAGTCCAAAATACCAATGAAACTACAACAAATACTTCATCATTTCCATTATGAAGGCTCGTTCTTCTCGAAAATGAAATCATGTAAACATATATTGGAGATGTACTCAAGTCACTATTTACAACACCAAGACTCTGGTATGCAAGATATATGGTTCCCCTACATATTTTTTTTCAGCCAAATAAGTTACATGGATTTAGGCATTTATATAGTATAAAATATGCATAAAAAGGTTTTGTATATATATGCTTGTATGCTAAAGTGTTTTGTATGTAATATGTACATATTTAACTGTATGAGTCTTAAAAATTTCATAACACAATGTGTGCATATTTCAGTGTAATATTGAAGAATAGAACATATTGTAGTTCAATGAATAATATTACATATTACAATGCATATATATACAGTGCCTCTATAATATGAGCATGCCATATATTGCAAAGTATATATACATGTTTCATGAAGGAAATGTTAATGAATAATTTTTTTTCTTAAAAAGGGAATCCCCGAGAGTGGCCTTTTCGAACCCTCCACACTCGAGAACCCCCCTCCCCACGAAGTGGTCTTCCGGAGAAGTCTCAGTCGGGAAGGAGCCGTTGCCAACTGAGATGATAGTGCGTCCCATGGGGTAACACCTTGATCGGCGATGGTTCGACACAGCAATTCGTCAGCCAGGTGAAGATCACCCATTCTGCCCACCCGATACGACACCGGGTGACCCGGCAAGACGAATGGTACATGGGAGGCAAAAATTCCCCCAAAAGCGGGCTCCCAGGAATCGAACCCCATACCTCACCAAACACCGTTTGTTATGTCCCTCGACCTTGCACCACTACACGATAGTATAAGACTATACCATAAATGATCTAGTAGATACTAAATTATTTCTGAGTTCAACTTCTTGTGTGTTGTTTCTTGAAGCTCCGTGATAGGAATGTTTCTAGGAAAAATTTGGGATCAAAATACTTAGAAATTAAGTGTATTTTTTATAAATAGATTACAGAAAGTTGTTGAAGATTACATATTTCATACAGTGTATTTCATATTTAAAAACATATTACATATTGAATTATTATTTTATATAACAGTGCATGTAATAGGATGCAAATGTGGAAAAAGCATAAGTCAACGTTCACCAGGCCATAATAATAAATCAATTTGTCACCATCTTCCACCTCAAGGTGGGTTATTGCACTATATATCAATTGGTTAAATATACATGTGTGTTTTTGTAAATATGTAAACATATATTGTGCATGGAGTTAATGGGAACATCATGGAATTTCCTAATGAAAAAAAACGAATCCTGACAAAAACAACACGACCTCAATTACATCCTCCAAGATTGTGACTATTTTTAAAGTTTCATTGTAACACCCGAGACTTTTATATAAACCCTCAAAGGAATCTTTTTCTACACACAACACTTTCTTGGCTTGCTTTACACAAAATTGCAACCTTCCTCGATAGCTTGCGTCGTACGCAATACCGAGTTTCACTAAACAGTGATATGCTATTAAAATATTATTAAAACTAGTCGTTATGAATAGTAATAACCACTTTTTGAAATTTTATAAATTTTATTTTTCAAAATGGACTTCATTTTTGGATTTGGAATATCGAAATTATCCTAGGGTGAAATTTTGGTATTTTTCTGAAAACTTTCAATTTTTGATGAATAGTGAAACCACTAAGTGGTAGTTAAAAAACTGAATTTTTCATAAAACTTAATTTTACCGCTTCTGTGAGTGGAATTTCGAAAATCCGAGAGACATGGTTAATATCAAGGACTAAAATGTGGTTCAATGAGATGAAAATAATTTTTGGTGAATAGTAACTTTTTACTTTTTTTTACCACGGTTAAAAGTAAATAGGGTAATTAAGGGTAAAAATGATATTATTATTACCCTAACACATGTCCTAATTCTATTGGATAAGTATAATTCGACCAAAAACAAAATTAGGAATAAAATATGACCATTTAGGCCCACTTGGATTAGATTAGGACATTTATTATTAATTTATTTAAAGAAGGGTTAAAATAGTTAAAATCAAAGTTTAATAAGTAAATAATTTTTAATATAAGGTTATACATAAGATAAATTCGACTATAAATATTCATTAGAAAGCTAAAAATATTTCCTACATAATGGTATTTTATTTGTAATTTTTAGACATTAAATAATTTAATTTATTTATGACACAAAGATGATGCAGTAATTATCTTATTAATGAAATATTGACATAATTGATGTTATAAATACCCAAATAAATGTAATTTGAGACTTTTTATGAATTACACTAATTTTTCAGGTTAATATGACATGTTAGTATTGATTTAAGTAACTTGGTTCGAACTAATAATTCTGTTATGATTTTCAAAAAAATCAATTACTAAATAGTGTCAAAATTGACATAAAATAGTTTTTAAAACAAATATTATATTATTAATTGTTATTTTGTTCTTAAAAATATAAGGTTCGGCCAAATGACTTAGATAAGGTTATATATATTAATAATAAACAACTTGGGGTTCGTTTGGCTGCTTATAGTAAGTTTATTAACCTTATAGTATAAGAACACAAGAAGACACGGTAAAAGTAAAATTATTTAACTTAATGTTAAATCTAAATGATAAGGTTAAAATAGGAACCTAAACTTGTATAAATTCTATTGGATGAGAGGATTTCGACCCATACCCACCTTATCTTATAAATATATCAATTTGGAGCTATTTAAAACCGAATTTGACTTTATAATAAAATAATAGTTTTAGTTATTCCAAAGGTGCCCCTCTCCTCCCTTATAAAAGGACACCTCATCCCCCTCTTGCTCACACCACTTTGAGCCTTCAATCTCGGCCAATCCCTGACAATTCCTCCTATCCACTTCCCTAGAGACGTCCTAGAGGTCCTGGTCTTCTTCAAAGACCAATTTTAGTGCCCTAAAAGAAGGTCTCAAAGAAGCACTTCAAAGAAAAGGTAATGTGTGTTACCGATTCTTTCATCTTTATTTCTTCTTCCACTTCTTCTTCTTTAGTTGTTTAATTATTAAGTAATAACATCAGTATCAATCATATACAGATATGTTATTATAAGTATGAAACAACCCTATTTCACCATCTATCCATCCTACGGAAAAATAAATCACCGCGCGTGCGTACGTACGGAATACCGTCTCCACGCCGTGGTGTAATCTATTTTCCACCACCACCTTACTTGGATGGGTATAATGGTGTAAATAATGACTATATATGACTATTATAAAGTGGTACTGATTCTGAAATAGTATACATACACTCCAATACAATTCCAAGATCATAGGAACGATATCATCACTCGTGCGTACATACGGAATACCGTCTCCACGATGTGATGCGACTCGTTCTACATGATCTTCATTTCATAATGATTATATAAATGAATTGAATGAATTAATATGATATATATTACACTAATACCATTCTGTAAATGAGGTATCTATAACCTAAAGATAAGAATAAGAATTTATTCGACAAAACATGCATAAGAACAAAAAGTTATAAACAGCCGAATAACAAGTAGCAATGAAATATTACTACTAAGAAGCTAAGAATATGACCATCTATGATATCATAAAAATAAGTATGATTCTGTAATAAGTCAATAACATTATTTAAATCATTATACAGGATGTTCGGACACTTACGAAGCAAAACAGACCTAAGGTAAGGGAAATATCACAATCTCATTTTTATCCGAGATTGTTTATACTTTAGTATTTACTGGGGTGTATTTTATCATCCACATCCATGTTTCCTAAATATATAATATTATTTCCATCCACCTACAATTTTTTAAATCCTATTTTACCCTTCGGTGAGTTTTTAGTAAAAGATATGAAAGGAATCTTTTGTCGTTTTTCGTACGAGGTACTTTTTTGACTTTTCCGACAAAAGTATGAAGAATGTTTTTTTTTAACTTATACGGCATGAATGGATTTTTAAAACATTATTTCCAAGAAGCTTCCTTTACAAGTTTTCAAGTTTATTTTTAATCAACTTCTTTTAGTTTAAAGTTGTATGACATGTTAAGAAAGGAAAAATGTTTTTGAAGAAGAAAGGATATTTTCCTCAAGAATGGAGTTCAAGTGTTTTATCAAAATTATTTTCCATCTAAGATAATAAAGGGTTCTGTTTTTATCCCTATTATTACATTGATTTGATTATTTTGTGATGGAATTATTTTTATGAATTCCTTTATCTTATATGAATTGTTTTATGATGTCATGATGTTTAAGATTCCCATTTGTATTACATGGGTTATGCAATGATGTATGATTTATGATTTTGTGGCACACATAAGAATGGTATCATTATGAGATGGGTGGGACTTATATCTCCCTCCAATGCATTGGGTAAAGATTTTATATCTCATGAGATAGACATGGCTGGAACGGTAGGTTATACCGGTTCAGTGAAACAGGACTGAAACGAGGGTGACTCGGTTCAGAAAGGGACTTTGTCCACTAAGATAGTCTTGACTAATAAGAAATGATTCTCTATGATTATTCGTGCATGCCACAAAGTTTCATGTTTTAAGTTATGATTATTGGGATTACATTTCACTACTATGATTTATCTCATGTTATTAAATTATGATCTCTTTTGCAGGTTAAGATTTCCAAAAGTTATGTGCTTATGTATATGATGTGATTGATATTTCTTTTGTTTACCCTTACTGAGCATTTGAGCTCACCCTTTTGTATGTTTTATTTCCCCAGGTCAGGAAGAAGGTTGTTAAGTAGAATATGCCAAAAAGGGACTCTAGATATGATGAAATAAATGGGAGGCAAAGTAGATGCTTTATGAACTAGTTTTTTATGTTTCTCAGTTTCTAAAGACACTATACCTATACGGTCCTTTCTTGGTTTTGTTATATGTTGTAATAAGTGTACTTCAATTCTGAAGTAATAACAATGTATGTAAAGTATGGGTTGTTATAGTTGGTATCAGAGGAAAGGTATAGTCAACCTTTGGAAACTAGGATGCGAAAGCCTTAGTAAGAACCCTAAGGATAAGTCTAAGCATAGAACACAATCTTAGTGTTTTAGAAATGACCATGAATAACATAGGATAAGACCTTAAGTGTGAAATTTTATTCTTGATTATGTGGTTTTCCTATTATAATTAGTGTTGTTCACACTATTCTTCTTGGTTTTAGTCAATGGCTGGAACCCGAAGGAATCGTGTTAATGCGGAATGCGACGGGCAATGCAATGATTGTCCCCCTGAGCAACCAAACGTTATGGGAGCTGGAATACAAAATCTTGTAGCCATGCTCACACAACTTTCTCAAGCTATGAATCATGCAGGACTTCCAAACGAGCAAAGGAAGGAGCAACATTCTGTTGAATCATTCATAAGACAGCGTCCTCCTTCATTCAGCGGGTCTACTGATCCATTAGTTTCTGAACAATGGATTAGTACTACTGAAAAGATATTTTTAGTTCTTCAATGTTCTGAGCATGATAAAGTCATCTTAGCAGTGTATCGTTTGGAAGGTGATGCTGATCAATGGTGGAATCTTATTAAGAATATGAGGCAAAGGGATGAAATTGAGTCCATGGAATGGGACGAGTTCAAGAACTTATTTTTCAATAAGTACTTCCCTCGTATTCTCCGAAAAAAGATGGAGAAAGAGTTTCTTGAACTGAAACAAAAGGATGATGAATCTGTTGGTACCTATGAAGCAAATTTTACAAGACTTTCAAGGTACGCTTCTGGTATTATTATCCAACCTGAGAGTAAGATCGATCGATTCTTTAGTGGCTTAAAACCAAGTCTTCGAAGGGCGTTAGCCATAAGGGACTTCAATAGCTACGAGGAAATCGTTCTATGTGCTCTCAAAGTTGAGATGGAGATTGGAGTAACCCATCAGTCATATGGGTTTGATAAGAATAGGAAAATGGAATTTAAAGGAAAATCTAAAGAGCACACTGAAAAGAAGATGAGCTTTCCCTTATGCTCAAAGTGTGGAAAGAAACATGGAGGGAGTTGTCTTAAAGGTACAAGTAAATGTTTCAAATGTGGAAAGGAAGGTCATCGGGCATTTGAATGCCGTGATGATGGGAAGAAGATGTCTAATGATGCAAACAAAGGAAGGGATACACAGAATGAACCTACTACACTTCAATGTTTCAAGTGCAAGGATATGGGACATTATTCCAATAAATGCCCTAATCCAAGGGTTGATGATGATGGTCGACGTCAACAAACTCTTAAGGCTAAAGACAAAGGAAAGTCACATGCAATTTCTATCAGCGATGTGGAGTACGATAACGATGTGGTGAAAGGTACACTTACCATCCACTCTAAAGTAGCAAATGTTTTATTTGATTCTGGATCCACCCACTCCTTTATTTCTGAATAATTCTCTAAGGGTATCACCGTATTACCTCAACAATTAGATGTTGAGTTATCTGTGACAACACCTAATGGCACAACAGTCGCATCAAAAGTTTATAATTCTTCTCCGATTGAAGTTTGTGGGAAAGTGCTTCCTGCAAATCTTGTGATCCTTCCTATAGTGGAATTTGATGTGATTCTTGGCATGGATTGGCTTTCTCTACATGGAGCTCATATCAATTGCCAAGAGAATGGAAGTCACA
The DNA here is from genome assembly GCA_963277665.1 of Viscum album. Lineage (NCBI taxonomy): Eukaryota > Viridiplantae > Streptophyta > Magnoliopsida > Santalales > Viscaceae > Viscum > Viscum album. The sequence goes on along the minus strand of OY728161.1, from coordinate 671,942,787 downwards.
TTTCATATTCCAGATCAATCTATGATCGTTTATCGATGCAAGGATGAACATAACCTTCCAGTGGAAATTTCTTCCATTTTATGGGTATTGATTCCACTAAATGAAGGTTATTTATCTCAAATGGTTGGTGAGAAACTCATGATTAAGAATATGCCCATTGTACGGGAATTTGATGATGTCTTTCTAGAGGAATTACCGGGTCTTCCACCAAATCGTGAAGTTGAGTTTTCAATAGAACTCGTACCGGGTGCTTTGCCTATTTCAAAGACACCTTATAGAATGGCCCCAATTAAGTTTCAGGAATTGAAGAAGCAACTCCAAGAGAATCTTGATAAGGGATTCATACGCCCTAGTGCGTCACCTTGGGGAGCACCTGTTCTATTTGTTAAGAAGAAAGATGGATCAATGAGACTCTGCATTGATTATCGAGAACTTAACAAGATCACTATCAAGAACAAATATCCTCTCCCACGCATTGATGACTTATTTGACCAACTACGCGGAGCTCAATACTTTTCCAAGATTGATCTTCATTCAGGGTATCATCAATTAAGGGTCAAAAGGGAGGATATACCAAATACGGCTTTCCGTACAAGGTATGGACACTATGAATTTATAGTGATGCCATTTGGTCTTACTAATGCCCTTGCTATCTTCATGGATCTGATGAATAGATTCTTTAGAGACTATCTTGATCAATTTGTGGTAGTCTTTATAGACAATATTCTTTTCTATTCAAAGAGCAAGGAAGAGCATGAATATCACTTGATAATTATACTGAAGACCCTAAGAAAGGAGAAGCTTTATGCCAAATTTACCAAGTGTGAATTTTGGCTTCAAAAAGTTGCATTTTTGGGTCACATAATCTCAAAATAGGGGATATCTGTGGATCTAGCAAAAACAGAGGTTATCGAAAGATGGTCTAGACCAACAACAGTAACTGAGATCCGAAGTTTTCTTGGTTTGGCTGGATATTATCGACGTTTTGTGAAAGATTTTTCACGATTATCTAATCCACTCACCAAGTTGACTCGGAAAGGAGTTAAGTTTGTCTGGACGGAGGAATGTGAAGAGAATTTCAAGGAGTTGAAAAGAAGGTTATCCAGTGCACCTATGCTCACACTGCCTTGTAGTGGAGAAAGGTTTGTGATCTATAATGATGCATCCAATAAGGGATTGGGGTGTGTTCTTATGCAAAATGATATGGTGATAGCTTATGCCTCACGACAGTTGAAAATCCATGAGCAAAATTACCCAACACATGATTTGGAGTTAGCTGCGGTAATCTTTGCATTAAAGATTTGGAGGCATTACCTTTATGGTGAAAGGTGTGATATTTATACTGATCATAAAAGTTTAAAGTATATTTTCACACAAAAGGAGCTGAATATGCGTCAAAGAAGATGGTTGGAGCTGATTAAGGATTATGACTGCTCAATCCATTACCACCCTGGGAAAGCAAACAAGGTGGCATATGCATTAAGTCGACAAGACCATGCTAGTTTATCCATGATGAGGATCACAAAAGATCCAATATTTATGGATTTACAAAGGATGGATCTTGGAATTATAATGGAAGGGGAAAAATCTTATCTTTCTCAAATGAATGTTCAACCATCTATACATGGGAAGATTAAAGAGGCACAGAAAGAAGATGTCGAGTTACAAAAGAAGGTGAGAAATGTTCCTGAATTCAACCTTGATTGTGATGGGATAATAAAGTTCAGGAATCGGGTTTGTGTTCCTCCCATCCCGGAATTAAAGAAGGAGCTGCTGGATGAGGCTCATATTTCTTCATTCTCTATTCATCCTGGAAGCACGAAGATGTATATGGACCTGAAAGAGTACTTCTGGTGGGATGGCATGAAAAGAGATGTTGCTGAATATATCTCTCGATGCTTGGTTTGTCAGCAAGTTAAAGCTGAGAGACAGAAGTCTAAGGGGATGTTACAACCATTACCCATACCCAAGTGGAAATGGGAAAACATCACTATGGACTTTGTCACAGGACTTCCTAAAACATCCAAAGGCAATAATGCTATCTGGGTCATAGTTGATCGTCTTACCAAGTCTGCACATTTCATTGCTATTAGAGAAAATTTCTCTCTGGATCAGCTTGTCAGGATATATGTAAAGGAAGTGGTAAGATTGCATGGAGTACCACTTTCTATTATATCTGATCGGGATCCGAGATTTACCTCGAAGTTCTGGCGAAGTCTTCAGCATACTCTGGATACAGAGTTGAGTTTCAGCACTGCTTATCATCCTCAGACAGACGGTCAGTCTGAGAGAACAATTCAAACTCTAGAAGATATGTTGAGAGCTTGCTCTATGGATTTCAAAGGTGTTTGGGATCAACACCTACCTTTGGTGTAATTTTCTTATAATAATAGGTTTCACTCCAGTATTCAGATGGCTCCTTATGAAGCTCTCTATGGAAAGAAATGTAGGACTCCAACTTGCTGGGATGAAGTTGGGGAAAGAAAGCTATTAGGACCCGATCTCGTTGATGAAATGGCAGAAAAGGTCAGATCTATTCAACAACACATAAGAGCAGCTCAGAGTTGACAGAAAAGTTATGCCGACAACCGAAGAAAAGACCTAGATTTTGAAGTGGGTGATAAAGTGTTCTTATGAATATCTCCCTGGAAGAGGGTCATGAGATTTGGAAAGAAGGGGAAGTTGAGCCCTAGATATATCGGTCCTTTCGAAATACTGGATCGTGTTGGGAAGGTAGCTTACCGATTGGCGCTTCCACCGAATCTCTCTCAAGTTCACGATGTGTTCCATGTATCTCTCCTGAGAAAGTACATACCTGGTCCTTCACATGTACTTAGCTCAGAAGTTGTACCGCTGGAGCAAGATCTTTCTTATGAAGAACAGCCGATTGAGATTTTGGATCGTAGCGAAAAAGTCCTACGAAGCAAGACCACTCGATTGGTGAAAGTTTTATGGAGGAACCACCAATTAGAAGAAGCTACATGGGATCTTGAGGATATGATGAGGGAGAGGTATCCTCATCTGTTTGTTACAAAGTGACGAATTTCGAGGGTGAAATTCATTTTAAGGGGGGTAGAATGTAACACCCGAGACTTTTATATAAACTCTCAAAGGAATCTTTTTCTACACACAACACTTGCTTGGCTTGCTTTACACGAAATCGCAACCTTCCTCGATAGCTTGCGTCATACGCAATACCGAGTTTCACTAAACAATGATATGCTATTAAAATATTATTAAAACTAGCTGTTATGAATAGTAATAACCACTTTTTGAAATTTTATAAATTTTATTTTTCAAAATGGACTTCATTTTTGGATTCAAAATATCGAAATTATCCTAGGGTGAAATTTTGGTATTTTTCTAAAAACTTTCAATTTTTGATGAATAGTGAAACCACTAAGTGGTAGTTAAAAAACTGAATTTTTCATAAAACTTAATTTTACCGCTTCTGTGAGTGGAATTTCGAAAATCCGAGAGACACGGTTAATATCAAGGACTAAAATGTGGCTCAATGAGATGAAAATAATTTTTGGTGAATAGTAACTTTTTACTTTTTTTTACCACGGTTAAAAGTAAATAGGGTAATTAAGGGTAAAAATGATATTATTATTACCCTAACACATGTCCTAATTCTATTGGATAAGTGTAATTCGACCAAAAACAAACTTAGGAATAAAATATGACCATTTAGGCCCACTTGGATTAGATTAGGAAATTTATCATTAATTTATTTAAAGAAGGGTTAAAATAGTTAAAATCAAAGTTTAATAAGTAAATAATTTTTAATATAAGGTTATACATAAGATAAATTCGACTATAAATATTCATTAGAAAGCTAAAAAGATTTCCTACATAATGGTATTTTAATTTTAATTTTTATACATTAAATAATTTAATTTATTTATGACACAAAGATGATGCATTAATTATCTTATTAATGAAATATTGACATAATTGATGTTATAAATACCCAAATAAATGTAATTTGAGACTTTTTATGAATTACACAAATTTTCTAGATTAATATGACATGTTAGTATTGATTTAAGTAACTTTGTTTCAACTAATAATTCTGTTATGATTTTCACAAAAATCAATTACTAAATAGTGTCAAAATTGACATAAAATAGTTTTTAAAACAAATATTATATTATTAATTGTTATTTTATTCCTAAAAATCTAAGGTTCAGCCAAATGACTTAGATAAGGTTATATATATTAATAATAAAAAACTTGGGGTTCGTTTGGCTGCTTATAGTAAGTTTATTAACCTTATAGTATAAGAACACAAGAAGACACGGTAAAAGTAAAATTATTTAACTTAATGTTAAATCCAAATGATAAGGTTAAAATAGGAACCTAAACTTGTCTAAATTCTATTGGATGAGAGGATTTAGACCCATCCCCACCTTATCTTCTAAATATATCAATTTGGAGCTATTTAAAACCGAATTTGACTTTATAATAAAATAATAGTTTTAGTTATTCCAAAGGTGCCCCTCTCCTCCCTTATAAAAGGACACCTCCTCCCCCTCTTGGTCACACCACTTTGAGCCTTCAAGCTCGGCCAACCCCTGCCAATTACTCCTCTCCACTTCCCTAGAGACATCCTAGAGGTCCTGGTCTTCTTCAAAGACCAATTTTAGTGCCCTAAAATAAGGTCTCAAAGAATCACTTCAAAGAAGAGGTAATGTCTGTTACCGATTCTTTCATCTTTATTTCTTCTTCCACTTATTCTTCTTTAGTTGTTTCATTATTAAGTAATAACATCATTATCACTCATATACTGATATGTTATTATAAGTATGAAACAACCCTATTTCACCATCTATCCATCCTACGGAAAAATAAATCACCGCGCGTACGTACGTACGGAATACCGTCTCCACGCCGTGGTGTAATCTATTTTCCACCACCACCTTACTTGGATGGGTATAATGGTGTAAATAATGACTATATATGACTATTATAAAGTGGTACTGATTCTGAAATAGTATACATACACTCCAATACAATTCCAAGATCATAGGAACGATATCATCACTCGTGCGTACGTACGGAATACCGTCTCCACGATGTGATGCGACTCGTTCTACATGATCTTCATTTCATAATGATTATATAAATGAATTGAATGAATGAATATGATATATATTACACTAATACCATTCTGTAAATGAGGTATCTATAACCTAAAGATAAGAATAAGAATTTATTCGACAAAACATGCATAAGAACAAAAAGTTATAAACACCCGAATAACAAGTAGCAATGAAATATTACTACTAAGAAGCTAAGAATATGACCATATATGATATCATAAAAATAAGTATGATTCTAGAATAAGTCAATAACATTATTTAAATCATTATACAGGAGGTTCGGACACTTACGAAGCAAAACGGACCTAAGGTAAGGGAAATATCACAATCTCATTTTTATCCGAGATTGTTTATACTTTAGTATTTACTGGGGTGTATTTTATCATCCACATCCATGTTTCCTCAATATGTAATATTATTTCCATCCACCTACAATTTTTTAAATCCTATTTTACCCTTCGGTGAGTTTTTAGTAAAAGATATGAAAGGAATCTTTTGCCGTTTTTCGTACGAGGTACTTTTTTGACTTTTCCGACAAAAGTATGAAGAATGTTTTTTTTAACTTATATGGCATGAATGGGTTTTTAAAACATTATTTCCAAGAAGCTTCCTTTACAAGTTTTCAAGTTTATTTTTAATCAACTTCTTTTAGTTTAAAGTTGTATGACATGTTAAGAAAGGAAAAATGTTTTTGAAGAAGAAAGGATATTTTCCTCAAGAATGGAGTTCAAGTGTTTTATCAAAATTATTTTCCATCTAAGATAATAAAGGGTTCTGTTTTTATCCCTATTATTACATTGATTTGATTATGTTGTGATGGAATTATTTTTATGAATTCCTTTATCTTATATGAATTGTTTTATGATGTCATGATGTTTAAGATTCTCATTTGTATTACATGGGTTATGCAATGATGTATGATTTATGATTTTGTGGCACACATAAGAATGGTATCATTATGAGATGGGTGGGACCTATATCTCCCTCCAATGCATTGGGTAAAGATTTTATATCTCATGAGATAGACATGGCTGGAACGGTAGGTTATACCGGTTCAGTGAAATAGGACTGAAACGAGGGTGACTCGGTTCAGAAAGGGACTTTGTCCACTAAGATAGTCTTGGCAATGAGTCTTGACTAATAAGAAATGATTCTCTATGATTATGTGTGTATGCCACAAAGTTTCATATTTTAAGTTATGATTATTGGGATTACATTTCACTACTATGATTTATCCCATGTTATTAAATTATGATCTCTTTTGCAGGTTAAGATTTCCAAAAGTTATGTGCTTATGTATATGATGTGATTGATATTTCTTTTTTTTACCCTTACTGAGCATTTGAGCTCACCCTTTTGTATGTTTTATTTCCCCAGGTCCGGAAGAAGGTTGTTAAGTAGAATATGCCAAAAAGGGACTCTAGATATGATGAAATAAATGGGAGACAAAGTAGATGCTTTATGAACCAGTTGTTTATGTTTCCCAGTTTCTAAAGACACTATACTTATACGGTCCTTTCTTGGTTTTGTTATATGTTGTAATAAGTGTGCTTCAATTCTGAAGTAATAACAATGTATGTAAAGTATGGGTCATTATACTCATGTAGTTTATATTGACACATATATTTTTAATGAACATTATAGATATGTAAAATAAGACAGGTGCACAGGTAGATGGAATACAATACATCCACCACATTTAAGGATTTAACACTATTTGGTGGACCTATAATAGAAGAAAATGTAAAAACTTTAATATAATGGTTCATTCTTGTCTATTACAAACATCTGAGTTTAGTAATAAACTATATTTGAATTCATAGTAGAGATGGGCATATAAAAGGAACCCCTAATCTTCTGGAATTCATCAAATAAATGAAAAGTGGGTATTTTTTGTTTATTTCCATTGGGAATGAGAGATATGGAAGGGGTGTGGGAGTTATATAACATACCTTACAAAGGGTGTACATCAATGAAAAGCCCAGTGATGTCTGATAAGAAGTGTGCAGTAAATAACTAAAAAAATAAAAATACAATAAACATTAAAAAAACTATACAGCTCACCTCAACCTGTGTTATTTGTAACAATCTCAAATAATTAAACTTTATTATTCCTTAGAACTCACCATTTCACAATCATATTGTATAGATCACCTCAAAATGTGTACTACCGGGAAAAAATTATCCAATGTAGTGGAGGACAACCATCAAAATTTTAGAAGATAGCATGCTTCATTCTCATCTGCAACACCAAACCATCCAAAAATGTTTAAGAATATTCAACTAAAACACTTCACGATTAATATGTGTTATTAGTAACATACTCAAAAAAATAGACACTAATATGTCATCATAGGTCCTGTAAATCACAATGTTGCTGGGGACACAATTACAACAATGAATTACTGCTCATGAATGCCCCTCATGAAACTAGAAATCGCTGCTTGAAAAGGCTGTGAACAATATACAGTGTATCTGCATGCTAAAACCTTGATGTATAGTGAAGATCGGTTTCAATTACATAAGTGTCCAAATAAATGGTATGGAAATGAAATTAATTGTCAGAATAATACATTATTTACCCTTGAAACCCGTTGCAATCATTGCAGCATCAATGCCGCTATCACCAAATTCCTAAAGACCAATTTCATCACCCTGGAGCACAACCTCACTATAATAAATGTATTTAATTGAAATAACAACATTTAAATGATACATAGAAAAGAAATATGAAACAGTAAGCATTCAAAACATCTACCTGAACTGGTAAATGAATCATATTCCACATTTGCATCCTATTGCATGCACTGTTATATACAATAATAACTCAATTTGTTATCATCTTCCACCTCAAGGTGGGTTATTGCACTACATATCAATTGGTTATATATATGTGTGTGATTTTGTAAATATGTAAACATATATTGTGTGTGGAGTTAATGGGACCATCATGAAATTTTCAAATGAAAAAAAAACGAATCCTGACAGAAACAACATGACCTCAATGACATCCTCTAAGATTGTGACTGTTTTTAAGTCTCTCATAGTTTATATTGACACGTATATTTTTTAATGAACATTATAAATATATAAAACAGAACAGGTGCACAAGTAGATGGAATACAATACATCCACCACATTTAAGGATTTAACACTATTTGGTGGACCTATAATAGAAGAAAACATAAAAATTTCAATATAATGGTTCATTCTTGTCTATTACAAACATCCAAGTTTAGTAATAAACTATATTTGAATTCATAGTAGAGATGGGAATATGAAAGGAACTCCTAATCCTCTGGAATTCATCAAATAAATGAAAAGTGAGTATTTTTTGTTTATTTCCATTGGGAATGAGAGATATGGAAGGGGTGTGGGAGTAATATAACATACCTTCCAGAGGGTGTACATTAATGAAAAACCTAGTGATGTCTGATAAGAAGTGTGCAATAAATAACTAAAAAATAAAAATACAACAGACATTAAAAAAACTTTACAGCTCACCTCAACCTTTGTTTTTAGTTACATTCTCAAATAATTAAACTGTATTATGCCTTAGAACTCACCATTTCACAATCATATTGTACAACTCACTTCAAAATGTGTACTACCGGGAAAAAGTTGTCCAATGTAGTGGAAGACAACCATCAGAATTTTAGAAGACAACATACTTCATTCTCATCTGCAACACCAAACCATCCAAAAATATTTAAGAAGATTCAATTGAAATACTTCACAATTAACATGTGTTATTAGTAACATGCTCAAAAGATATACACTGAATGTCATCATAGGTCTCATAAATCACAATGTTACTGGGGTCACAATTGAAACAATGAATTACTGCTCATAAATGCCCCCCATGAAACCAGAAATCACTTCTTGAAAAGGCCCTGAACAATATATAGTGTATCTGTATGCTAAAACCTTGCTTTATAGTGAAGATCGGTTTCAATTACATAAGTGTCCAAAATCATGGTATGAAAATGAAATTAATTGTCAGAATAATACATTATTTACCCTTGAAACCCACTGCAATCATTGCAGCATCAATGTCGCTATCACAAAATTCCTGAAGACCAATTCCATCACCCTGGAGCACAGCCTCACTATAGAAATATATTTTATTGAATTAACACCATTTAAATGATACATAGAAAAGAAATATGAAATAGTAAGCATTCAAAACATCTACCTGAACAGGTAAATGAATCAACAATTTGACACCCATGGAAGCCTAATGCATCAAAATATAAAAAGTATTATTCACTCAACACGACAAATAAGAGCACCAGTTTTACTTCAAAATTAATCAAAGTCAATCACACAATGATCTTTAAATGAGATTGAAATAATCAATAAATTTGATGATGGTTTCACCTACAATTATAAAGAATGTATGGCCTCTAGTTAACATGAGATCATACATGATAAAAAAGATGTCACATAATCATTCTCAAACACGTCCTTTATAAAAAGCCATGTATCTGGAATGTAAAGAATGATGGAGTATTTACCATGATTATTAGAGAATCTATGAGTGGATTAAAAGCCTTGTATATGGAAACATGTCAAAAATCATGAAAAGTAAAGAATGATGGACTGTTTACCATGATTATTGGACCCACGAATTGTAATTAGCCATTTAAACTCATGAAAACATAGTAGAATGGATAAAGAATCACTAAAATAAATTGAATCAACTCAGTTAAAACACGTCATTACACAATGGGAATGAATTGAAATACACGTCACATGCAATTGGAAAATAAAATATCCAAATGAATTTAACAATCAAATGTTTGTGGAAATTAAATAAAAGTTATTTCAAATTAGAATTCATTACTAGTAAAACTCCACAATGTGGAAAACGTTTTCAAGAACCTAGTGTTTTGGCCACCTTGGGATTGAAATCTAAAGTGGAAAACTTGAATGAACTGTTGGTATAAAATGAAGTAGAAAAATGTCACCGCGACGAAGTGGAATGTAGGACTATGAGTTCAAGCCGTACCTGTGGTTTGTGTGAAGAAATCAAGGCATCATGTGCTACAAAAAATTGTGAAATGGATAGATGGAATAAAATGAAACTGGAAAATGTCAGTAAAATGAAGGAAAATACAGGACTGTGAAATAATGTCGCACAGACTAGGGAATGTGAGGGTGAGGCATGGAGAGAAGGAGAGACTGAGCGGGGAAACAACAACCAGTAGAACGATGGGACGCCGATAAGAGGATGTGATGGCAAGAGAGGGAGAGTAGGAGACGCTGATTTGATGCCAAGGAGAAGAACGTGTGGCAATAATGAACGTGTGGCAATAATGAATATACTGTATCCATAGGGAGTAATTCAGGGAGCGGTGAAAATGAAGGCAGGATTCTGTTGAGCCGAAGCTGTCTCACAGGATTCTATTGATATCATATGAAACTGACGATTGCTTAAGCGAATAAAGTCAACTGCAGATAGATTCGCTCGTAACAAAAAAAATGAACATCAATGAATGGACACTGAATCAATCAACAGTTAACATTAAAGAGGGTTTTGGTAAATGCAGGGTTACCTCCAATATAGGCGACACATTTCTTGAGTCGAAGCTGTCTCGCAAGATTCTATTGATATCGTATGAGATCGACAGTTGCTCAAGCGAATCATTCATAGTAGACAGTGTGAGCTCGAAGTCAAATGAAAATAGAGTTGTTGATAACAACATAATGAACGTCAATGAATGGACAATGAATCAATCAACAGTTAAGATTTAAGAACATTCTGGTGAATGTAGGGTTACCTCCAGTATAGGTGAAACAATTCTCAAGCCGAAGTTGTATCGATGAAATCAATTGGTATCATATGAAATCGGCGGATGCGGAAGATCGCGAGCGGGAATTGGTGGGAATGGAGGAGTCGGACGCTGAGCAGACAGATGAGGAGAAGGTGGAGATGGAGAAGGCGGAGGAGAGGGTAGTGGATGAGGGACCGAAAGACTGAACGGGGGAGAGAATAAGTGGATTGTCAACCTACGTGCGGGATGAAACGGCCGTAGATTGAGATTGATGCGGGAGGAAGACGATGGAAGAAGGTAACCCTAAGCTTGAAGTTGGGTCACGGTAATGCACAGCTCAGAGTCGATTTGCGAGGGGTTTTGCGGGGGTGCGATTGGGAAGTGGAGGGTTATTTGGTAAATGGAGACGTGCAAATGATGACGTGGTTTGTTCTGGAGGTGACACATAAGCAAAAAGACACTCAGGATTAGTATATATAGTAGATCACATCACCAATTTCATATAAAAATGACGGAGATTTGTTGTTTAATTTCCATATAAAATTGTTCCTTTTATTTCTGCCATTTATACTTTGTTATTCATGCATGTAAAATGTGAATTTTTTAATTATATTGTTATTTTTTTGGTCAAATGTTGATTATGGTTCTTAAGGTTTATGCTTACATTAGGGTCATTTTTACCTTTATGTGGGTGCTTTTGACCTTTACCTAGGGAAAATGGTACCCTTACGTGTTAGGCTTGTACTTTAGGTTAGTATGATAAACCTTTACGTGTGGGTCTCATTACCTTTATGTAAGTACCCTCGTGTGGGGTGGTACTCTAACGCCGGACAGTATCCTTACGTGGTACCCTTACATGGAAAAAGTATTCTTTCCGTGCTCTCGCCTTTGAGATTGTCAAAGACTTTAATGACTCATTAATGCTCTCACGCTAGTCTTTATTGAGGAAGTTCCACGATTTGGCTTGTTGTCATTTGTTGGACAATCCTTCTACAAGAAGTGCTGCTGAGCCACCTTAGACGATTTCCAATACATCCTTAAAATAGTTTTGTTAATTAATTATATTCGGTATTTATTCAGAAATATGTTACGGAATCAACAAATGAGAATTTTTGGATTTTTGCCCCCAACATTATTTGCCGCGCTGGCTCCAACCACACACCCAATCACAACACAGTCAGCTCCGATGCACCGTTCTCACTTTTCCCACCGACGTTATTGACCATCTTTCTTCCACGGCTCAATACCCCTTCTTCACGTCACCTCCACCCCTGCCTTTCATTTGCGACGACCCATTCTGTGAAACAAGTAATTAAAAATATTTTTTATTTTATAAAAAAATATGATTAATTTTATAGTTTTTTATTTATTAATTTCTCAAAGCAATTGTTTATATTTATAAACAATTGTAAAAAAACATATATATTATATAACATGACCGATAAAATTTGAATAATTTATGATTAAATTAAACAAAGTTAATGATATAATTAAAGACGGGGTAATTAGAGGTGTTAGCACCCGGACCTGTCCATGGAACGGGCCATGCGGGTTATAAATTCAACCGGGCCGTCCAACCCAAATTATGTAGAATGCAGACTTTTAAAATAAGGTTCGAACCATATCTGCACCGGATCCGTGGACTCGCGGATCAGTCCATGGATCTAAACAATTTATATTCAATGGCGTTTTTTGTAAAAAAAAAAGAAAATACGAGAATGAAATACAAACATATTTAAAAAAATGTTAAAAATATACATTTATGAATCGACCCTACATAGTAGAGTGGATTAGCGGAGTAGAGAGAAAGTAGACCCGTGACATTATTAAAAAAAGTTGAAAAGTTTATCAAATTAATTCGAAAAAAATAAAAACATTATGTGATGTTGCAATGTGTCATTGATTTTTGATGAAAATTTGATTTCAATTTTATGGCAACTTTTTGTTTTTTGTTTTTCCATGCATATAATTTATTTATTTATAATCCGAATCTAAACTATTACGGGAGTAAGGATATCCGTGGATAGCCGGCGGAGTTATCCGCACTCACGCGCTTAATTAGATTTGGGTGCGCAGCCTGTCGACCCTTGTACGTTATGTCCACACGTTAACGCACCCACTGCAAACAGGGCCATGGGCATGGCATGGAATAGCAGCCCTTCACGTGCAACATCACCATCGCCTCAATGCCCAACCAGCTCACCCCTACTGACCAATAAATCTATTTTTTAATTTATTTATAAATAATTTCAAGTGACGGTTAGAAAAATCAAAAGTTTTATAATATTAATATATTTCAAACATGAATTTTTGTGAGTTTTTTTTTTCAAATAATAGTTTGATTTCCAAATCTATGACTGAACCATTTTTATGGTTGTATAGTTTTCATAATGTTCATTAATTAATTATTTTAGAAATATACATAAAATAATATATATTTTTCGAATATAAACCCCAACTCATCATTCGGTGTTAGAGATAGCTGGGTAAAATTATCGCTACGGCCCAGATTTAAAGTTTCTAGAATATCATTACCAATATCTCACGCACCCATCTCCTTTACATATCTAACCCACACCCGCATTTTAAAGATCTGTTACAAAATATTTCAAAAACATATTAAAATATATGTTGCAATGTATTTTATAAAATAATTTAAATTGAAATTGCTGCATTTTGATATTTAAACGTGTGTATTTTCTTGAAAACAATATATTATTTTTTAAATTATCATCATCAGTTTCAGTTATTATTTTAAAAAATAATTCATTATATATTCATAATATATGGACCGAATACGATCGTAAATCGCGCCTTCCCGTCCAGCGGTCCCTCCCGCGCTGCGCTGGCGACGACGGCCCTCCACTTTAGGCATTTTTTAAGCGGGAACGGGAAAAGGCGGGACTTGATTTGGATGGCCGTCCGATTCCGGTGACCGTATCACGTGACGCGTAACCCGTCAATCGAGGTGCGGAAAACTTACAAAACCGCTTTCTCAATTTTTGCCGCACGTGACAGCTTCGGCTTTCCCCCACCGGTCACCATAATGACTATTTATTGTTCAGTTGGAAAAAAACAACAACTAATTTCTCAAAAACTAAAACGCGCACACCTCCAATTTCCTCCACCAAATAAAATTACTTTAAAATTTTAATTTTAATTTTAATTTTAATTTTAATTTAAATAATTAACTGTTGGTTCCGGGACATGTGATGTAGCGAGGGGGGCTGCAACGCTGACGTACGATCGATGATCGACGCCAGCGCGCGACCGCTTGCACGCGTCACTTACACGTGGCGCCCCACTGTATTCGATTCGAACGAACTCGTTAAATATATTCGGATTTAAATAATTCGGCGACGGAAATTTCCGGGGGGCGGCCGGCCAGCGGTCCGGGATCCGGATCCCCCCGTTAGCTGACTTGCCGAGCACGTCTCACGGGGCAGCGAAACCATATAAATCGCTGACATATCACGCGTATGTTCTCTCCTTCCTCTCCCCGTTTTTTCCCCTTCTTTCTCCATCGCCGAGAGCCTCATTTCCTCTGAGACCCACCCCAAAACCCCCCTGTTGGGTCAAGCTGAGGGCATTCCTTCATTATTTATAGAGGTGCAACGCCAACGGCACCTCACGCACGCTCCTGTGTTTGCATTTTGTTAGTGCTTTGTTGTTTCCGAAGTCTGGCTTCTGGTAAGTTTTCCAGCCGTCTGGATTCTTCGTTTTTCTCTTATATTTTTGATTCGCAAAGGTTTTACGCTGCAATGCTGCTGGATGCGATTTTTTTTTATTGCCTTTCTCCTAATTATGCCATGGTGCTAGCAGAACAATTGCTTGTCCATTTCAACTGATGAATCGTTCTGTTTTGATCCTTTTTTGTCCTGTATGATTGATTATCAGCATTGAATTAAGCCAGGCCCTGAAACAGCTTCTTAACTGGAAATCTATTTTTTGTCCATGCTATCTTTAGTTACGAAGAAAATTCAACGTTAGTAGTCATGGAACGCATCTCCTTTGACGGACTCGTTCAATCTAATTAAACGCTTACGCCTCGCATTGAATAGGCCCTGAAAGAGCTTTTTAACTGAAATCTAATTTTCATCCACGCTATCTTTAGTTACGAAAAAAATTCATTGTTAATTGTCATGGAACGAAGATCTCCGTTTACAGATTTGTTTTCTTATACTTTCTAATATATATATTTTTTATAAAAACCTCAGAAAATGGCCTTATTGAAAGAATCGATGACTTACGACTCATCGATTTAATGAGATCCATTTTCTGTTACTTCGAATCTGCCCAAATAACAAGCCGAAGTGACTGTAATTTTAAGACGCGTCTTTATTGGTTTTCCTCATTTAACGCAAAAAGAAGCTCTGTTGTTTAAGCAAAGCCTTACTCTGAATGGGGTATACCAAACGTTATTTCGGGAGACCCAGTAAACTCATCAAAATAAAAAGGAATAATTACTATTATTCATAATATAGATTCAAAGCAAGTCATCGAAATCAGTTTTGACAATTTTTCTCTGCTTCATAATAGAGAAAATCAAAACAAGTCATGGAAGTCAATTTTTACTCACTGTACTCTGTTTTTTCCTTGTGTTCAAATCAAATACATTTCAATCTGAAGGAAATTAATCTTTTTTTGTCAAACTTTGAGAAAATGTCAAATGATGCTACTATAGCTTTTTTTTTTTTTTTAAATTGCATGACAATTTATTATTGTTCTTGAAGGATGCCCACCTAGGAAGAGTTAATAATTTATTATACCCAAGGCTTTTTTTTCTTTTTGCTCTATTTTTTTATTATTTAGTTGCCCATTTTGCCCCTTGAAATTTTCTTCACAATATATTCTTAAGTTATCAATGTGGCTCACCTTGTAGAATATCTTCATGATTTAAAGTCGTTCGTCGCATAGAAAATGTTATGATTCATTTTCTTCCAGCCCTAGGTCTTCTAGGCCAAACACATAAACCCTTCTGGGACTTCATCATAAAACCCATGGGTGCTAGGAGAAACTGCCTATCCGAACTTATATGTGAGTTGTCATACTTTGCGGAAACCAATATGAGATTAAGTTTGCACCCAACAATCCTCTCCTCAAACCAAAGACCACACAATTGAGACTTTTTCAATGACAATTCATCTGATTCAAATCATCTTGCACTTGCACCACCGTTTCTCTCTCCATCGGGACACGCCATTTGTCCACTGTTATCAGACATACTTTCGATGCAAAGCACCACCATGGATCCATATGCTCCAACCTGAGCCATTATCATCGTTCTCAAACTGGTTTTGGGGAATACTCCACCCTACATCACATGTGGGTGCTTCATGACTTTGATACCACTCGTCAGTATCGATTTTCTCTAGCCCTAGGTTTTCCAGGCCCAACAGATAAGTCCTTCTGGGGTTCCATCCTAAAACCCATGAGTGTTGAGCGGAATTTTCTATCCAAACTTATATTCGAGTCACCATCTTTTGCGGAAACCGGTGTGAGATTGAGTTTGCATCCAACAAAAAATTGATATATACTTTGAACAGCATATGCATTGACATCCCTAAAACATTGGGTTAACTTCTAGATCAATGGTAGTATTTTCTAGATCAACAGGGGGTGGGGGGAGTTTTATTGAAAACTTCCTGGGCATGGTGTAACTTGATTTCTTTTTATTTTTTTCAGGTTATAATTAGCTGCAAATTCTTAGGATTTGGAAACCATATTGCCTACTATTCGTGCGCATGATGTGCAGGCATCTGCCATAAATGCATTGCTGCATCCTAGATGATGAGGTGAGGAGTCTGTTTAATATATTTTTTCTATAAAATTGAGGAGTTTTATGTTTTGTGTTTGGTTGACTTTTTGTTTATTAGATGATATGTTTTTTAGCTGTCACATATACTACAATGGTTATACAAAGTAACACAAAACTTGTGTTTTGTTTTCTTCCATTTGCCATGTTTTAGAAACCAATTTTTGTGTAGTATCCAGTGTTCAATAATCTAACCTCTTTTGTGATTGCCAGTTTAATGATCCCCCTGTCCTGATGGACTGCTCGCTGAAGAGAAAGGCTTTGAAGAGGCGGTTCTTCATTGACAAGAGGGTTGGCTAAGGAGAAATCTTTGAAGTTCAATATATCAAAGTAAACTCCCTGATTTTAAAAAGCCTTGAAACTGAAATCTGATCCCATGGAATTGACATTGAGCCAATCATCTCCTGTTCTCACTGATTCTACCCTGGGGATGAGCAAGTCAATGCTCGGCATCCAGTCTGGTTTACTGCCATACCCACAGTCTTCAAATATTTATGTTACGATCCCGAGGAAAACGGCGGGGATTCTTGAGAATGGTTGGCTGGATGCCATGAAATCCTCTTCCCCTCCCCCCAATAAGCTAACCAAGGATTCAAGTATAGGCATGGGTTCTGATGCTTTGGATATTAACTACCATTCCTGGATGGTATGGGTCGCTTTTTTCTTTTTCTTTATGGACCTTTTAATTTCTTATATTTATATATTTGCAGTTGATTGATCATGTTTGGACTGTGAATTCATACAGCTGAAATATCCATCCGCACTGAAGTCCTTTCGTCAAATTGCTAATCGTGCAAAAGGCAAGAAGATTGCAGTGTTTCTGGATTATGATGGGACCCTTTCTCCTATCGTTGATGACCCTGATTGTGCATTCATGTCTGATCCGGTAAGTTAAAATTTCTCTATTTTTTTTCGCAGCGTGCTTTCTTCGCTCATTTAGACTGAACTCTGTCACCAGATGCGATGTGCTTTGAGAAATGTTTCGAAGTATTTCCCCACTGCTATCATCAGCGGGAGAAGCCGTGACAAGGTGGGGAGAGGATTTTCATCTCACATTAATGTTTATTTGAGCATTTAGAAACAAGGGCAATTGTTGGATTCATGGCATTTTGTTTCATTCCTGCTTCCTGACACAGGTCAATGAACTGGTCGGTCTAAGCGAACTATATTATGCGGGCAGTCATGGAATGGACATTAAAGGCCCTCCCAGAAAGGTGGCTTCCAATGGCCTTTCACATTGTATTAAAACCAGTGACAATGAGGTGAGTTGGAAGCTTCACTTGAAAATCAATCGACTGTGCCTTACTGTCTGTTGTGGGTCTTGCAGGATGTAGAGGTGAATCTGTTCCAGCCTGCTAGTGAATTCTTACCCATGATCAATGAGGTGCTGCTTGGTTTGTTCAACCTCCCCCCGCCCCATATTCTCAGATGCCATACTGATTGGCTTCCATTTTGTTTTCCCAAAATTTAATCCAGGTTTTTGAAATCCTGGTTGAGAATACCAAAGGGATCCCAGGCGCAAAAGTTGAAAATCACAAGTTTTGTACCTCTGTGCATTACCGTAATGTAGAGGAGAAGGTAAGAAAGTTGACATTTATTGTTTCTGTTTTAACGTGCCATGCAAACACCATTGATTCAGTCTTAACATGATGGGTTTCAGTGGTGGCCGACGGTCGCCCAACGTGTTTACGACATTCTGAAGAGATACCCAAGACTGCGATTAACTCATGGAAGGAAGGTATTGTGATGTGCAAACATGACGGGCTTTTGTTGGGCTTGATTTCTGTCCAGATTATATTTGATTGTTTCCTCTTCTCTGTTTAGGTCTTGGAGGTTCGTCCGGTGATAGAGTGGAACAAGGGGAAGGCGGTTGAGTTTCTGTTAAATTCTCTAGGAGTTGGTGAGAGCGAGGATGTGTTGCCTATTTATGTTGGAGATGACAGCACCGATGAGGATGCATTCAAGGTAAGACCATCTCCAACCTACGCTATAATGAAGTGAAATCGCTAAAATGCAGTAGAGAATCCTCTCAAACCGCGTCAAAATGGAGTTTTTGAACAGTGAATTGCCATATTTGACGCACCACTATTCCTACGCTATTTGCTTTTAGATATTCAGCGTAGAATATAGCGCTGGGTGGAAATGATTTCACTGTATATACTCTATTTTAGAGTACTAGTTACTCCATTTTAACGCAGCTTGTTGGAGTTGCTCTAAGTTGATCTTATTTTTGTTGGTTGTTTTCGGGCATCTTATGAGTGTGGGCATGATTGATCCAGTTGTTAGGAGAAGGCAACCGGGGGTGTGGGATCCTCGTATCTCGGGCCCCAAAAGACACCAATGCTTCCTACTCTCTCAGGGATCCCTCCGAGGTAACTCCATGGATCTGCGTGTTTGTTTGGTTCTGATATTACGATTTCAAAGATTAACGGGGAAGAATGGAATGCAGGTAATGGAATTCCTCAATTCACTGGTGAGTTGGAAGAAGCGTCAGTGCGTCGTGAATTCATGAAAGGGAATTCCTCCTGTTCTGTTTTTATTATTTTCTTTCATTTGTTTTACTGTTGTTGAGAAGCTATTCGACTTCTTTGGTTATCAATCAAAACATAAATACATCTTTACCTGAAAGCCCGCATGACCTATCCATATTTGTATGTGCAGACCTCAATATCCCACAAAACAAATGATCCACATGTTCCATATCATACAAGGCAGCATGTGGACATGACATAAATATGCAATCTAATTCGCGAATTACATATCATAAGCTAGCATGAAGATAATCAAAGAAGCTTTATATATAATGCTCAATAAAAGCTCGGAAGAATAACCATTTATCAAATTTAGTTTGAATCAAATCCATTTTTAGAGAAAATAATTTCCTGTTTATTCCTCACTCTATTCTACCATAGAGATAAAAAGACCAGGCACCTATTGAATGATTTGTTGAAACCTAAACCACAAGTCGACGGGAGAGAATACGCCACCACTCAACAGATTCAAAGAACCTATGTCAAAGGCAACAATGGATTTAACTCACTGGTCTGAGAAGGTAACATCAAGAGTAAGAATTGTTAGCCTCACCTCAAGGTTTGCCAAATACGAGTTCCCACAAAATAAGTAGTAAGACAGTGCATCGTGGGTTGATTCCAAAATATGATGGGCCCTTTGAGGTTTTCAAACGTGTTGGGGTACCTGTGTGTGTGAAAAGATGGAATCTTTCTTGCTTTCTTTTCTAAATGAAATTCATGGCTGGACCTCGTGCTTGCCTATCTAGTAGGAGAGTCAGTCCCCCCACCGCCAGGTTGTCCAGTTTCTCGGGGGTAATGAATTCAAAACCGGGCTGCATTTTTTCATTCACCAGATCACAGAGATTGGGGGATGTTCCACCTAGTGCAACTACTGGTCGGTGAATCTGTCAAAGTAAGACCGATCAAAGAGAACAATTGATTCAGAAACATAGACTAAAGCAGATTGAGAGATTCTTACCAAAATCAAATGAATTGAGGGTTGCCCTACCTTAGTTTCACCGAGTTGTAGGCCCTGCAATACCTTGGCAGTGAATGGGAAGAGAAGAGAGCACTTAAGGGATATTTTGGCTGGAAAAATGAAGAGAATCCCCAAGGATTAGGTTAATATAGGTTAAATTTTTAAGTTGAAATGGCTATATTACCCTTTTATTAAAAAAGATGTTGGGGGAAATAACATGATCGGTCCCATCAAATAAACCATCATGTACAATTTTAATGTGGAAAACCCCTTCAATACGAAGGATTAAAAAACTATGAGGCAACTCAGAAAAATCCACTATAAATCAGAGAGTGCAAAATCTAAGTAAATGTTCGAACTTGAATTTCAAATAATAGAGTAAAAAATCTCTGTGAAAACTACACCTCAACACATCCGTCTCTTTGAAAATATTGTAACACCTCCAAGAAGTCGTTGCACAACCCAAATTGTCATTGCTCACTGTTGACCGCCACGCTTCCGCTGCACACACCTGATTTTTTTTTCCTTCTCCACATATCTGCACTCCTTTTGTGTATTTGCATCGTTGCCCCTCTATGGATTTCTTAAAACCACTCACCACGTGATCTGTTGAGAGTTTGAAAAAAATTCAAACTCATCTCCTCTTTTCACGTGTATGATCGAAACAAAAGGGGCCACTGAAAAGCAAACATTATCTCCAAAATCAAACGCGATCTAAGTTGAACCATATTAATCTCCTCTTTGAGCCTAATAAAAAACGAGATGAATTCCAACAAACTCAGTTGGAAAGAAAACCGGTTGACATCATACCAACCATCGCCCTATGCTAAAAATATGATGACACTCTTTTGGAACTATGACATAAATTTGATAGCTCCCCATGTAAAAAAATAAAATAAAGAATCAAACGCTGAAATCTTCATCATATCTGTATCTGAACTCCATTGGTGAACAAGATTAGAACCAACTAACTCCCCCATAATAATGAAAATATGGTGACACTTTTTTGGAACTTTGACATAAGACTGATAGCTTCCCATGGAAAAAAAATTCAAACGCTGAAATCTTCATCATATTATGTATCTGCACTCCATTGCTGAACAAGATTAGAACCAATAATCTGGCTCCCTCATAATAATGATCATCACATAATTAGGAGTACCTGTAGAAACTAATTGCCCCCTAGTCAACACCCACTAAGTAGTCTGAAACTATCAATGTATCACCTCGATCTTTAATTTTAATTCTATCCTCACAAGTGACACTCTCTAAGAAAAAAAATTAGGTGTAAAACCTAAAACACCCGACCCGATCTACTTCGACTTTCAAATCTTCTCCATCCTAGTCTATAGTCTTTGACACATGCACGATGATCGCTTGTACCACAAATATGATGAAACCCTCTTCACAACTACATTTGTCACTTCACTGAACACCTTTACATCAGTTCCGTAAAGCATGTCAACCATTTTGCCTCACAAATATACCGGTGACCCCCTAGACAATATCCATCTTCCATTGTCAAACGAACTCCTAAATCCATCATTATTAAAAGCACAAACAAATAACAAATTATGATGTATACCCGACACATGTCGCACATCACCCAACATCAACGTAAAACCTGCATTTATAGTAATACAAATATCACAAACACCAATGACACCAGTAGAATCTATGTTTCTCATCTTCAATATACCAAAGCAACCTTCTTCATATGAAGAAAACAATTCCCTTTGGTGTAATATGGTACATACTTGTTGAATCAATCATTCATTCATTGTACAAATTCGACAAGGGCCAATCAATGTCAACTAAAAGTAAATCACCCCCACCCTTTATAAGATTTACATTAGTATCCTCAGAATTGGTGTTATGCTTCTTCTTTTCTTCCTTAATCTTCTTCTTAGCTTTACAGAACCTCTGCACATGACCCTCCTTGTCGCAATAAAAGCACTTGAATTTTTCTTTTGTCGTTGATCGACCTCTCTGATTACCACACCCATCTGTTATAGCTAGAATACAACTATTACCTGAAGATTCATCATCATTGGTCTTTCGAAGAGTCTTGCTCATCAACAATGTTGAAAACACATCACCTAACTTCAGAGTGCCTTTCTCAAACAACAATGTGGTGGTGAAATTATCATATGAATTTAGCAATGGACCCAATAAAAGTAAAGCCTTATCTTCTTATTCTTCCATTTCAACAATTACTGTATTACCTTTATCATCGATCTTGACGGTTATCAAAGACAGCTCCGTCAAAAAATTTATAAACTCATCTAGATGGTTAGCTAAATCTCTATTCTTTGACATTCACAAATGATACAATCAGTTTTTAGATATAAACAACTTGTAAGAGATTTCAATTTATACATGCTTTCAAGCTTTGCCCAGATCTCCTTTGGATCTGTCAGATTCATCATCTCTTGCAAAGTATTATCAACCAAATATATCTAAATTGTGCTTGTCACTGACTCTCTTATGCCTTTCCAATCAGCACCGTTCATCCTCCTTTTCTTCTCTGATTTTTTCTTCAGCGTTTTCACTATCTTCTTACGAGTCAAAATAATTTTTTCCCATTATTTTCATTGAGTAAAATCATTTTGATTATTAAACAGTCTGGTGTGGATAAAAATCATTGGGTATGAATCACCTATATCTAATCAGTAAGAAGAACATAGTACCTCTCTTTGATATTAGTTGTTGGGGAAGAATGTGATTGGTCTCAGGATAAAAACTCGATACAATAAAAATTGTGAGAATCTCCAACGAAACAGAAGTAAAAAATATAGCAGCAGAAAAAAATAAATTAGCACATAAGTTTTTAATGCAGAAAACCCTTCAAATATAGAGGATTAAAAAACCATGGGGAAACTCTGAAAAATCTACTATAAATCATAGAGTACAAAATCCACGTAAATGCTCAAACTTGAATTTCAAATGGCAGCATAAAAAACCAATGTGAAAACTACACCCCGGTATGTCTCCATCGTCCCTATAAAAATCATCTTGTAACAAAACATCACCCCTTAGGAGATCAAATTTTAACACACAACGTTGTTTTGAAACCTCCAAGAAGTCATTGCACAACCTAAATTTCCTCTACTCGTGATTGACTACTACGATTCCACTACACACACCTGATTTTTTTCTTCTCTACACATTTACACTCCTTTTTCATATCTGCATCACCTCCCCCTCTCTATGGACATTTTAAAGACACTTTCCATGTGATCTATTGAGCCTTTTGGAAAAATACCCACTGCATGCTTATCAATGAGAGTTTGAAAAAAATTCAAACTCCTATTTATCTCTACTTCTCATGAATGCAATCAAAGTAGAAGAGGACACTATTTGAAAAGCAAACATTATCTCTAAAATCAAACAACATGATCTGGGATAAGTCGTATCAAAAACCCCCTAGGATTCTATCAGGTACCCGATACAAGGCCAACAAGTACCCGATGGCTACACTAGTAGCCATTGCAGGCTACACTAAAAACCACTAATACCCCATACCCTTCCGCCAGGTACCTGTGCTACACATGAAACAACTCTCCCCCTCCATCTAACTTCCCTTCATTTGAATCCAATCATTTTATGTTTATCAATTAAATAAATAAAATACTAAGAATTAAAGGAGAACTAATCTGAGATGATGATTCATTTCAAATTCCTAACCATCGGCCTTCTCATTCCTAAGAAGATTCATAGATCCTCTAAAGGGAATAATTCTCTCCATTGAGCTCAAACCTCAACCTTATGCTCCCAAGTTTCATCCATTAACTATCCATGTTTCCATCATATCTGCACCAAAGGAATAACCTTTCCTCATAAGACATTCTCTCTTTAGTAGAAAATACATACATGTTGTTCCACATAAGAACCATCAGACTCCAATTCAATATTGTTAAATTGAATAATGTGAGTAGGATTGGGTATGTATATCCTCATATATGAAATAGGAGAACAATTATTCATAACATCAAATTGAGGAGGTAATTCTAATCTATAAGCTATCCCTTTGATACGCTCTAAGATCTCGAAGGGTCCAATGAATCAAGGAGTTAATTTCCCCTATTTTACCATTATTTGATGACACAATAAAGGATAAAAACTAAGAAAAACATGATCACCAAACCATAATTCCAATGGTCATTGCCTACAACTGACATAAGATTTCTGGTGACTATCCACAACCATCAATCGCTTTCAGATCAACTTTTCCTATCCAGTAATCTCTTGCACTATGCTAGGTCCAATCAAAGATAATTCACCAATATCTATCTAGAAAAATGGAGAATTAAAAGGTATACTTTAGATATCCTAAAAAAGATAAATTTGGATGGATACTGATAACTATTACTTTAAGAAAACTCTAAAAGTGATAAGTGATCCTCCAAAGAGCCACTAGAATCAAGAATACATACCCTAATCATATCCTACAATATATGAATGGTTCTTTTTGACTGTCCTTTTGTATGATGGGTGATAAGATGTACTCAGTTTCACCCGAGTTCCAATAACATAGTGTAACCCTTGCTAGAACCTATAGGTAAATCATGGGTCCTAAGTAGAAACAATACTAGTCGGTATGCTGTAAAGTTTCATGGCCTTTTAGACATAAACCTTTCCCAAATCATCCACAGAAGTTGATTCCTGAATAAATACAAAATGAGAAGTCTTGGTTAGGCGATCAATAGTCACCAAAACTATATCCTAACATTTGGGAGATCAAGACAAGATCATTAAAAAATCCATTATAATATCACCTCATTTCTATACCATAATAGGGAGTGGTTTTAGTTCACCCAAAGGTCGCTGATGTTTTGATTTGACCTACTAGAAAGTGAAACTTTAGGAAAAAAACCATATCATGCTTCATTCTAGGCTACTGAATTTTCCTACAAATATCAAGATACATCTTAGAGATTATAGGGTGAAAAATCTAACAAGATGAGTGATATTATCTCATAACCTATTCCCTTATGTTGGTTGGAACCACCGATCTTCCATGGACATAAAGAAATGAATCATAATATCGAGACCACCCATCAAGGATCTCTCCACCATCGAGACTCTTTTGAATGATTATATAATCATGATCAGAGATTTGTGATTCCTTTACCCACTCCAAAACTACACACATCTTATTTCATTTTTTGGAGACATCGAAATGAAACTCTTCCAATATAGAAATCAATATCCATTCTTTCTTTACCACCTACACTAGCTAAGGTTGAAACTTACCATCAGGGGAATCAAATACCACATTTCCCATTTCAAGTGCATAAAAAATCCAAAAATAAAAATATTTCATGTATTCAAACCATCGATGAAACCTCATATTCAAATTTCATTGAGTAAATATGTACTTGAGGATTTTTTGGTTGGTGTATATTATAAATCATTCACCAAATAAATATGGACCCATCCCTTTAAAGCATGCATTATTATGGCTAACTTCAAGTCACAAGACAAATAGTTTTTTTCAAGAGGGTAAAGTTACCCAAAAACACAGGCTACCATACAATGGTATTGCATCAAAACATATCCAAGACCCATATAAGAGGCAAAGTGCCCAGTGGATCGTGTAGTCACACTGAACATGGGGGGGGGGGTGAATCAATGTAGACAAGTTTTATATAATTCTTTTAACTTAAAATTTTACCCCATTTTAGTATATGAACCCTTGAACCTATTAGAATGAATGAATCTCATATGCATTAGGGATATTGTTGAGTCAATGGACCTTTCTTATCTTTGGTTTTCAAAAATTCACAATACAATTCATTACAGTTTTAATTTAACTTTGATTTGATTTTTTGAGTTTTTTTGAATTAATATTTATTGTTTGATCGCATGTTTCATTGAACTTGGATGAACTTCACTTCTATTGGAACACATTACTATGGTATGATGGCGTGTGAATTTAAACTCATCGGATGATAGAGATGAAGTGTAATTCCATAGGAATATGGAGAGTTGCATCTAGATTAGTTATAACTTGTAAGGTCCCAAATTTCTAGAATCACTTTCTTTTCATTTTTTAAAGTATTGGAGGTGTTATAAAGGTGAGGGTGAAGTTTTGGCCATTTTGGAGCCTGAGTATGTGATGCAGGGTGCACCACGACCGGTAAAATGGATTGTCAAGCCATTTAAAAGGGAATTTTAGTTTGTAGTTCCTTCCATGAGAAATGAAAAACTTCAAAATGCCCAGTGGAGGTCGTGGTACTGAATTTTTTGGTTTTAGGATGCGCCATGATGAAGGAAGCGGCTTGTATAGTCATTCTGTTAGGTTTTTCAACTTGGAGCTCCTCCTGTGATAAATGGGGACAAGGAAACAACTTAGTAGATCATTTTGAGGAAGGTCAACTAGGCATGGTTCTTAGTGATTCCTTCTATGAGAAAAAAAGAAAAGGTCACCATAATGTTGTTCTGGGCATGGTGAAGAGAAAACGACCAAGTTCTCCATGCTACACTATAGTGGTTGGTCATGGAAGACATCATAGGAGCCACCATGGCTTGGACTGCACCATGGACTAGGACACTATGATGGTCAAATTAGCCTTTTAAAACATGTGAGAAAAGGGGAAATGACCATAGGATATTCTGATATCCTTTGAATGAGGGAGACCATGATGCGGTGGTCTATCTCCACACCATGATGAGGCCTTTTGGGTTTTCTTATATAAATAGAGGGCCTAACCTCCCTCATATTAGCTTCCTTTATCCTCCTCCAAGCCTTATATAACTCCAAAACCTCTTGGTTACCTTAGATTGTCTCTTTCAAGGATTATAAACCCTTAGATTGTGGAAGATCAAGTGCTCTTGATTCAAGGACCCCTCCTCTTTCTCCTTTCCACAATTCCTTTTGTTCGGATGTTTTTATGCCAAACCCTTTATTTTGGGATGAGATCTGATCATGGTTGATGGTGGATTTCCAGTGATAGGTTCCAAAGAATCTTCCTTTGATTTCAGCGGTGGTCGATCCTCGATTTTCTATTCATGCTTGGAGAATATTGAACTTCTAAATCGAGGTAGGGGATTCATTACTTCTCCTTGTTTAAAGTGAAATTATGAAGTTATCATGATTTATATCATTGTATAATAATGGAATTAACCTTAATAAATATTAAACTGGAATTTAAGATAGAATTGATTTTTGGATGTAGCAATCACATGTATTTATTTCTTATTAATAGTTTTCCTCTTGAATTTTAGATAATGTGTTATATTTGATTATGTTATGGTTGGGAATGTTTGTTATGCTTGGAAACTATATAAAGAACATAAATATGGTAATGATTATTGAATAAATAATAAAGAGTCACATTTAATTGAAATCATTATTCCTTAAATAGATGGGAATGGAGTTATGATTGAAGAATGTTTAAATAACTTATAGCCATTGATAGCTGACGTCATAGGTTTCCCATGGTTATAACCTATGATAAATGAATCAGTTAATTAAAGATGATAAATAATTGGTTGTTTGATAAAGATATTTTTTTGGAGCTGAGAGATCCCATTTACTTATGAAGGTTTGATGCCTTAGTTTTAGGGCCTAAATTACCTATTAACTTTTTGTTATTTTTTTTCATCCTTGTGTAATTTATTTGGATGTGGATCCTTGCTACGAGACATGATGTGAGCTTGGGATTTTTGATAGTTTAGCGAGAAATGGGCAGGGATGACCACATTTATGGTAGTATTTGGCACCTGTGATGGTGGGATGGATGATGATATGCTTGGTGGTGCCAAAGATGAAACTAGGACTAATGGTGTGGGTTGAAGCTGGGTTTTCCCACTATTTGCTGTGCAGAAATCTGGGTTTCTTGCTTGTTAATGAATTCTATTTGAAGTCCAAATGGTCGGGTTGCTTGATTTTTCATTCCTTTCCCCATTTTTTGACGCTTCTAGATGTTCTTAGTCTATTCATCTTTTATGGTAGCTTAGGAAAAGTCCTAGCATATATGGAATCATAAAATGTTAATGTTAAATGATTTATCCTATGGGTTGGAGGCTTTACAAAATGATGAAATGAAAATAATTTTTCAGTAACCTTGGTAAGTGTTAGATTATGCCTAGAGGGAATGAATTTTAGTTAATAATTGTGTAAAATGAAATGTATATCTTAAGATTTTAACTAAAATTATCTTGAAATGTTTGTGTTATTCTAGGATATATAGTCCTTAATGGTGACAACTGGGTGTCTGAGAGATGGTAACTACAATTGAAGTTAAGGATATGTAGATTACCTTGGTGTGGTTTGTGAGCTATACATATTCTATATGTTATGTGATTTCATACGCTGCCTCACCCATGTCAGTAGGGTGATAGACACCGGTGTAATCTGGAGAGTGTTTTCCCCAACATTTAGGTTAGCAAGGGTAGATGGATGACATCCCACATCCCCCTATCCCTTCTCCTAAGAGTATTATGTGATGGTATGCATGATGGTTACCTTTCAAATATATGTGTGTAGAGGCCTGTAATGGCTTGAGATTATTTCACACACATGTATCTTTGGATATAGTATCCTAATGATTATTATAAGTATGTTGTGTATGGAATATGATGGATTGGGGTATAATACATGACATATGGGGTGTGGTGGCTCTTGAAAACTACCTGGTCACAATCTGGAGATGTGGATGTTGATGATGAAAATATATGACACATGAGGTATGGGCTGTTATATAGTTTCCTTTGGTGTGACTTATTTTTAGAAAGATGTCTTTGGACATGAAATGTTGGGGTGAAAGAGACAAAAAAGTGGGGAAGTTATAGCATGGTACCTTGATCTTGATATTATATTGGATATTATATTATTATTTGTATGTGTTACTTGGTGATAGAGCCATGGTGATGATGAGAAATTAATATACCTGATTAGATGAAGAGTTAATTTCACTTGTTTATTCACTAGGATTTAGTATTCTTTCTTTATCTTTTTCATGAGAGGCTCCAGGGAGTATCCTACTAAGTATATTTTTTATGCTCACCCTATCTCTATATAAACTTTTTTTCAAGTCTGAAAAAGTTTTTTGGTGATCGAGCTAGACAATACTAGATCATGGTGTTTTTTAAGAGCAGTTTGGGCTTTGAGTTTTCTACTGATGATTGTATTTTGGCACTTGTAGCTTCTTTTATAGTTGTTTTAGTTGTATGAAATTACATGCATGTATTGGGATCTTTTATTCTTTTCTGATCAGGAATTGTTCAGTGGTTTTATGTTATCTCTCATTCCTCAATCTTCTTAGAGGGAAAACCCTCCCATTTGTGTGTATTATATACCCTTTATGCTTTTCACCAATCCATGACATATTAGAGGCAGGATTCAAGAATCATTATCTATTTCCCTTCATTATCAGTCTAGGAGGGGTGCCTTTGGGGGGATGAGGTCATGACAGAGTGGTATTAGAGTCTAGGTTGAGGTATATGATGGAGTTTGGAGGCAGGCATTGGTGATGAATGCATGATTTTGTAAGGAAACAGTGTCAGTTGAGATTAACAAACAATGTAAAAAAGAGCGACCTACTAGGAAACAAGTATTTAGCTCCCCATGTGATCTGATGCAAGGAAATTTAAGTTAACTGAACCTACTAAGAGAAGTGATACTAGTTGCAGGATAAATACCTAGGAAATGATCATGCATTAATCTTGTTTGTGCCTGTGTTTGAAATGGGTAGACCTTGAGATTAGGTTGAAACTTAATTAATTAATCTTAAATATTCCATAATCTAGGTTTAGGACCCTCTAACCATTATTTATTTTATAGGAATGACTCTAGGTTGACGTCCCTATCAGGTTTGTGTTGAAGACGTTCAACAGTTTGTGTTAAAAAATTACCATAGAGTTGAGGTTGATGATGACATTTGGAGGAGGAAACTTTGATAGTTTCACCATAAGATTCTATAGAAGTATGAGGGATCCATTTTGGATTCAGTGACATAGGATTGGTTATAGGAGGTGGATATAACCTTCAGTTTGATCTTTACTTAGAAGGAGAACTATGTTTCATTGGCGGTGACGATACTGCATGGGGCATCCAGACAGTGGTGGTTCTTATTTCTCAAAGATAGCGAGGGGTCCTCTGTTTCATGGGAGAAATTCTGAGATCATTTTTGAGATGAGTTTCTTTATTTGAGTGCAAAGGTAGCTAGCTGCCAGGATCTTCTTACCCTTTGATGAGGAGATCCAATGTGCGGGAGTTTGAGATCCATTTCAGGAACCTTCTCCGATATGCTTCAGACCTACTGATAGATGAGGAGTCCAGAGCAAGGTATTTCAAGGAGTCTTTATGTCTAGATATCCAACACCAGATCATTCCATTTATGATTCCAACACATCTCAAGGCATTAGAGAGAGGAGAGGTTATTGAGAGGACCCTATTCGGGACTAGTTTATCATAAGAGGGTAGTCTTCATTATTCTCCACATAGTAGAGATATGGTCCGAGGTTCCTATTTTCCTAGAAAAAAGGGTTTTGGGATAACCTAGGTTACATATCAACCCACTTTATCTCTTTTCATAGTGGATGGTGGTTTCTAGGACCCCGCCAAGGGATAAGACTTTTTTTTCTTGTAGAGTCCATGGTCATTAGTGGTGGGAGCACCCGAACTTCCTGAGCAGAAAATGTGCGGTTAGTGTTTCTTTTCAGGTTCTACCGTTACAACAATATCAACAGAGACAACAATAGTAGGGTTCTCCAGCCTATGATCAAAAAATGGGAGAAGGGGTTGGTAGAATATATCCCCATGATGTTCCTCATCCTCAGAGAGTAGAGTGTGGCTATGGAGGTAGTCACTATCAGGTTCAAAGAGGTTATGGAGTAGGTTTTGGTCAAATGTATGCTCTTGAGTTTCCAGCACCAGGTGAGCTAGACATTATCCATGGTACCATTTTCTTATTTTATTCTTGGTTTCATGCCTTGTTTGATTTAGGAGTTACACACTCCTTCATTTCACTTACCTTGGTCCATGCTTTGGTAATTGAGGTAGAGAGGATTCCTGTGACCTTGGCTTTGACTATGACAATTAGAGGTGGATCTAATTTTTATGAAGTATGCAGAGACTATGATCTAGTGATAGGGTATCACCAATATTAGGGAGAATTCATATGTTTGAAGTTACAACCATACAACATCATCCTCAACCTGGATTAGATATATTTTGTGCAGGATATCATGGATTTCCCTAGGAGAAAGATTGTGTTATATGATGTTGACAGATAGTCTACCATGTTCATTGGTGAGTGATACCTTTAGATGGATCATAGGCGTGTTATGACCTTGTCATACTTGATGGCTGAATTGATGTTGATTTCTTCAGAGGTTCATCCAGTAGTGTTTCTCAGGGTTGTAGAAGAGTACCCTGATGTATTTCTTAAAGGGATTGTGGCATTACCCCCTCAAAGGGAGATCAAGTTTGGGATAGAGCTATAACCGAGTACTTATTTGATCTCAATGTCTCCATATAGGATGACATCATCTAAGTTGAAGAGATGCGGACACAGGTCGATGATCTCTTGTAGTGAGGTTTTATTTGGACAAGCATGTCACCTTGAGGTGCTCCAGTTTTTTCATAAGGAAGGTTGATTAAAGTATATGTCTATGTATCAATTATCATTGATTTGAATTAGGTTATAGTGAAAAATAATTATCCTATTTCATGGATTTATTATTTATTTAATCAGTTGAAAGGGGATAGTTGGTTCTTGGAGAATGATTTGTGATTAGGATATCATCAGACAAGGGTGGATGGTGAGGATATTCCGAAGACAACATTATGATGTTGTTATGGGCATTATGAGTTCATTATAATTCTATTAAGTGTAACAAATTATCCATCCGTATTCATGGGAATGATGAATATAGTGTTCTGAGAGTTTATGGACCTGTGCATGGTGATTTTCATCATTGACATCCTTGTGTACTTCATGTTTTAGGAGGAGCACACAGAGAATCTGTAGGATATTTTTGGGAGTTATTAATTGTCAGAAGTTATTTAAGAAGTTATAAAAGTTTTAGTTTTGGGCACATGAGGTTAATTCTTGGGTCTTGTCATGTCCCAACATGGAGTAGCTATAGATCCTTTTAAGAATGAGGTATTCATTTCTTGAACATCCCCTAATACTGTTGTAGAGGTGCATAATTTTTTTGGTCTTGTAAGATATTATAGGAGGTTCACACCCAAATTCTCATGAATTGTGACTCCTCTTATAGCCTTGATTATAAATGATTAGGAATTATTTTGGGATGATCAGTGTTAGTAATCTTTTGAGTATCCAAAGGAGAAGTTGTTCAACACCCAAGTTATTCATTTTCCAAAAGTGGGAGTTCAGTTTGAGGTCTACTGTGATGATTCAAACCTTGGCTTGGGTAGTGTATTGATGAATTAGAGATTTGTTTTTTCTTGTGGATATTTATATTTATGACCCAATGAATGTAACTATGCCACCCATTATCTCGAGTTAGCAGTAATCATGTTTGACTTGAAGTTATGGTGACACTACCTCATCAGTGAATGCTTCATGGGTTTCACCAACCATAAGATCCCAAGGTATGTATTCTCCCAACATGACCCGAACTTGTGATGAAAATTGTGGATGGAATTATTATAGGACTAAGAATTTGAGATTTCTTACACACTAGGGAATGGTAATGTTGTGGTTGATGCGTTAAGAAAGAATTCATGCAGTGATGATGTGCATGAATATAGAGATTCTTATAGAGTGATGAAATAGATCTCCGTGATGCATTTTGATATAATAGAGATTGGTGATAGAGGACGCCTTTATCAAATGACAATACAATTGTATCTAGTGTAGCAGGTGGATGGGTCCTAGTTGGGGGATTTCAAGGTGGAAGTGTGGTGGGATTGAGTTTTCTGTAATGATTCCCCTGATGGATGGTCTGAGGATGATTAACACCAACTATTGTTTTAGGGGAGGATTTTCATTTATTTGGTGATGCATGAGGTGGTTCTCCATGAGCTAAATTTATCACCCTTAGTAGTATATCTTTTAATGAAAAAATTAATCATGCTCTGAGAGGTCAATTTTGGTAGCCTAAGTTAATGTGTTCAGTTTTAGAGTTCATGTCCTGATGTTTAGTCTTCCAGAAGGTAAAGGTTGAACACTTTTTTTCCTGGTGGTTTACTCCAACCACTAGATTTTATTCAGTGGAAGTGGGATGAAATTTTGATGGACTTATTCAATGGTTTACCTTGAGCTCAGGGAGTCTATGATGCTATATGGGTGATAGTGGTCCATTTGAAAAAAATCATCTCACTTCTTAGTGATCAAGGATTTGAGCTCAATGAAGGTTTTATGAAGGAAATATCTAGAGGATGTAGTAAGAATTCATGGAGTCCTGAGGATGATCATATCTGATCATGATCCTCGTTTTACCTCTAGGGTGTGGAGATGTCTTAGATATTCTTTTGGTTCCCAATTACGCCTGAGCATTGCTTTTCATCCGAAGATGGATGGTCATACAAAGAGGACCATCCAGACTCTAGAATACATATTTCATGCTTATGTCCAGGATTTTGTAGGTTTGTGGGAGATACACATACCTTTTTATATTTCTTATAATAATAGTTTTCACTCCACCATTTTCATGAAACCTTTTGAAGCTTTGTACGGTTGACCTTTCCATTATCCATTTTTCTAGACTGGGGTAGGAGAGTTAACAATTCTCAGATTGAAACTAGTGCAGAGTATGATAGAAATGGTGTAGGAAATTCATGAGCAAATAAAAGTAACACAGAATCATCATAATTCCTATGTATTCCATAGTAGAAGACCTTTAAAGTTTTAAATTGGAGATCATGTGTTCTTTAAGGTGAATCCTCATCATGGGAGTAAGATTTCTCCCTAGTTTGTTGTACGAGTGTGTTATTCTCTTAGTCTGAGTCCTTTGGTGGCATAGTGGCATGGAGGAGATCACCTTGGAACATGAGTCATAGATACATGCTTAGTATCCTAAGTTTTTTTATTCTTAGTTCTTCATTTGTATCAATGTTTTGATGATTTTATGGACCTTTATATGGATTATGAGATAGTTCTCTCTTCCTTAATGCCTTGTTTGTGGACTTACTCTTATTTGAGAGGTATCTCCCCTGTCACGTAGTCTTATGACTTGTCCCTCTAAGTGAAGTGGTTATGCTCATGTGATGGAGATATTTTTGAGATGTATCTTATGGTATGGTTGTTTGGGTGACCCTTTTTCCTTCCATTCTCTCTGATTTTGGTTTTAATTCTCAAGGGAGAGAATTGTTTGAGAGGTATATAATGTAAGATCCTGGATTTTCAGAATCCCTCCCTTTATGTTTTTCAAAGTGTTGGTGGAATTATAGAGGTGATGGTTAAGTTTTATCCATTTTGGATCTTGTGTGTATGGTGTAGGGTGAATCACGATCAGTAAAATAGATCTTAAAGCTATTTTGAAGGAAATTTCAGTTTGGAGTTCCTTATGTGAGAAAATAATAGCTTGGAAATACATCATGGAGGGCATGGTATTGACCGTTTTGATTTTGGGTGGTGTGGAAATGAAGGAAATGGATTTTATATCCATTTTGTTAGGGGTTTTATCTTGGAGATCCTCTTGTAAGAAATGGGGATGGGGAAATGTCTTGGGAGACCATTTTGAGGAAGTCCAGATGGGCGTGGTTCTTAGTGAGTCCTTTTTTGGGAAATTGGAAAAGAAGTAGTCCCCACGCCATGGTTCTAGGTGTGGTGAGGAGAAAAAAAACCAAGTTCTTTATGCCATACCATAGTGGATGGTCATGGTAGACTTTAGAGGATCCACCACAGTTTGGACTATGTCATGGCCTAGGATATGGTAATAGTTAAATAATATTTTAAAAACACATGAGAAAAGGGGAAACAACCATGAGAGATTTGGATCTCCTTTGACCTAGGGAGACCATGGAATGGTGGGCTATATCCATATCATGGAGAGGCCTTTTGGGTTTTCCTCTATAAATAGAGGGATTGAACTCCCTCATCTCAGGTTCATTTCTCCTCCTTCAAGCCATAGTTGACTCCAAACCCTCTTAGCTTCCTTTGATCATATACTTTGAGGATTCCAACCCCTTGGATCATGGAGGATTGAGTGATCTTAATTCAAGGTAACTTCCACTAATATTTCTCCTTTATATTCTTTCTTTATTTGGATGTTCACTATAAAAAACCCTTTATTTTGGGTTGAGATCTGAGCATGTTTGATGGTGGATTTTCATTGATAGGTTTCGAAGAATATTCCTTAGGTTTTTGTGGCGGTTTATCCTCAATTTTCCTTTCTTACTTAGAGAACATTGAACTTCTAAATCGAGGTAGTGGATTCATTTCTTATCCTTATTTAAATTTTAATTGTGAAGTTATCATGATTTATATCATTGGGTAATGATGTAATTAACCTTAATGAAGATTAAAAAATAATTTAAGAAAGAGTTGGTTTTTGGTTGTAGTGATCACATATATTTATATCATGTTAACAATTTTCCTATTTATTTTCTAGATAGTGTGTTATCTTTTCTTATTCTATGGTTTGGAATGTTTGAAATCATTCTTCCTTAAACTAATGGGAATGGGAGTTATGATTGAATCATATTTAAATAACCTATAACTATTTATAGAAAATTACTTATATTTATTATGGTTGTAACCCATGATAAATGAATTATTTAATTCAAAACAATAAACAATTGGTTTTTTGATATAGATAATTGTTTAGGGCCGAGAAATCATGTTTGATTATGAAGGATGGATTACTTAGTTTTAGGTCCTATATGTCATGTTAACTATTTTTATTTTCTTGCTACCTTGTGTGATTGCTCTGGATGTGGAGCCATACTATGTGACTTGATATGATCATGGGATGGTTGATAGTTTGGTGATAATTGGTCATGGATTCCCATGTTTTTGGCCCCAATTCAAACCTATGATGGAGGGATGAATGATGATATGCTTGATGGTATTGGGGATGGCCCCGAGACTGATGGAGCGGTTTAAATATAGGTCTTACCATTATTTTTTGTATATAAACTTGAGTTTATTTCTTGTTAATGAATTTTATTTGAAGCCTGGATGGATGGGTTGCTTGTTTTTGAATTCCTTTCCCCATTACTTGATGCAACTGGTTATGCTTAGTTGATGCATCTTTTATGGTAACTTAGGACGAGTTCTAGAGTACTTGGAACTATGTAATATTAAAGTTAAACGATTTAACCTATAGGGTTGGAGGCTTTATTAAATGATAATAATTCTTGAAGAACCTTGGGAAGGATTGGATTATTCCTAGAGTGTAAGGATTTCAGTTGGTAATTATATAAAATTAAATGTCTATCTTAAGAGTTTTTCTAATATTATCTTGAAATGTTTGTGTGATTATAGGATATTTAGACCTTAACGGTGGTAGCCGGGTGTCCAAGAGATGATAGGTGCAGTTGATGTTAAGATTAGGTAAATTCCCTTGGTGTGGTTTGTGAGATATATATATTCTATATGTTATGTGATTTCATACAATACCCTAACCATGTCGGTAGAGTGATTGACACTAGTGGACTCCAGAGGGTGTTTTTACCAGCATATAGGTTGGTGAGGATAGATTAATAACTTCCTCCTCTCCCCCACTCTCTTATCTTGGGAGTATTATGTCCCATTATGCATAGTGGTTACCTTTCCTATATATGTGTGTAGAGGTATGAAATGAATTTCAATTATTTCACGCACATGTATCTCTGGATATATCATCATAAGGATTTTTATAGGTATGTTGTGTATGAGCTGTGATGGATTGAGGTATAATACATAATGTAAGGGATTTGGTGGATCCCAGAAACTACCTAGTTACTATATGGAGATGTTGATGTTGATTATTAGATCATATGACTCATGAGGTGTGGGTTTTTATATAGTTTCCTTTGACGCATGTGGATTATTTGGAGAGAGATGGTTTGGGACGTGAAATATTGGCGTGGGAGTAGAAAACTAGTGGAGAATTGGTAGTAGGGTGCCTTCATCTTGATATTATATTGGATATTATATTATTACTTGTATGCGTTACTTAGTGAGAGATTCATGGTGAAGATGGGAACTTAGTATACCTGATTAGGTGATGATTTAGCTTCACTTGTTTATTTATTGGCATTTAGTATTATTTCTTTATTTTTCCATGAGATATTCTTGGGAGTATCCTAATGAGTATACCTTTTATGATCACCCTATGTACATATAAACTATTTTTAGGTCCTCAGGATTTGGTTGGTGATTGGGCCAGACATTACTATATTTTGGTGTTGTTCAAGAGCTACTTAGGATTCAAGGTCATTGCTGAGGATTTTATTTTAGTACTTATATATTATTTTTAAGTCATTTCAGTTGTTTGAAATTACATTCATGTATTGATATATTTTATTCTTTTCTGATCATGATTTTTTTAGTGGTTTTATGTTATCTCTTGTTCCTCAATCTTCCCAGAGGGTAATTCTTCCCATATATGTACATGATATACCCTCAGTGCTTGTCTCTAACCCATGGACTATTAGAATCGATCTTCAAGTATCATTATCTCTCCCTTCATTATTGTCCCAGGAGGGGTACCTTTGGGAGGAGGGGGTTGTGACACAACTACACTCGAATATCTCAGAATTCAAATGTTATATTTTGTTACAATTGAGGCTATAAATTCTACTTGAGGATTCATGGAGTGAAAGTTAATGAGTTACAAGATTAGTTGAGATGCCTTTCTGTTATGTTAAAAATTTCACCATCTTGATGCTTTGAGAACTTAAAATTATATATTATTTTTTTCTTTCAATGAGTTTTGGATAGTATCTTCATTGTGTGAGGAATCCTCATAAAACACATAGAATTTCTCTTATCTTTATTTATTTTTCAATCCTGCATGATCGAGGAAGTTCTGAATTTAGAGCCCATGATTTGTTTAATTGAGGAGATCGATGAACTTCCAAAAATCAGAAGTTGTTGTAACTTTTGATAGGTTTACAATAAAAAAATTTCTAGTGTGGGATTTCTATCAATTGTTATATTGTGGAAGATATTGGGGATAGATCTTACTCTTTCTGACCATGGTTTCAAAGAATTTACCATTGGAACTTGATATCTTCTAACTATGGTAGTTGAGGAAGTTTCGAGTACGAAAATAGGGTACCTAGTATCAGGTCTATAGATCCTTCTAATACTTTGGATAAAATCAAAGGGTTACTTTTATTGGAATTATATTGGTAATGATATCCTTTTAAGAGTTTAAGGATTATTATCCTTTACTCAGTGCATTGTTTTTTATATCATATCATTATCTGATTGAATTTTATATTATCCATGTTTAAGATGTTTTCTTTCTTTACTATATTTTATATTGTGAATATTAATTACATCAATAAAATTTTTAACTTTATATTGTTTATTTTCCATTATGTACTTATACTTAGTACGATGATTTATTCGGATGATATAAGTTTTGAACAACTTACACATTGAGTGGGATAGAAATTATAATTTTATTTTTTACTATAATTCACCCCTCTTATGTTTCCATATTTCTAAATTCTAGGACAATATTTGGCATCCAAGATTACTCATATTTTTTTTTCATTTTTATCAGAACTTACTCTTTCTTATAGTGTAAGATATATTTTTCATTTACCTCACTCTAACTATGTATAATAGAGTTGATATTTTTGTTTTAATATGAAATGATTTCCAATTGGAATGATTGAGAATTTTAACCCTAGTCGGCCACCAATATTCAATAGTGCAGACTATGAATATTTATGCGATAGAATGAAGAATTTTTCATCAACATAGATGTTGATCATTTTTTTATAATGATAAAAAATTATAGAATTATGGAGAAGAAATTTTCCATGTTTACTCATGAGGAGAATCTAGAGTATCAGGTGAACTATAAAGTCTAAAATACTTTACTTTTCTTGATGAATAGAAATATATAGTCAGATCTCATCACGTGAGACTATGAATGAATTATGGAAAATGTTGGAAATTACTCACTTTGGAACTTATAAATTTCTTGAGACTCGAAGAGCTATGCTTCATATTGATTATCAGGATTTTGATTTTTTATCTAGTGAAATAGTGGCACAAATTCATTAATGTTTTATGATGGTAGTTAATGGGATTCAATTTTTTTTGGATGAGAACTAAATTATTGATGAAAAAATTGTGTAAAAGGTGATTGATATTCTTTCAAAGTGATAATAATATAAGTGGGAAAAAATAGATGATACTAAGCATCTGATGAAGCTTAATCTTGATGATATTATTGGGAATATTATGCAATATAAGAATCAATTGAAGATAGATACTAAGGCAATGATAAATAATGGAGTCACTTTCACTTCTACTTATGACACTTTAACTTCTAGTTATCTAACTTTCGGTGCTCAGATATAAAATTCCACCACTACTTTGAATAAGAAATCTAAAAATCAATCAGATGTCAATAATTTTAAAGAGAGTGAAGGATAACTTGCTCATATTTCTAGTTCAGATAGAAAAACTTTCGATATGACTATAGAAAGAGAAAAAAGAATAAACATGAGAAGAGGGATTCATTGAAAGTTGTGTGTTATAAATGTAAGAAACCAGGGAATATAAAACCATATTTTCTTAGGTTGAAGAGGAAAAGTAAATATGAGAAATCTTTAAAGAGAAAGGAAAGGAAAGATTTCAGGGTGACCAATGATACTTGGAGTGTCAATGAGGATCCATATTTTAAAAGAAATAGTGAATTGAAAAGTGATTATGGTAGGGAGATCATATGATTTTATGTGAATTCTCCTTAGATTGATCTATACTTAATGGGGAAGGAAAATCCTGACACACATGCACAATTATATCTTAACGCTAATGTCACTTTTACTTCATATGATGATAATAGTTCAAATTCATTATAAGATGAGGCTGTTATTCCATTATTAAAATAAATTATTTGATATATGAATTTCTTAGAAAAGAAGAATAAAAAATTGAAGAAATAACTTGACTTAGCAAAGGTAGAACTCTCTAAAGTAGAATATGGTATTTCTATACCCACTTTTGAAATTTCTAGGCTTAGTTTCAAGCTAGATATAAAATCTAAACATTATTAAACTCATACTTATTTGGAGTTATTTGATAAATTAAAGGCTAAAATTAACAGTTTAAATATTATTCTATCTAATTTTAATTTTGGTAGGAAGAATTTTTAAAAAATCTTAATCTAGTTGAAACAAAATCATACATATTTTGGAATAGATTTTACATCTGAAAATTTACATTTTTAGTCAAATTATTTTATACCTAAACATGCACCTTTTTTTCTAAATGTCAGAGAGGAGGACATAAGAGAAAACATTATTATTTGTAAAAAGTTCAATCTCTCATAAATTATAATTCTTATATTTATAAATAGATCACAACTGTATAACATATAATAGTTGGATATATGTGGCTTCCTAAGTTTTTTTTTCCTAAAATGGATCTAATAAAGTTTGGGTGATAAAATTTTAGATTTAATTTTTTTAGGAAGATATGTTGAGTACCAGAAAGAATAACATATGGTACATGGAAAATAGTTGTTCTTGGTACATGACAGGAGACAATCCCAATTCTCAAAACTTATAAAAAGTGAAGGGAGGACGAGTCACATTTAGAGAAAATGTGCAAGGTAAAATTATAAGTATTGGTAATGTTTTTTTCTAGGTGAATATTTAATTTTGAATTTTCTTTTTTTTTTATTTTGGAATTAAGGAAAACCTCATTATAATTATTAAATTATGTAATGAAGGTTACTCTATAAACATTGGGAATGGAAAATTCACCATTAAAAGTTTAGATAGAGTGCATACTTTATTTTCCAATAGATGCGATAATGTTTACACTATTAAATTATAAGACCTTAGCCATCAAAACTTACCTTGTCTTAGAGATATAGAATATTATTATTGTCTTTGTCATATAAGGTTAAGACACTGTAATTTCTAAAACTTAGCTCAACTCTCTAGGAAATAACTAATAAGGGAACTTCTAAAACCTAAGTTTAACTCTACCAAATTTAGTGACCCTTTCCAATATGGAAAGCAACACAAGTCAAATTTTAAACATATTAACGAAGTCTCAACATCCTAAACTTTAGAGTTAGTGAATATGGACCTTTTTGGATCTATAAAAACTACAATTATAAATGGAAAACACTATGTTTATTTCTTAGTTGATGTTTACACTAGATATAACTAGATCTATTTTCTTTCACTTAAGTTGGAAGTACTCTGTGTTTTTTAAAAGTTCAGTTTCTATTGATAAAAATTCAAAAAACCTACCTATAGTCACTATCTGGAGTGATCATGGTGGAGAATTTTTAAAATATAATTTTGAAACCTTTGTAATGAAATAAGTATTACTCAACATTTCTCAACACCTATAAATCTGAAACATAATGATGTGGTTGAATGAAGTAATAGAACTATTTAGGAAATTACTTGGACTATATCGTATGAATATTCAGTAGAGAATTAGTTGTGAGTACAACCTATTATGTTATAAATTGAGTTTTTATTCAACTGATATTAGGTATGAACCCTTAAAAATTACAGAATGGTATAAGACCTACACATTCTCACTTCAGAGTCTTTGGGTGAAAGTTATTCATTTCGAATACTAAAGATCATCTTAATAAATTTGATTCAAAATACGATGAGGTAATTTTCCCCGATTACTCCATTTTGAGTAAGTCTTATTGAGTTCTCAATAAACGAACACATACGTTTAAATAAATAATAAATTTTAAGTTTGATGAAAAAAATCCTTATGTGACTTTAAAACATCCATAATTTACTTCTCTAGATTGTATTTTTGAAACCCATTTTCTTTTATTATTGGAAATTGAACATATCTAATGGAAATTAACACACCCGAAGATATAATAACAGGGGTGGGTATACTGGTAGATAACTTAATGTAAGTTATTCATCTAGAATATATGAATCAAAATTATTTTTTACTTAGAAATTAGTCAGTTTTGAGGAATTATCCCTTTGATAATATCATTGGTGGTGTAGATCAACTAGTAAGAACTCAAAGTTATCTTAGAAATGAATGTGATAATATTTAATTCCTATCATAATTTGAACCTAAAATGGTATATGATTCCTTGGGTGATGATATTTATATATTTTTGATGTTAGAAGAGATTAATAAATTCAAAAGAAACAAGTTTTGGACCTTGGTTGAGTGTCTAAAGGATCTTATGATTATAGGTGTTAAATGGGTATTTTGGAATAAGTGTTATGGAAATGGGATTTTTTTCTCAAATAAGAAAAAACTGGCTATTAAGGTTTATAATAAAAAATGGGGCATAGATTATGAAGATACTTTTACACCAGTCTCTAGGCATGAGTCTATATGTATACTTAGAGACTTTACTGCTCATCATAAATTTACTTGTTAAAGGAATGACAGATCCAAATCTTTTTATCAAGAATGTTTTGAAGGACACCATAATTGTTTAAATTTACCTTGATGACATTATATTTGGCTCAACTTAGTAAACTCTCATAGATAGTTTCCTGGAACTTATGCAGTTTGCTTTGAGATGAGAATGATGGGTGAAATTAACTATTTTATTGGATTCCATATAACTCAAATACTAGAAAGAAATTTTTTAAATCAACATAAGTATATAATGTATTTACTTAATTTTTTTGGTTTTAAAAATTATTCAAGTATTATTAATCCAATAGACACCTCTAGTAAACTTGACCTTGGTGAATCAATGAAACCTTTAGATCAAACAATGTTTATAGAGATGATTAGAATCTTAATTTACCCAATGACCAGTTAACTAGAAATTATATACTCTATATGATTATGTGTGAGGTTCCAAAAAAATTTAAAGGAATATCACCTTAAGGTATTCAAGTGTACCTTATTTTACTTTAAATAAAATTTGAAACTTGGTTTATTTTATTCCTATGTAATTGAGTTTAGTCTTAAAAGTTATTATACTGTTGAATTTAGAAGATACAGAATGAATTAGAAGAGTATGTTTGGAACTTTTAATTTATTTGGA
Source organism: Viscum album (assembly GCA_963277665.1). NCBI lineage: Eukaryota > Viridiplantae > Streptophyta > Magnoliopsida > Santalales > Viscaceae > Viscum > Viscum album. Next base: position 671,899,495 of record OY728161.1, on the reverse strand, counting down.
GATTATTCAATCTCATGGTCAAAAAATAAAAAAAATTTAGTTTCACTTGCCACTATTGAAGCTTAAAATGTGGCATCTTGAAGCTATTACGCTCAATTATTGTGGATGCAACACATTCTCATAGATTTCAATTTGAGTTTCACTCAAATTCCAATTCTTTATGATAACATAAACACTACATCTTTGTCTATGAACCCAACACATCACTCACATGAGAAACACATAGACATGAAACACCAATTCCTTCAATACCACACAAAAAAAGGAGATATTCTTCTCAAGTTTATCAGAACTAAAATTTAGCTTGCTGAAATTTTCACTAAACCTTTAAATTTTGATAGGTTTGAATATATTAAACAGAATTTAGATATGATTAATGCAAAGTGATCATAATTTACACTTCATGTTTTACTATTTTATGACATTGAAAAACTCCTCAAGAAATGGGGGAATACATTTCTTGTTTAGTGTTGTGTTAACTTTTCATGCAGGTACTGTACTTTATTTGGTAGTTCTTTAAATGGAACTTATTGAAATTTGCACCAAATTTCTATTAGAACCACACTTAATGAAAGTTATTCTTCATAGTCGAGTTTAACATAAATTAACTTTTGTGAGTTTTTTTTACTTTATGTCTTCAAAATTACATGAAAAACCTATAATTTATTTTAGAGTTTAAATATCTCATGTATGACCATCATATCATATTTTAAATATCTTAAAATTATTTTTAATTTAATGCTTGGATATCTTTATGAGGATATTGAATATCTTACATATTCTTCATTATCTAATGTTCTAATGTTTACTTTTTATGCTCTGATGTATATACATTGTTTTAAATTAATTTTATGGTTTACTTTGTGAAATTATGATTTTATTTGATTAACTCATGAGAAGAGGTAGAGTTGTTCCATTTATCTCAATTGGATTCCATTTCTTATTTCAGTGGAAGGCAAGTTTGAACATTCCCTAGAACCATCTTTATTAGAAGAAGATCTTCCATAAAGACCAAAAGATAATTTCCAAAAGGTTCATTTATTTTATACTCATTGATCATTTATTCCATAGACTATTTTAGTGACTGTTAATTCCGAAAGGAGAATATTTTTCCTCTCTGCTTGTGTTGTTTTGTTAAGGGGGAGAGGTATACTCTAGAAGAAGTAGAATTTATGACTATATTTCATGGAAGTTTTGTGAAAGACTTTTTTCATGCTTCTTATTAATTATTTCTAGATAACTCTTATTTGTTTGGTTCTTTTTTATGATCATAAAGGGGGTGATAATTTAGAGAAATAGATGTTTATATGAATGAATGATAATCTTTCATTTCTTTTAATTTAGGGGAGAGTTTAGAGATTTTTCTATTAAAGGGTGAGTTTTTCCTTTCCTTTTCCCTCATTTATTATAATACAAGGGAGAATTTAAGATGTTATTTTGAAGTGAGAATTATGATTTGTTAGTATAAGAGTGTTTATTAAGTGGAAAGTTATTGTAAATTCTAAAGATCGATAGGTTATTTATAGAATAATTTTTAAAGGAGAGTTTTGGAGATTTTTAAGGGATATTTGTTATTAATAACCCTATTTGTTTCTTAAATAATAATTTTTTGTCTTCTGGGATATTGTATCTAGGAAAGATTCATTGGACATTAAATGGAGTTTTCTTTATAAAATTCATGTCAAAATAACCTTATTATTTGTGTCCTATGATTGTCCAAAAGGGAGATATTATTAGATAGATTGTTGAGATAATTTAAATTATTTGTATATTTGGTTTTGATAATTCACAATACTCTTCACTAAAGTTTTGGTTTAACTTGGAGTTAGTTGTTTGAGTTTTTTTGAATCCAGATTTATTATCCAATTGTATTTTCTATTTAATTGAACTTAACTTTACTTCCACTGGAACATGATACTGTGTTGTAATGACATGATAAGTTTAACTCATTGGATGATAGAGATGAAATGTACTTTCATTGGAAGATGTAAAGTTAAATCCAATGTAGTTACCACTAAACCCTAAGATCTTGTAATTAAACCATTATATGTTGTTACAACATAGGATATAAATTCAACCTAAGGCTTCACAGAGTGGAAGTTAACGAGTTATGATATTCACCGAGCTATCTTGCAGTTGTGTTCATATTTTCATCTTCTCGATGCTTTATGTGATTTGATTATAGTTTTTTATTTCAGTGAGTTTTTTATAAGAGCCTTATTGTGTGAGGAATCCTTATAATACTCTTATTATTTCTATTATAACTATTGATTATCTAATCCTACATGATCGAGGAGGCTTGGGCCTTAGAACCCGTGTTTTTTAAGATCAAAGAGATGGATGAGATTCCAGGGATAGGGAGCTGTTGTACCTTTTGAAATGTTTATAGTTCATGAAGTTTGGTGTAGACTTGATATTGATCATTAAATCTAGGAGGATCTTGGGGATAGAGCTATCTATTTCCAACCATAGTGTCGAAGAGGTTTTTGTGAGAACTGGATATCTTCTAACTATGGTAGTTGATGATGTTTTGAGTGTAAAACCAAGATACCTATTATCAGATCTACAAATCCTCCAATCAATTTAGATAAAATAGAAGGTTTCATTTGATTAGAATAAAATTGGTAATAATATCCTTTTAGGAGTTTAAGGATTATTGTTATTTACTATGTGCATTGTTTTTTATATCATTCTTATTTTCCAATTGAATTTCATATTTTCTATAATTAATATGTTTTCTTTCATTTCTACATTTTTTGATGTGCATATTAATTTTATTGGTTAAGTTTTTAACTTCTAATTGTTTATTTTATAATGCATACTGATACTTAGCACTATGATTTGTTCAAATGATATAAGTTCTAAACAACATACAAATTGAGTGGGATGAGAATTATATGTTGATTTTTTTGCTACAATTCACCCCTCTTGTAGAAACAATACTTTTTACCTTTTAGGACAACAATATATTCACCAACACATTCACACCGCATGCAATAAAAAGATTAAATAGAGCACAATATGTAATATTTTTATAAGGTTCAATCCCAATGTGGGTATATACTCCTTTCTATGTTTGGGTCTAATTTGAGACAAATGTTTTATCACCGGTGTTAAAAAGTCATTATAATGGGTGAGAATATTTCATCCTTAACTCAACACCTACATTGAGTGGGAAGGCATCATAATAACCTAAAACTATCTCCCGATAGTAGGTTGTCTCCCACAGGTTCTTTGTACACACATAATCCTATTTACAATGGAAAATGAAATGAAATGAGTAAAACCTTTATCTTTGGGTTGTTTCTATACTTTAGTTACTTCTAAAAAAAATGATGATCTTCCTTTGAGCCTTTATAGTGACCTAAATCATCTCTTTTTCACTTATTCATGTGAATTAATATTCAGATCTCATACAGGATCAGATCATTGACCTTTCTCACTATCTCTCAGAATCACTATTTATATAACTTTCTCTTCTTCAAGTAATTCAATGTTTGTAATTTCTGCAGGTTGATGATGAATTTTGGTCTTTCTTACTAACTTTGGGTTTCTCAAATTTTCCTCTCATTGAAACTTCAAAACTTCAAGTTCTGAATCCTTAAATTCTTCGATCCAAATGATATTCAGAATTTGCATGTCTATTTCTATCTCTCTCTCTTATATACTCTCAAATAATCAACATCGAGGCCTAAATAAACCCCCTTTCATATATCCATTTTTAATCTAAAAAATATAGGGAATACTGGCTCCAAATTTTGAATGTTCCACCTTTCTCAATTCTCAGTCAACCACCTTCAATGCCTATGAAAATATGAGATTTTTATTTCATCAAAGATTTTGTAAATCTCAGCAAAAATCATGTTTAAGGATTCCAAAAATATCTACTAAAATCATGAATTCAACTTTATGATATTTTTATCTCGAAGTATAGTTCAGAATCATCACATTTACTTTGACATCATATAAATGTTATGTGAAATATTTTGGAATCTTCTAGTTCCTTAACTTCCATGTACTCACAACAATTATAATATAGAATTCATTCTTCTTCCACTTATTGTTCTACATTTTATTCTATATTACTCAATCATATTTATCATTCATATGCAACCTTTGAATCTTAAAACTAAATCTAATATAACTCTTGAGCTTTCTATGTTCTTATTCCATACTCTAGCTTATGAAATCTCAACTTCAAAGTATAGTTTCTAATAATCTCAAATTCTATTCGTCTCTAGTTTTTTATCTCCTTAGATTCCACACATATGAACTTACTCATATTCCACTTTCCTTAATTTCCAATATCCTAAACTTAGGAAAATTATTATCTTTAAACACCATCCAAATTTAACTCAAAATCCATCTTCTATAATTTTGGATTTTCCAGAGTTAGACCTTTACATAAGTGAATCCTCCAGAATTCACTTCCTCTTATGAACTAATTCAACATCTAGATAATTATTTATCATCAAAATGAATTGTTATTCTCTATTATATGGATAAATCAATCATACTTTCATCCCCCTAATATTTTTGAATTTACATCAACTGAAGTTATCAACATTATTGTCTGTATCCACTTACGATATTAAATATCAAAATTCTAAATCTTCACTTCCACTTTTGGACTTGACTTATAGTACATGATGCTCTAACAGAATCCTCAACATCTGTTTCTTTGGCTTCTAACTTCACCTTCTGGACACACTCAAGAGTAATCTTCTATTACTTCTTCCCTTTTCAATTTAACTCAAATTTAATAATGGTTGATTCTCAAACCATTGTGAAGTTTTTTAATTTGAAAAATTAGTAAAGAATCATCTATCATAACTTCTAAACTATACTTTAAAAGATATCAATCTCTTTTCAAACAGATAACCTTTACATATCACTTGAGTGATCAATATCTCTTATATATCAATTTGAAGTTACACTTATATACCAATATAAGGTTTTTCCTTTTCCATTTTCTTTAATATGATTTGGAAAATATCTTTCATATGGATTCATGAAACATTTGGAAAATTAGTCACTTATAACTATTAAATCAAGTCTTCTAAGTTCCAAATGTGTATTTGCCTCCATTCATCATCTTCCAGATACACTTTAGATTAGCATCCACAACTCAACATGTAACTTCCGAAATTACTTATGAGTTATCTTCAATGTATATCTCTTCCAAAAATAGTGCTTCCAGACCTCATCACCATATATCCTTTCTTCCATGATTCTACTTTCATAAGTGTATCTTATGTAAGTATAACTTCAGGATATAGATTTTTGAATCACTTTTCCTCCAACTCAACTCCTTAAACATCATCCAATTATAGTTCAACTTTAAAAATCTATTTGCATAAATTATAAACACAAGGATAAATTATCATAAAATTAAACAAGAACATATCAAACTCTATCACTTTTCATCAATTAATTACTTAATTTCATATCAATAATCATCAGATATAATTTCTTCCTGAAATATAAAACTTTACACAAAAATAATATTAACTTCATATTCAATATTCACTCAACTTAATTACTTCTAGAAAAAAACCCTCTTCCATTATCCAAATTGATCATTTTAACTCACAATATTCTTTGGTGTTACCTTCTGAAATTAGATCCATACACTACATGTAATCCATAGTGTTAACTTTTTAAACACCTTTATGAAGCTCCATCTTCATCTTCAATATCTACCTTTCCTTACTCATTGAATTTACCAACTATTTAAAACAAATGACACACTCATAATCATACATTGGGTTATTTAATAGGCATTAAAATAGATTTCACCCCTTACCTAACCTTGGGAAGATCAATATATAAGTCATAGTAAGCCTCTTTTTTAGTTCCTAACAAGCTAATTTACATTGATATAACCAAAAAAACTTATCCTCCTTCTTTGTAAGAGTGTCTATGAGAGAGGATATCCATAAAATATAATAAATAGAGTGATAATAATATAGAAAAGTTGATGGAGATATTTATCACAAATCTCTAATCAATAATATTTATAATTTTCTAAGTATGCACTATTATGGTACATGACCTAGGGTCTATCTCAAGGAGGCTATACAATCTCATACAGATATTTTATTATCACTTTATTATATTTATTTTCTAAAAATTATACTATAGTGTGTATACATGGGTGTATTAAATATAAAAATATGCTTATCTAAATTAAATAATATAGAAATATAATTTTTATATTTTTGGGAATGAAAAAAATCAAATTTATAAATGATGTCCTCACTATGTTCGAACCAATAGTGACTCTTCCATCTTTATCTAATAATACCTCTCTTAGAATATATTTTCAATGAATGATTCTGTCACGACCTGACCCACTAGGTCCCCACCTGGGTCGATAGTAATCTGAGAGTGGCACCCTAAACCCACCTCCAATAGACCAGGGGTTGAAAACAAGTGTTGAGTAGAAAAAACACTAAAATGGGATGTTTTAGCCTAATGTACTTATACTCATGAACACACACAACTACATGAAATAGTTCAAACATATAATAAATAAATATACTTTAGATAATAAAAAATTCATTTAAAAACATCTAGGATACATTTTAGAGTGAAATAAGGTAATACGAATGTATAAGGGGAAAAATAAACGCCCAACCATAAAAATAGGGGGGAACCCAAACTGAAAATAATTAAAAAAGTTAAAGTAGGGGAGAGCCTGGATCAAGACCCCAGAGTCTGACCCTGAACATAGTCAATGACACCACTTATTACTAAACTCCATCAACACCAGGTACACCATAATCACTTTTAATCCATCGATCATCTTCATAAGACATAATACATGTAGGAAAATCCCATACAAGGGTGAGTATATACATACCTAGTAGAATTCCTAAAAAACCAATAGGGAAGTAAAAGAATAAACATAGTTAGCTCAACCTATATCCAAATAGGGAAAATAAACCAAATCATTAGATATTATCATAAAGAAACTCAAGTGAATAGAGAAAAGGGATCTCTATCTTCATAGCTATCTAAGAAGGATTAGTTAGCCTGTAGTTCCCAAAGGCCCTATCTCTAATTCCAAACACCACATGAAACCTCACAATAATTAGGGTGGAGGTCCCACACCTCACCACTACGCTCCACAATTTAGGGATAACTAACTTCAGTGGAGGACCCTCTCCCCATTGGATATCTAATACAGCGGAGTACCACTCTGTAGATATAGGACCCATAACCTATATAGTGTGGAGAAATACCAACTCTACCTATATAAGAAGTATAAGGGACCCACACCCTGGTGAGATAGGGGAGTACCAAACACAAAATATCTATGACGATCAAACCCAATCATGACCATTGGAAAAGTGTCATTGGAAGAAGTAACCTACTCATAACACATCATGTCGTATCATTGATACCAAAACGAAGGCCATAATTACACCCTATATGGATAACTACTCATGATAAGTTACTTGAGGGCCCAAATATGAGTCTCGAAGAAGGATACATGCAAGGTAAAATTTTTGAGGGGAGTACATGGTGTATCCTACTATGGTACATGGAGTGTCTCATGAATCCTAACCCTAGTTGTGTCCCATTACTGCACTCGACATGTAAAAGTCAAAGTACACAGTGTGTCATCCTGATGACATCATGTGTGAGTCCACTCAGGGTCTAATATATATTCCTCACTGAACATGGGTTCTCTGGATGTGTAAGGGTACATAGGTACCGGTGTACTTCATTTTACATGGTGTGTAGGACCACATGGGGTCTATGCCGCGTTCCTCGTTGAACATGAGTTCTCTTTCCGAGTATGGGTACACAATGTGTAGGCCACATGATCTTCCTAAAAATGTTCCATCAATACATGGATAGTATTCCCAGCTAAGGAACATGGTATGTGGGCCCTCCAAATTTTGTGTGATATTTATAGAATATCGAAACCCTAGTCACTGTGAGAACCTGAGATACACGGCGTGTTTTCCTCTATGATACACAACATGTAGTCGCGTTTTTCACACTATATGTGGTTTCTTTCTTAAGTATCACCAAATATTCCATCATCATCATCATCATATTCTCCTAAAAATATTCCTAAGGCCTGGTCTAGTAAGGGAAACATCTCTGCCATTGTTTTTCAGCCACTACTAGCCAAAAAATGGAACTTCTAGTAACCCGCATGAGGTCTGTTGAACCTACCATCACCACCAAGGGATCACGATCCTCAGTATAACATTCAAGAACCATTGTGGACTCTCCTAAACCATAAAAATCAAATGAAACCACCTTTTATCATTGATTCTTGGCCTTTGGTGGCTAGAAATTGGGATTCTCTTCACCTGTGCATGATCTGTCATCCCTTCCATTTCCAAAATAGGGGTTTTGACACCTAGATCCATCACTCACAATGCACCTATGCCTCATGATCCTTTTTCAATATTTAATGATTTTACACAACCATCATGAATCTAGAGGTTTTATCACACTCAAACTAGTTCGATAATGTCGAGTTACTAGCCCCCTGTGGGCCAATGATAAAGAATGAGAAGATCAGATATAAGAGAGGCACACAAAAAAGTGATAAATATCATTGGACAATGAGATATTAGAAAAACATTATAAATGTAGAAATAAAGGCATTGATAATCACGAAACATCAAAAATAGATAATTAAAATTTAAAAAATGATTAAATATCCATATCATGTGAATAACTTACTTCAATAATTAAGAAAATATATGATCCACTATCAACATTAAATCAAAGGGAAAAAACAATAAATAACGAGCCCTACATTGGGAATGGATTGATCATTGGTGAATAACACACTCACTAGAAATGTCGTTGCAGAATTCAATATGTTCATCATTCATCCTATGAATTCCCTCGATCATTCATTGTCAATCCACATTCCTTTAGTCGGTCGACACCAACAATGGCTCTCCTCCTCATCCTCTCTACTCTCCCTGGGCCATGTAGATAACCCTATAGATTTTCCATAACAACATATAGATAAAGGATAGAGATAGGTTAAAAATTTAATAAATTAAATTAAATCAGTATTTAATTTACTCAATGCACCCACCAATGACTGCCTTCCATGGAACGTCCGATGCCGACCAACCTTATGTCGCACCTAGGTTGAACCCCAATTATTATAAGAAACCATGGTCTTTGATTTTCTATATGATGTCTCGATCAATGGGAAAACCATTTATTCTAGAAAGATGCATTCATGTGCTTTAATACATTTAATATTTTTAATATATTAATTTTGAGGTCCTGCAACACCCAAAACACCATGCCAACTTCGAGGAAAAATCTTGAGATACTTAAAGAAATATTCAAAGGATTGAATTATCAAAACTTGAGTTTTTATATTCTATACATCTTCAAGGATATTCCCCTCGAAAATAACAAGATACACAAAAGGTGAGGGTACTAAGCCTGCATCTAGCCCTCACACTCAAAGGATCTATCCTATATGATATTATACCACCAAATCACTTGAACTAGAGGAATGATATACACACACAAGATCTTCTCCTGTTGATCCTTGATTGACACCGATTACTCAAAGAAAGTGACTCCATCCTAAATGTAACACTCACTATAGTTGATAATGTGTGATGGGTTGTACATGTATCTACTCAGATGCGGAACATGGAAGACTTCATGAACTTGGTCCCATTGTAGGGGTAATGTAAAGCAATAAGCAATGTCACCAACCCCACATGGAAATTTGTATGACTTGATGAACTTTAGGGTAAATATTACTACCATGACCAAAATTACACAATCCACATCATGGGGAGACTATCAAGAAGAGATGGTTTCCCTTATCAAACTCCAAAGTTCTAAGAAATCTATCTAAAAAATATTTCTATCAACACTGAGTTGTCCTTGAATGTTCATAGGTCACTTGAACCCTTTCTAATGTTGCTTGCACCATTTATGGCCCAACAAGAGATGTCTCACCAACCTCAGTCCAACATAAGGGTAACCTACAGAGTCTCTCATGTGGTGTCTCAAATGGTTCCATAAAAATAGTGGAGTGATAAATAATTTTACAAGAAATATTCACTAATGGAAATTGATCCTCCCAGCTCCAGTCGAAAACCAACATGCAAGATCTCAACCTGCCTCCTAAAACCTAGTTAGTTCACTTAGACTGGCTATCCCCTAGGGGTGAAATGTTGCGCTCATCCATGAATGGGTCTCAAAATCCTTTTAAAAACCTCTACACAACCATGACATATACCGAGCATCATTTTTGGTGAAGATAATTGTGGATATCCCATGAATTCAGATGATTTGTTTCACATAAAAGCACTCCAATATTTTATATGAGATATACCCTCAAATGATAAGGAAGTGTGATGACTTGGTAATTTGGTCAATAATAATGTACATAGAATCATGAAATATTGCTGAATGTGGAAGCCACATCACAAAAAAATCTATCGATATTCCATCCCACTATCATTCATAAAAATAAAGTGGTTGAGTTAAACCATCTAGAACCTGATATTCACCCTTTCCCACTGATAGGTGAGGCATTGAGAAAAAAACTCGGAAACACTCCACCCCATTCCATTCCACCAAAAATCCCACTAAAGGTCCCAATATATCTATAATACTCTCACATGTAATTCCAAGGGTGAGGTAGAAAAACTCCCTTAACACTTTCTCATGTAATGTGACCGGAACCACCGTCTGTCCCTGAAAAAGGATGATGTCCTCTCCACCTTTAGAAAAAATCTATGGTGAATCTTTTGAGGATATATAGTTACATATAAATTTAAAATTGAAATATCCCAATTGATCCTTTCACACATTATGAAGAATCTTTGGAGTTACCACTATTGACTAAAGATAAGCTACATCCCTCTCCTCCACCAGGGTTAGCTATAATGAGGCCAAACACTCCATCACCTCCTCTATAAAATGAGATCAGGATTTTCTAATAAAGGAATATTATACTAGGTTTACCTTATCTAGAGTATATACTATCTTGTAGTCATAGTCCTATAGGAACTCCAACCAATGTCTCTATCTCAGGTTTAGTTCTCTCTAGGTAGAGATGTAATTGAAACTCTGGAGGTCTAAGAAAACAAAAAAACACCCACCCAGAAGATAACACCTCTATATCTTCAAGGAGAAGCCTAGACCAAGTTGTTGGATATGTAGTTCTACTCATGGATTCTCAACTACCTTGACCCAAGTAATCACCACCCACCCCTACATCAACACGCATTCAAGCCTAGCTCCATAGGAATTGAAAAACACCACTTACTCAATGCCCTCCTCTAGTAGTCTCAGTATATGAGAACTAGTCAACCTTTACCTCAACTCTTCAATGTCTATCTGAAAATTATTAGGATAAAAAAATAGATTACATTTCCATGTTAAGGTAGTAAAAAAGGGATTTTAATCATATAAGAGTCCATCGCAACCCTCCGATAGTACCTTTCCAAATCAAAAAAACTATACACCTCTTCCATGCTCTTGGGTGGCTCACAAGAAAGCACTGCATTAACCTTTTTTAGGTCTATGATTACGTTGCACTCATAGATAACATGCCCAAAAAATTGAACCTCTCGAATACAAAAATAAAACTTATAGAGAATACCTTTTTCTTGTTGATTTATGAGTAAGTCTAGAACCACCCTAAAATGCTCTGTATGCTCATTCACAGAAACAAAGTATATGAGAATTTCATCGATAAAGGAAACCACAATATGGTCTAATAAAGGATGGAATATCTGGTTAATAAGTTCCATTAACACTATAGGGTAATTCATCACACCAAAGGGCATTACCAATAACTCATACTATCTAAAGAGACATTGATTCTATTCTTAGAATATCATCCTCATGAACTCTCAACTGATGGTAACCAAACCTGAGGTCAAACTTTGAGAAAGACCCCTCACCTTTCAACAGGTTGAAGAGGTCAGAGATCCTTGGAAAATTATTCTTGTCTTTTATCATCACCTGATTCATGTGAAGGTAAAAAACACAAAGCCTCAATCCCTCATCCTCCTTTTTCATGAACAACACTAAATCCATCTATGGGGGCACACTAGGTTTAATAAAATCCACCTCTTAGCATCCACTACTCCAAGGGTCATAGTCACCAAATAACGATAAGTTGGATGTATCCTCCTACATACAATGCCAACATACTCTTATTATGATTCCCTCTTTCCAATGAAGGAAAAACTTGTCCTGCTAACTTGAGAATAATTTAAAACATTATAGGGTCTTATTTACACTATGGAAATATCCCCAAGAAATTTTCTCCTCCAAGAGTCAAGTCACACTTCCATAAGTGAAGTGTTCTCCTTGGAACATACATAAGGGTTGAGCTAAAGGATCTAATAGAATCTCCAGGTCTCAAACAAGGAATGTGGTAATGAAGAAATGACCTAACCTATTTTTACTAGATCTATAGGTAAAGTATATAATGTTGGAGTTGGTGGCCTAGAACCAACTACTTTGTACTTTATTCCTTAATAAATACCTTATCATATCTTGATTGTTCTTCTATGTGACAATGCATGTGATAATGTCCTAAGGATAACTGTTGCACTAAAGGGTTATAACGGATCCCTACTATGATGAGAACCCAGAAGTGCCATGACACTATTCTTGAATTTATGTCCTATGGCTGGATGATGTTATTTGAGGGATACAAATAATACAGGCCATTAGGGGTGAGGACTCATAAAAATTTGAGTCACCTTCTGTAGATGTGTGTATTAGAAAAAAATAATACATGACATTAGGGGTGAGGACTCATATTATGAGAAAGAGACCCGCCAGTAGGAAATCCACATTTCATAGTGTCATTGGATGTTCCTATCTACAAATGTGTGTATTGTTCCTTAGACTTTAAGATTATTATTAATGGGTATTACAACTTGCACACTTAGATATATTGATGAAAACTGTGAAGACACACTATTCACAGCAAGGTAGGATATGTTGGGTGCATCATGAGTAATACTTCATTAATAGATAATGTGAGAAAGTATTTGTCCCTTCTATTCCATAACAGAAGTTGATATCTCAGGCCCTTTGATAGAATTTATATAGCCTAAATAAATCCATGTACATGGTTAATAATGAGTGAGTTCAATTCCAAAAAGTCAAATAAAAAATAATTTAGAACATGGGTTAATGGCACTAACATGCAACCCACTTGATTCGATATATCGAGACAAAGGGATTACATTAAATGGTAAGCATTCTTAGGAGGTGACACGTCATTGTGAAATTAACTTCTTTCTCTATGGGTGACTTGGTGTGTTGCTAGACTCTAACCTTGGACTTTAGGTAGGCTCCACCTAATGCCACTTAGAAAGAGGCCTAGAGGGTCACACACTAAGTGTGTCTAAGTATCTCAGTTAAATATTCATTTAACAAGTTGAATAAAGATTATTCCTGTTTGTGATTTAATAATTATTCAAGGATTTATGATCTAATTTATTTCGACACTAGTTATTCGAGAGAATATATTGTGGGAGATATAATATATTTATTAGCGAGTAATGCAGTGATATTTATTTAATAAATAAATATTCATTATTCAAGGTCTAAAAAATGTGGTGGATGAAATAAATAAAATGGAAAAACAAAAGTACACACTGTGTATATTAATATATAAATTCCGTGTAGTTTTTCTAAGGATTTGTGAGAAATAATAATATTTATTTAATTAAATAATATTAGGTTTAATTCACCGGGTGCATGTTAAGTGATAATAATAGTCAACTATTATTATTAAACATGGGGTCTTACTAAGAATTAAATGAAATGAAAAAATGATTTCAGGTAATTAATTCATTTTATTATTCTAAATAATAAAATCCCAATTACAATATTCTCATTATATTAGCCATTCTTTGTGGTTGTGCACAACAGATTTAGATAAATCTCTCAATCCAATAGAGAATTACTTTCCTCTAAGAACACTCTCAAGTTACGAGAGAGATCCTCCTCCACCAGATCAAGGATATCACTTTGGAAGTGGATCTCAAGGAGATTAAATGCAGACATCACAAGCAAAGGTTCTTCTAGACTAGAACTTGGAGATCCCTTTGGTGACATACAGAGATATGCGGAGCACATGTGTATCACTGCTAGAGGAATCCTACACTTGGCTTCTATGACGCAATGGAGGATCACATCAGATCGTGATCAGAAAAATCAATAAAGAGAGAATTCAATTAAGGTAATTATTATCTTTTAATTAAACTAATTATAAACAATATATTATGATCCTCTCTATGGTTCTGGGACTCCCCTATTTTATTTTGTTCTTCATTATATTCTGAAGATCTGATGTTTTATCATCATGACAGATCTTAGATTGATCGTTATTAACAGAAAAAATCAAAGTTGGGTATACCCATTCACATGCTTCCACTGTGCCTGGAACCTAAAAGTGGCATCAAAGCAGTCATATCATTGATTATAATTATTTATTTTTTTAATTTATGATTTACACATTTAATAATTTAGTTGTTTCAATTCAAGTTAATCATTCTGTAAATCAAAATCTTGAGATCTATTCCTCCTCTTTCATTTCTCATTCACCTTACAGAAACAATATTTTTCTTTTAATTTTATTAAAGTAAAACAGAGGATATAATTAGGAGGTGCCAAAGGTTCCTGGACATACAACACCAGAACACACGATGTGTATTCAGCAGTACACTCCGTGTAGTCAAGGTTCAACGCACTGGGACTGGTCTGCCAAACCAAGTCTTCTGTTAGAGTTTATCTATATCTTAAATGACTCCATATATTGACTAGGAATAGGTGGAACACAGTTTTTGGATTACATGCCACGTGTAGTACCTTCAGGTTAGGGTTAGACCATGTACACCATACACAACTTTCCCGGCTGGAGACCGTGTAACACGGACACTGCATGCCGTGTGGTCCACTAGACATGTCGTGTACTCCGAATATTTCTGAAGTACATCTACACACTATATCATTGGGTGTGTACTTTGGATGGATGGTGAATGATAGTATACACTGTGTAGTCAGAACTACACATCGTGTACTCATCCAAATTATGCAGATTTATTAAAATCTATTATTATATTATACAAACCCTTGAGACGTGTACCATGGTGCGGGCATAAAGCTGAGGCACAACACATGATATGTTTTTTATATATATGTGTTTAATTTAGCATCTACATAATGTTCATTTCTACTCATTGGGTAGTTATGAATGGGAATCCACTGGGTTTCCTCCAAGGTACAAATTATGTACAAAGATAATTTTAAATGAATTTATTTATTTAAAATTATTATGGATGAGAATCTCAGGGAAATTCAAAAAAAGGTTTTAATATAAAAGGATTAATTAATTAAAGATAATTAATTTATTCGAGCATGATTTATCTTAAACAAGAATGAATAAAGAATTGAATGCTAGTTTTATTTATACATAAATATCATTGCATATATGGATGATCATGAGCTAGATCAAGACCTTTATATGCTGATGATTTCTTTTAATTTATTTATATAAATTAAATTTGTTGGCCTGCGATCCTTATCCTCATTAATATGTAGGTCCTACATGCCCAAGGTTTCTTTTACGTAAAACCCTATTTTACCCCTCACCTGTGAGTGAGATAAAATAATATGTAATGGATGGATCTCCCAATCTAGTGGAGGTAGCTCAAGTTAGGAGCCAAGGTGAAACCAATCCCAAGGAGATACAAAGGTGGACAAGTGGAAAACTGTAAACATGAACCCAAATGGTTCAAGGTGTTTCTCCCCTATGTCTTGGGTTATTTTATTAACCACTATATAAACTAACCAATATAACAAGATCATGATCATTCCATTTATCTTATTTCTACCAGTTTCATGGTTTATTTATTTTGGGTGCGTTTTCACGATCGCGTAATTAATGAATTAAACAAGCATGCAAGATGGAACTAAAATATGACCAGATTATGCGTAAATATTATCTTCACTTAAGTATATCCCACTTAATATTAATAAGAATGTAATCAAAGATAACAAAATGGAAATTATGTATAAGGATAAAATCCCTTAAAGAAATATTAAGTTGGTATAGCCTTCCATAATCTTGGTTATAATCGAACCATAGTTCAAAGTGATTGAACAACACTAGTTGGGGTGATTTAAATTATCGAGGAATTATAATTCAAGTTTTTGGGATGACTTGAATTGGTTCATATCAAGGGTTAACTGCTACAGTAGGACTTAGTCTGACCAAGAGGCAAAGGTTGAGGAAATCCAAAATAAAAGGATTTCAAGATTGGGGAGTCCACTCAGCGGATCAAGGAGTTATGAGTTAATGCAGTAGGAATTTGGAATGCCTACCTAAAATGTTTCAAGTTGGTCGACCAACCCTAGCTGGGGTAATGTGAAGGGAAATATGGATCCTTGACAATATAATATTTAGGCAACAAAATATTCTAAAGTCAATGGTGAGGGCTATTAGATTTCGATAAAATAGTGGGAGACTAATAAGTATTAATTTATTTATTTGTCTTAGTTTTATCATGATAAAGTACTAAAATCTTTGATCATCTTAATTTTTAGAAAATACAAGAAAAAAGACTTCGAACATATCCTTGCGAACCATACTAGATAAGGAAAACCCTCTTACCAGCACCAATTTCTAGGAGTGGCAGAGGCGTCTATGCATCATCCTTCGCCACGAGAGAAAACTGTATGTGCTGGGGAAGCCTATTCTGGTTGAGCCTAGACAAGAGGCCAGTGATGAGGAAATATATCTCTATATGAAACATATGGATGATGCCACAGATGTCCAATGTTTCATACTATCATCCATGTATAATGAGCTCTTGAAGAAACATGAAAACATGGTCATGTATATCATGATGTATCATCTTAAGGATCTCTATCAAGAGATGGTGATATAGGAGAGATATGAGATCTCCAAGTCTTTGTTCACAATTAATCTTGGAGAGTCTGTGATAGCTGGGCCTCATATAGTCAAGCTTATTGGCTATATTGAACGCCTGTACATCTTAGAGATTAAGTTCCCAGATGATTTGCGTATAGATCTCATCCTATCATCACTACCCAAGACCTTATCTAGATTTATTTTCAAATACAACATGAGAAATAATGAGAAGAGTCTATCAGAACTTTTGACCTTAATTCACTAGGTAGATAAGGATATAGGGCATGACAAACCCATAGTCATTATGGTGAATAAGAAGAGGAAGGACAAGGAAAAAGGGCCAAGGATTTATAAATAGTTTGAAGACCCTGAGCACCATCCCTCCAAGAAGGGAAAGATCCAGAGGCAGGGAAAGGAACGAGAGGTAGTATGTTTTTCATGTGGCAATCTAGGCCACTAGAAGAGGAACTGTACCCAAAAGCATGGGGATGCCAAATGTGCGTTCATTATTGAGTGTAATCTTTCAATCTATACACATTGGGTATTAGATACAATTTATGGGGCTCACATATGTATTAAAATGAAGGAACCAAGTAGATTTATAAAGATTTTCAGAGGAGAGGTGGATCTTTGAGTTGCCAATGGTGCGAGGATGGCTGCGTTAGCCATTAGTGATTACCATCTCTCATTGCCAACTGGGATTATTTTTGTTTTACATAACTATTATGTGAATAGTTCCAACGGTAGGCTTATGTGAACAGTTCCAACGGTAGCCTTATGTGAACAATGTGATCAGTAGTCTTATGTGAACAGTTCAACGGTATCCTTATGTGAACAGTGTCATTGGTAGCCTTGTGTGAACAGTGTCATCGGTAGCCTTATGTGAACAGTGCAATGGTAGCCTTATGTGAATAGTGAAAAGATAGCCTTATGTAAACAGTGTCATCGGTAGCCTTATGTGAACAATGTCATCGATAGCCTTATGTGAACAGTGCAATAGTAGCCTTATGTGAATAGTGTCATTAGTATCCTTATGTGAATAGTGCAATGGTAGCCTTATGTGAACAGTGTTTCCAGAACGGTGAGGTCCAACAGTAGCCTCTATTTTCTTGGCCAAATTTTGAGTTCATGAACAATGTTTCCAGAATGGTGAGGTCCAATGGTAGCCTCTATTTCCTTTACAAAATTTTGAGTTCATGAACAATGTTTCCAGAATGGTGAGGTCCAATGGTAGCCTCTATTTCCTTTTCCAAATTTTGTGTTCATGAACAGTGTTTCCAACTTCCTACAGTTTCTCCCCTTTAACGTTTTGTTTGATGTAAAATGAATTTAAAGCCTCATTTTAAGGACTCTAAGGCCGATTCAAAATCCATAAATCCTATATTAATTTTTCCTAAGGCTCGAGATTCTTTTACTTTGTAAACCTGTGTGGTTTAATGCGATCTGATTTTAATAGAAAATCGAACGCATCTTAAACCGTTTCTCCATTAAATCTTCTAAAGGGACGAGATATCTTTCTTCTTGTTCTCGGGTGTGAGATTCTTGAACCTTCCATTCCTTCTTGTAGGAGTTTTGCAATCAAAATTTTCTCCTTGGATTGGTTCCCCTCTATTTTTGATGGAACCAAGTAGTATCAATCAATCTTTGATATAAGGTATGATCTATCGTCATTCTTTTGGGTTCATCTCCTTCTGTTTCTCCTTACCCTTTTATGGAATTATATCTCCATGTTCCTAATGGACTTTTCTTGGGTGTTGACTGGTGTGGTGGTGTCTCTGCATCCTCGGGTGGATACAGTTGTCACGAGGGAGGAGATCATAACCCGTTGTGTGGATCATATTCGTATAAAGGATGTCAAGAACTGTTTGAGGTAGGGGATTATTTGATTCTCTATTCTTTTATGTGCAACTGTATAGTTAACATGTTTTATACCACTATATCACAATGGAATTTACATATTAAATATTTTCACCGGATAAATAAATTGATATTGATCATATGTTATTGCCTCTTGTTTTATAGATAGTGTGACATCTAGGATTTCTTTGTTTAGCTTTTCATTCTTGATGGAAATTGGTAATGAAAGTAAAGATGTAATTAATTGATAATTTTTTGGATAAAGATAAATAGGAATGTAAATGAATATATTTGTTGTTGTTGTAATTTTATGTTAATAAAATTGATGTAGTAAACATGTTTAATCAATTTGTGATAACTTACTATTTAGGTTTCCTGAATTTGGAACCTACGAATAATAAATCAGTTAATTAAAGATGGATTAATGAACTGATTGTTTGATAAAAGATAATTCCTTATAGGGTTCTGAGTTACCCTCTTTCTTGTTTAAATACCAAGAGCCCAATTGATATGATGTTTATTTTCCTACTACTTGTGTTGTTATATGATCCTGTAAGGCTATTGTGATATGTGGGGGAAGAGAGGCCTATTGGTTATGGAAACAGTTGACGCCTAGAGTTGTGAGATGCATCCGTTTATGCATGTGGGTGTCGGGGAGGACATCAAAGATGATGGAATGGGTTGGATGTGAATGTTTGGATGCTTTCTGTTTCTTGTTGGTTGTTTATCTTCTTTAATTTCCCCACTACTCAAGGCAGTTGGTTTTCTTACCCTCCTTCCAAAAGGGGCGAAGACGTGTTGGGTATGCCACGTGCTTTTTGTGTTTAGCTTCTTGAGGGAGGATGGATCTATGCTCTTGCTATAGGTGGCAAAGACTCAACAGGTAGTTCATCTACTCACCGTATTGATCCCCCTTGTGTTTAGTAGCTTAGAATATTTTTCTAGAATGACTAGGAATATGGGAAAGTAATAATGTTGTTAATAAATTATTGAATAAATTATGTTAACCCATGGGGTTGGAGTTTGTTGGGATGCAATGTTGAGGTTGCAATTTAAAGGAACACTGTAATTTAGGTGTGATGCTAATGAAATATACTGTGGAATTGTTAATGGTTAATTAATGTTTAAAGAATTAATTAACGTAAAGCGAAACTGATAAAAAGGTAATGAAGTAATGTAATAAAACTCTTTAAATGGTTGTGTGCTTATAGGATACCTAGTATTAGAAGTGTAAACCAGAATTTCGAGAGACGTTTTCTACAGTTGAGTCTAAGACTAGTTTATGCCCATAGTTTGATTGTGAGCTATAGTATATTCTGTACTTTTTGTGTTTCTATATGCTACTCCACCCCGTTAGTTAGGGAAACTGACAACCCAGGTATTCTGAGCCCTGGGGGGTGTTTTCCCCAACATTCCTGTGGGAGGATGGATGGATGAATACCCCCTTCGGCCCCACTCTCTTCTCTTGGTAGTTACTTGTGCTGGTAGGAACAGTGATTAGTTTTCCCCATATATGTGTGTATATGGCTGTAATGGCTTGTGGTTATTCACACACATATATTATGGATATAGTTTCATATGGACTACTATAGGTGTAACGTGTATAGGCTATGATGGCTTGGGGATCCTTACTCAGTGTATGGGATATAATGGATTGAGGTTTAATACTCGACATATGATACATGTTATGCGAGCTGTGGTGGATCCTAGAAACTATCGGGTTACTTTGCTTATGCGGACGTAGTGGTTTTGATACATGAGGTGCATGTTTTAGTGCTTTGCCCATGTGTCTGCGGGCAAGCCTTTTGGAGAGGGATGCTTAGGATGTGAAACATTGGGGAAAAGTGGAAAACAAGTGGGGAAGTATTAGTGGTTTACCCTTGATATTATTTATTATATTATATACTCTTGTATGTGTTACTTGGTGAGAGTATCCATGGTGAGCCTGAGAACTTAGTATACCTGTTTAGGTG
This sequence comes from Viscum album, assembly GCA_963277665.1. Taxonomy (NCBI): domain Eukaryota; kingdom Viridiplantae; phylum Streptophyta; class Magnoliopsida; order Santalales; family Viscaceae; genus Viscum; species Viscum album. The sequence goes on along the minus strand of OY728161.1, from coordinate 671,878,738 downwards.
ATGAGTTAGTTTCACTTATTGTTCACTGTTCTTTAGCATTCTTTCTTTACTTTTGCACGAGAGGCTCCAGGGAGGATCCTACTGAGTATACTATTATACTGAACCTATGTATATATAAACTGTTTTTCAGGTCACTTGGAGCAGGTTGGAGATCAAGATGGTTTCTACTAGCTTGGGGTTGCAGGATCTATTTGGGATTTGTGGTTGCTGTTGTTTTTACATTCTTTTGGCTATTTTCAATTTTTCCCCTTTTAGTTTTAGTAGTTTTGCATGACATTAGATATGTGTACTTGGGATTTATTTTATATTGGTGTCCGAGTTGGAGTTTGTTGGTGTCTATCTTATATCTCTCTTTCGCATGTGTTCTCTTAGAGGGTAATGCCTCCTATTTGTGTGTTTACTATACCCTTGGTTCTAGTCACCAACCCAGGGCCTACTGGTGGCGGGACTCGGGGGTAATTATATCCCTTCTCACATTTCTGGACCAGGAGGGGTACACCTTATAGGGAGGGGGTCTTGACATTACCATTATTCAAAATTTCTTTCTTTATAGATGTTACTCACTAAAGAGTTTAGTGGGAAAGTTTTATCAGATGGACACATAGATATGTGAACAGAATTATATATAGATGTAATAAGTTAACATTACCCAATAAAGTGATGCAAATGTAAGGTTGATCTAACAATTTATCATATATGATATGATAGACTTGTTCTTATATAGGGTTTGTTATATATTATTAAAATAGTTTAAGAATATAATGTGTATCATATAAAATTAAATATTGATGTTATCATTCTTTCACATTGATTGCATAAATGTGTGTATATATATATATACATTTCATGAATTAAAATGATAATTGACCTCTCAAATTATGAATTTGAGTTATTCCCAACTAATGTTCATCATAGAGTATTATAGGTTGTGATGAAATGTTAAGGTTAACATGAGTATGATTCTTATATGAGATACAAGATATGATCATGAGGTATAAAAATGTTTTTATACACTAGATGAACTAATAAGTATACCATATGGAGTGTTATACACTATTTCTGTAGTATAATAGGGGTGCATGGATAATATTAGATCCCCTCTACCTAAGGCTGGTGAGATACCAACCATGAGAAACTTTATACTTTAATAACTTTCTATGAAAATATTTATGACTTATCTAATTAAGGGTGGTTGAGTACCTTGCTGATCATTTCATCAGTTGGAGATCACCAAATATGGAATCTTTCCTCTCAAATGAAGAGTATGAAATTCAATCCCTTGATTATGAGAGACTGGGTAGTGTGTGGCCGCACCTATATAGTAGATATTATGTGCTTATCTATTCATATGAGGGGAATGAGGTGTGTTCATCCATAAAGGTGAATGACATGTGATGTATCCATCAACTAGGTCAATATATACTCAAAGAGTCAAGAACATATGATTTAGTTATAGAGTATTGACATAATCTATGTCCCATGGTCACGCAATGTCTTGGAAAAAGGGAATATATGAAAATATAAACTAGAATGAGATGTGGATGGTGGTAGTAAACCCAGATATAGAAAAACATGTGTTTAATGAAGATAAAACAAGATCCCTTTATATCTTTAGTAGAATTGATGCTTTTCTAAAGGCCTCTCTTTACTTACATTTATATATTTGGTGATTCTTATTTGTTTTCAATGCTATAAAGGCCCATGGGGTCACACTTTTTGTTTGAATGAATGAGTATTGAGTTTAACTTAGAGAGATACTATAAAAGTGTTTTAGAGTTAATCCAAAAGATATTTGGATGGGTATTCATATGGTATTATAAATGATGTGATACAAGTTTAAGTTTATGATAGATTCCCAAAATAGTTTAAGATATTATTTAATGAGTTATCATCTATGATATGATGTAAGGTAGAATGAAACAAAGTCTTATAGGATTTAGTGCAAGTGGAATATTAATGGTGACATATGCACTAAAGAGATATATATATATATGATATATATATATATATATTATATCATATGTAAAGACATACTTAAATTATAGGATATGATTTATATGCTGCAAAAGAGTTTTTTATATGCCTATACAAATTTTATGATTGAGGGGATCATAATGCATGGTTATGCATCGCTATTGGTCATTGCCCATGAAACCCCATTAAATTCATTACCATGAATTTTATATTACAATTAATTTGTAAATGATATGACATATTTCCAGTCAAATGTTAACGATGTTAATTTTCAGTTTAATCTACCCACAACGACTATCATTTATAGAAGCATTATATGAGATGTACTGCAAGGGAGGTTTCATGAATACAATGTATGAATTGAATGAAGCTTTAACTAATGAATTAATTATTAAATTTATAATTAAGGAGAATCCTTCTCGATATTATATACCACTACCATACAATGGATGTAACACCCCAAGATTTCATAGTAAGTTATCTCTTTAATGTAATTCAATAGCTTGCGCTACACGCAACACCGAGTTCGAGCGCACCACGACTTACCAAACTAGCCATTCAAAAAGTGGTTATGAATAGTATTAACTGAATTTTGAATTTAATATACTCCATATAATTTTATAATCCATATTATGTGTTTATTAGACATAATATAAGAACAAATTCATTTTTTTCAGATAAAAGAAGTATTTTTCAAAAAAGCAATTTTACAGCTTTTTAATGGAAAACCATTTTAAAAACCAATATTTGACACTTTTATATATTAAATTTAATTTAATTAAATTATTCTTTAGAATCAAGGCATAAAAATTTATTTTGGATAAATTTTTGGTACTTTTCTGATAACTTTTATATTTTGATGAATAGTGAAAATACTAAATTTTAATTAAAAAACAACATTTTTAATCGAAATAATTTATAGTGTTAAATTATACATTTGAATGGTTTTTAAGTACCATTAGATTATAATTTTATCATTTAATACAATTTATGTCATTATATGTAATTTCACGTTTATACTAGACATAAATAACTGTCAATCTTTTGATAGTTATTATTTCTTAAAAACACGCTTTTTGTTTTAACAATGAGAATTAATTTTAAATTAATTTCTGCCACTTCTGTGTTTTGAATTTAGAAAAATGGATTCCATATTTGGAATCAGGATGTCCAAATTGTGTAAATAGGAAACTTTTATTTTTAGACATTATGAATATTTACTTTAGTAAATATTTTATTTATCATGGTTAAAGGGGTAAATCCGATAAATAAGGGTGAAAAAAATATATTATAATAATATTAAATTACCTTAAAATGTGTCCTATTTCTATTGGTTGATACATTTCTTACCATGAGAATCCTTGGGTCGATTTTGGGTCCCCATGGAGCCACTTGAGAGTGATAATGACACTATTAATTAATTTAAAGTAAAGACAAAAATGACAAAAACATATATCTTTTAGTAATTTTTTTTGACATGGGGTTATATAAGTTATATTTTATACTATAAATATTCATTAGAAATATAAAAATATTTCCTACATAATGGTATTTTATTTATAAATTTTAGACATTATATAATTAAATTTATTTATGACACAATGATGATGCAATAATTACCTTATAAGTGAATGATTAAAATGAATGATATTATAAATATTAAAATTAATATAATTTTAAGGTTTTTATGCCATAAAATAATTTTATATGTGAATATGACATGATATGATTGATTCAATTTATTCTGTTCGAAGTAATCAAGTTGTTATGACTTTCAAAAAAATAAAAAACTAAATAATGTCAAATTTGACATAAATGAGTTTTTAAAGAAAATACTATATTATTAAATGATATAATAGTACTAAAAATCTAAGGTTCGTCCAAAAGAATTATATAATAATATATATGACATTAATGAACTACTTGGGGTTTTATTGTCATTTTATAGTAAGTTTATTAACCATATAATATAAAATACAAAGAGACATGGTAAATATCAAACTATTTAACTAAGAGTTAAATCTAAAAGATAAGGTTAATAGGGTGACCAAAACCTATCTAAAAACTATTGGTTGAGAGGTTTTCGAACCATACCCACCTTATCCTCGAAATAAATCATTTTTGATCCATTATAAACCGAAAATAATTTTATTTTAAAATAATATTTCAAGCTTTTCCTAAAGCGACCCTCACCCTCTTATAAAAGGGCACTTCCCCTTCTCTCAAAATCACATCTCCAAATCCATTTGGATCGGCCAAAACTTACCCAAATATCCTCCCAAATTCCCTCAAATCAACCTATAGTCCTTGATTTTATTATAAATCCAACCTATAGAGCCCTTTTGATCAACTCAAAAGGAAACACCCAAAGAAGAGGTAATAATTTCACCACCCTCTTTCAAGTTATTTTCTTCTTCCACTTTCTCTTTATTTGTTATTTCCATACCAAAATAATAACTCCCATAAATTATACATACTGTGATGTTATTATAAATATGGTACAACCATATTCATTATTCTATCCATCCTATGAATGATAATGTCACCATGCGTGCGTACGTACGGCTTACCGTCTCCACGACGTGGTGTAATTTGTTATTCAACACTATGTTATTTGGATGAATATAATGATGAGTAATATGTATATAAATAATTAAAACAACATGATAATTTCTCTATAAAACTAATATACCATCCAATTCTACACCTTTTAATCATTAATGAAATGACATCGTCGCCTGTGTGTACGGACGACTTACCGTCTCCATGACGCGATGAGATTCATTTCCACATTCAACATTCAAAGATAATTATAAAAATATATATTATTAATAAGTATGTAATATATGACATAATAATTATAATGAATATATATATATGTATATACTTACATATATCTTATTCACTTACTTTCATTCAATGCGATATGAAAACAGAAACAACGTTTATGCGTACGTACGACCTACCCTCTCTATAAACGGTGTTTTCCATTACATATATCTATCTACTATAAAAATTTATATTATAAATATATATGATATATAAATTATGTGTTATATTCTGGAAGTATATAAATCATGATCTAAATTATATGATTAAGAATAACAAGTTAAAACACGTATGATAAAGAAAACGATTATTACCCGAAATGTTAATTTAACATGGAAATAATTATTAAATGGGTATTATAAAGTCATAAATGAATCATGTATGATATAATAAATATGAATATGTTTCTATTATAATTTAATAACATACTATGGTCATTATAAAAGAGGTTAAACGTACCCTCGACCAAAGGAAAGTGCAAGGTAAGAGTTAATTCATCAATCTCATTATTATATGAGATTGTTTATGTGTAAGTTTTTTACTAGGAAATATTTATTATCCATGTCCATGTTTCATAAAAGAGTTTTCAAAAGGATTATTTTTAATGGACTCTTTAACTAAAACATCATTTTAAACGTTTTAAAGATTTATTCTTCTAAACCTTTCTCATTAATGTCTATGATTTCAAAATGATTTTAAATATTTATTTATATGGACATGAATGTTTTTTAAAATGTTAATTCCTTTCAAAAGTTTCAAAGTGGTATGGGAAAATTTCATTAAAAAATATCTTTAAATTTATTCCTTTATAAATTGTGTGACTTTTAAATGTTTTCATGAAAAAGTGATATTTCTCTCAGAGAGTTTTACAAATCATTTTCATCTATGTCAACATCCTTTAATGAATTTTAAACTTGTTTGAAGTTGATTTATTATGATACAAATCTTCCATATTGTATTGAAGGTTTTATGATATGTTTGACTATGGATGTGTTATTTTTATACCATTCATGGTTTATGGATAAAGTATTGACATTTCATATGAGAGTTTTAATACAAATGTTTATGTTATGTTTAAAACTTTTCATATGAGGAATGCATTGGACTTAGTAAGTGACGGGTGGATCCCGCTATAGCTCCTCGATGCATTGGTAGGTATCATGAGACAAACTAGTGTCTTGGAACAAGGCCTTGAAAAAATCTTATTTTTAGTCTTGGCACAAGGCCTTGACTATGTGGTTATGAAGTTTGGAATTATGCATTCCATCATTATGAAAGTGGATATTGATATTGCATGTGATTATTATACTAGTAGAATATCCATGTGAATAAGTAAATGGAATTATTTGATTTTATATTTTCCATATTATGCTGAAGTTTATGTTTAAAAGGCTTTTTTTAGTCTTATACATTGCCTTAAATGTTTATGCTTATTTATGAAAGTTCTTGCTATATTGTTATCCTTACTGAGCATCTGAGATCACCCCATTCTTATGTTTTATTTTCACAAGATTCCAAGAAGTGTATTATGATTGATAAGCAGGGTTAAGCTAGGTTATTAATGGAGTTCTCATAGGATCATTTGTGTAGTGTTTTATTTTATAATGTGTAATGTAACGTTCATGTATGTAATATATTTTCCAAGACTGCTAAACTGATTGGTCTTTCAGGACATGATTCCTTATAATCATTCCAATATATTAAAATAATGTACCGACTCTGGGTAACTGGGGTTGAGGTGTTACAGTTGGTATTAGAGGAATTTTAGAAACAACCTTGGAAATAGATTTAGATAAACTCTGATTAGAGAACATTATCCTAAGATAAAATTTGAGGATTAGTATATAAGGACTTCCTAGAATTTTGGTACTGTAGAGATTTTTTTGGGTTTTCCAAACAATACATCCCTGTCTAGATACGAGTAGGTAGAGGCGGATCTGGCATAGATGTACCTAGGGGTAAAACCCAAAAACACCTCTTTGAGCTAGACTCGAAGGAGAAATGGTGCATGACAACGGGCCTTCCTCTAATCTTTCTTATGACACTCCCAGGGGATATGCTTAGGATAATTCACATTTTCATTATAAGACATTATGAAGGATTTAGGAGTAAATAATTACTTAAAGAAAACATTTTATGATTATAGATTATATGCATAATATTTTCAATTTACGTTAGGTATTTTTCAAGTTTGGAATTATACACTACGATTCATAAAACTAACCTAGTGTATGCCATTGTTTAGAAATGGCGCCCAGTAGATGGAATGAGAACCCCAACAATACACATGATACAAAGAGTAAGAAGGATCATATATTTCATGGTATTAAGCCAACATTTAGAAATGAAATAGTCTTCCATGTATTATCATCATATGAAGAAATAATATCATGTGTTAATAAGATAAGTAAATAATTATCTGAGTCCTATGGCTTTGAAGGGAAGCCAGAGAAGAAAAGGAAGGTAGAGAGAAATATGGACAAAGGGAAGAGGGTAAAAAGGATTTTCCCATATGTGATAATTGTGGAAATAAATCACCTTGGTAAATGATTGAAGGTAATGAGAGTTTGTTATAAGTGTGGAGAAAAAGGACACCAAGTACGTGATTTCAAGGGTTAGAAAAAGGTTTCAAAGGTATAATGCTTTATCTACAAGGAGTTGGGACACTACGCAAATCAATGTCCAAATCATTAGAGTATGCTCCAAATGATGCTATTGGATAATAATCAAGTTATGATACTACCACTGATGAAGAGGAATGACTAGTGTTATTAAATTGTTATTAAATAATTATTTCATTTGAGTGTTGTATCAACGATGTACTGGTTATATTAATTATGGAAATAAATAAGGATTGTACTGCAGTACTATTTGATTGAGGATTTGAGATTATATGGTACTAAGAAAAGTGACTCAACAACAAGTTAAACTTTGTGGAAAATACATGGTTGAAGGAAAGATAAACCTTAATATGGTCCTGATTCTGAGGTAGTGATTTTGGAATAAGAGATGGTTGATTTGGATAAATTATATTGGATATTCTTGACTACCTTGGAACTGATTAATGGCTTGTATATTCCATCATTGTTGGAGTTTACAACATTTTTGGATTTAAGTATTATATCCAGTATACTATAATGAATAAGGAAGATTGAATGTAATCAATAAAGTTTTATGGTAATTCAGGGTGTTACCATGTTTTAAGAGAATACACAATGAAGGTATTTGCATGTTATTATGTGGAAAAAAGGATCTTAATTGTGTTTACCTTCCTTATAAATTTTGGACTGTGAGTTTGGAAAGAAGTATTTTGGATAAGTCTAAAGGTTGGAAACGATTAAGCTTGACATTGGATACTATTTTTAAGGTTATATAATTTCTTGATATTATTTTTGGATTGTCATAAAAAGGACAAACCAGAGGTCGGGCGACAACCCATCACGTCCAGAAAGGCCGCGAGACTTGAACCTGTAACCGAAGAGCGACAAGGGTGCATCACCTACCACTGGCCTACGTGATGTCCTAGTTTTATAATGTAGTTTTTTATATATTCTTACAAATGGATTATAAATTCATTATTTTTGTAACCCTATACGATTAGGATAAATAGAATATTTTTAAGTTCTATTATCTTTTAGAGTGAAAGATGAGTTTGTGGTAGAAATTAGTTAAAAGATAGAACTCTACTTGTCAAGTATATTTTTTTCTTTTATTATATGAATAAATTAATTCTTAAACTTTAGGTAAGGGATCTTAAAACCCAAAATTTGTTATCCAAATACCATATTCTTTTTTGAACCAATGATATTTTAAATCATCTTAGATTGATGTCTTTGAGGCCCTAAATTTTACACTTGTTTGTGATTGATGACCTCAATCACTCCCAATAAATATTTATGTTTTCCCTAAAATTATGTGTCTATAATTGAAACCAATGTTCTTCTATTCGAAACCCTAATTTGGTGGTGACTTTTTCATTTCCCTTTCCCTCTTATTAAGACTAAATTTTATTAACCCAATTTTTGATGTGGGTTTTCCACAAAAATATATTTCTATTTTAATAATTTTATATTTCAAGAACAATTTCAAATTGTGATAACACAATTTATTGAAGGGGAGGAGAATTTAACACCCCAAGATTTTATAGTAAGTTATTTCTTTAATGTAATTCAATAGCTTGCGCTACATGCAACACCGAGTTTGAGCGCACTACGACTTACCAAACTAGTCATTCAAAAAGCAGTTATGAATAATATTAACTGAATTTTGAATTTAATATAATTAATATAATTTTAGAATCTATATTATGTGTTTATTAGACATAATATAAGAACAAATTCATTTTTTCGGATAAAAGAAGTATTTTTCAAAAAATGGAATTTTACCACTTTTTAATAGAAAACCCTTTTAAAAACCAATATTTGAAAATTTTATATATTAAATTTAATGAAATTAAATTATTATTTATAATCAGGACATAAAAATTTATTTGGATCAATTTTTGGTACTTTTCTGATAACTTTCATATTTTGATGAATAGTAAAAAATGCTAACTTTAAATTAAAAACAACTTTTTTAATCGAAATAATTTATAGTGTTAAATTATACATTTAAATGGTTTTTAAGTATCATTAGATTATATTTTTATAATTTAATACAATTTAGGTCATTATATTTAATTTCACGTTTAAACTAGACATAAAAAAGTGTTAATCTTTTGATAGTTATTATTTCTTAAAAACACGCTTTTTGTTTTGACAACGAGAATTAATTTTAAATTAATTTCTTCCACTTATGTGTTTTGAATTTAGAAAAATGGATTCCATATTTTGAATTAGGGGGTCCAAATTGTGTAAATAGGTAACTTTTATTTTTATACATTATGAATATTTACTTCAGTAAATATTTTATTTACCATGATTAAAGGGGTAAATCTGGTAAACAAGGTTAAAAAAATATTATAATAATATTAAATTACCCTAACATGTGTCCTATTTCTATTGGTTGATACATGTCCGACCATGGGCATCCTTGGTTCGATTTCGAGACCCCATGAAGCCACTTGAGAGTGATAATGACTGCATATTAATTAATTTAAACTAAAGACAAAAATAACAAAAACATATATCTTTTAGTAAAATAATTTTTACATGGGGTTATATAAGTTATATTTTAGACTATAAATATTAATTATAAATATAAAAAATTTCCTACATAATGGTATTTTATTTATAATTTTTAGAGATTATATAATTTAATTTATTTATGACACAACGATGATGCAATAATTACCTTATTAATAAAATATTAAAATAAATGATATTATAAATATTAAAATAAATATAATTTGAAGGTTGTGATGCCATCCAAGAATTTTATAGGTGAATATGACATGTTATGATTGATTCAATGTATTATTTTAAAATTAATCAAGTTTTTATGACTTTCAAAAAAACCAAAAACTAAATAATGTAAAAATTGACATAAATGAGTTAAAAAAAATACTATATTATTAAATGATATATTAGTCCTAAAAATATAAGGTTCGCCAAAAATACTTTATATAATAATATATATGACATTAAGGAAGCACTTGTGATTCTATTGGAATTTTATAGTAAGTTTATTAACCATATAATATAAAATACAACGAGACATGGTAAATGTCAAACTATTTAACTAAGAGTTAAATCTAAAATATAAGGTTAATAGGGTGCCCTAAACCAATCTAAAACCTATTGGTTGGGAGGTTTTCGACCCATAACCACCTTATACTTTATATAAATCATTTTGGAGTCATTATAAACCGAAAATTATTTTATTGTTAAATAATATTTCAATCTTTTCCTAAAGTTACCTTCACCCCTCTTATAAAAGGGCACTTCCCCTTCTCTCAAAATAACACCTCCAAATCCATTTGGCTCAGCCAACCCCTACCCAAATATCCTCCCAACTTCCCTCACATCAACCTAGAGTCATTAATTTTATCATAAAGCCAACCTATAAATCCTATTTTGATCAACTCAAAAGGAAACACCCGAAGAAGAGGTAATAATTTCACCATCCTCTTTCAAGTTCTTTTCTTCTTCCAGTTTCTCTTTATTTGTTATTTCCATACCAAAATAATAAATCCAGTAACTTATACACACTTTGACATTATTATAAATATGGTAAAATCATATTCATTATTCTATTCATCTTATGAGTGATAATGTCACCATGTGAGCGTATATACGACTTACCATCTCCACGCCGTGGTGTAATTTGTCATTCAACACTATGTTATTTGGATGGATATAATGATGAGTAATATGTATATAAATAATGAAAATAATATAATAATTTCTTTTTAAATCTAATATACCATCCAATTCCACATCTTTTAATCATTAAGGAAATGACATCGTCGCCTGTGTGTACGTACACCTTACCGTCTCCATGATGCGATGAGATTCATTTCCAAATTCAACATTCAACGCTGATTATTAAAATATATATTATTAATAAGTATGTAATATATGACATAATAATGCTACTAAATATATATAAATATATATATATGTACTTACATATATCTTATTCACTTACTTCCATTCAATACGATATGAAAACGGAAACAACGTTTATGCGTACGTACGGCCTACTGTCTCCATAAATGGTGTTTTACATTTCATATATCTCTCTACTATACATATTTATATTCTAAATATATATGATATATAAATTATGTGTTATATTCTGGAGTTATGTAAATCATGATCTAAACAATACGATCAATAATAACAAGTTAAAACACGTACGATAAAGAAAGCGATTATTACCCGAAATGTTAATTTAACATGGAAATCATTATTAAATGGGTAGTATAAAGTGATAAATGAATAATGTATGATATAATAAATATGAATATGGTTTTTTATAATTTAATAACATACTATGGTCATTATACAGGAGGTTAAACGTACCCTCAACCAAAGGAAAGTGCAAGGTAAGGGTTAATTCCTCAATCTCATTATTATCTGAGATTGTTTATGTGTAAGTTTTTACTGGGACATATTTATTATCCATGTCCATGTTTCATAAAAGAGTTTTAAAAATGATTATTTTTAAGGTACTCTTTAACTAAAAAATCATTTTAAACATTTTAAAGATTTATTCTTCTAAACATTTCTCATTAATATCTATGTTTTCAAAATGATTTTAATGATTTATTTATCTGTACATGAATGTTTTTTAAAATGTTAATTCCTTTCAAAATTTTCAAAGTGGTATGGGAAAATTTGATTCAAAAATTTCTTTAAATGTCATCCTTTATAAATTGTGTGACTTTTAAATGTTTTCATGAAAAAGGGATATTTCTCTCAAAGAGTTTTACAAATCATTTTCATCTATGTCAACATCCTTTGATAGATTTTAAACTTGTTTGAAGTTGATTTATTATGATACAAATCTTCCATATTGTAAGATTTTGTGATATGTTTGATTGTAGATGTGTTATTTTTATACCATTCATGGTTTATAGATAAATTATTGACATTTCGTATGCTAGTTTTAATACAAATGTTTATGTTATGTTTAAAACTTTTCATATGAGGAATGAATTGGACTAAGTAAGTGACAGGTGGAGTCCGATATATCTCCTCTATGCATTGGTATTTATCATGAGACAAACTAGTGTCATGGCACAAGGCCTTGAAAAATTTTATTTTTAGTCTTGGCACAAGGCCTTGACTGTGTGGTTAGGAAGTCTGGCATTATGCATTCCATCATTATGAAAGTGGATATTGATATTGATTGTAATTATTCAAATAGTAGAATATCAATGCAAATAAGTAAATGGAATTATTTTATTTTATATTTTCCATATTATGCTGAAGTTTAAGTTTAAAAGGCTTTTTTTTACTCTTATACATTGCCTTAAATGTTTATGCTTATTTATGAAATTTTCCACTATATTGTTATCCTTACTGAGCATCTGAGATCACCCCTTTCTTATGTTTTATTTTCCCAGGATTCCAAGAAGTGTATTATGATTTATAAGTCGGGTCAAGCTAGGGGATTAATCTAATTCTCAAAGAATCATTGATGTTGTGTTTTATTTTCTAATGTGTAGTGTAACTTTCATGTATGTAATCTATTTTCCAAGACTGCTAAACTGATCGGTCTTTCGGGACTTGATTCCTTGTAATCATGCCCATGTATTAAAATAATGCACCGACTCTAGGTAACTAGGTTTGAGGTGTTACAGTTGGTATCAGAGGAAGTTTAGAAACAAACTTGGAAATAGATTTAGATAAACTCTAATTAGAGAACATTAACCTAAGATAAAATTTGAGGATTAGTATAGAAGAACTTCATAGAATTTTGGTACTATAGAGATTTTGTGAGTTTTCAAATAAATTCATCCCTATCTGGATATGAGCAGGTAGAGGCGGCTCTCACACAGATGTACCTAGGGGTAAAACCTGAAAACACCGCTTTGAGCTAGACTTGAACAAGAACTAGTGCATGACAATGGGCCTTACTGTACTCTTGGTTATGAAACTCCCAGGGGATATGCTTAGGATAATTCACATTTTCATTAAAATCCATTATAAAGGATTTAGGAGTAAATACTTCCTTAAAGAAAACATTTTATGATTATAGATTATATGAATAATCTTTTTAATTTACGTTAGGTATTTTACATTTTTGGAATTATGCATCGTGTTTAATAAAACTAACCTAGTGTATTCCATTGTTTAGAAGTGGAACCCAGTAGATGGAATGAGAACTCCAACAATACGCATGATAAAAAGAGTAATAAGGATCATATATTTCATGGTATTAAGCCAAAATTTAGAAAGGAAATATTCTCCCATGTATTATCATCATATGAAGAAATAGTATCATGTGTTAATAAGATAAGTAAAGAATTATCTATGTCCTATGGCTTTGAAGGGAATCTAGAGAAGAAAAGAAAGGTAGAGAGAAATATGGATAAAGGGAAGAGGGTAAAGAAGGATTTTCCCATATGTGATAATTGTGGAAATAATCACCTTGGTAAATTCTCAAAGGGAATGAGAGTTTGTTATAAGTGTGGAGAAAAAGGACACCAATTACGGGATTGAAAGGGTAAGAAAAAGGTTTCAGAGGTACAATGATTCATCTACAAGGAGTTGGGACACTACGCGAATCAATGTCCAAATCATTAGAGTATGCTCCAAATGATGCTATTGGATAATAATCAAGTTATGATACTACCACAGATGAAGATGAATGACTAGTGTTATTAAATTGTTATTAAATAATTATTTCATTTGAGTGTTGTATCAAAGATGTACTAGTTATATTAATTATGGAAATAAATAAGGATTGTACTGCAGTACTATTTGATTGAGGATTTGAGATTATATGGTACTAAGAAAAGTGACTCAACAACAAGTTAAACTTTGTGGAAAATACATGGTTGAAGGAAAGATAAACCTTAATATGGTCCTGATTCTGAGGTAGTGATTTTGGAATAAGAGATGGTTGATTTGGATAAATTATATTGTATATTCTTGACTACCTTGGAACTGATTAATGGCTTGTATATTCCATCATTGTTGGAGTTTACAAAATTTTTGGATTTAAGGAGTATATCCGGTATACTATAATTAATAAGGGAGAGTGAATGTAATCAATAAGGTTTATGGTAATTTAGGGTGTTACCATGTTTTAAGAGAATACACGATGAAGTTATAAACATGTTATTATGTGGAAAAAGGATCTTCATTGTGTTTACCTTCCTTATAAATTTTGGACTGTGAGTTTGGACAGAAGTATTTTGGATAAGTCTAAAGGTTGTAATTGATTAATCTTGACATTGGATACTATTTTTAATGTTAAATAATTTCTTGAGATTATTTTTGGATTGTTATAAAAAGAACAACTCAGAGGTTGGGCGACAACCCGTCGTGTTCGGTAAGGCCGCGATAATTGAACCCGCAACTGAAGAGTGACAAGGGTGCATCACCTACCACTGGCCTACGTGATGTCCTAGTTTGTATAATGTAGTTTTTTTTAAATATTCTAAAAAATTAATTATAAATTAATTATTTTTTTAACCCTATACGATTAAGATAAATAGAATATTTTTAAGTTCTATTATCTTTTAGAGTGAAAGATGAGTTTGTGGTAGACATTAGTTAAAAGATAGAACTCTACTTATCAAGTATATTTTTTCTCTTATTATATGAAGAAATTATTTCTTAAACTTTAGGTAAGGTATCTTAAAACCAAAAATGTGTTATCCAAATAACTTATGTTTTGTTGAACCGATGATATTTTATATCATCTTAGATTGATGGCTTTGAGGCCCTCATTTTTACACTTGTTTGTGATTGATGACCTCAATCAATCTCAATAAATATTTACATTTTTTCTCCAATTATGTGTCTATAATTTCCACCAATGTTATCCTATTTGAAACCCTAATTTGTTGGTGATTTTTTCATTTCCCTTTCCCTCTTACTAAGACTAAATTTTATTAACCCAATTTCTGATGTGGGTTTTCCACAAAAATATTTTTCTATTTTTATCCTTTTATTTTATAATAACAATTTAAAATTATGAGGAAACAATTTATTGAAGGGTAGGAGAATATAACACCCCAAGATTTCATATTAAGTTATCTCTTTAATGTAATTCAATAGCTTGCGTTACACACAACACCAAGTTCGAGCACACCACGACTTACCAAACTAGCCATTCAAAAAGTGGTTATGAATAATATTAACTGAATTTTGAATTTAATATACTCCATATAATTTTAGAATCCATATTATATGTTTATTAGACATAATATAAGAACAATTTCATTTTTTTTCAGATAAAAGAAGTATTTTTCAAAAAATGCAATTTTACCATTTTTTAATAAAAAACCCTTTTAAAAACCAATATTTTACACTTTTATATATTCAATTTAATGAAATTAAATTCTTATTTAGAATAAGAACATAAAAATTTATTTTTGATAAATTTTTGGTACTTTTCTGATAACTTTCATATTTTGATGAATAGTGAAAAATACTAAATTTTAATTAAAAACAACTTTTTTAATCGAAATAATTTATAGTGTTAAATTATACATTTGAATGGTTTTTAATTATAATTAGATTATATTTTTATCATTTAATACAATTTAGGCCATTAGATGCAATTTCACGTTTAAACTAGACATAAACAAGTGTCAATCTTTTGATAGTTATTATTTCTTAAAAACACACTTTTTGTTTTGACAACAAGAATTAATTTTAAATTAATTTTTTCCACTTATGTGTTTTGAATTTAGAAAATTGGATTTCATATTTGGAATCAGGAGGTCCAAATTGTGTAAATAGGTAACTTTTATTATTAGACATTATGAATATTTACTTCAGTAAATATTTTATTTACCGTGGTTAAAGGGGTAAATCCGGTAAATAAGTGTAAAAAAATTATTATAATAATATTAAGTTACCCTAACATGTATCCTATTTCTATTGGTTTATACATGTCCGACCATGTACATCCTTAGGTCTATTTTGGGACCCCATGGAGCCACTTGAGAGTGATAATGAAACTTTATATTAATTAATTTAAAGTAAAGACAAAAAATGGAAAAAAAATATTTCTTCTAGTAAATTTTTTTACATGGGGTTATATAATTTATAATTTTGATTATAAATATTTATTATAGAGATAAAAAAATTTCCTATATAAAGGTATTTTATTTATAATTTTTATACATTATATAATTTAATTTATTTATGACACAATGATGATGCAATAATTACCTTATTAATGAAAGATTAAAATAAATGATATTATAAATATTAAAATAAATATAATTTTAAGGTTTTGATGCCATAAAAGAATTTTATAGGTGAATATGACATGTTATTATTGATTCAATGTATTATTTTTGAATTAATCAAGTTGTTATGACTTTCAAAAAAACCAAAAACTAAATAATGCCAAAATTGACATAAATGAGTTTTTAAAATAAATATTTTATTATTAAATGATATAATAGTCCTAAAAATATAAGGTTTGGCCAAAAGACTTATATAATAATACATATGACATTAATGAACCACTTGGGGTTCTATTGGAATTTTATAGTAAGTTTCTTAACCATATAATATAAAATACAAAGAGACATGGTAAATGTCAAACTATTTAACTAAGAGTTAAATCTAAAAGATAAGGTTAATAGGGTGACCTAAACCTATATAAAACCTATTTTTGAGAGGTTTTCAACCCATAACCACCTAATCCTAGAAATAAATCATTTTGTAGCCATTAGAAACCGAAAATGATTATATTGTAAAATAATATTTCAAGATTTTTCTAAAGTGACACTCACCCCTCTTATAAAAGGGAACTTCCCCTTCTCTCAAAATCACACCTCCAAATCCATTTGGCTCAGCCAACCCTGACCCAAATATCCTCCCAAATTCTCTCACATCAACCTATAGTACTTACTTTTATCATAAAGACAACCTATAGAGCCCTTTTTATCAACTCAAAAGGAAACACCCAAAGAAGTGGTAATAACTTCACCACCCTCTTTCAAGTTATTTTCTTCTTTCACTTTATCTTTATTTATTATTTCCATACCAAAATAATAACTCCAGTAACGTATACATACTGTAAAGTTATTGTAAATATGGTACAACCATATTCATTATTCTATCCATCCTATGAATGATAATGTCACCATGCATGCGTACGTACGGCTTACCGTCTCCATGCCATGGTGTAATTTGTTATTAAACACTATGTTATTTGGATGGATATAATGATGGGTAATATGTATATAAATAATTAAAATAACATGCTAATGTCTCCGTAAAACTAATATACCATACAATTCCACACCTTTTAATCATTAAGTAAATAACATGCAACTGAATATATATATATATATATATATATATATGTACTTACATATATCTTATTCACTTACTTCCATTCAATATGATATGAAAATGGAAACAACGTTTATGCGTACGTACGACCTACCATCTCCATAAATGGTGTTTTCCATTTCATATATCTATCTACTATACATATTTATATTATAAATATATATTATATATAAATTATGTGTTATATTCTGGAGGTATGTATATCATGATCTAAATGATACGATCAAGAATAACAAGTTAAAACACGTATGATAAAGAAAGTGATTATTACCCGAAATGTTAATTTAACATGGAAATCATTATTAAATGGGTAGTATAAAATCATAAATGAATCATGTATGATATAATAAATTTGAATATGGTTGTGGTATAATTTAATAACATACTATGTTCATTATACAAGAGGTTAAACGTACCCTCGACCAAAGGAAAGTGCAAGGTAAAGGTTAATTCCACAATCTCATTATTATCCAAGATTGTTAATGTGTAAGTTTTTATTGGGTCATATTTATTATCCTTGTACATGTTTCATAAAAGAGTTTTCAAAAGGATTCTTTTTAAGGTACACTTTAACTAAAACATCATTTTAAATGTTTTAAAGATTTATTCTTCTAAACCTTTCTCATTAATGTCCATATTTTCAAAATGATTTTAAGGATTTATTTATATGGACATGAATGTTTTTTAAAATGTTAATTCCTTTAAAAATTTTCAAAGTGTTATGGGACAATTTGATTGAAAAATGTCTTTAAATGTCTTCCTTTATAAATTGTTTTACTTTTAAATGTTTTCATGAAAAAGGGATATTTCTCTCAAAGAGTTTTTCAAATCATTTTCATCTATGTCAATATGATTTGATGGATTTTAAACTTGTTTGAAGTTGATTTATTATGATACAAATATTCCATATTGTATTGAAGATTTTGTGATATGTTTGACCGTGGATGTGTTATTTTTATACCATTCATGGTTTATGGATAAAGTATTTACATTTCGTATGATAGTTTTAATACAAATGTTTATGTTATGTTTAAACCTTTTCATACGAGGAATGAATTGGACTTAGTAAGTGATGGGTGGAGCCCTCTATAGATCCTAGATGCATCTGTAGGTCTCATGAGACAAACTAGTGTCTTGGCACAAGGCCTTGACAAAATCTTATTTTTCGTCTTGGCACAAGGCCTTGACTATGTGGTTATGAAGTCTGGAATTATGCATTCCATCTTTTTTAAAGTGGCTATTTGTATTGCATGTGATTATTTGACTAGTAGAATATCAATATGAATAAGTAAATGGAATTATTTTATTTTATCTTTTCCATATTATGTTGAAGTTTAAGTTTAAAAGGCTTTTGTTTTATTCTTATAGATTGCCTTAAATGTTTATGCTTATTTTTGAAAGTTTCCGCTATATTTTTATCCTTACTGAGCATCTAAGCTCACCCCTTTCTTATGTTTTATTTTCCCAGGATTCCAAGAAGTGTATTATGATTGATAATCAGGGTTAGAATAGGGAATTAATGGTGTTCCCAAAGGATCATTGATGTTGTGTTTTATTTTTTAATGTGTAATGTAATGTTCATGTATGTAATCTATTTTTCAAGACTGCTAAACTAATCGGTCTTTCAAGACTTGATTCCTTGTAATCATGCCAATGTATTAAAATAATGCACTGACTCTTGGTAATTGGGGTTGGGGCATTAAAATGGAAATTATTGTGATGTTAACATGATGCATGGATGATACCTCTCCTACCCAAAACAATATTCTTCCTCCTTTACACATGAGGCACTAGCATGATATGAGTGATGGATGGATTTTGTTCATTTGAAAAATGAATCAATTTATCCCATGGATACATCATGGAGAGGGGATTTCATTTGGATACCCTTGTAAACCAATATCAAACCATTCAATGGTTTGAATATGTTGTAGAAGCTCTACGATGAACAATACACATTTTCAGAACTTTCTTCTTTTCATTTTAGCATGTATTTCATCTTTCTATACACAGGTTACCTTGGTATGGGATTTAAATTTCTTATACATGTTCTATTATGTGTTAATATACCCCTAGTAATACAAACACCCCTACTTTAACTAGATGACATAGAATCAATGAACTCTCAAACTTACCATATCACTAGTTTCAACAAACTCGACTTCATTTTTTTATTCTTGTTTGACTTCATCAATTGTTGTCGACTTGTACTAAACAAAAATCTCATAGTCTTCAATTCCTGATATCATCTCATGAAATATTTTTGGGCTTCAATCATTTATACTTTGTTTTCTCCTCAGTTATTTTATTTACTTTTAAATTTTCCATGTCATCAACTAAATCAAATATGACAGTCATTGATTTCCAAATCAATCTTGGAGTATGTAGTTCTTTAGTGAATGATTCTTCTAGAGGGTTGAAGCATGTCATTAGAATATCATTAAATTACTCTTCATGAAATATTTTATAAATATCTTCACTTGGTTCCAATATTCATACTATTATTAATTTCATCTGAATGTTTGCTTCATTTTATCCCTTTTTTTAGTTGTCATTGTCAATTGATTTGGAAATTTAATCCATATTATCCCTGATTCTATCTATCTGTGACATGAACCAACCCATTGGGAACCCTCTGTAATGACTATGTTTTTTTTGTTTAAAATTTTGAATATTTTAAATAATATTTTCAAAGTCAGGCGTGGATTCGGTGAAAAATTTCAAGCCTAGTCGGGTAAAAGTATTGATATATTAAAATAAATAAATATAATATATCATGTACAAAAAGTGTTTATAAATAATTTCAATAACTTCAAAATGGTTTCACAAATGAAAAAATTGAGACCTCTATTAAATTTGAAACATGGGTTCTACCCTAGGTGCGACATAAGTCTTGTCGGCATCAAAGGTTTCAGTAGAGTGAAGTCATGGGTGGATTAAATGGATGGAATTAATTTATTAATTTAATGTCCATTTATTATCTATTACTAATGAATCCTCTATATAAAACCATTTATGTATAATTACCTAGGGTTATCCACCTAACCCTATAGGATTGAGAGGATAGATGGAGCTCTAGTGGCGAGATCATTGGCGGGTGACCTTAGGATCGAGGATCAACGATGAATGAATGTGGATAATTGAGAAGCCAATGATAGATATAGTGGATATCATCAATGGAATCAACATGGATTCATGGTCCCCTAATTATTGATCTAGAACCGAGGTAGATCTTATTTTGTTTGAATTTATTTCTCATTCTTGATAGTAATGTTGATTATATATTATCCCCAAATAAACTAATCTAGAACCACCATTCGCTATGACATCAATCTATGGTTTTATTTGGTTTTGATTTTGTTGATAATTTTTGATCATAATTTAAAAATGAATTAAGGAATATTGAACATGGAAAATGTTCATTATCACTTTTTTGTTCTTTTGATTCATACCTTTATTTTGTGTTTGTCACCATCGTTTGATTGGATGGTGATTCGACTATATCCAGGAACCCATTTTTCAGCATGATTGTTCATTATTTTTATGGATTGTTTATGTGGGTTCAGTGCTAGAATTAGATACATGGAATAAGCATGAAAATGATGATGGAAGATAAATTATGGATCGATGGATTACAGTGATTCAATTCTTATAATTTGGGTGGAACGTGGTGCGATGGGGGTTGATTTTTGAGTAAGGGGTAGCTGAAATCTAGATATCAATGATGAAACTGGCATGGTCAATGTGGTTATAAGAATTATGAACAAGATTTATAGTGAAATAGAAGGTTATGAAATTGGGAGAGGATGTGCATAGATATATGAAATTTTAGAAAAATTATGATATACACAATTTTTATTTCAGAAGAACATACAGTATGTGAACACCTTCATGTAATGACTAGGGTTCAAATAGAAGATAAATATCACATGTCTTTGTACTTCATGTACATGTCTTGTGACCCCTAAACCGAAACTCGGTATGTACTATCCATGGTACATGGTCATAAACATAGGCAATGTACACGAACACAAGCCAAGTACATGGACACGTGTAGTGTACTTAGGCATGAGTAGAGTGCATGAACATGGGTAGAGACACATTATTGAGTACCTGGGTGACCTCTACATTCCATGTATGACACAAAAACACCATGTATATGGAGAAGAAAATTCCTTGCTAGAAGGATGGACATGGGCAGAACTGGGCTTAGTGAGACATGTCGTATATCTTATTGGACACGTTGTGTACTTCTATAGAACTTGGAAAAGCTTGTATGGGTATAAATTTTCCCTTCTTAATCGCCAAGGAGAGTCAGGTATCTCACCCAATGGGACAAGGATCCTTCTAAAGAGTAGAATCTCACCCATGTGAGTATGAGTGGGGAAATGATCCTTTATTTTTAGGATTCAGATAGAGTCAAGTATCTTCACCCAAATTACTAAGGCATGGATCCTATATTTATGGAGTGGAAGTTTTCTCATATATAGACTCAAATAAGAGAGGGATACTCCATTTGAGTCTATTATTTCACCCACTTTTATGGGGAAGGGATCCTCCAGCATTATCCGAGGGAAGGGACCACGAAGAATGCTTGATACTACAAAATGAGAGAGCTAGGATGACAATATATGTGTGAATAGTTGAGATAGACCATAATATGAGGTTTGAGTACCTTTGATGAAAATATATGGGTTATATTGTGTATCCTAATTTATTTTGTGACTTAGATATGATTATCCTTTTGATGATTTGTGTTTAGTGATTTTGGGGTATCCTATTGGGTATGTTTATACTCACCCTGCATGATATTTTCTTTCAGGTGTTGTGTATTATGTAGACCAAAAAACTTTCGACTGAGTTTTAGGTGGACCCAAAGTAAGTGAAGCTTAGTTGGGTTAAATAGACCATATATGAATCCTAGATTTTATTTTTTGATAGTTGTCTATTTTTTTAGTAGTTAAGTCTCCTTTATAGTATTGGTGGGCTTGTGTTTGGACCATTTTACTTTTATAAACTCTTTTTCCATACTCTGATGTAAGATTATATGTTATGCATGCATTTATATTATCATTTATTTACCTTATGCATTATATTAGTGTATAGGGATGTGTGTGTGTATAAGTAATTTAGTATAATGCCTCCCATGTGTGTGATATACCTACTCGACACTTGTATCCATCCCTTGTCCTATTGGTAGTAGGCTTTGGGTGTTACACTTTACTTACTTCTGGCTAGGAATTCTCTAGTGGGTTGGTTCATGATAGAGTGTATTAGAGATTATGATATCTTATGACCAGAGTTTGGAGATAGTCTATCCATAAGGATTGTTCTAGGACTAGGGATATAGTATTAAAGTGTCTCGAGTTTGGATTTTAGTCTAGGTAACCCGGTGATGGCATAAAAACCAACGTATCTATACACCAAGATTTTGATAACCTACTTGTTGACTTGGAACACAAGGATATTAGTTTTAGGGAAAACAATGGTACATACATCATATAGGAATGAGTTATTATTTCCATAACCTTATCAAATCATCTCCCTAGATATTCTCATTGAAAGTGGTGAATCTTGACTACTATAGGATGCATCCCTAATGATATCCATCACAGATATTGTAGTGGGATCACGATGATAACCCACTTAGTGATGAGGCCTCAGTGTTGATTATGAGATAACCCCTAATGATAGATATAAAGCAGTGACTCCACCCATTGAGCATCATGTCAACCCACCTTTAATGGTTTTAGTGTATGATCCTCATTAAGTTGAATAATAGTTGGTTCTGATAGTGTTGACATATGGTGCACGTATACTGAGTGTGCTTCATGAGTTTCAAAGGTAGAGACTGCTCAGGTTTTGGGGTGAGCTAGAGCCCCAGGTGACAGAGGATTGACTAGAGTATATGGTGTGAGTATTCCTCTTAGTTTGGAACCCTCTTAATTAGATGGTGTTTTTAGTGGTGAGCCTTCTCTAGGGATCATTTGAGTGATGGTGCAGTCTGGTGACCTATATGTGTGATGAGGTTATCCTCTCTTGGATCAAGTTTGATCATCTATTTAGAGATGAGTAATTTACAATGACCTTATGGAAATTATATATTAAAGATCTTATGGAGACTTAGTATGGTAGCATGATATTTTTAGAGTACACAATGAGGTTCAATAACCTCTCAGGATACTCTATGGACATGGTTTGTGATAGATACTTATGATCTTAGACCTTTGAGTGTGGGATTAAATGAGATGTTAGAGTTGGAGTGGTATCCCTTTGAATTACTTCATATGATGGGGTTCTATAATAATCCCTTATGGTAGAGAGATTCTCAGCTGGGGATCAGTAGGTGGCAGGAGGAGTTAGTATCCACTATAAGGTGGATTCTTTAGTTGTTGGAGGACAATGACATGCTTCAAGTTCATGAAACTCGAGGTACTAATATATTATCAATCAGACCCAGGGATTAAATACTTAGGGTTCAAAGATAGGTTCCATACAACATAGGTAAAGTAATGTTACTTTGGTGATGGGAGAGGGGATCTCATACAGGGCTATCTGACCCATCAGGTAGTGGTAGAGAGTCAGGATGTAGACGATCCACCGAGGTCGAGGTAGTAGTGTGAGTAGGAAAATCCGTAGGGAGGTGGTTATGGTAGAGGAGATAGGAGAGATATGAGTGGAGGTTGACCTTATGATACATTACCACCTCTAGGTGGTTCATTACAAGATGAGGGAGAAGGGGATCTGGGATGAGGAAAATTATAAGCGGTAGAGGCTTATGATCTTGAGGCTCCCAATATGGTTCAAGGTAGGATTTGTGTCTTATATAATTTAGCTTCAATTTTTATATACATTTGTGAAATACATTATTTTATTGTATATTACCATATTTGAGACTCAAAGATTCTAGTAGACCATCTAGATTGACCCTTACAACTAGAAAATCTAATTTGGGTAGATTTAGTTATTACACACTTTTGAAAATAGTGTGACCTAACTTTCAAAGGAGAGAGATTTGTGTGGGATCTATTTATAGCCATGATGAAACCTTATGATGTTATTCTAGTTATAGAATGTATCCCTACAATACATGCATAAATTAACTATTTTAGACATAATATACAATGTGTCTGAGTATATGGGATGATATTTTCCTTTGTTGGTGAGAAGGAATCTCAAGTAGAGCAGGATGAGCTCATAAATAGTGTGACCTAAATTTCAGAGGAGAGAGATTTGTGTGGGATCTATTTATAGCCATGATGAAACCTTATGATTTTATTATAGTTATGGAATGTCTCCCTACAATACATGCATAAATTAACTATTTTAGGCATAGTATACAATGTGTCTGAGTATATGGGATGATATTTTCTTTTATTGGTGAGAAGGAATCTCAAGTAGAGCAGGATGAGCTCATAAGTAGGTGAATACAATCAATTTATCATCACCTGGATTGTATGACCCTCAAAGAAGTAAACAATATGATCTTCTAGTTCCCTTCAATTCTAGAGTAATACAAGGATATCTTACCTAAGGATGTTTCATTTTTACCTCCCCATAAAGAGGTCAATTTCTAAATAGATTTTCACATAGGAACTACCCGGATATATGCACCAGTATATCGGATGAACCTTGTAGATTTGTGAGAGATAAAGGTGTACTTAGAGGACCTACATAGGAAGGTCTTTATCAAATCCATCATGTTCCCTTGGGCATCCCCAGTGTTGTTCTCTAAGAAGGTGGATAATAGATTTAGGTTATACATGGATTATCATCGCCTGAATCAAGTGACTATCAAGAATAAGTATCCAATGATAAGAATATATGACCACTTTGACTAGATGAAAAGGGAGATGTGATTCTTATAGTTGTAATTAGGTCATTTTATCACCATCTTTGAGTCTAAGAGGAGGATATATTGAATATGACTTTATGATATTATTACAGTCACTATGATTACTTAGTGATTCCCTTTGGCATGAAAAATTCCACAATGGTGTTCATGGGACTCATGAACTAGATCTTCCAATATTTATTAGAAAGGGTTGTGGTGATATTTTTAGATGACATCCTTGTGTACTCAATATTAGAGGAGAAGCATGCAAGATATTTTAAGATGGTCTTGGACATAATCTATGAGCACTAAATTTATAGGAATCTATTGAAGTGTTTGTTCTGGATTCGAGATGTCTACTTCTTAAGACTTGTTATATCAGACGGGGGATTGGTAGTGGACCCAATAAATATTGAGGTAGTGCTATATTGGGAGCCACCCAAGAGCATGGATGAGGTGTAGATCTTCCTTAGGTTGGTAGACTATTATTGGAGATTCATGAAAAATTTCTCCCACATCATGGAACCACTGGCTTCCTTGGGATGAAAGGTATAAATATTAATGTGGATAGATAATTGTTAGTAGGATTTTAAAGATTTGTGACAGAGGTTGGTGAGAAACCCTATCTTGAGACTATTATAGGATGGTGTTGAGTATATGTTGTTATGAGATTTCTCTAAAGCTAGCATTGGATGTGTTTTGATATTTAGGTAGGTGATGATTGCTTATGGGCCCTAAAATTTGAGATCCCATGAGTAGAATTAAGTGACCCATGATTTAGATTCGATAGTAATAGTATTTTCCTCAAATACCTTGCAACACTATCTTAATAGAGAATGATTTATCATCTATTCTGACCATTATAGTCTTAGGTATATCTTTATGAAGAAAGATATTAACCCAAGGAAAAGGTGGTGATTAAATTTATAGAAAATGGAAAAGGTGGTGATAGAAATATGACTTTGAGATAGTCTATACTCCCAAAAAATGGAATGTGGTAGCAGATTATCTTAGTAGGAAATCACATTTGCAGTTATTGAGTGAGGAGTCAGAGTAGTTGTCCATGTTGTAGTTGCCCCTTATGGATGTTGGTGAAGCAACATACCTCTAGTATATATTTATTACCTCTCCAATTATTTAGCACTTCAGGGAGGTACAACTTGTAGATATAGATTATGATCCCTTGCATGAATAGATATTCACAGTTTGTTCTCTTGATGGATTTTATAAATGTGTTGATCACATTATTCTTTTTAAGGATGGGAAATGGTTCCAGTCACGCTGTGGGAGGAGGTGCTAAGTGAGTTTTTTACACCCCCTTTAACAATCCATATAGAAGTGCTGAAGATGTACCAGTACATATGATGCCAGTTTTAGTAGCCCAGGATAAAGAGGAGTGTTGTTGAGTTTATTTCTTGATGTATCACCCACCAATAGGTGAAATCAATGAACTAGGTTCCAGTAGGTTTGGAAAAATTCTTGAGGTTATAGAGTGGAAGTGGGATGGTATCTATATATATTTCATGATGTAACTTACACAATCAGTGAGAGGTCACGACACCATATGGATGATTATAAAAAACTCACAAATTATTCCCACTTCCTAGAAATTAGATAGTAGAGTTTAGTAGAGAGTTTGGGATTCCTATACACGAAGGAAATAGTTAAGATTTATGGAGTTCCCTCTATGATTTTTTTGAACCGTGATACATGTTTCATGTTTCTATTATGGATAGGATAATAAAAGGCTTTTGGGACTCAATTGTGGATGATCATGATATTCCACCCCCGAATGAATACTAGACTAAGCAGACTATTCAGGTACAGGAGGACATGTCATGAGCTTGTGTGTTAGATTTTTTCCAAAGTTGGGAGGATCATCTACCCTTGGTAGAGTTTTCATATAACAATAGATACTATTCCACCATTAGAATTGAAACATTCTAGGCCTTGTACGAAAGACCCTTCTAGTCACCACAATACTATATAGAGATAGGAGAGATAGTGGTTATGGTACTAGAGTTGGTTCAAGTAATTAAAGAGAAGGTGAAAATCATCTAGGAGAGGATGATGAATTCTTAGAGACTTCATAAGTTCAATGTGGACCAATAAAGGATGGATTTGGAGTTCAATGAGGGAGATCATGTGTTTCTCAAGGTCTCACCTAACTAAGGATTATATAGATTTGGATACAGAATCAAGTTATATCCGAGGTTCATTATCCCTTTCTTGATACCGTACAAGGTTGGAAAGTTGTCATACTGTTTAACCTTACCACCATAGCTAGAATGGGTGCATGACATCTTCTATGTTTTTCAGCTTAGGAGATATATGCATGAACCATCACACGTAATTTACTAGGGTGAGATAGACATTGAGGATGGACATACCTTCAGAGAGTACCTAGGGGTGATCAAGGATTGATAAGAGAATATACTCCATGGTCGAGTGATTCCATTGATGAGTATTTATTGGCAGTATAGGAACCTCCAGGAGAGTTCATGAGAGCAGGATAACTGGATACAAGATAAGTACCCTCACCTATTTGGGTTGGGTTTTGTTTTTTGGGAAGAAAATCCCTAAAGGTAGGGGGAATGTAATGACTCTGTTTTTTCTATTTTAAAATTTTGAATATTTTAAATAATATTTTTGGATCCAAATGCGGAGTGAGTGCAGAATTTTGAGCTATGTGGGGGAATGATATTGATATATTAAAAATAATAAATATAATATATCACACTCACATAGTTAAAAACAATGAAATAAATTACAAATAATTTCATGGATATGAAAATTGATATTTCCATTACTAGAATATAGGATTTACCCTAGGCATAAAATAAGTCTTATCGACATCAAATGTTTCAGTAGAATGCAGTCATGGGATAATTAAATAGATTAAATTAATTTATTAATTTAATTTCCATTTTCTGTCTAAACCTAAAGAATCCTATACATAAACCCCTTTATAGTGAATTCCCTAGGCTTATCCATATAACCCTAGAGGATTAAGAGGATAGAGGGAGATTCAGTGGTGAGGGCACCAATAGGTGATCTCGGGATCGAGGATCAACAAATCTAAAACACGGGGAATTGAGGAGCCAATGACAAACATAGTGGATCTCATCAATAACATCAATGTAGTTATGTTCTTCACCAATGATCTATCTAAACCCAAGGTATGGATTTTCTTTGTTTGAATTTATTCCCCATTCTTGATAACAACATCGATTATGGATTATCCCAAGAAAAAATAATATGAAACTGACATTAACCATGTATTCAATCCATAGTTTTATCTGGTTTTGATTATATTGATAATTGTAGATCATACTCCTAAAATGAATGAAGGCCAAATGAACACAACCAACATTCATTCTCACTTTCATGATTTTTAGATTCCCCCCTCTCTTCCGCATTCATCACTAGCATTTGATTGGTTGGTGATTCAACTATATCTAAGAACCCGTTTCATGGAATGATTTTTTTTTGTTTCTATGGATTATTTATGTGGGTTCTGTAATGAACCAACCTGAGTTTCCCTCAAACCTAGCACCCGACCCCATCCGTTACATACCTGAAGGGTGTTCCCAATCCCCACAGGCTGGTGACAAGCACTTGGGAATCGAAAAAAACACAAAGGGAATTATTCCACACAACCTAAACAAAGAAAATGGAAATATATATACATACTCAAAGCATAAAGAAATAGCATAAGACTGATACATATAGGTTCCATAACTGTAAGAAGACAACAGAAACAAAACAACCACTAAAGTAGATAAAAAATACAAAATACAAGTCCAACTACAAAGGATAATAAAAACAAGCAAATACTTCATATGATAGTGCGAGAAACCTCTCACATTCTCACCACCAGCTACCCAACTCAATTGACATGAAAACCCACCACTTCACTATGGTGCCTTTCCTTTCCCCACATTGAAAGATATACAAAGGTCTAGGCACCACCAAAGTGGTGTGTAGGGTGTGAGTTAACAGGCTCAGTATGATCCCACCCAGGTGTTCCATAATAAGTCTATGTATAACAATCCCCATATGCTCATTTAAAATAAAACATGGAATGATAAGAAGTAAAGCGGTTTTGTAGAAAACATGGTAAACATTTTTTTTCCATAGTTCTAAAACAAAATAAATTATATCAATTTCAAAGAACATTTTACATATAATATTTCACAAACATAAACATGCATATCAAGGCTAAAACAGTACAAAGCCAAGCAGTACAAAACAGTAGTAGCAATATAAGTATCACAACACCAAGGAATACAACAGGCCAGTCAACAGACTAGTCATACCCAAAAATCTATGAAAAATGAAATACAGTACCTGAATCCAATGATATACACTCTAAGACCAAGGAGACAACCCAAATTGTAAAACCCCAACATCATATACATACCTAGATCCAATAATCTACACTCTAGGACAAGAGGAACACCCTAAAGTAAGCCCCCACAATGGATTATTGGATCAAGCTAAACCTTCCACCTAGTACCCAAGGCAAACCATGTGCTCATTTTACAAATCATTAAATGCTTTGAAAATATCCATTTTCTTTAAATTTATCAAAAGCTAAGTAAAAACCAATTTTCTTCAAAATCCATTTTCAACACATAGAAAAAATCATGCCAATTTCATAAAAATTTATTTATAAATTAATTTATAAAAATGGAATGATACAATTTATAAAACATAGGATAGAGAAATAACCACACCTCAAATCTCGGGTCGCACATGCCCAAAATGGGATCCACCAACAATGAAACTCAAAAACTTCAACGGAAACCCTAGAAACCAATTCACATCTCAAGATAGATTCAATTTAGAAAAAGGGGTCAGCGAAAAAGAGGGAATCCACATACCTCAAGAACATACACCTGCCAAACTAATAACAATGAAGAAAAACCAAAATGGAGATCCCAGAATCACACTAAGATTAAAGATTCAACAATATTTTGTTTAGAACCATCAATCCCTAGATGATCTATCAAACTCCAAGGAGTAAGAGAGTAATAAATAGAGATAATTACTACCTGGTATGTCGCACAACAACTAGAATGAAAATTATTTGCTGAATTAAAAGACCCAGAGGGGTTGGAGGGATCCAAAAATCACTTGGGGATGGATCTAGGTCAATATAAAGGAAGTCTAGAGGAGCAAAAAAAGATAAATCAGCCATTATTTGTATTTAAAAACAGTTATTAAGACTTTACATGATGTGTAACCCAATTACATGTCGTGTAATTGTTAATTCCCATAATCACCGAGAAATATTCTGCCTTTTGATAAAAACCAAATTTAATTTCATTTATGAGATACACTTCATGTAAACCTATTACATGACATGTAATTCTTCAGTAGGCTACAGAACTAGTAGGTTTTGTACTAGAAATTTTCAAAAAATCTCTGACTTCACCATTAAAGGTATCCTCCCATTTCCTTCTTAGCCCTACCTAGATAATGAAAAAGGAAAACCATGACAAGTTTAAAAATGTACCTGTTAGAAGAGTAACAAGATGTTACAACCTACCCACTATAAAAACATTCTATCCCCAGAAATCCTAAGAAGATGCCTCTATCCTAAAAATATGAGGCCACTACTATATCATCAGTGCCTCACACTACCACGTCTCATGAGAATCAAAACCATGATAGCATAACACTTGAACCAAAGGCATCATCCTCCCATGAAGTACCTTGGTTTAAGAATCAACTATCTTGGCTGGCTGCTCAGTCATAGATAAGTCAGGCTCAACTTCAAGATCACGCAAACTCATATCATGATATGGATTAGATATATAATTTCAGATCTAAGATACATAAAACATGTTATGTATCAACATCAGCTATGGTGGATGTAAAAAATGGTAAGCAACCCTCACCACTTTCTACAATATCTATAAAGGACCTACAAAATGGGGAGAAAGTTTCCCTTGGCTTCTAAG
Organism: Viscum album; assembly: GCA_963277665.1. Taxonomy (NCBI): domain Eukaryota; kingdom Viridiplantae; phylum Streptophyta; class Magnoliopsida; order Santalales; family Viscaceae; genus Viscum; species Viscum album. The sequence continues at coordinate 671,847,197 of OY728161.1, read as the reverse complement.
CTGTCGATGACTCAAACAAGGTAAAAATTTCAAGAACACTTGGTCACCAACTGAAAACTACAACGACCTATGATGATGATCAACATAAGATTTATACTAGATCTATTCCATTAACATCCTATGAAGAATAAACTGAATCTTTTTTATTTTCTATTGAACCAAGATCATTCTAATCAAAGAAATTTCACCAATATTCGACCAATACAATAGAGATTTACAAGGCCGACCATGTAAGGCCTCAAAAGGATCCATTTTGATCGTGGATTGGTAACCGTTGTTATAAGAAAACTCAAGAAACCCCAAGTGATCATCCCATGCCCCACCAAAGTTGAGAACACAAGCATGAAGCATATCCTCAATAATCTATATGGTTCTTTCTGTCTTTCCATACGACTGTGAATGGTATACCATACTCAAATAAACCTGATATCCCAATGCCTCTTGAAGTTCTTTCAAAAAGTAAGAAGTGAACCAGGGATATCTATCAGAAACTATAGCAGATGTAAATCCATGCAACCGAACAATCTCTTTTATATAGAGATTTAACAACTCTTTAATTTTTTTTGTATCCTAAATGGTTATAAAGTGAGATAATTTTATTAGTGTATTGATCACAACCCATATCACGTTTTTCTTTTTCTGGGTATTCAGCAACCTATCCAAAAAGCCTATAGAGATCTCATCCAACTTCCAAGTAGGAACTATAAGTGGATGAAGAAAACCCAATGGGGTTTTATGCTCATATTTCACTTATTGGCATATATAGCAATGAGAGACAAACTTAGCAATGTCTTGTTTCATGCTAGACCACCAAAATTTCCACCGTATGTCATATAAAATCTTCATGGTTCCTGGATGCACTTCAAACTGGGAACTACGGAAATCACCCATAATATATCCCCTTACCGATTGTGGTACCACAAAACAATTCTAGAAGAAAAGAACACCCTCTTTGTAGAATGACCACTCAGCAATGGTCTCCCCACCTTTAAGAGATTCTCCAATTCCATGAAACTCATCATCAAGCTATTGTTACTGAATAATAAACACGATAAGAAGAGAGTTCAATTGAACATTGGTCAAATAGATCTCTTCCCCTAATTCTTGGACTCCAATGTGTAACTATGCAAAAATAACAATCAAGTTCCACTCTTCCGATGATTCTTTCACTGCCTCATTCGGAAGTTTCCTACTCAAAGAATACACAATGACATTCCCCTTCTTTGGGGTGTAGGAGATATCAAAATAAAATGTCTAAATCTATTATAACCATTTTCTCTATCATAGATTCAAGTATTTCTAAGAAAATATATATCTATGACTCTTATGACTAGAAAATACTATGAACCTCTCCCCAAAAAGATAGTGCCACCAACAATTAAGTGTATGCATAATCATGACAAGATCTAATTCATGAGTGGGGTAATTCTTCTCATGAGGTCAGAGATAAAAAGATCCATAAGCTACCACATGATCATCCTGCATAAGAACAAAACCCAAACCAACACCAAAAGAATCACAAAATACCACGTATCTCTTATTGGGCTTAGGTAATATTAGGATAGGTTCTGATGTCATAAGTCATTTCAGTTCAATGAAAGAAGACTGAAACTTCACATCCTAGATGAATTTCACCGCTTTCCTGGTAAGCGTAGTCAAAGGTGATTTCAGTTTAGAGAAATCTTTAAATAACTATCAGTAATATCTAGTAAAACTAAGGAAACTCCAAATCTCGAAGACATTCTATGATTCTTTCCATGATAAGATAACCTTCACCTTTTTAGGATCAACTGATAAGACATGTTCAAAAATTACATTCCCTAATAACTTCACTTCTTGAATCCAGAAACTAAATTTTGAAAGACTTCCATAAAAATAGTGACTTCTCATAATTTCTAGAACCAAACTCAGATGGTGCTTATGCTCACATTCAAATTTTGAATAAACCAAAATATCATCCATGAAAACTACCATGAAAGTGTCAATATATTGATGAAATGTATGATTCATAAAATCCATAAAAAACATAGGAGCATTAATTATACTAAAAAGAATCACAATATATTCATAATGGCCATACCTACTGCTAAAATATCTCTTTAGTATATTACACTCCCAAACTCTGAGATGATGCTAAACTAACTAAAGATCAGTCTTTGAAAACCACTTTCCCCCTTTAACTGATCAAAATAATCATCCAAATGAGGAAAAGGATACTTGTTCTTAACTTTTACCCAGTTCAACTTCTGATAGTCCACACAAAATCTAAGTGAACCATATGCCTTCTTGTAAAAGAGCACAGGGGCTTCCCAAGGTGAAAAACTAGGGTGAACAAAACCTTTTTACAATAGGTCATCCAACTAAATATTAATATATTTATTCTCCATTGGTGCCATATGATAAGAATGTATCAATATCGGTTATGTCCCTGACACTGGGTCAACCATAAACTCTTCCTATATCTCTATGGAGGAATATTGGAGAAGTCATCTGGGAAAATGTCAAAAAAGTATCCAACAACAATAGGAATATCAATAATTGAAGAAATGTCATAGGGATCAATCAAAATAGTATACAAAAAACTCTCAAGCTCTGGGTGGGGAGGCCCTACACAACTAGAACTCGGGTCCCACTCCCCCTAAAACATATGAGAGCCCCCATCAATAATAAAAAATGAAACACACTGATGATAATAATCAACCTTAGCTCGATGAGTGACTAGCCAATCCATACTGATAATGAAGTCAAACAGATCCATATCAATAATGAGAAAATTTTAGACCAACTCCATACCAGCTATCATTATTGAACAAGGACAATGAAACCCCTACTCTTTCCTCTTACCAAGGGGTAATTATAACTCCATAACAAAGGACATAAGTTCCATCATAAGTTTTAACATATCAACAAAATGTAAAGATATAAATGAGCAATATCAAATAAAGAAAACACTATGGATGATGCAATAAAGATAGTACTTCTCACTATTGCTGGACCGACATTGACTTCTGCTAGAAAATCATCTACTGTGTGAAATTGATTCACTACCGGGGCTTGTGGTTAGAGATTTGTAGTCTTTGAATCATCTGACCACCCCCCAATATCCTTTAGAGCTGACGAACCCTGACCATAATGAGGTGTAGACATATCCTGACTGAATCATTGTAAATAACCAACATGTCCATAGATATTGTACATCTTCACATGTATAGGATAAAAAAATCTAGTGTGTTTGACATTTCCACAATGATAGAAACTTAGAGTCACACTACTAGAATTAGAAAATGGTGTAGAGGAGGCTCTCTACTAAGACCCACATCCACCACTCTCGCGATGTTCCTACCAATTCCTTTTCCTCCCATGTGCACCACTGAAGCTGCAACTCGATGGAAGAGATGAGGTGGAAAAGATAACCTTGACTACCATATTAATCTTTGTCATCATAGATTTTTCTACCGTATCCACATAGGTATAAATATTTAACATAAATTCTTATGATCTGATATTCAGTCTCAAACCCTACAGGTACTTTTGAGCCTTCAACTAGTCATTCTTTACCATGTTTGAAGCAAAATGGACAAGCTAAGAAAACCAGTTCGTGTACTTCGACACTAAATTCTCTCCCTACTAAAAATAGAGGAACTATATATATTTTTTTAGCATCAGTGACTCTGGAAAAAAATATTGGGGGAACAAGGTTTTGAAACCCTTCCAATCCAAGTCCATGTATCTATATTCCTATACTATGGAATCCTGACATTTCTTACCGGAATGATTGATCCTGAATGCTGCACACTTCACCTTGATATTTTCAGGTGTCTCCAAAAATTAAAAGATTTGATCGATCCTATCGAGATAGTCCTCCACCTTTTGAGGTTCATTCATTACTTTAAAGGACAATATCTTCTTGTGAAATAATTTATGAGATTGATCTATCTCTTATCCAGCTCCTAGATGTACCTTAGAAACTATGTTTTAAACACATGGTACATTCTGATCAATAAACCGAACTACCCATACTATAGCCTCGATGAGATTCTGATCTATTGGTGGATTCCCTTGAGGAGCATCAGCGTCACCCTCCTAAGGAACTTGTTGAAGACGTCTCATAGGTATACTTATGCACACCAAAATAAAAGTAACAATTAGACAAAAGATTAAATATCAGTTTAAACTAGAAAAACCATAAGAAAAAACTGATATTTAAAACAAAATCCAACACTAGAGACACATATCCCAATGTACCATGGTAACTTGAGTTTAATCATGACAAGAGCTAGCCAGAAGATTATCACAACATACCCCTCAAGCCCTAAAACTCCTATCTACTGTCTAACAGATGTCCCAAGACAAGGAATCTTGAGGAAAGACCTCTTTTGATACTAATTTGTAATGAACCAACCCGAGTTTCCCTCAAACTTGACACCTAACTAGATCCGTTACACACCTGATGGGCATTCTCGATCCCCACGGTCTGGTGAAAAGCACCCAGGCATTGAACAACACAACAAGGGAATGATTTTGTCCAACCTGAATGAAGAACATGGTAATATATATACATACTCAAAGAAGAAAGAAACAAAAGAATATTGATATATATAGGTTCCATAACCATAAGATGACAGTGGAAATAAAACAAACACTAAATTAGCCAAAAACTCTAAGAGACAAGTCCATCCACAAAGGAAAATGAAAACAAGAAACCAATCCATGTGATAGTGTGGTAAACCTCCAACCCTCTCAACACCGACTAACCAACTCAGCTGACATGAAAACCCTCCACCTCACTACAATGCCTTGCATTTCCCTGCATTGGAAGACATACAAAGGTCTGCGCACCGCCAAATGGGTGTGTAGAATATGAGATAACAGGATCAGTAGGATCCCAACCAGGTGTTCCATAAAAAGTCTCCATATAACAATTCACATATACTCATTTCAAATAAAACATGGAATGACAAGCAGTAAAGAAATTTTGTAGAAAACATGGTAAACATTTTCCTTTTCCATTTTTATAAAACAAAAGCAGGCATATCAATTTCAAATCAAATTTTCCATGTAATATTCACAAAAATCAACATGCATATCATGGATAAAATAGTAAAAATCCAAGTAGTACAAAACAACAGTAACAACAAAGGTATCACAACACCAAGGAATACAACAGGTCAGGCTGCAGACTACTAATACCCAAAAATCCATGAACAATGCACTTAGGTACCTGAAGCTAATGATATACACTCCAAGACCTAGAAGACACCCCAAATTGTGAAACCTCAACATCATATACATACCTAGAGATCATAATATACACTCTAAGACAAGAGGAACACCCAAAAATGAACCCACACAATGGATGATGGACTCAAGCTAAACCTTCCACCTAATACCCAAGGTAACCCATGTGCTCGTTTTACAAATCATTTAATGATTTGAAAATACCCCTTTTATTTCCATTTATAAAAAACCAAGGAAACCTAATTTTCTTCAAAAAATCCTTTCAACACACATATAAAATCATGCCAATTTCATACCAATTTATTCATAAATTAATTTATCAAAATGGAACAATACGGTTTATCAAACATAGGCTAGATACAGAACCACCTACCTCAAAACTTAGGTCGCACATGGCCACAATGGGATCCACCAATAGTGAAACCCAAAAAAATCAACAAAAACCCTATAATCCAATCCACATCTCAAGATAGATTCAATTTAGAAAAAGGGGTTGGCAGAAAGGAGGAAATACACTTACCTCAAGAATGTACACCCACTGCACCAAAACCAACAAAAAATTGTTGTAATAGAGATCCAAGAGTCACACATAGATTCAAGATTCAAAAACATTGAGTTTAGATCCATTAATTCATAGATGATATATTAAAATACAAGGTGGAAGAGAGTAATAAATATAAGAAACACTTATCTAGTATGTCTCACAATGATCAGAATGAGGACCATTCATCGAATGAAAAGACCTAGAGGGGTTGGAGGGATCCCAAAATCACCCGGGGATGGATCTAGGTCAAGAGAAAGGAAGTATGGAGGAAGAAAAAGAGAGATAAATCATTTGTTCTACCTATTTAAAAATAGTCATCAGAAATTTACTTGATGTGTAACCCAATTACACATTATGTAATTGTCACTTCCATAATCACCAAGAAATATGCCGCCTTTAGATAAAAAGAGAATTTAATTTAATTTATGAGATACACATTGTGTAACCTTATTACACGATGTGTAATTATTCCGTGGACTATAGTACCTGTAGGTTTCATGTTGGAAATTTCCAACAAATCTCTGACTTCACCACTACAAGTATCCTCCCATTTCCTTCTCAGCCCTAGCTAGACATGAAAAATGAAAACCATGAAAAATTAAAAAATGTACCTATTAGAAGAGTAATGGGATGTTGTAGTTTCAGTGTCAGAATTAGAGATACGATAGATTCATAAAAATGATGATGGAAGTTCAATGATAAATCAACGAATTCCGATGATGTAGTTCATGGAGTGAGGGAGAAATATGGTGCAATGAGGGTCGATTTGTAAGAAAGGGGTGGATTAAATTAGGCCACCGATGATGAAATAGTACTTTTCCCTATGGTTCTAAGCATTTTGGACAAGATTTGTAGTAGAATAGGAGGTGACAACACTAGGATAAGATTCATATAGAGATCTAGAATTTATAGAAAATTTTTATAGACACGACATGTAGTTTGGAAGAAAACATTCCATGTGGATCCCTTTGTATAGTGGCTAGGGTTTACATTGAAGATAAATATCACATGTCTGTGTACTTCATCTACACAATGTGTGACCCCTAAGTTGGTAGCTCAAAATATACCATTCAGGGTACATAGGGACAAACAAAAATAGTGTACACAAACACTAGCTGAGTACACAAACATGGAAAGTGTACATGGGAACGGGCATAGTGCATGAACACGGGAAGAGACACATGACTAAGTACCTGGATGACCTCTACAGATCATGTATGAAACCAACACTACATGCATATAGAGAATAACTTTCCATGTGAGATGGGTGGACATGGACATAACTGGACTTAGTGAGACATGTCATGTGTCCTATTGAACACATTGTGTATTTACAGAGAATTTAGAAAATTTCATATAGGTGTAGATTTCCCCCTCTTAATCCCAAGGGAGAGTGAGGTATCTCACCCAATGGGATAGGGATATTCCTAAAGAGTATAATCTCATCTATATGAGTATGATATGGCTAGGGATACTCTACCCATGGGATCCATATTAAGTCAGATATTTCATCCACATTTTCAGGGCATGAATCCTTTATTTTTTGGAGTAGAATTCTGTTCATCTATAGAGTTCATACGAGAGAGGGATCCTACAATGGAGTTTAGTATTTATCCCACTTTTATGGGGTAGTAATCCTCTAGAGTTATCAAAGGTAAGGGATTATGAAGAATGCTTGAGACTATAGAAAGTGAGATCTAGGATGATAGTATATGTGTGGCTGGTTGAGATTGACCATAATATGAGGATGGAGTACCTCTATTCGAAATATTTGGGTTATCTTGTTTATCCTCCTTGATTTTGTGATTTAGAGATGACTCCACCTTTGATTATTTGTGTTTAAGTATTTTATAATTTCCTACTAGGTATGTTTATACTCACCCCTATATGGTATTTTCCCACATGTTTTGTGTCTTATACTAAAGATAGGCCTTTCAATGGAGTTCTAGGTGGACCGGGAGTTGGTGGAGCTTAGTTGGGTTAGACATACTACATGTAGATCTAGAAGTTTTTTTAGTAGTTATCCCCTTATTTTAGAAGATCAGACTTCTTTGTAGTATTAGTGGTATTTTGTTTGGTAACTTTTTAATTTATGCACTATTTTTACACACTCTGATGTGGGATTAAATGTTATTCATACATTTACAGTATATTTTATTTTCCTTCAACATTATATTGGTGTATTAGGATGTGTGAATGTGTACATATACTTTAGGATAAGGTCTCCTTTGTGTGTGATATTCCTACTCGGTGCTTGTCTCCAGCTCCTAGACTATTTGAGGTAGGATTGGGTTATCACACTTTACCTACTGCTAGCCAGGAGGGCCCTGGTGGGTTGGGTCATGTCACCCTCCTAGGTCAGTGATGATTCAAGTGTACCATCCCATTCCTACCTCTAATAGGCCATGGCTGGTGACTATCACCAACAAGTCATAAGAAAACAAGGGAGTCCTAAAAAAATAATAATCTATGTAACAAACTAACCTAGGAAAACCCATAATGTTACATGAATTGGCTTTCCACAAGGCCTAAAGTGAATTCATGATCCCCATGGGATGGTGATAATCACCTGGGTATCATACAAAGAAAAGTGGGAATGGTTTCACTCTCTAAATGACATATAATTAGATAGAAGCAACCAGAGTATGACAACAGATATCCAAAATACATTATATATCAAAAAAACCAAACCATAAAGGTAAAATCAAACAAATGGATAACAAGGTTTAGAAGAAAAATCTAAAAGAACAACAACATCGAACTCAAAGAAACCCATGGGTCCATCTCTACGTGAGCATATTTCATGACCATCCCAACTCACCAGAAGGAAACACGGTCCAGGAGATCCATCATCTACATGACGTTATCACCTTTACCTATATCTTAAAAAACAAGTCTATATATTCCCAAAGGTATATGTAGGGTGTGAGGAAAATGATCCTATTAGGATACCAACATGAATCTATAAAATTTCTATCCATATACATCTATTAGTTCTTGTATAAAATATATTTAAAAAAAATTTCAAAATAAATAATTTTCCTATACAAAAATCATTCTTTGGTTTTATTTTAAAAAACATTCCATATTCTAGTAAATAAAATAATATGAAATAACATTTATCCATGAAGCACAATCTGTTAAATAAACAATGTTTTCATGCATCAATATACATATCAATTAGGAAAATAAGAATATTGAATAAACATGTACATAATGTATCCACAAAAAACTATAGTTCAATCCATGACTTGAGGGTGTAAAAAACTATAAAACTCAAAGGAACACTAGCTAGAATAAGTTAATCCTAAATTCTTGGAACCTTGATCCCATAGTAAGGCTATCTGCTAGAAACCATGGCATCATAGGCAACTACCATAGTAATAGCTTACTCCAATAAGGCTCACATATGTTTAGTTTTCCCCCACACCCCAAGGTCTACCAATGTTCTATATACCATCATGAATTTTCAAGAAAACAAATCCCACATTTCATAAATAATTTTTTAAGGCAAAGATAAAACATTTCCATGCATTAAAACCCCTTTTCAAATCAAATTATTCTTTGAGGTAATTCATCGGTCAAATCATGTTCATCAAAACAATTTTCATCAAAAAACCATTTTTAGAATATATATCAATATCCATTAAATATCAAATTCACCTCTCATGGATTTCAAATAATCAATTTCATAAATCAAAACCAAATGGAATCATAAGAACACAAATAATGACAAGGGATATAAAATAGGATAGAGACACCTACCTCACCAATGGAGAATAATTGTTGCCTTCAAAAATAGTGATGGGGAATAAAGATATCTAGACCTTATAATCCTAGATCCAAGTGAAATACCATAAATTCTCCATATAAACCATAGATAAAATCATCATACCCTATATAGGTTTGCACGATATGGAGAAGATGAGACATTAGAGGTAAATATATAAAGAGTAGAATAAAACAAATGGTAAAACATATATACCTCAAAGAGATCCATCTAGATTGATGGAAATTTACCATGGGACTAAGTGGAGAACCTACTAGAGCATCAAGGAGTTGATAGTTTAAGATAATGAGGAGTTATAAGGGGATTAGAGGTTATACAGAGTGAGGGAATCGAGGTAATTTTCCATTTTAAGAAGTTCAAATCAGGTCACATGGTTAGGCCACATAGTTAGAGAAACCATACACTAAACATGTGGTAGCCACTGTCCCTTGAAAACTAAGTCACATGGTCTCCTAGGAATATCTTTATGGTTAGGAAAACTATGAAAAATCCATGTGTTAACCTCTGGAATCAAACCATCCACCCAAATGGTTTTCATGGACACTCACACTGTTAGAAAAACCATTCTTAAATCATGAAAATTGCCTCTCGAACTAGAAAATCCATCCTACACAGTTACTACTAACCGTGTGCTGATTGTGTGACTAGACTATTTTCCCCAAAACTCTAAATTCTTGGCCCTAAACTCCCAAAATCCTCTTTAACCTCAATATAGATAAACCAATATCAAAATTAAACATACTTATAACCCAGAGAGAATCAAAATTATCCCCATAATGAAAAAAATTTTCCCTAGAAAGGATCAGGTTCATGAACCTGAAAATTGATAAGGCCATTGTTTCATCATCAATGCCTCATGATCCCATGTCTCATGGTTTTCCCTACCAAAATACCATATCACTTGAACTAATGGGATTTTATTTTCATTCAACACTTTATTATTTTGTTCCACTATCTTAACAGGACTTTCAATCACTGAAGTTGATACTTCTTCATTTGGGAAACAAAAAAAACATCATGGATATAAGTTAAATGAGGAGGCAAGTCTAATCGATAATCCACCTTACTTAGTAACTCCAAAATCTCAAATGGTCCCACATAACAAGGTTTTAACTTACCATGCCTTCCCAAACATCCATTTCCCAAACAAGGTGAAACTCTTAGGAAAATTTGATCACAAACCTCAAATTCCAATGGATGATGATGTCGATCAATATAATACTTATAGTGACTCTGAGTTGTCTCTATTCTTTTCATGATCAATTTCATTATATCCATCATATTTTGTATTATTCTCAATCAAAATAAGAACCATTATCTAACCTCTTACCAAAAAAGAGGTGATCTTAAAGGCCTCTTACACAACACCTCAAATGGAGCCATCCTGATCGAAGCATGATAACTACTATTATAGGAAAACTAAACTAAGGGTATGTAAGATCTTGAAATTTTTTTATAGAGATGTATCAAGATCATTTTCAGGTAATAGTTTACCTTATTTTTGATGTATCTTGTTTGGGGTTTACTTTATGGAGTTTTTGGGTGAACTTGGAGACTTTTAGAGGGGTTTTGGGTAGTGTACAACTAGCGTATAGTTTTCCCAAATAGTGTGCCCTACCCCAGCAAACCATGAAACCCCAAATAGAGGGGAATTACATGGTTGGCGCTTGGTTTGAAAAACCATGTTCCCTCTTAGTAGTAAAAATGTGACCCCAAATAGGAGGCACACAATTAGGCACACAGTTAAGGAAAACTATGCACCCCATACAAGAAACTGTGCACATGGGATTTTAACCCCCCTAAAAATTATAAAAAAAATCCTAAACCCACCGATATTATCCCCCAATCGTCCCCACTTAGTCCTAAATTAATTTCATCATTTTTTGAAGCCTTAGGGAGGATTATAAGGTCTTATTAACTCCTTTATTTATGAATCAAAGACCGCATTGAAGAATCTGCACCTCTCCCAATAATAGATTCTAATCCCGATTGGTTTCCTACCTCTCTCTCGTATTTCTCTCAACTTTTGAGGGGATGATTTCCTCCATTGGTGATGGTTTAGATCTAGGTTTCATGGATATAATCTATTTGGTCTTGGATATAGGTTTTGGATATAGATCTCATTCTTCATTGTGAAATTGAATGTTCCGCTCCAATTTGGGGATTTTAGTTGGAAAGAGTCTATCAACCATCTTGAGGTTAGTGGTCTAAATTTTAAATCCCATAGTCATTATTTAATTACATGTATGTAATTATGAAATTTAAATTTACATTATTGGGAAATTGTATCATAGATTGATATGATTAAATTGAATTTCCATGTGATAATGAATTGGGTTAAACTTGAGGAAATTATAGCACCCATGTTTTGAGGTATATAACCCTTGTTTATTTCTTTTTATGTGTTTAAAGTTTTTGGGTAATTTTTGGGAGAGTTTGGTAAGGTTTTGAATGGGTTTTGGGGATTTTATAAGGCCGCACGGTTTGAACACGGTTAGGTGAAATCATGAAAAATTACCCAGGTAACCGTGAAAGTTGAGGTAGTAGTGTTTTCATGGTTATCACATGGTTTTCCTAACCATGAAAGCTAACCGCGTGGGAAGTAAAAATACATTTTTTTAAAAAAATCGGGACCACTCAGAATTTTCATTGTTTCACTCATTTCCCTTCCCACTCAAACCTAACTTAGGATTTTTGGTTCTCTAAGGTTAGAAGGGCTCTCCCACTCTTTTTGGAAGTGAATCAAAGGGGTTTCAAGGTGAGGTGAATGAAATTATCTCCCATTAAGTCTCCACTATTAGTTTCTTTATGGGTTTCCTTAGATCTACATCTCCCTCTCTCTTAATTTTCTAGATATACACTCATTTCATGTAGATATAGATTTTTTATAGCCTAAAATGATGATTTTAGTGCTTTTTGATGATAAGGAAGGAGATCTATAGTATCTTTGGGGGAGGAGTCACCCAGATTTATGGTGCGATTTCTTTTGGGTATATTTTTCCAGAACCCTAAGGCAGGTGGCTTCTCTCTCAATTCCATTTTTCTAGAACTTGAGGCCTTATTTGCAATTGATTTATTCTAATTGAAGTACGAATGTTGATGGAAACCCATTTGGTGATGAGTTGTGGATTTTGGGTAAAATGGGATATTTTTGAAAAAGGGTCTTTGTTGTGTGATTTTAAAATGTTCATTTTAAAATCGATAATGGTTTGAATTATAGAAAAATTATTTATAAAAGATGAATTTCAATAAAAATGTTGTTTTATTGAAATATTTTTTGGCATGTAAAAAGGGTTTATGGGTTTTTTTTAAATAAATAGGTGATTTATTTAAGTGGTTATGGCTTTCATTGGAATTGTTGATGTGCTTAAGGTATTTTTTGGTTGGAAAGTGTTATTTGAATATTGTTGTGGCCCTATGGGTGTATGTTCTTGTTTATTGGATTGGTTATTATTTCTTGTGTTAAATTGTACGTAGAGTGGGTGGGGAGTACCACTATAAAATAGGGGATGGATAGTGGAAGGAAGGTCCACCATCAAAGATAAGTGGTTGGGAATTACCACTAGATTGGGAATGTAGTAGACGACCTTGGATAGTAAGTTTCACCATGTTTAGTTTCCTTGTGTGTGTTGTTATGCAATATGGAAATGGTTGTGCTAATGTGTGATGGTGAAATGGATTATGTCATAGTTTTTTGGATTTTCTTTATTTTGTGTGGATATGGGTAAAAGTGTCTTGGTAACAGTGTGTTTGTCTTGTGGTAATTGTTTCACCATTTGATGTTTTATATTAACTATTTATATAAATGTGTTGATAGTTCTTTCCTAGTGGCATGTGTAGGGAAGTAATTTGGGGAAATCCTACTGAGTATTATTACTCACCCCTTCTTTGGAACTTTGGTGATTTTACAGATATTGTATTTTAGGACATAGGTAAAGGTAAATAATCTCCTTCCTTTTGTGGTACTTCATGATGATTGGGTGGTTTGGTGGTTCTTGGAGCATGGATATTGGTGTGAAGTTATGGGGTGGTGTCATGGTTCCTTTTTTTTTGCATTCTTCTGCTTGGTACTCTGATTATGGACCATTGTGGTTTGTTGGTTTTGGTCTTTATTGCCAAATTGTGAAACATTTTGGACATGCACTATGTGGTGAGTTGGTTATGACTCATTTGGTTGTTGTTTTATTTTTTAGGGAAAATCATTCCCCATTGTTCTTGAAGCCCTCAACATTTATTTCCAACCTTTGGCGCTTTAGGAACATCGCCTTAGGCCTAGTAGCATCTCACTGCCTTCTCAAGATAATGAGGAAGGTACGGGACATTACAAGTGGTATCAATTTTTTCAGTCCTTGACTTTCAAGTGAGATTAGTTATTCAGTCCTTTGGCATTGATTTTTGGTCTTGGGGTTGACATTCATTCTTGGTTTATTCTTTGATTCAGGTTGGTAGCAAGGCATTAGATTGCTAGAACTTGGAATGTATAGCATAAAAGGACATAGCTAACCCTTTTATTCTAAACTTAAAGTTACCAGGGATTTGGGTACATAAGTGTTTTGGAGTCACTTATAGGAATTTAATATCTCATTGTAATGGGTGTATCCAATGAGATGAGCATGGCATTCATGGTAGAAATGACTTCCCATTAGGATGCATATTTTATATAGTATAATGAATTAGGTTGTGATATTAATATATGGATGTGTGGAAGATCTGGGAATTATTTCAAATATGTGGATTTGAAATGTGGATGTTTGTGGTATTTTAAAAATGGGTTGATTTTTAAAACATGGTGGATTTTTTTTTAAAAATGGAGCAACCTGGAAATTGTGAACTTGTGAAAAGCCTAGTTGTGATAGTTTCTATGTAATTGAATTTGAATTTTAAGTATTTTCTTTCTAAGGGAGTTAGACTTATGGTTGTTTTTGTATTGATAGAAATGGAAACAGGTAGGTGTTGTAGAGACCAAATAGAGGAGGCTGCTAAAAATGTGGATGTACCTGAGCCCCAGGTGAACCAGTAGCTAGTGCAGAGTATAGTGAAAGCTTTACAAGTTGTGGAAAGTGGTAATAAAGTAGATAAACCAAAGCATGTGAATCATGAAGTTCTATTTCAAAAGTATAATCCACCCATCTTTAGGGGTGATTCAAAGCCGGAAAGGGAAGAAGCATAACTGTATAGAATAAACATGATATTTGAATTCTTAGGAACATCGGTTGAGTTAAAAGTGAAACTAGTAACGTACATGCTAGAAGGTATTTCCCTACATTGGTGGGAGTTGTTGTTCCAAGATGGAATGAACCAAGGGGTGTCATGGGAGGGTTTTTAGGAACTGTTTAATGAATAATTCTACTCTCATATGTTTAGAATTCAGAACACAATAGATTTATTTAGCCTAAAGAAAGAGAACCTATCGGTAATAGAATATGAGACTAAGTTTATGAACATATTGATCTTTTCACCTGAGGTGGTGGGTAGTACATCATTGAAGGAAATTATTTTTTAAGCTTGTTTGAGGTAGTAAATTCGATAAAAAATAGTGGTGCTTTGTATAAGTGACTACACAAAAATTTTGAATAGAGATACAGTGGAAGAAAGGGATATTTTGGGAGATATATGCAGTGGAATTATGTTGGTACCCACATGGAATAGTGGGAAATAAAATGCTGGATTTAAGTGGAAGAGGGACAATTATTTCTAGGGTGGAAGTATGGTTCAGAATTCGATGGCAGGATCAGTGAATATTCCTTCGAAGCCTCAAAGTAAGACAGGATATTTTCAGTGTGGATATATGGGACATATCAAGTAGGATTTTACAACACAACCTCAAGCATGACATAACTTTAAGAATATGGGGAATATTCAATGGTATTTCCATAATGCTCTGAGGTCAGGTGTTTGTGAAACTTCTCAGGGATCACAGGTGTCCTATGCCTTGACCGGTCGGGGGACACAACACACCCCTCGCCAGTAGAACAAAGTTTTTCATGGTGATTTAAGGAATACCACATATCCTCAGTAGGGAAATAAAGAGTAGATTGTGGCAAGAAATAAGTTTTTTGGAGCTGAATAGGTTGTGATGGATGACTAGTAGAGACCATCCATATTGCGAGGTATAGTTCTTTTAAATTACACATTGTTTCAAGCCTTGTTTGATATGGGTGATTCCCATTATTTTATTACTTCCTATGTTGTTAGTTTTATGGGTTTACATTTGGAAATTATTCCTTATGTTTTGAAACTTCAAACTTCTCTTGGTCAAAGATATTGTTGAACCTTCATGTGTATATCATGTTGTTTAGTTATGGATGGGGTTGATTTGATTTGGTATTTCTCAGTTCTTGAGATGGATGCTTATTGTGTAATCCTAGGAATAGATTAGTTGGAAATTTTTAAGGCCCACATCAACTGTTATGTGAGAATAGTTAGTTTTATGATGGATTATGGCACCACACATCTCTTTAGAGGGGATAATAATGAAAATATGGGTGCAATGGATTTGTTGGAACCATCTGTTGGAATAATATCATATTAGTTAGCAGTGTTTTCATTGTCATTAATGGAAGGAATGTAGTAGAGAATCTTTCTAGAAGTGGTTGATCAGTTTCTGTATGTATTTCCCAAATAATTCTCAGAGTTTCCACCCATGAGAGAAGTGGAGTTTATGATTGATTTCTTTTTGGGGACCAGTCCTATCTCACTTCCATCTTACCAGATGACACCAATAGAATTGATGGAGTTAAAGGTATAGTTGTAGCAGTTAGAGAACAAAGTTTAATCTAACCTAGCACATCTCTATGGGCAGTTCCAGTTTTCTTTGTTAAAAAAGAGGATACAACCTTAAAGCTAGGTGTTTATTATCATAGGCTGAATTAGGTTACAATAAAGAACCAATACAAACTTCCATGCATTGGTTATTTTTTTGACCAGTTAAAGGGATCTTAGTGGTTCTACAATATTGACTAGAGGCCGAGATATCATCAATTGTGGGTGAGGAAGGATAATATTCCAAAAAAAGCTTTCAGAAGTTGATATGGCCATTATGAGTATATGGTTATGCCCTTTGGTCTCATGAATGCACTAGAAGTGTTCATAGAATTGATGAATTAGATATTTTAGAGATATAAGGATTATTTTTGTGGTGGTATTTGTGGATGATATACTAGTGTATTCAAGGAAAAGGGTGGAGCATGAGCAGTAATTGGATATAGTGTTGGGGATCTTGAGAGATCATCAATTGTATGCAAAATTATCAAAGTGTGACTTTTAGATATAGGAGGTTTGTTTCCTTGGCCATGTTATTTCTGGGAAAGGTGTTTCAGTTGATTAGGAAAAGATAGAGGCTATTATCTCATAGAAACCTCCCAAGAACATCTTTGAGATATGGAGCTTCCTTGGTCTATCTAGCTATTATTGAAGTTTTGTTTGTGATTTCTCATTATTAGCCTCACCAATGACAAATTTGACAATGAAGAATGTTCCATTTCAATGGGATGAGCAGTGTTAGAAATGTTTTGAATAGTTAAAGGGTATCCTTACATCAGCACAAATCTTGGTTTTACTGGAACTAGGGAAAGGGTACATGGTTTATTATGATGCATCAGAATTAGGGTTTGGATGTGTTATCATGTAGGGGGATCACATGGTTTCATATGGATCACGGTAGTTGAGGTTTCATGAGAATAACTAACCAACACATAATTTGGATTTGGTGACAGTGGTTCATGCCTTGAAAATGTGGCATCATTATCTCTTAGGTGAGAAATTCATGGTGTTTACCGATCATAAGAGTTTAAAGAATATTTTCTCACAAAGATATTTTAATTTTAGGAAAAGGATATGGATAGAGTATCTCCAAATGTTTGATTTTTACTTGATGTATACACCGAGTAAGGGAAATTTGGTGACATATGCATTAAGTAGGAAGTCGTATGCTCAAGGGGTGAAGTAGGCATTAGATTAGTGGAAGTTGATGTTGATCATAGCTGACATGCAGTTAGAATGTAAGGACCAGGGTGATAGAGTAGTTTTCTTTCCAGTCTTGTTGGTTCATGACTTGGTTGGCCTGGTTAAAGAGGTACAAATATCTGATTCCAAGTGTATGGATATGAGGTCAAAAATTAGTGGTGGGGAATCCATTGAGGGCTAGGAACTAAATGGGAATTCGGTTTTGTGTTTTTAGAATTGGGTGGTTGTACCAGTGGCATGTCAAGAGGAAATTCTTAGGGCTTATCTTCATTCAAGATGGGATGTACATATGAGAATTCATAAAATTTATAAGGTGTTAAAAGACCAATTTTGGTATGTAGGTATGAAAAGGAAAGTGTACAAGTTTGTTTCTAGATTCTTAACTTGTTAGTAGGTCAAGGTAGAGCATCAGTGGACGACAGGTATGTTGTAGTCTTTGTGTATACTAGTGTAGAAGTGGGAACAAATAGAAATGGATTTTTTATAGGTATCCAAAAAATGGTCCAGAAGAACAATTCCATATGGGTGATAGTGGATCAACTCACAAATTCGGCCCATTTCATCCCTATTTTTGAATCTCATATAGTAGAGGATCTGTCCAAAATCTATATCCAAGAGGTGGTAAAGAGGCATGGAATTACGATTTCGATTGTATTAGATAGATATACAAGGTTCACAAATCATTTTTGGAAATCCTTACAGTAAGCCCTTGGTACACAATTGATGATGAGTACAGTTTATCATCCTCAGACAGATGGGAAATCTAAGAGGAAGATACAAATGTTAAAAGATATGTTGTGTACTTGTTTGATGGATCTTGGTGGTTTATGGGATGAGAATTTTCCATTGGTAGAGTTATAATATAATAATAGTTATTAGGCTTGATACATATGGCTTCGTTTGAAGTATTGTATGGTCATCAGTGTCGTTCTCCACTATGTTGGGTAGAAACGGGTGAGACTTTGATGGTTGGGATGAGCCTTGTCCAAGAGACTTCATAGAATATAAATTTGACCAGGAAGAGAATGGAGATAGCTCAGAGTCATCGGAAATTGTATGTGGACCATAATAGATGACCATTGTCATTCAAGGTGAATGATCATGTGTTTTTGAGAATCTATCATAGGCTTGGACATCGTTTGTTTGGAAAATAGAGAAAGTTATCTCCAAGGTATATTAGGCCTTTTGTGATACATGAGTAGGTTGGAGAGGTGTCTTATCAGTTGGCTATTCCACCATGGTTTAGCATGGTGAACAATGTGTTCCATGTATCTCAATTGAAAAAGTATCAGTCATATCATGACCTTGTGATTCGTTGGGATCATGTTGAGTTAGAACCAAAGCTTCTTTAGTGCATGTGCTAGTAAAGATTGTGGATAGGAAAGAGAAAGTCTTCCATGGTAAAAGAATCTATTTAGTTTGGATTTTGTGGAAACATTATCAGATTCAGGAGGAGACTTGAGAGCATAATAAATATATGGTCGAGCAATGGCTCGATCTATTTCTGCAAACCAATGATTCTCTACTTTATAAGGATGAAAATTTCAATGGTGAGGAGAATGCATCACCCCCAGATTGTTGTATGTAACCCTTGTTTATGTCTTTTTATGTGTTTAAAGTTATTGAGTAATGTTTGGGAGAGTTCAGTAAGGTTTTTGAAGGGTTTTGGGAATTTTTTAAGGCCACATGATTTTGAGAACGATTAGGTGAAACCATGCAGAATTTCCCAGGTAACCGTGCAACTCGAGGCCATAGCATTCGCATGGTTAGGGCACATTTTGCCTAACTGTGTGAGCTAACTGTGCGCGATGTAAAAATGGGTTTTTAAAAAAATTTGGGACCACTCAAAATTTTCCCTATTTCACTCATTTCCTATCCCACTCAAAACCAATTCGGATTTTTGGTTCTCTAAGGTTAGAGGGGCTCTACCACTCTTTTTGGAAGCAAATCGAAGGGGTTTCAAGGAGTGGTAAAGGCGATTCTATCCCAATAAGTCCCCACTCTTGGTTTCTTTGTGGTTTTCCTTAGATCTAAATCTCCCCCTCTCCTGGTTTTCTATATCTACACCTGTTTCATGTAGATATAGGGTTTTTGTAGCCTAAAGTGATAATTTTAGGGATTTTTATGATAGGGAAGGAGATCTAGAGTGGTTTTGGTGGAGCGTTTGCCTAAATTTGTGGTGTGTTTGCTTGTGGGTCAATTTTTCCAGAACCCTAAGGTAGGTGGATTCTCCCAAAACTCTACTTTTCTAGAACTTGAGGCCTTATTTGCAATTAAATTGTTTTTATTGAAGTGAAAATCATGATGGAAACTGATTTGGTGATGAATTCAAGATTTTGGGTAAAATGGGATATTATTGAAAAAGGGGATTCATTGTGTGATTTTAAAATGTTCATTGTAAAATTGATAATGGTTTGAATTATGGAAAAAATATTTATGGAAGATGAATTTCAATAAAAATATTGTTTTATTGAAATATGGTTTGTAATGGAAAAAGGTTTTATGGGTGTTTTCAATAAACATGTGATTTATTGAAGTGGGTATGGATTGCATTGGAATTGTTGATGTGTTTAAGGTATTTTTTGGTTGGAAAGTGTTATTTTCATATTGTTGTTCCACTATGGGTGTATGTGCTTGTTTATTGGTATAATAATTATTTCTTATGTTGAATTGGATGTGAAGTGGGTGGGGAGTACCACTATAAAAGAGGGGCTGTAAGGGGATAGACATTAGAGAAATTGACATTGGTTGAATTATGATCATGAAATTAACATGTTATTAGGACTGTGTAATTGGTTAATTGATGGGATATATTTTTTAAAGTTGGGGCCGAAGCCACTGTTTTTGTTATAGAACTAAGTATCTATTTCTATCTAGGTAGAGGGGGACCCATTAAATAGACCATAGGCCTAAGGAAAATTTTCCCATGAACATGGCCTGAAGGACCAGTACAACATCATGTCTACATCATCGTACCTATATCACCAAGACTAAGTCACCACTTTCCTATATCATTCCTACATCACCAATATTGTACATATTATCCCTTAAGATTTAAAGTTTTGAATCATGTTTTTTATAATTGAAATGGAATTCCATGATGATAAATGTTAACAAAAGGGTTAATGTTTATTAACCTTGTTAAATGTGATATATGTGATATTTGAGATTGATTGAGAAATGGGGTGCGAGACACAAAATGACACTCCAAATACCCATAGGGTTCTAACCATGACATTCTAGAACCAAATTCATGCATGCTAATATTATTGTATGAGACATAGACTTATGATCCAAATACCTATGGGGTGTGGGACAAAGAATGATGCTCCAAATACCCATAGGGTGAAAAACCTGATGTTCTATGTTCGTGAGATTGGAATTGGACTATGGTTACAAATAGCCATGATATGAATTGAAATTAAATGGATAATTAAAGACAATGTGATAATGATTTGTGATTCTCTATGTAATATGTGATAACCCTTGGGGATAGTTTAGACTCTTGCATGGGATGAAACAGGTTTTGATGGGTTGGGAGTCTTCTTAAACCCAGGAAATTATGTGGTTAATTAAAGAATAATAAAATGTGATAACTGTTTACTTTATGAATTGTACTTTATTATTTATAAAAATTCATACACTTTTACTATCTAGATATTGTTTTATATTCCATTGGTGGTGGCCTACTGAGTTATACTCACACCCTACTCAAGTTTTATGATCAGTACCTAAATAGAATTAATGTTTATAGGATATGATAAGGGATAGAACCCCATGTTAGATGGATGAGTTGAGATGGGGCATGAATGAGGGAACCAGAATTGGTGTTAGGACCTTATTGGGAGTGTTATTGTGTCTTTATTTGGTTTTTCATTTGACACTTGACATGTATTTAGTATGACATATCTACTATTTTCGTTTGGATATTGTATTTCTGCTTTGGTCATCATGTGATACTAATTTTTTCTGGTTATTGGTTATATCATTTGGTTATTCTAATTTATTTCAACTATTTTTATGCTTTGATAAAGAGTGTATAGTCTCTCCATGTTATATATATTATACCCTCATTGCTAGATGACAACCTATAGTGTACGGGGTGGTTCCCCTGAGGTCACATAACTGACTAGATCGGGGCACCGGTATGTGGCACCTGGGTCAAGACATTACAAAGTGGTATCAAAGGTATTGGAGTAGGTTTTATTTTATTTTATTTTGTATTATTATTTGGGAAATGTAGACAGGAGACTAGGATGAGTCGTTCCTTGGCCAAGATCTCATGCATGGGAGTAGTT
The DNA here is from genome assembly GCA_963277665.1 of Viscum album. Lineage (NCBI taxonomy): Eukaryota > Viridiplantae > Streptophyta > Magnoliopsida > Santalales > Viscaceae > Viscum > Viscum album. The sequence goes on along the minus strand of OY728161.1, from coordinate 671,825,362 downwards.
GACCCATGTATGGGGGTAAAACCAAGTACTCAGGGTAGGAATATTGTTATTGATGTGTGTTGTTACAGTTGGATGTTATTTTACCTCAATTGATTCACTTGTTGAGTGATGTGATTATTGTTTTTTATATTTTATGATATTTGAATCATGGCCTAGTATGGCATAAGAGTTTAGTGTGTATGCATAATTATAGGCACTCAAGAATTATTGTAACATGCATCATTTTTAGGAATGCATGAGAAAATAAGATTTTGGGTGAGTTGTTAAATGAAAATTCTTTTATTTTCTTGTGTAATTAAATGAAAAATGTGCCTAATGTGAAATTGAAAGTTATAAATGACACAATATATGTAAAATGGGTGTTTAATGAAATAATTGAACAATGAGACTGTGTTTTACCTTTTGTTAACCATGAACTAGATGTATGATGGTTAAGGGTAGTGATAGTGCCTCAGTTTTGACCGTGTGGATGGGTTTGGGGGATGAATTTTTATGAATTTATGTGAATCCCCATAATTGTGTAATGTTGTGAAATGTGTTCTAAGATGTGTGTTTTTCATTACAGAGATATGCCTCTATGACGATGCTTATTGAGAGGATGATAGGAGGACATGGATAGAGATAGTCCTCCAGTAGTGGAACATGAGGCTCTGATAGTTCCAAGTGAAGAATCCAGAGAGTAGTTCCATGAGAAATTTTATCGCTTCATATAGTTTATGGAAAGAGACCCAGGGTGGGTTGTGAAAAGTATGTCTGAATTGACATGAGAGTTTTAGTTGAATCACCCTCCAACTTCACTTGAGAGGGTGTACCTAAGGCATACGAGTTCTGGATTGAGTATATCCAGATGATTCTTGAAAACATGGAGACTCATACTGAGAAAAGAGTCAAACTATTAGCTTATAAGTTAGAAGGATTAGTGAATCCCTAGTGGGATAGTCAGACTCAAAGTGAGCAGGTGTAAATCATGGTATGGAAGGACTTTTAGGAGAAGTTCCTAGAGCACTTTTATCCAAATACTTTGAGACAGAAGAGGGGTATAATAGTTTTATGTAGTACATCCTATACTTGTGGACAGGGAGGCTGGACTGTTGATAGTTAGAGGTAATATTCTTGTAACTTCTATTTTATCTTGTTCCTTATTTGATATTGGTGCCTCTCATTATTTTATATCAACAAAAATTGTGAATGGGTTGATTCTAGTAGTGGAGTTTGTGAGTGGGGTTATGATGATCAATACACCATTGGGAGTACATTTGAGGGACATCTTTTTATACATGGGGGTCTCTCTCAAGGTTGGGGAGTATCATTTTCTATGGAATATTTACAACCTTTAGATGTCAATATTTGACCTAATTTTTGGGTAGGGAATAGTTAGTAGGATACCCAGCCCACATAGATTGTTACCACATGAGAGTGAATTTTACATCTCCTAAGGGTGACAATTATATTCATCCTAGAGAGTGATATATCTGGGATGGCCTTGTAGGGATAGTTCAACAACTGGGGGAGCTCACCACCTAGGTTATAAGTCTCTTTATAGATGATGGGGGTGAATTTCATGATGTCTTTACACCCATAGTGGATAGGTTCCAGGATTTGTTTCCTGAGGACTTATTAGTGATACCACCTGAGAGGGATGTGGAATTTATGATTACACTAATGTTGGGGCTAAGCCAGATTATATTCCACTATACAAAATGGAACCAATAGAGATTCAAGAGATTAAAAATCAACTGGAATACTTAATGGATAAGGGGTTTATATATCTGATTATGTCACCTTTGGGTTCTCTAGTCTTGTTTTTAAAGAAGGTTAGTTGGAAATTGTGCTAGTGTGTTGATTATTAGAAGTTGAACCAGATTATTGTGAAGAACTGATATCCTCTTATGCGTACCAATGATATTTTTGACTAGTTGAGGGGAGGTTGTGTCTTCTCTAAGATTGAATTGAGATCAGGGTATGATCAGTTGAGAGTTCAACCTTCTGATATACCGAGAAATTCTTTCAGAAGTAGGTATGGACTATATGAGTTTGTCTTGATTCTATTTGGGTTGATAAATGCACCAGTAGTGTATATGTACTTGATGAATATAATCTTCCATCCATACCAGGATCTATTTGTGGTATTATTTTTGGATTAAATCTTGGTATACTCTAAGACTCATGAAGATCATGAACAACATCTTGATATCATCCTGAGTACACAGAGAGAGCATAGGCTATATGCCAAGCTATGAAAGTGAAAATTATGGATCTATCAGGTACATTTATTGGGACACATCATATCAGAGGAAGGCGTGTCGGTAGACCTAGATAAGGTTTAGAAAGTTTTATCTTGGGAGTATCCCAAGAACATTTTTGATATCTATAGTTTTCTGGGGCTAATGGGTTATTATCAGAGGTTTATCCAGGACTTTTATTGATTTTAAGAACCTCTTTTGGGATTGAACAAGAAGGGAATAAAGTTTGAATGGTCTAGATAATGTGATAATTCCTCTCAGTATTTAAAGAAGTGCTTGAAAATGACACAAATCTTGATCCTACCCTGAGCCAGGAAAGGATATACAGTGTTTTGTGATGATTCTAGGATTAGGCTTGGATCAATGTTGACATAGGGAGATCGAGCTGTGGAATATGGGTCTCGGTAGTTAAGGAAACATGAATATAATAACCCTACACATGACCTCGAGCTTTCTACAATTGTTTATGCCTTAGAGTGTTGGAGAAATTATCTTTTGGAATTTTTTTTACTATGCATCCTGATCACAAGAGATTAAAGTATATCTTTTCACAATGAGATTTGAATATTTGACAATAGAGATTTGTTGATTATATGCATTCATTTTATTTTTATCTAGCATATATGCCAGGGAAAGGAAACATTATTGCTGATGATTTGAGTAGAAAAACATAGACTTAGGTAATTCAGGAGTCTAGTTATAAGTGGAAGATTATGACCTTGCTAGATGAGATGCATGATGTGGTTTATGGTGGAAAAGAGAAGATAAAACTCATATTAGTTTTAGGGGAGTCCACAATTCTGAGCTACATCAGGTAGAGGCAGTATGAGGATCTAGAGCGTTTGGACTTGGGGGGAATCCTTAATGGTGGGGAGTCACATTCCGATTGGAATATAGATGAGGATGAGATAATCTATGTCTGGGTCCATGTTGTTGTACCTTCTTGTATGTGAGCAGAGTTAATGCATGAATTTCATGCCTCGAAGTGGGCAGTGAATCAGTCTGTGTCAAAAATATATTGTGACCTATGTTGATAGTATTGGTGGATGGGCATGAAAACAAATATTGTAGGGTTCATGAAATGATGCTACACCTTTCAAAAAGTGAAGGCTGAGCATCAATAACCTGGTGGTTTACTACAGTTATTTCTCATTCTGAAATAGAAGTGGGATGATTTTAATATGTAATTTTTTTGTGGGTCTCTCGAGGATACCACAGAAGAATGATTCTATTTGGGTGGTTATGGACTGAATGGCGAAAGTTGTTTATTTATTTTCTATACAGGAGACTTTCTCAGTGGACTAGTTAGGAGATTTTTGCATTAGAAAGATATTCCATCTGCATAGGGTTCCACTAAATATAGTTTCAGGCTGTGACTCACATATTACTTCATTCTTCTAGTAGGGATTGTATAAGGTGCTTGGTGCATAGGTTTTCCTGAGTATGACATTCCACCCACAAATAGATGGTCATTCAGAGCATATTATTTAGGTTCTTTTGGATATGTAAAGAGCATGTGTTCTAGACTTTTTGGGTCTTGGTATAATCACCAAGAACTTGGGGATTTAACCTATAAAATTAGCTATCAGGAAACTATTTAGATGGAACCATATGAGGCACTTTATTGTAGGAAATGCAGATAACCTCTATTTTGGATAGAGGTAGGTGAGTCAGAGATGTTGGGATAAAGTCTTGTGCATGAGATGACAGAGTATGTCACATTGATTCAGAAACACATGAGTATGACTTAGAGTAGATAGAAGTTGTATGCTGATGGACATCAATGACCCCATGATTTTACAAACGGTGATCATGTTTTCTTCTAGGTGTCGCCTAGATTAGGTCACTATAGGATTCAAAGACAGGGAAAGTTGGCTCCTAGGTTTTTTGGGCCTTTTGAGGTTGTGGAGAGAATCAGGCTGGTGGCATACAGATTGACCCTTCTACAGAGGTATAGTGCTATGAACAATGTTTTTCATGTGTCATAGCTTCAATGAAATCACCCCGATCCTTCTCATGTGATTGATATTGATGATGTTAAGCTTGAGGTCTATGCATCCTTTTAAGAGCATCCAATACGTATTTTGGATCATAGTGAGAAAGTGTTGTGGGGAAAGACTGTGATTATAGTTTGTGTATTGTGGCAACATGAGCATGTTTTGGAGGAAACATGGGAGAGAGAAGCAGATATGTGAGTTTAGTGGCCCATTTTTTTTCACCTAGTAATCTTAGGGATTTTTGGGAGTACAGATCGAGGATTAGTTGTTATAAGTCAGGGATATTTTATGTAGCAACCCAGGTACTTATAAAATAATTTTTTTTCAATTTGGAATTAAATAGTTAAATTCATTATAAATGTATAATAAAATAAGTGGTATTTATAAAAATTAAGGAATCTATACTAATAGAATAGTAACCTCACCTATGAGATTATAAATAAAATTTATATATATTATAAGTAAAAATATGATATATTTATATCATGTAATAAGTAAATAAATGTTTTGAAATGATAAATTAAGTGTTGGTATTTTTTTTGTAAAACATAAATGTTTATTTAAAATTTTATAATTGATATAATGATTTAATAAAAATAATATTCATAAAATATATTCATAAATTAATATTTTTATGTCCTATGATTATAAGATAATTTTATGAGATCTTAATTAATTTTTCAAAGCATCATAAAATCATTTATAATTTCAAAATCAGTATTTTTTGAATAAATGATGATTTTAATTAAAAATTAAATTTCTCATATTTAGAAAATAATTTTCATAAAAAAAGTTAATTTTTGAATTCAAAAATTCAAAAAATGGTTAGGGTTAATTTTTTGGGTTTTTTCTAAATTAGTTGATTTTTTAGTGAATAGTAAAACACAGTAATTTACGGTATAACCTAAATACATGAATTATTGAGTCATGGATGATGTATGGATGATGTAATCACCTTTGGTTCAAAATAAAATGTACTTATTACTATATTTAGTCACAATAATTCTCAATATTCATAGTCTTGATCCAAAATAATAAACAAATGAATAAAATAAAAAAACAGCCCTCTCCTTCACTATAAATACCACCCCTCACCATCTCTTCTCCTTATACCTAAAAATATTTGAATATTTTTCAAATTCTTCAAAATAATATTCCCAATACTCTTCCCCATGTCTAGGATCGTTTTTTATTAACAAAATACCAAATACAATTTCCATAAGGAGGATCTCAAGGAGGAGAATTCAAGAGGTAAAATCCTCTTTCATTTTGTTTTATTTTCTTTTCAATTTGTTTTATTTTCTTATCCTATACCCACCTACCCCATAAAAGTGAAATTATAACTATATTAACTTACATATAATATAATTTTATTATGTTAATGGAATATCCATCATCAAAACTCTCCTCTCCTCTTCTTATTCAAGAAAATTAAAACATTTTCTGTGACATGTTGATTCACCGCCTTTGTGGATGATGAGTTTTAATTTTATTTTACCACCTTCAAGGATGGTCATAAAACCATTGTTATGGTTAAAACATATTTTAATATATATATTATAACTTTTTTAGTGTTCTATAACTAATTTATATACATAACACTAAATAAAATGAAATTAGTTTGTGATGGTTGGAAAAACCCACAAAAAATAAACCAAATGTTTATCATTAATGTTTTATCTAATGAATCATACTCATATCAGAAAACAAAATGATATATGATATCATTTAAAATTATGGAAATATATTAATACCATTTCATTCCACTTTTGGTTTTTTATAGTGACCCTCGATTTTCATACATTAACATTACATAAATTTTATAGAAGACTTAAAAAATTATACAAATAGATGTCCAAAGACTGTATTAGTCTAGTGCCTTTAGAAACATGGAAACATAAACACCGATAATTAAGTGAGCTAAATTATATCACACTATGTTCTTCATTAATATCACCCTTCTTATACACATCACACTTAATACATATCTTTATAACCTGGGGAAAAACATAAAAAGGGGTGAGCTCAGATGCTCATTAAGGGTAAATAAGGGATACATGCAATCATAATCATGAGTATAAGGGCATGAGAACATTATCATAACATTTAAATATCATAAAATACATATAATAAGATCATAAACATGAATCATGTCATAAATATTGGCATTTCATAAGAATGAATCGTAAGTAAATAAAGAACATAAGCCATGAAAGCATAACATAGGAACAAAAAATTGAATTATGGTAGACACATAAGTAGATAATATTATTTCCATAGTATCCAAGGAATCACTACCATGACCATCTTGGTAGTATGGTTTCAATACCCATACCATATTGGTAGTCTTGGTTAACTCCTATGGCCATTTTAGTAGCATGAGTTCACTCCTCATACCATATTGGTAGTCATGGTTCACTCTCATCGCCATATTATTAGTCAAGGTTTACTCCCAAGACCATTTTAGTCTATCTCATAAGATATAAATCTTTTCCCAATGCATTGGAGGGAGATATAAGTCCCACCCATATCATAATTAAATCATAAATACATGTTCCACAAAATCATAAAAAATCACATCTTAACACATGAAATAAAATTGGTATCATAATAATGTAATCATATCCTAACCTATGGAAAAATATAGGTTTAATAATCATTTCATCAAAATCATAACCCCTAAAAAGATTCAAGATTCAAAGGAATATAAACTGTGAAAGATAAATGAGTTTCATAAACATCATGCCATTAAAACATAAACCATTCAGATAAAAAATAGGAATGGAAACATTGAATAATTTCCCTAGAAAGTCATGAATAACATCAATGAATGTCATCATAGATGGAAAATAATTTTTAAAGATCCTTTAAAACCATTTATTGAGGAAAATATCTTATATTCTTTGAAAAATTATTTTTAAAACATAAAACCTTTTGAAACACATTTCATTTGAAAATACTTTGAAAACTTATAAATAATTCTTAAAGTAAATTTGAAACCTTTTTCCTTGTAAACTTATAAAATAATATTGAAATTGTTTTGAAAACTACTTTCCTTGAAAACTTATAAAAGAATATTGAAAACACTATGAAAACCATTTTACTTGAAAATTTATAAAAGGATATTGAATTTTTTTTAAAACTATTTTCATTGAATAATTATAAAATAAATTTTAAAAACGCTTAAAATACTTTTTAAAACATAAAACATTTTTTAAAACCTTTTTCTCTAAAAATATATATGAAAACTTTTAAATGAATCATTGATAACCATAATTTTTTTTAAAACTATTTTCATTGAAAAATACTTAAAAAAACAATTAATTTTTATAATATTAGGAAAAAAATTATTTTATAAAGAATAACATTTTAATCTTGAAAGGTAAGCTTTAAGGGAATATTGGTTATGATAGTTGGTAAAATCCGTACATGCAAAACATTCATTTTGAATCATAAAAATCTTAGAAAAGTGCCTTGATCAGAAAAGGACAAGAATATTCCTTTTTAAGAACCCATTTTTTAAAAGGTAAAACATGAGTAGAAATGTATTTTAAATATAATATGATAATATTAGAATATTTTTGGAAACTTTTCTTTTTAGAAAACTTGGTTTGAAGGAACACAGATTTCTGACCAAAGATGGGGTAAAGTCAGGATTTCTTAAAAATGATTTATTAACTATCTTATGTACCAAAGAGTGGAAAAATTGTACCAATACATGAATATATTATTAATAAACATAGGATAATAAAATTAGTGATTTATATTGAGGGATGGATCATAATATTTCATCAAAGGGATCATAAACCTAAATAATCTCGAAAAATGATGAGATTGTTTCAATAAACTCTTACCACTTGGTAACTTTGAACCATACTCCCCATGTAATAATGTGAAATTAAATGAATATTAAAATACAATTAAAGTAATTAAATCCATGATGTAAAATTTCAATGTTATTTTGTACACCACTTATGAAAATATATGTGCAAACATGAAATATGCCTCAAAGAAAGTAAACTGAGACAAAACTATCATAACAATTTTGTAACTTTTAAACTTATACCCCATGATATAAAGATAAAAAAATGGATATTTAAACACACATAAATTTATGAATAAGAATAATATAATACATACATGGGTATTATATACACCCTGCATGAGAAAAGACTGGTGAACATGACATGTATCTCAAGGATATAAAAAAGTGAGATAAAATTACCTTACCGTGTGTCTTGATTCTCATCGTACTCATAAAAAATATTGTATAATAACTAAAATTTTATTATAAATATATAATATAACCATATTATTATCTATAATACCTTATATGGTTTTATTATGACTTTATATTACCCACTTTTTAACAATTCCATGTTAAGGTTATGCTTCGGGTGATATTCTCTTTGTTTTTTTCATGTGTCTTAATTTGTTATATCTTTGGTCCTTATACTTATATCATTATTTCCAAAATATAAAACTTTATATTAATATCTTTTATATTTATTATATTTTTATTATAATAATCTATAGAATATAGAATTATGAAATGGAATGCACTGTTCATAGAGACGGTAAGTTGTATGTATGCATGAACGTTGTTCCATATTGAAAGAAAGTAAGTAAATTAAATTTATGTATCTAAATAATTATTATTGTAGAATTATTATATCATATATATAATATATTTTCATTAAATCCATCCTTAATAAATTCTGTGAAGTGTGTGAATGAATCACATCACTTTGAGGGGTCGGTAGTCCACACTTACTCAAACGAAATTATTATATTTACAAAAAATGGAAAATATAAAAATATATGTTGTAAAATAATTAAATAAGATTAAAGACAAAATAAATATAATATATATAATATATAAATACAGTTTCCATCATAATTTCCAATATTATAGGCGGTAAGGAAAAATGAACAATCATCATTTTGTGAGGCGATAGTTCATCATACACATAAACAGTATGTTCGATACCCATTGATGGAGGTGTGTGTAATTTTAGGTAAACAAATTAGCATAAAAACATAATATTATATTTTAGATACTTTTTTTTATAAAATAATGTAATAAATAGAGTGTAGGGGGTGGAGAAAGAAAATAAAATAAAGTAGCTTGAGAGAAGTCGTTACCTCTTAATCGGGTAACTCCTTCTAGTTTGTGCCAAAAGGCTTCCTTGGATTAATTTATGCCCAAGGGAAATATTCTAGGAAAAATTTAGATATTTTGGAAAGTGTATTTATTATATCTTGGCCTAACCTATGTGTTTTGATAAGTGTGAATAAGAGGGAGAGGTGGTGGCCTTTTATAGGGAAGGAAAAGGACATACTTGGTATTTTTGAAAACAAGTTAGGTGTACCCACATTTTTACCTAAAAAAAGTCATAAAAAACCAAAAAAAATCAACAATTTAAGGTTAATGGACATATAATATCCATAAAATGGGTGTTTTAAAAGTTTATAGGTCATTTTGGGTCTTAAATTTAAGGTTTGTACTTTGTTAACCTAATTTTTCTCTCAATCATTGTAATTAATTTCAACCACTTTCACTAATATTTTTTTTTCAAAAACAATGTTTAAATTATTATAAATTATAAATTATTATGATTACAAATATGGAATCAATTTTTTCAAATTATAATCTCATAATTGGTAGAAATTAATTTAAAAATAATCCCATTGATAGGACGACACTACAGGTTTTTAAAGTAAAAACATCAAAAAGTTTTCTATGTTTGTATACCCAATTTCAAATTGAAATTGATTACAATGATCTTAATTGGATTAATTTATAAAATTATTATCTAATTATACTTTAAAACAAATTTAAAATATAATTTAACCTTTAATTAAATTAGATGAAAACACAATTTTGAATTAAAATTTAGTATTTTAAACTATTCATTAAAAAATAAAACCTTACAAAAAATATACTAACCTAATTTTTATGTTTCTATTTAAAATATAAAGTTTATTTTAAAATATTAAATCTATAAAAGTTCCAAAAAATTGATATAAATTGGATTCTCCATTAAAATGTGGTAAAAATACCTTTATAAAAATATTGGGTTTTAAGCATAAAATTAGGTTTATTCTTATTTTATATCTATCAAATCTATTGAATGATTATAAAAAATATTTTTTTTAATATATAAAATATAAATTTAATTAATATCATTCACTATTAGTAATTAATTTAACTTATTAATATAAATCTTCTTTTACACATAAAAATAAACTTTTATCAAATTAGTCCCTTTATATTCATTTGGTTTCTTTATTATTTTATAATTATTTGGTAACCAATGAATTAAAATATATATATTCATAATTTCTTTAATATTATAATATTTAATTTAATGACCATGTTATATCATATTAAATAATAATATTTTAATAATGAATTATTGTTTGGTAATAGTTGGTCTTGCGTGTTACATAATCCATCGAGGAAAGTCAGTCTTGCGTGTTACGTAAGCTAACCTCGGTGTTATATATAGAGAAAGATAAAATTTATGTTCTGTGTAGTTCAAGATTAACTTGGTGTTTCTTATAATTAAAGTCAAACATAGTGCTTTAATATTAAATAAAATATTTTTAGTGTGGTGTGAAATGAAAAATATCAAAGAGATTAAATTAATTCAAAAAAATATTTCACAAAATCTCAGGGTTTCACATTCTACCCCCCTTAAATTGAATTTCACCCTTGAAATTATTATAGATCATCAAAGGTTTAATACTTTAACATTTAATTCATATAAACCCACATCAAAAAAATTAATACTAAAACTTCCCATAAAAAGGGAAAGTTGGAACCATAACGATTAACCAAAGTAAATCATAACGAGATTACCACATAGGAGAACATAGGTGGAAAGTGAAAACTTAGACATGGAATAGAAATATTACCATCATGTTCTGATAGAGAGTAATAGAGAATAAGGTCAAGATAAAGTTAACAATCATAAAGCCATAAATCTATGAAAACATAAGGGACCTTCTGATCCATCATAAATGAAGTTACTAGAAAAACACTTTTTATTTCAAGATCCTTTTTCCTAAAGTTGAAATTTTTTCAGGAAAAGATATAATTTAATGATTTTTGGAAAATGTTTCCCTTTGTTGTTCTTTGATCCACTTCACCTATTTCTCTAAAAAAGAAGGTGCCTTTTTCATTCCTAAAGTACCAACAGATCATGATATCCATGATATGTGATCCCATTTTTCATAATTTATCATCAACACAAAGCAGTTTGAAAAGGCTATCCAATATGCATAAATCCTCATATGGAGAGATAACACTTTAATATTATTGACTTCATATGAAGTTTAACTTAAAATTTCCCTAAAAGGTTAACCTTATAATCCTTATGAAAGATGAAAATTTAAATCTTTGGAAAGAATGTCATGAAATCGGCTTAACATTGATCCCTTATATATCACAAATTACCACTTGGTTCTCACATTACAAACATGTGAATACCCTAATCATATATTTCCTTGAAATATGGTAACAAACTTAATTAATATAAATCATTTTGGAAAACATCCATGATTCCTTATTCCAATGATTACTAGATATATTCTTTAAATACAAGAAGTTGTAAACTTCATCCTTGATGGCATAGAACAATTTTTCAATAATTAGTTTAATGGAAATACGTACTTTCTAATTTACTTATTCATATTCAACATATCTTTATCCAAACATCATTATCTCAACGACAGGAATTATTTAAGGGAGACCTTGCCTTAATCAAAATTTCACCTTTCCATGAAATCACATTTCTATGTCTTCATTGCTGTTCAAATTTTCCTTTTCAATACTTAATGAAAAATTATACTAAAAATACATATATATTTCATGATTCATATAACATAATCTTTGAAAACATAAATACTTCATTAATCCAACCTTATTCTTAAACCATTACTCAGGATTTATCAAATTATTCCTTAATACCCCTTTTATAGAATATTAAATATGAATCATTCTAAAGTTTCCTCAACCTCAATCTATCACACTTATTATGTTTAATGAAAACAATATTAGAATAACATCACATAACTTTCACATGTTGTTTTGGGTCTCATTGTCTTCAGAAGTATAATTAATACTCATACCACCTTCCTAATTCTCTTTATGAGATTTCCAATTGGGAAATCAATTATCATAATGCACATACTTTCCACATATGAAACAATAAATGGTCCCTTCTAGTTATCTCTATTGAATAAAACAAAAAAATCATAATGTGAGAAACATTTATCATATTGGGATACCATATAATCATGAAAAATTACTTACAGGGTGCCTAAATCATGGATCCTACTTCTTTAGTATATGAAAAGTTAGGTTTATCCTAGGTTATTCATAGTCATACTCTATTTAAATCCTTCATGATGGTTCATAAAGAGTTTATGAATTCACAAAGCATATCCCTTAGAAGTGTCAAACCAGGTGTGCAACAAGGCCCATTGTCATGTACCAGATTACCCCAAGTCAGACCCGAGACATCTTGTCAGAGTTGTTACACCTTGATAAATATATTCCATAGTTACATCCACTTGTAGTATCCAGACAAGGATATATTACTAGGAAACCACTCAATCTATCCTTTACCAAAATTTCAGGACATTTTTCTAAACATTGAATCATCCATATACTTATCCTTAGTGACATCCATAGACATATCCTTAGAAATATACCTAGGGGTATCAATCAAGTTTTCTCATCCTATTTTCAATGGTTAACTAAACCTTTGATTTGATACCAACTATAGAGACCCTCTTTTTTCACACATTAACATTACATAACTTTTTCGGAATATTTAAAACATTATATAAACATACGACCAAAGACTATATTAGTCTAGTGCATTTGGAAACATGGAAACATAAATACCTGTATGTAAGTGAGATAAATTATCTCTCACTATATTCTTCATGACTAGAACCCCTCTTAGACATATCATAATTAATACATATCTTTATAAACTGGGGAAATAAACATAAAAAGGGGTGAGCTCAGATGCTCAGTAAGGATAAATAAGGGAAACATGTAATCATAAGCTTGTGTATAAGGGTATGAGAACATGATAATAACTTTGGAATATCATACCCTATATATCATAAGATCATAAACATGAATCATGATATAAATATTGGTAGTTCATAAGACATGAATCATAAGGAAATAAAGAACATAATACATGAAAGCATAATATTTGAACAAAACATGGAATTGTGGAAGACAAATAAGAATATAATATGATTTCCATAGTAGCCAAGGCATTATTACCAATACCATATTGGTAGTATTGGTTCACTCCCCATACCATCTTGGTAGTCATGGTTCACTCCCATGACTATATTAGTAGCATGAGTTCACTCCTCATACCATCTTGGTAGTCATGGTTCACTCCTGTGGCCATCTTAGTAGCATGAGTTATCTACTTATACCATCTTGGTCATCATGGATCACTCCCATTGATATCTTAGTAGTCAAGGTTTACTCCCAAGACTATCTTAGTCTATATCACGAGATATAAATCTTTACCCAATGCATTTTAGGGAGATATAGATCCCACCCATCTCATAATGAAATAATAAATACATGTGCCACAAAATCATAAAAAATAATATATTAACCCATGAAATGAAATTATTATCATAATCATGTAATGATATCTTAACCTGTGTAAAAAGACAGGTTTCATAATCATTTCATCGAAAGAATAACCATGAAAAGATTCGAGTTTCAATGGAATATAACCTGTGAAATGGAAACAAGTTTCATAAACATCATGCCATCAAAACATAAACCATTAAAAGAAAGAATATGAATGGAAAAATTGAATCATTTCCCCATAAAGGCATGAGTAACATAAATAGATGTCATCTTAGATGGAAAATAATTTTTAAATATCCTTTAAAACAATTTCTTGAGGAAAATATATTTTCTTCTTTGAAAAATTATTTTTAAAACATAAAACCTTTTGAAAACCATTTACTTTGAAAATAATTTGAAAACTTAAAAATAACACTTGAAGTCATTTTGAAAAACTTTTTCCTTGGAAACTTATAAAAGAATCTTGAAAACATTTTGAAAATTATTTTCCTTGAAAACTTATAAAAGAAGCTTGAAAACATTTTGAAAACCATTTTCCTTGAAAAATTATAAAAGGATGTTAAATATGTTTTGAAAACCATTTTATTTTAAAAATTATAAAATAAATCTTAAAAACGTTTAAAATAATTTTTACAACATAATTTTTTTTTAATTTTTTTTCTTTAAAACTAAATTTGAAAAATTTTGAAGGAAGCATTGATAACCATAAAACATTTTTTAAAAACATTTTTATTTTAAAACCATTTTAAAAAAATAATGAATTTATAGAATATTAGGAAAAAAATTTATTTTAAAAATAATAACATTTTAATCTTGAAAATTAAGCTTTCAAGGAATGTTATTCATGACAGTGGGTAAAATCCAAACATGCTAAACATTCCTTTTGCATCGTAATAAGTTTAGAAAAATGCCTTGACCAGAAATGATAAGAAGATTCAATTTTAAGAACCCATTTTTTTAAATGGTAAAACATGGGTAGAAATGTATTTTAAATATCATAAGATAATATTATAATATTTTTTTGAAACTTTTCTTTTTTGGAAAACATGGTTTGAAGGAACACAGATTTTCGACCAAAGATAGGGTAAAGTCAGGCTTTCTTAAAAACACTTCATTTACTATTTTATGTACCAAAGAGTGAAAAATGGTACCAATACATGAATATATCATTAATAAAAATAGGATAACAAAATTAATGAGTTCTATTGAGGTATGGATCCTAATATTTCATCAAATGAAGCATAAACATAAACAATCTCGAAAAATAATGTGATTGTTTCAATAAACTCTTACCACTTGGTAACTTTAAACCATAATCCCCATGTAATAAAGTGAAATTACATGAAGATTAAAATATAATTAAATTAAATATATTCATGATATAACATGTCAAATTAATTATTTACACCTCATATTAAAATATATGTGTATAACATGGAATGTGTCTCAAAGAAGGTAAACTGAGAGAAAACCATCTTACCGATTTGGTAACTTTTGAAAATTAAACCCCATGAAAGAAATATCATAAAATGGATTTTTAAATTCCCATAAATTTAAGAATAAAAATAATATAATACATTAATGTGCATTATATACACCACTCAAGAGAAAAGAGTGGTGAACATGGCATTTATCTCACGGTTATAAAAAAGTGAGATAGAATTACCTTACCTTGTGTTTTGAATCTCATCGTACTCATAAAAAAAATCTTGTATAATAAATATAAGTTTATTATAAATATATAAAATAACCATATTCTTATTTCTAATACCTTATATGGTTTTATTATGACTTTATATTACCCTCTTGTTAATAATTCCCTGTCATGGTTATGCTTCAGGTAATATGCACTTTGTTTTTCACATGTGTCTTAATTTGTTATATATCTTGTCCTTATACTTATATCATGATTTATAGAATTTAAAACATGATATTAATATATTTTATATTCATTATATATGTATTATAATAATCTATATAATATAGAATTATGAAATTGAATACAACGTTCATGGAGTTGGTAGGTCGTACGTACGCATGAACGCTGTTTTCATTTAATAGTCATATTGAAAGAAAGAAAGTAAAATAAATATATGTATATATATGTATATATATCATTATTACAGTAGAAATATTATATAATATATATCATATGATTTCACTAAAACCATCCTTAATACATTCCATGTAGTGTGTGAATGAATCACATCTCTTTGAAGGGGTGGGTAGTCCACACTTCCTTAAACAAAAGTATCGTATTTACACAAAATGTAAAGTATAAAGATATGTGTTTTAAAAGAATTAAATAAGATTAAAGACATAATAAATATAATAAATATAATATATAAATATATTTTCCATCATAATTTCCACCATGATTGGTGGTTAGGAAAAATGAACAATCATCGTTTTGTGAGGCGGTAGTTCGTCATACACATAAACAATATGTTCGTTACCCATTAGATAGAGGTGTGTGTAAGTTTTGGTAGAAAAAATAAAATAAAAACATACTAGTATATTTTAGATATTGGTTTTTTATAAAACCATGTAATAAATATATTGTAGGGGGTGTAGAAATAAAATAAAAGAAAGGAGATTGAGAGAAGTTGTTACCTCTTACTCAGGGAACTCCTTTTGGTTTGTGCTAAAATGATTCCTTGTAATGATTTATCCCCAAGGGGAGGATTATAGGATTAAGGGAGGTATTATGGGATATTTATTTAGAATATATTTTCCGAAACTTTTTGGTTTTAGTGGTGTGAATAATAGGGAGAGGTGGTGGCCTTTTATAGGGAAGGGAAATGACACACTTGACATTTTTGAAAACAAGTTAGGTTTACCCAAGTTTTGACCTAAAAAAAGTCATAAAAAACAAAAAAACTCAATACTTTATGGTTAATGGCTGAATAAGTTCAATCCAATGGGTTTTAGAAAATTTTATAGGTCATTTTGGGTCTTAAATTTAGGTTTTGTACTTTCTTAACCTAATTTTTCTCTTAATCATTGTAATTAATTTTAATCAATTTCACTAATATTTTTAATCAAAAACAAAGTTGAACTTATTAAAAATTATAAATTATGATGATTCCAAACATGGAATCAATTTTTCTAAATTATTATCACATAATTTTCAGAAATTAATTTAAAAATAATCCCATTGGTGGGACGACACTTTGGGTTTTTAAAATAAAAACATTCAGAAGTTTGCTAAGTTTCTATACCCAATTTCAAAGTGAAATTGATTACAATGAACTAAATTAAATAAATTTATAAAATTATTATCTAAATAAACTTTACAAACAATTTAAATATAATTTAACCTTATAAATTAATTAGATGAAAAAGTCATTTTGAATTAAAATTCAGTATTTTTAACTATTCATTAAAAAATGAAACCTTACAGATAAATATAAAAAAATTCTCCTAACATAATTTTTATGTTTATATTTATTTATTTTTTACATATTAAATCTATAAAAGTTCCAAAATTTGGATTTAAATTGGGTTCTCTATTAAAAGACGGTAAAACTACCTTTATAAAAATATAGGGTTTTAAGCATAAAATTGGGTTTATTCTTATATTATATATATAAAATATATTGGATGATTATCAAAAATATTTTTTTGAATATATAACATATAAATTTAATTATTATCATTCACTATTAGTAATTAATTTAACTTATTAATATAAATCGTCTTTTTCACATAAAAATAGACTTTTATAAAATCATTCCCTTTATATTAATTTGGTTTATATATTATTTTCTAATTATTAGGTAACCAATTAATTCAACTATATATATATATATTCATAAGTTATTTAATCCTATAATCTTCAATTTAATGTCCATTTTATATCCTATTAAATAATAATATTTTAATAATGAATTATTTTTCGGTAACACTCAGTATTTCACGTTACATAAGTCATCAAGGAAAGTTAGTATTGCATGTAACGTAAGATAAACTTGGTGTTATATGTATAGAAAGATAAAATTTATGTTCTGAGAACTGCATGATTAACTTTCTTTTGTGTATAACTAAATCCAAACACAATGCTTTAATATAAAATAAACTATTTTTAGTGTGATGTGAAATGAAAAATATCCAAGAGATTAAATTAATTCAAAAAATATATTTCACTAAATCTCAGGGTGTTAAAATATTTTCTTCCATTTGAAAAGAAAAATCTATAATGAACCAATCATGGAAACCATGAAATAAATGCACCTGAAAAAATGAAAATAAAAAAATATTATTAATAAATGGGTAGAAAGATGTTATAAAAATATCATATAAGATATTATAAATATTAATATAGTTATGTAATAAATTTATAAAACTCATTAAACCATTATACATGAGTTTTGAAAACATTTTAAGGTAATAAAACCTAAAGTAAGGGAATTTTCTTTAAAAATCCTCTTTTAAAATTCTATTTTTACACAATTCAAAAGGAATGTTTTTATGAGTCAAGTATTCATGTTTTATGATTATTTTTTGGTTCTTGGGAATTTTTTATGATTATGGGTGGGTTCGTGATAGACTTTCAATTCATTTGATATGTTTAT
The DNA here is from genome assembly GCA_963277665.1 of Viscum album. Taxonomy (NCBI): domain Eukaryota; kingdom Viridiplantae; phylum Streptophyta; class Magnoliopsida; order Santalales; family Viscaceae; genus Viscum; species Viscum album. Next base: position 671,806,905 of record OY728161.1, on the reverse strand, counting down.
GTTGGAAGTTGACCTTAATGGTTATTCCTAGTGTAACTGCGATGGTTACATCATAAAGTAGCCATGAGGGTTACATTGTAAGGTATCCATGAGGGTTATAAATCATAAGGTAGTCATGAGGGTTAAAATACTATGTAATTATGGTAAAAAATGATTCCCTAAGTTACCTAAATGGTTTATTTAGGTTTTCTATGTTTAATGGAAATATCACATTTTTAAAAAGTAAGCATATGATACTTTAAGGGAGAGAAGTATATATTTGTGCAAATGATTTAATATGTTTATAAGTATTTATGGACTAATTGTTTATTTCCTTATTTTTATGTCCCTTATTGAGATTTTTGTGCTCATCTCACGTTTTAAATTTTTGTCATAGGATTTAAGGTTGGATAAGAGGAAAGAAGAATCCAAGATGAATGTTGTGAAGTTTTTTCATGAAAAGAAATCATGTTTTATTTTTTAGACTATTGTATTATGAAAAAATAGATACTATTTTAGTAGTATCCACTTTTTATGATTATGGGTTGTTATATATGAATTTTAACCTAATTATCTAAAATTATAAACTGAAATGATCTTTGGGAATATTCAAAAGTGAATTATAGATGAATTTACTAGATTATGTAATGTTTAAGGCCATGTCCTTATAATTGTTATGAGAGATATATTTAGATAACTTTAGGGGTTAGGATGATATTAATATAATACCATAAATTATTTTTACCTTATGGTTGTGTTAAAATGATATATAATTTTAATATTTCCATATTAATTCATCTAAGATATGTTTGTTCAGAATGATTTTCCAAATAAGAAATAAGGGAGCTAAATTTGGAAGGCATCGAGAGGATGATATCTTTTCAAATATGCAATATGGAGTGGTGGGAATTGGAATCAAGCAGTTTGTGATAGTAATGTATTGGTTAAATTAAGCTATAAATGGCAGTGGAATCCATGCAAGAGAACATCCAGAGCTACTATAATGGAGCATGATGATAATATATCGTTTTATGAGGCAACACCCTCCTACTTTTAGTGGATATTTAGACCTAGTAGTGGCTAAAGGGTGGATTGAATCCTTTAAAAAGTATTTTATATAATGGGATTCTTAGATAATAAAAATGTTAGTCTTTTTATTTATCATTTTGAAGGTTAATCCAACCAGTGGTGGTCAATGGTCAAGAATATTATGTAAAGAGAAGAGATTGATGCCTTGGAATGAGATAAATTTAAGAATATTTACCAAGAAAATTACTTTACTAAGGTGGTTATAATTATGATGGAAAATAAATTACTTTAATTGGATCAAAAATAAGAAGATTCAATGGCCTCATATGGAGAAAACTTCACTTGATTGGAAATGTATGCTCTAAATATTATTCAGGATCTTGATAGTAAAATCAGTCATTTTTACTCATGATTGAAGCCAAGCTACCAAAGGGAATTGCCTTACCATGAATTAAAAAGTTATGAGAAACTTGTTTGATGTTATAATAGGGTAGAAATGGAGTTTTCTGATGATCATGTGTACTTTAAAAACAACAATAAGAAAAAGTCCATATGGAAAAAAATGGGTAAGAATCAATCAAATAAATTTGAAGGTAATAAAGTCTAGTTTCTAGTTTGTGGAAAGTGTGGTAAAAATACCCCTGGGTAATGCCTTAACAAAAATGGGAAGTGTTTATAATGTGGTAAGTTTGGACATGTAGTCCGAGATTTCAATGAAAATGATACTATTTTTAATTATGATAAGAAAACTATAAAGTTCTTTAAATGTAGTGAGATGGTGAATTATGTACATACCTACCCAAAAAAATATCTTAATGATGGGAAGTAGCCGGGCATTAAGTAAAAAGGTGTTGTAAAATCCTTTGTGGCTACTTTAGAAGATGTTGGGTCATCCAATGAAGTGGTATTAGGTACATTGTTTTTTTACTCAGATTTTTATAATGTATTGTTTTATATGTGCTCTACACATTCCTTTATTTCTGATAATTTTTTTAGTAAATTTGAAATTTCATCTCAATAAATGAAATAAGAACTTATGTTAAAAAAACTAGAAGTAAATATTAAGGAAAAAAGGAATTATAAGAATCTCCCTATTTTTGTATGTGGAAATACATTACTAGAAAACCTTTTTGTTTTTCCCTTAATAGAGTTTGATGTTATTATGGGTATGGATTGAATTTCTATTTATCATGATAAGAATTATTTTAGATCTAAAGAAGTTGTTTTTTAGAAAGAGTTTCAGTTTTTAAACAAGAATGAACCCATAACATTAATAACATATTAGGAAGATGAGAAACTGTTAAAATACAGAAATGAAATTTATCTTGCACATATTTTTGAAAACAAGGGAACTGTTCATATTAATGATGTTCTGGTAGTGAATGAATACCTGGATGTTTTTCATGATGAGTTTCTCAGTGTTATAACTAATCAAGAAGTTAAATTTACTATTTAATTCGTTTCTAATGCTAATATAATTTCAAAACCCCCTTATCAAATGGCTCAAGTGGAACTTCTAGAATTGAAAAAGGAGTTATAGGAGTTACTTGATAAAGGTTTCATTCATCTTAGAACTTTACAATGGGGTGCTTATGATTTGTTTGTTAAAAATAAAGTTGGTTCCATGAGACTTTTCATTGATTATAGAGATTTGAATAACATTAATGTTAAGAATAAGTTCCCATTTACTCATATTGATAACTTATTTGATTAGCTCTAGGAATCTAAGTATTTTTCTAAGATTGACTTGAGATTAAGGTACCATTAGCTGAAGGTGAAAGAGAATTACATCCCAAAAACAACATTCCAAACTATATATGGGCATTATGAGTTTGTTATTATGTCATTTTATTTGAAAAATTCTCCTGCTATATTCATAGATCTTATGAGTATAATATTTCATGAATATTTGGATAAGTTTATTGTTATTTTTATTGATTATATTTTGGTTTATTCAAAAAGTTATGAGTATCATGAAAAACATTTTAGTATTTTACTGAAAATACTTAAAGAAAAGAAGTTATATAGAAAATTTAGAAAATGTGATTTTTGGTTGCAAAAAATTTCTTTTCTTGGGATCATTGTAAATAAGGATGGCATAACAGTTGATCCCACTAAAAAAAATTGATTGATGAATGGCTAAGACTGGAAAATGTTACTATGATTCATTGTTTTCTTGAATTAGTAAACTATTATCGATGGTTTTTTAAAACTTTTCATTGTTATCTATCCTGATAAACAAGGTAACAAGAAAAGGTGTTAAATTTATTTAGAAGGAAGACTGTGATGTTTGTTTTCAATAATTTAAAATAAGATTGGTGAATGCTCCATTTTTGGATCTACCTTCCAAAAATAGAGAGTTTGTCATCTATAGTGATGCTTTACTTAAGGGACTTGGTTTCATTCTAATGTAGAATTATTTTGTAATTGCTTATGCTTAAAGACAAATGAAACCTCAGGAGTTAAATTATCTCACACATGATATATAATTAGAAGATGTGGTTTTTACTTTAAAAATTTAGAGACATCATTTATATAGATCCAAATGTGAAAGATATACTGACCATAAAAGTTTGAAGTATATATTCACTTATAATGAATTAAACATGAGGAAAAAAAGATGTATTTAACTAATAAAGTATTATAATTGCATGATCAGTTACCATCTAGGAAAAGAGAACAAATTGGACAATTCCTTGAGTTGAAAACATCATGCATCATTAACCATATATGTGTGGAACATGAAACTTTGATTAATGATTTGATGAATTTTGGATTGGAAGTTTTGGGTGCATGAAATTTCTCTATTTTGTTTCATGTGTTAGTACAATCATCTTTGTCAGAAAGAATTAAGGAAGTATAAAAAGAAGAACATGAGTTTCCAAAAAATGTAGAATTGGTTTAAAAGGGTAATTTTCTATAATTTAACATTAATAAAGACTGTGTTTTTATATTTTGGTAGATATTATGTGTGCCTTGTGATTCATAGTTTAAGAAAGAGTTATTATGTGAAGATCATCATTCCCTATTTTTAGTTCATCCTGGTAGTACTATGATGTACAAAGACCTTTGAGAGTATTACTAGTGGGATGAAATAAAAAGATATATTGCTTATTTTATCATGAAATGTTTGACTTTTCAACAGGATAAAGAAGAGTGAAAACTACCAAAAGTGATGCTTTATCATTTTCCAGTGACAGAGTGAAAAAGGGGAAATATATCCATGAATTTTGTGGGGGGACTACCAAATAATTCATGGGGTAAAAATGTGATTTGAGTTATTGTTGATAAGCTGACTAAATATGCATATTTTTTCCTATTCAAGATACTATGTCTCTAGATCAACTTTCTCGGTTGAATCTTAAAGAGATAGTTATGTTACATGGAGTTTCTCTCTCCATTTTATTTGACTATGATCACTGGTTAAATTATATATTTTGGAAAGGCCTTCAGAAGTTATTGAGTAAATAATTACATTTTAGAATAGCCTTTTAACCTCAATATGATGGATATACCAAGAGAATAATTCAGACCTTGGAAGACATTCTGTGTGCTTGTTTAATGGATTACCAGGGAATTTGGGATCAAAATATTTCTTTATTTGAGTTTTATTATAATAATAGTTTTCATTCCAGTATATAAATGGCACATTTTGAGGAATTTTATGGAAATTGGTGTCAAAATCTAGCATTTTGGGATGAATTCAAGGAAAAGAAGTTGATGAGACTGGAATTAGCAGAGGAAGTGGCTGAGAAAGTAAATATGATCCAGCAACATATGAGGATAGCTCAGAGCAGACAAAAAAGTTATGCAGATAACCAAAGGATATTTCTTTTGAGTTAGGTGATCATGTCTTTCTCAAAGCTTCTCTATAGAAAATTGTTATGTGTTTTGGTAAGAAGGGGAAGATGAGTCCATGGTTCATTGGATCCTATGAAATCTTGGATAAAGTTGGATCAGTTTCCAAATGAGTGGATTTTCCTCTAAGTTTGTCCCAAGTACACAATTTTTTAAAAGTTTAAATTTGTAGATAGTATGTGATAGATTCATCTAATGTTTTGAGCTCATAATTAGTTCAGTTAGAAGAGAACCTTTCTTATGAGGAAAATCCTGTTCAAATTCTTGATCATAGTGAGTAAGTATTGTAGAATAAAGTAATTCACCAGGTTAAGGTTTTGTGGAGAAACCACATGGTTGAAGAAGCAACATTGGAATATGAAAATACTATGAGGGAAAGGTATTATAACTTGTTAAATAATTGAAAAAAATTGAGGATGGAATTTTCCATAAGGGGGAGAATGTAACAACCTAGGTACTTATAAAATATATTTTTTTTATTTTGGAATTAAATAGTTAAATTCATTATAAATGTATAATGAAATAAGTGGTATTTATAAAAATTAAAAAATATATACTAATAGAATAGTAACCTTACCTATGAGAGTATAAATAAAATTTATGTATCTTATAAGTGAAAATATGATAAATTTATATCATGGAATAGGTAAATTTTTTTGAAATGATAAATTAAGTGTTGGTATTTTTTGTGAAACATAAATGTTTATTTAAAATTTTATAATTAATATTATTATCTAAAAGAAAATTCATCTTCATAAAATATATTCATAAATTAATATTTTGTTGTTTTATGATTATAAGATAATTTTATGACACCTTAATTAATTTTTCAAAGTGTTATAAAATCAGTTATAATTTTAAAATTGTTATTTTTCAAATAAATGATGATTTTAATTAAAAATTAAATTTATAATATTTAGAAAATTATTTTCATAATGTGGAGTACATTTTGGAAATCTACGCATTGAAAAATGGTTGGGTGAAATTTTGGATTTTTTCTAAAATAGTTGAATTTTTGGTGAATAGTGAAATACAGTAATTTATGGAATAAGATAAATACATGAATTATTGAGTCATGGAGGATGTATAGCTAAGGTAATCAACTTTGGTTCAAACTCAAATGAACTAGTTACTATATTTATTCATAATAATCCTCACTATTCATAGTCTTGAGCCAAAATAATAAACAAATGAATAAAATAATAAAAAAAAAACCCCTCTCATCTACTATAAAGACCACCCCTCACCATATCTTCTCCTCAAACCTCAAAATCCTTGATTCTTGTCCAAATTATGCCCAATAATCTTCCCAGGACTCCTCCATACATCCTGGAGACTTTTTTCACAACAAAATAATAGATTTAATTTCTTAAGGAGGTTCTTAAGGAGTAGAATTCAAGTGGTAAAATCCTATTTCATTTTCTTTTATTTTATTTTCAATTTATTTTATTTTCTTATCCTATCCTAACCACCCATATCCAAATTGACATGATGAATCCAGTATATTACATATAATATAATGTTATTTTCTTAATGGAATATCCACCATCAAACCTCTCATCTTCTCTTCTTATTCTAGAAAATGAAAACATTCGTCCCTAACATGTTGATTCACCGCCTTCATGGATGATGAGTTTTCATTTTCCTTTACCACCTTCAAGGATATTCATAAAATAATTATTATGGTTCAAAAATATTTTAATATTTATATTATAACTTTTTTAGTGATATGGAATTAGTTTATATACATAACATTAAATAAAATGAAACTAGTTTGGGATTTCCAGGAAAACCCACAAAAAATAAACCAAACTTTTATCATTAATGTTTTATCTAATGAATCATCCTTATATCATAAAAAAAATTATATATGGTATAATTTAAAATTAAGTAAACATATTAATAACATTTCATTCCACTTCTGGATTTTTTCTTCCATTTTACAAGAAAAATTCATAATGAAACAACCATGGAAACCATAAAATAAATGCACCTGAAACAATGAAAATAACAAAAATGTTATTAATAAATGGGTGGAAATATGTTATAAAAATATCATATAAGGTATTATAAATATTAATATAGTTATTTAATAAATTTATAACACTCTTTAAACCATTATAAAGTAGGTTTGAACACATTTGAAGGAATTCAAACTTGAGGAAAGGGACTTTTCTTTAAAAACCCTCTTTTAAATTTCTATTTTTACAGAATTCAAAAGGAAGGTTTTTATGACATAAGTATTCACATTTTATGATTATATTATGGTTATTGGGAATTTTTTATGATTATGGGTGGGTACGTGATATCCCTCCAATGCACTAGGTATGTTTATGTTCACTACAACAAAAGTGACATATATTGGTGGTTTTTTTGGTTTGGCAGTGGTATGAACCACCACCATATGGTTCTGTGATGGTTTCAAAAAACTACATTTAAAGTTGGAATTGATAGTCAACTTTCATCAATTCCACCCATTTAGCAGTGGTTTCTGGGAACCGTTGCAAATTTTTTGTTTAGCGGTAGTTTTTATTCCCAAAAAATGACTAAAGGATAGCAATAATTTGAACCAATGCAATAATTTAGGAATTTTTGAGACACAATACCACCATTAAAACCCAAAAAAAACACCGTTAAACAAAAAAAAGGCCCTCAAAAATAATTTTTCATATATGGTGGCGGTTTAAACCAACTATGTATATCAATTTAAAAAAAACACCACTCTAGTTTCTACAGCCCCAAAAAATCCAAATAAAAACAAATATCCAACTATAACACATCAAGATATTTAACTATAACACATTAATATATCCAAATACAACACATCTATGAGTTTCTAATGTACCACATTAATAAAATTAAGTATCTAAAGTATTTCATGAAATCTAGTGAAAAAAGGCCCTAATAAATCACCCAAAAAATTGAAAATTAAAATGAAACAGTAAAAAGTCACATTGATTTGTGTTCCACATTCACTACTCCATGTATTGTCCCAATGAATTATAATTGAAACCCTATACATCGCCATCTTGACTTTTTAATACTGGCACCTACATGAAAATTATGTTGAAAATTAAACAATGTCTTATATTTAAATTTAAACATAAAACTAATAAAATTTTATATACTAAATGATTTTGAGGTTGTGTGATTTACCTGCTCACTACCAACCATCGATGCAATATCATCATGGATATATCCAACCACCTTTTGATATAATTAAAAAAAACTCTTTCTATAAAGTTAAAATCTTTGAATCTTGCATCTTTATATGATCCTACTATTCCTAAATTGTGCTTTTCATGGAAACAAACCCCCTCTTGACATATAATCCTATGATATCATCTGTCGGGACCCTATAACTGCCAAATGGGAAAACTATCTTCAGTTTTTTCAGATTCTATACATTATAATTATTCATATTTATATATGTAGTATAATTTTTTCCATATTCCATTAAAAAACAATTAGTAGTATAATAAATGTGAAATAACTTTATTCATAACCTATAAATTTCAACCTCCAATATCCCCATGAAGAAATAAGAGTGATGACTTGCTCCTTTGCTATTGAGACTGCTGAATGGGGAGGCACTGTCTCAACCACTGATGGGACACTAATGAAGGGTGTGCCAGAAGTTAATGGAATAGAGGATGTGAGGGACAATGTAGGGGAGAATTCAGAGGGTTTCTCAGATATTGTAGGGAGGGAGACCAATGTATCATCATTTGTCAGTGTGGTCAAGGGAACATCAACTGAGAGTCAACTAGGATCAGTAAAACACTTCCTATTCGGAATTCCTATCATTTAATCAAATAAAATTAACTTCATAACATATATTTTATAAAATTCATGCAGAAAAAAATTATAAATGATAACAACTACACAGTACTGACAAACAAAATATACATAGCTATGATAATTAATAACTACACATATAACATAAGTGGTTGATAAATGAATGTATTACTATATATACAATCATTTTTTCCTTCAATCATGTAATTTTCATGATCCATTATTACTTCATCTACTTAATTCACCATTTCAAGACTAATATTTTCCATATCATGATGTAAAAATAAGTTCTCTTTTTTTATGAGATTCAATGTTAGAGGTAAAATATTCCACTTCATCACCCCTATCACATAATTCTATTTGTTTTACATAAAAACTAAACTCCACCCTTCATCCACAACATTTTCCACATAATATACCATTTTCAATTGTGATGATAAGATATATAGATCATGTAATTCATGGTCACCGAAATCTATTGAACGAGAGAAGTTCACATAAGTAAATTGAAAAAAATCAATTTTAACACCCATGATAATATAGAACCAATTTAATTTGAATAAAATAACTAAAAATGTATGTGGTAGTTTAGTTCGACAATATCAGTCAAATTTCTATAGTATCACACTTCGACAAACATAAATATACTAGTATTCTGTGTTTTCAAACCCTCTTTTCGATCGACTTTATGAAATTTTATGTTTATTGTTTATAAGTACTTACGAGCATTGAGATGGTCCTTTGATTTTCCATGCTCATTAAGTAATGTGAAGATCAAATTGTCACAAAAATTCTTCTCAATATTCATAACATCATGATTATATTTCCAAAAATTAAATTCCCAATAAAAAATATTTAAAAACATACTTTTTTTCTTCCATTGTTGTGTTTATATTTCACTTGACGATGCACTTCGAACTAGTCTCCCACTATCATTAAAATGATGCACCCTCCCAAATTCCATTTCAACATTTCCAAGTTATGCCAATATTTCAAAACCTACCAACAACTTTGGATATGGTATATGATCAATAGAACCATTGAATTTTTACTTGTTCAACCAAAATCTATGAGATAAATCAAGAAATATTAGATGACGCAAGAAGCACCATTTTTTACTATGAGGTAGTTTTCTAGGCTCAAAATCAAAGTTACAAAAAGGAAAATCCAAATCCATGAAAGTATTCCAACCAGATAAATTCCCAAGTCCAAGTAAGTCACTAATATCCCACATTAAGTAGCTTTCATTTTGAACATTGTTCTAGAAGATGCATCATATGTCTCAACACCGTTACTCCATAACTCCTGTAATTCTTCAATTAGAGGCTACAAGTATACATCAACATAATTTCCATGCATTTTTTTCTAGTAATAATCATTGAAATAATAAAATACATTTGTTTAATAAACATCCATGTAGGAAGATTGTAAGGGCTCAAAACAAGTTTCCAAATGCTATAAATGGTGATCAAAGTCCCAATTGGGTTGAATCCATTGGCAACCAATCAAAATAAAACATTCCTAGGATTATATGAAAAATCTAGATGTAATGAATCAAATATATTCCATGATTGTTAATATCTTGGATGTCGCATTAACCCATAATTTTTATTATCTATAGAATTCCACTTCATGTGCTTAGTGGTTTTCGATGACATGAATAATCTCTTTAATTGAGACTTTAAAGGAAAGTAACACAAAACCTTTACAGGCATGTTCCTTTAATATTTTTCATAGTAGTATATTGATTTATACTTCCAACATCACCCATTGACTTCCATCTAGAAGATTTTTTTCAATATTGTCTGCTTGAATCCTCTCCCTAATAAAGTATACAATCATTGGGACAATCATGTATTTTTTTATAATTCAGACCAATATTGTTAAATTTTTTTTCATATCATAAAAAATAATCAATTATCTTAGATTCAAGAAATTAATCATGAAATAATTCCCATATCATGTACATCACCTTATTTGCAATTCTATATAGACATTTTATATGGTACAAATTTAGAAAAAAAGAATGTTTTGAATATTTCAAACATCCACCATACAGCTCTTGATTTCTATCATTAACTAAACCATGAAACGCATTTTTATGCTCAATAAAGTCCTCTATTACACTAGTCTCTACATAATTAAGAGGAGGATCCAATGATATGTTATAATCTCGATCTGGTTGCCCTATAGTCCCAAAAACATCACTTGTCAAGTTACTATTTATAACACACTCAACTAGTTGTTCTGATATGTTTTGATGTTGATGTTATTATCTTAAAATTAAAAATGAATAATTTATAAGGTTTTTCATTTCATTTTCCATTTTAGATGATGTTGTGAGATTATTCTGTCGATTAACATCAGTGCTCAAACTTTTTGTAATGCTTAATTATCCTTGGCAAATCTAACACAAATATTGAGTAGGGAATTTCTTCAATATCAAGTGTTTATAAAATTCATCTCTATTAAACCATATTCTAAATTTACATTTAGGACATGGAAATATTATTCTCCCATCAATGGATCAATTGAAATTGAAAAATCTAAAAACTCCTCCAAACCCATAGTATATTGAGGTGTTTTCCTTAGTAATGTAATTCTTCTTTTATACATATATCTCACAATGTCCCTACACTTTATTAAAAAAATTAAAACACACAAGTATTACTAATTAGGAAAATATATAAATGGAAGTAAAAAAAACAAAACCTATTTAGTTATAAGATTATTCATATAAGTACTAAAAATTTCAAAGTAAAAAAAAACAAAATCCATCATGGATAGTATAAAAGAATTTTTCTTAAAGTGTCTATCGGGGTTTCATAAAGAGATTCAAAATACAAGACATTTTAACACCATTTGAAAATTATATTTCAAATGATCTTTGAAAATCATTTATCAAACTACACATTGAAAACCAATTTAGAAATCTAACTTTTTCCATAAAATCACATTTGAATGAAAGAGAGTCCTCTTTAAAGGAAGTAAACTATTGTTGAACCATGAGATAGATAAGATATATATACATGAACCACCAATGCACATTGGTACCTGATAAGCTTTCATATATTTACTTTAGGTTTAGGTTTAGGGATGAGGGTCATGTTTATTTTTTCATGATCAAACCTGATAGATCAGATGATGTCATGATATTGGATGAGGTTTGGCTTTGAGATGTAATAGATCCATTTTTCATGGATTTTTTTGTTCTCTATATTTGGGTAAATGGCCTAGTGGGTTGTTAGTTTTATGGATTACATGGTTGTTTGGTACTTTAATAAATTTCATTTTATAATATATCATGATATATTGATGTATTCCTTCCATGTACTATGATGTGTTTGATTATTGGTTTTTTACATTGTTTTTGTGAACCATGAAATGGGGTTATAGTATCCTAATGGAACCACATTAGACCCTCATAACTCCCTGAACCAATTGATCTAGTAAATTTAAATCAGTCTTATCTATTATAGTTACTTTAACACAAAGAAGCAATAAGATCATATTTTTCTGATAAAGATAATATTTTATCTATATTATCTATAATCTAATGTTAGATCAATAAAAATGACCAGTCTTTATCTTTACTTCTTCCATATCCATCATTCAAATCAATAATAATTTCTTTGATCTTCCAAAATCAGGCATGATATATATTTATTTAAAAACTACGGTGATTAAAAATAATAAATGATCCTAGAATAAGAGTAAAAAAGATAATAAAATTCTAAAATACACGTTCTATATCATAGGACAACTACTTTATAGTGCCTTCTAAATTTGGTCTGAATCCATTTGGAACCCAGAACCCCATCCAGGGGGATCTTCCAACCTAAAACCCCCAGTGATCCCACCTTATAGTTAACACTAAGAGATATTGTTATCTCATGATTAATACAGGCCTTCTAACACTTGGACCATCTTTATTCAGTGTATCGGTCTCACATATTCAAATAACAACTAAAAAATAAAGGCATAAAAAATTGAAGAGTTGTTTATTAACAATATATAGATGCTGGAATATTTAAATGAGATTAGTGATATAATATTTGGTATTAGAATAGTGGTATTGATTAAAAATACATAGGTGGATATTGAGGATCCCTTAATATATAAGGACATTGAGGTGCCCTTGGGTTTCTTATTTCCATTACTATTATTGTAAATACAGTTGGTTTTCAATACAAGATTTTATTTTATAAACAATGATAGGAGTATGAAAATAATGGAAAAATATTAATAATGGATGGAGTAAGAATATAACTAATGAGTATGGTGAATATTTCTTATAATTTTTTTAATTGACTAGCTTTGAAAACCAATACACAACCATAATATAATTACTTGACTATTTTAGTGACACACATTTCTTCTTAAATACCAAGAACAAACATTATCCTTATAATAATTTCTAAAATTTAGTTTGGATACTACACACACCCTTTATAATTAATAAAAAAATATAAAAGATACAACTGGGAATTTATATTACCACTTGCGGTGAATAGATTTAAAAAAAACCAATACATTAAAAACAAACCATAATTATTTAATATAACACCCATTATTTCACAAAAATATTATTTATACTTAATTATAATTCCCTGATTCCCAAAAAAATCCTTCAAAACCATTAAAATATCATGGTTTATGCGACATACCACATACCACAAACCCTATTTATTTTACAAACATTCTTGTTACTCCACATAAACCAAGGAAAGAGGACCCTAAGAATCACGAGGAAACAAAAATATAAGAATTATGAAATTAAAAATCACGTTACAATTAATCCTTAGTTCACTAAGACTATATTGAGATAAAAAAGAGTGAAAATGAGAGAATAATGAATGTGGAAGTGGTTAGAAGAAATTTACATAGATGAATAAAACAAAAAACAAAATAACCCACTTGAAATCACCAAGGGGGAAATAAGAGATAAAGGGGGAGGATAACTTGGGGTATATGACTACAACACTAGAAAGCGATCAGGGGACTTGAGATTGGAGGGATAGAGAGATACCCGAGAGCTGGTGAGGGTGAAATAATGGTGGTAGTAGGGCATGCCAGTGGTGGTGATAGGGCTCAGGGTTAGGGGGAGACGTTCCTTTTTTATTAATAAAAATGTGATATTTCACTGTGGGTTTTAAAGAAGTACCATGAAATCATTTAATTTTGTTTCAGTAGTGGTTTTTCAAAATGTCGATTAAAAACCACCGCTAAATAATGATTTTTTATTGGTTGTAAGTTTACCTTAATGGTTATTCCAAGTGTAACTGCGATGGTTACATCATAAGGTAGTCGTGACAGTTACATTGTAAGGTATCCCTGAGGGTTACAAATCATAAGGTAGCCATGAGGGTTACAATCCTATGTAAGTATGGTAATAAAATGATTCCCCAATTTACCTAAACAATTTATTTTTTCTTTATATTTTTTATGAAAATATCATGTTTTCACAAAGTAAGTATATGATACTTTAAGGGTGAGAATTATATCTTTGTGAAAATGATTTCATATGTTTATAAGTATTCATGGACTAATTGTTTCTTTCATTATTTTTATGCCCCTTACTAATATTTTTGTACTCATACTAAGTTTTAAAATGTTTTCATAAGGTTTAAGGTTGGGTAAGAGGAAATAAGAATCCAATCTGAATGTTGTGAAGATTTTTCATGAAAAGAAATCAGGTTTTAATTTTTTTAAGACTGTTGTGTTATGAAAAAAGGATAATATTTTAGTATAATCCAATTTGTATACTTATGGGTTGTTATGTATGAATTAAAACCTAATTATATAAAACAATAAACCCAAAAGATCTATTGGAATATACAAAAGTGATTTCTAGATGAATTAACTAGATCATGTAATTTTTAAGGCCAGGTCCCTATATTTTAAGATCCCAATTTTTTTTTCTAAATATGTATCAAGCTATTTTTTAGGCACTCTTTAACCTTATTTTTGGTATATCTTATTTGGGGTTTACTTTGGGGAGTTTTTGGGTCAATTTGGAGATTTTTTGAGGGATTTTATATAGTGAACGGTTGGTGCATGATTTTCTCAAACCGTGTGTCCTGCCCGAACAAACCATTCAACATTAGACAGAGGGGGATTTAATAGTTGGAACATGGTTTGGAAAACCGTGCACCATTTTATTAGTAATATTGAAAACCCTAATTGGATGCACACTGTTATGCGTACAATTAGGGAAAACTATTTACCACATACCGAAAATCATGCACATGAAATTTTAATCCCTCAAAAAATTATAAAAAAATACTGAATCCCTTAGTACTAAAACCTAATCTCCCCACTAGGACCTAAACTCATTCCAACATTTTTTTAATCCTCTGAGAGGATTCGAAGTCCTTCCAAACTCCGTTATTGAGAAATCAAAGACCAGATTGAAGAATATCCACCTCTCTTGATAAGAGATTCTAGTCCTAATTGGTTTCCTCAATCTCTCTCATTATTCTTTAATATTTTTAAGGGATTATTTCCTTCACTGGTGATGTTTTATATCTAGGTTTTCATGGATATAATCTGTTTTATCTTGGATCTAGGTTTCCGTTGTCAAGATTCCATCAATGATCTTGAGTTATGTGGTCTAAATTTTAAATTCCATAGCCATGATTTAATTATGTGTATGTAATTATTAAATTTCAGTTTCCATGATTGGGAAATTGTATCAAAGATTGAATTTATTAAATTCAATTTCCATTTGATAATGAATTGGGTTAAACTTGGGGAAACTAAAATTGATTGAATTGTGATCATGAAATTGATGGGTTAATGGGATTGTGTAATTGGTTAATTAATGGGATATTGAATTGGTTGATAATGTGAATGAAGGGAAGTTTTTATAAACCTTGAAAGGTTAATGGTTTATGTGATTAAGTGTTGAAAAGGGTTTAATGGTAAAATGTTCATATTATGCCTTGATATTTAAAGTGTTGAACCATGTTTGTTTTGATAATTGAAATGAAATTATATGATGAGAAATGTTGATAAGAAGGATAATGTTGATTAACCTTGTTAAATGTGATATATGTGATATATGTGATTGATTGAGAAATGGGGTGTGGGACACATATTGATGATCCAAATACCCATGAGGTTCTAGACATGATGTTCTAGACCCAAATGCATGTATGTGAATGTTATTTCATGAGAAAGGGACTGATGCTCCAAATACCCATGGGGCGTGGGATAGGGACTAATGCTCTAAATAACCACAGGGTGCTAGACACGATGTTCTACAACAATGATATTGGAATTGGAATATGGTTCTAATTGGTTATGATATGAATTGAAATTAAATGGACAATTAAAGACCATATGATAACGAATTATGATTATCTATGTTATATGTGATAAGCCTTGGGGATAGTTAAGACTCTGGCATGGGTTGAAGCAGGTATTAATGGGTTGGGTGTCTTCATAAACCTGGAAAATTATTTGGTTAATTAAAGAATAATGAAATGTAATAACTATTTACTTTATGCATTGTACTTTATTATTTATACAAATTCATACATTGTTATTGACTAGTTATTGTTTTAAATGTTGTTGGTGTTAGCCTACTGAGTTGTACTCACACCCTACTTGGGCTACCTGATCAATACCTAAATAGAATTCATGTTTGTAGGATAGGATAAGGGAAAGAGCCCTATGTTAGATAGATGAGTTGGGATGAAAAATGGATGAGGGAATCATACATGTTTTCAGAACGCACTTGGTAGTATTAGTGTGTCTTTATTTGGTTTTGTATTTGACACTTGACACATATTTAGCATGACATATCTATTGTTTTAGTTTGGATATTGTATTCCTATTTTGTTCATCATGTGATACTGGTTTTGTCTGGTTATTGGTTATATCATTTGGTTATTATTATTTATTTTTACTATTGTTCTACTTTGATAAATAGGATATAGTATCCCCATGTTATATATATTAAACCCTCGTTGCTTTTCAGTAGACTATAACATATGGGGAGGTGTGCCTGAGGTCATGTAATTGACCGGTTCTGGGCACTGGTATTTGGAAACCGGTTTAGGGTGTTATAGGGTAGATTCTTCTCCCTTGATCCACTGAAGTAAAGCTTGCATGCCTGAAGCATGTATTCAAGAATATGGATGGATAGATCAGTCTGGTTATCCATACGGGGATGATATGTTGTGCTCAGATTTTATTTAGAACCCATCGCTACCTGTAATCCACTCTAAAACTAGGATGTGAAGTGTGGGTACTTATCTGAAATAATAACTAACAACACACCATGGAGTCTGACAATCTCCTCAAACATAAAAATGTTCAAGATCTTCTACCATAACTATCTCCTTAGCAAGAAATATTTAATCCAATTTTCATGAACTAGTTAATGATTTCCTTAATCACATCTTCTTCTACACTAGGATTCCATGGTAGTTCAATTACAAGGTACATGGGTCCTTCATACAACCTCTATAATAGAATGGATAAGGCCACATAAAACCAGTAGTTTTGTGGTATCCGACTTCAACTTTCTAAAATGTAGGGAATCATGACATAAAGTATGCAATCAATCAGCTTATTCTGGACCATTAAAATTGATATCTTAGATCATGACATATCCCAGTAACCCCAGAGTGCATGGACCAACTAGAACTATGTTAATAATCTATCAACCCTTGACTCAAGTCAACTAGAACAACTAACCACCTCTAAAGATAAAAATAACCATTGGTATACCAAAATAAGAAACTTAAGGTCTCCCCGCTATAAAAGGTTTCACTAAAACACTACCAACTAGAATCTACTGCTTTCCAGGTCTATTTCTAATTTCACAAGGAAGGACCAGATTGATCACAAGTTGAGCACCCAATAAGATTAGATACTTAATCAAAACCATGTGCATTTCTATAAATAGGTTCTCCAAGGATCCATCCTCATTAAATTCATCTATATATGGTATTGTTATTTCCCTTATAAAGGAATCTGTGACCACACCTCCTATTCTGATAGTTTACACAATATTGAAATCAAATATCTAGAAGTAATTAACCCACTATTTCTATCATAAGATCAAATTCTTCTGGGAATAAGTACACTTCATGATTTTATGATTTGAATATATCATAAACTTATCTCTGATGTGTTAGTGTCACCAAGTTCTGAGAGAATTTATAACTAATATCAACTCAAGATCATGATGAGATAGATTGTTTCCATGAAGGCATAAAAAATCCTGAATCCGTCACTCATTTTTCTGAAGACAAGGCATATCCCAACTCTCTGCCCGATGCTTCATTGTGACATCATCAAGAACCAACTTTTCTTAGCATGAATCAACACTAGATTTGAAATTAACCTCACTTATAGACTTTCAAAGGAGTCCTAGGTTCCTGATTATCCATCAAAAGGCTCTAAAGATAACATAGACCTAACATGGGTCTCCACACCATTTTAATTCAATCTAAAATAGTGAAATAATGAGAAACTGCATCGATACAAGATAATCAAGGTTTCATATTCCAGTCAAAGGAAAACCACAATATCTCCATCCTTAACCAAGGGAAAACCAACATGATCTCATAAGATTCAACCAACCAAGAGGAAAATAGATCAATCTTATGAAAAAGAACCATACCTAAGAAACATTCAAAATATTATTGGATTGAACCACCCTAATGATCATTAGTAAGGAAAAATATAGAACACCAGACCCAACACATCTCTCATAACTAAGGGAGAGTTCAAATGAAGAAAAGCCTCAATACGAAATGACATGGCTCTAGTCTTGGGTCATGAGACCACACTCACTGTAGCCTGATTGATCTTTCAATCCAGTAGAAAATAATAATATCTTTTATATATTCCTCAGCTCATTCAGTCATGAAAAAAACCTAATTACCTATAAACACACCCAAGGATCACCATATTCAGATTGCCAAGACAAAACTCATGGCATGAATTTTTTCACAAATCTATCCCTAACAACAAGGTTCACAAAGTGAATTGAAGTAATGAGACATGAAGAAACTCAAGATGTCCATTGATATCAATGAAGTATCCCAAATAAGATATCAAATATCATGCCTAAATAAGGCTATCCCAGACCCACAACTACTCCAAAACTATATAGAAAGAACCAAGAAGGTTCAACACCCAGATCATAGGATACAACTAAGATTCCAATCCACTTGAGGAATGCTAGGAATCCAAAAAACTAGTCCTTATTGTCTAAACTAACCAATGGAATCTATATAGTTCTCTATCCGGGCTACAAAATAGCATCAGGAGAAAAGATAACACTCACCAATCCATTCATATCCTAGGAAATACTAAAGATAAGAGGTAAGGACCACTCTCAAGTAAAGCATCTTACTTAAAATCATGACATATATGGAAGAATTACTCAAGATACATGAGATGAGAACTCCATATGGTCATGTAATTTAAAGTACATCGAGTAAATCTTACACACAAGATAGGATTAGGCCAAAAATACAAATCAACAAAGAAACCAAACACTTTAAGATAAATTTTCAAAAAAAAAAACTACTTAAAGAGAAGAAACCTATTTAAAAAATTATTTATTTTGAAAACCTATAAGCATAATTTGAAAATTATTTATACAGATAAACCATTTTAGAAGTCAGATTCTTTTATTTCCTTAAAATAAAATTCCAAAAGGAAACATTTCACAAATCCCTAATTATAAGACTAAACCTCTTATATTTCAAAAAAAAAAATAATTAAACATGATTCATTTTCATATTTAATTTCATTATCCATGTTTGAAATTATTTTTAAGAAACCACCATTCAAGTTATAAAATTGACTTTTCTCAGAGTTATATTTTCTTTTGAATTATAATTATGCATTCAAAAAACATTTTCTCTTTTAAATTATATGTTAAAAACAATCATGAGTTTTTCCTTAAAACTAAAAAGCAACCCACAAAATTAAGGAAAACATCCATTTGTTTTAAAAAAATTTAAGCCTTATTAAAGACATGCTTTAAGGGATTAAGATTCTTATATGTTGATTATTAACTGGTTTGAAAACCAAAGATTTTTTTTGGGTTTTCATGATCAAACAACCATTTAAAAAACCTGATCTAGAAACCAAGAATAATTTTACAAGAAAGTGACAAATCTTGACTTTTAAAACCATAATAATTTTATATGAAATCCATTTTTCACACATAAAACTGCTTATACTACACATGAAAAAAAAATGTTATAAATATCAATGAAACTAATTATTGATATCTATATATCCTAGGAACCACATTGATTATTTTCCCATTGATGAGAGTCACTCAAAGAATCCATGGATTATGGGTTTTAAAGAAAAGGGATTTAGATTCATGATCAACCTAGACATATGGTTAACGACCATGTGCCAAGTGTACCAAACCCACTTTAATGTTTCCAACATCAATTGTTTAGTAACTGCATGGTTTTTAGGCTATTCAAGTTGACTGCACAACTTTATTTCTATTTCCATTTACACCCTAAATCTTGAACAATACCCATGGAATCCAACACATTCAAATGAGGATCATAAACCAATATATGGAGAAATAACTCATAAAGAACATTAAATGGATATTAATTCCCAAATACCTATGGGAACTCAAATTTCATCATGATAGGTGGTGATTAGGAACCTACTTGTAATCAACCACTTTAGTTCTGACAAGTCCTAGTCTCCAAACTACCAAAATTACCCAATAAGGTGATTTAAAAGAAAAATTACCCTAAAAAGGAAACCTAATCTTCCTCTAATAGAAATTTTTGAAAGACAAACCCGTTCTAACCTATAATGTCACTCGAATTGGCATACCACACTTCCTAAAGGGTATTACTGATTTCTATAACAATGGTTTTATGCTTTTGTGATGGGTTCCCATCGTTAAAAGTCATCAGTGACAAGAATTCATCATAAAAAAACACATAGAAAAAAATGAAATTATAAATATTCTTATTTGTAATGGACCATAAAAAAAATAATTATTTGTAGTGGAATGTGATTCCCGTCATAAATACAACCATAAGAATTTTAGAAAAAATTGTTTCAATGTATTAAAAAATCCATAAAAATTACTTATATAATTAAAAAAAGTAAAAAAATTATAAATAATATATATTTTCTAAATATAATAAAAAAATGCACAAAATTATTACACCATTTTAGACATAATATGTTTATCAAACCAAAATACATAATATTTATAAAATCAATTGAGGATCAAATGGTATTAGGGGAAGGAGAATCACTTGAAGGGTCAGGGGGAGGAAACTCCATACCAACACCATGTGCAATCCATCACATATACTCCAATATCTACTTATCTTTATGATGATATGACTCATACTACTCCCCCCACTCTCTCTCTATCCACTATATCATCTTGTCTTGAGCTGACAAACTCTCTTCATACTGTGTGGTGGATGATGATGATGAATCTGCACAAGATCCAATCAGGCTGACTGATGACATTGTAAAAGTACCATAATAACTAGTAGGTGTCAATCGTGAACCAATACTGGTCACCTGACCTTTCTCAACACCATACATCATTTCTTGTATTCAATCCCCTTTATCAAATTATGACTCACAAGTGGCATATACTTCACTCTCATCATGAATCTCTAATGAATGATAAGTTGTAGACTCATAACTTTATTTCAAATAAAATTTAAAATTAAAATAATAATAAAAATAATATGAGTAAAATTTTAAAAAAACACTAACCACAATATGGTGTTGTTTGTCACCAACAAGCTATCCTATACGAGGATCGGTGTATATATTCTTGTAAACTTAAAAATCTATAATAAATTGGTTAGTATAATCTTATATAATATAATATTTTTTTCCATTTAAAGTATATATACATTAATAAATAATATTACTTACCATATGGCATTGATGTATACCAAATGTACGACTCCTATCCCTATGTCTGACCTCCTACCTTCCTTGGTTATGATTTCCAAATGATGTCATCCTCTTAAAAGTCTCTATTATACATTAGGAACACAATCCATCTGATACCTGAGTTGAGATATAGTCAGGTTGATGAGAGAAGCAAGATTGGTTGAAACCAGTAATGAAATCTCTATCCATAGATCTTTTTCTTCGGTTTTATAAAAATTGATGAAAATGTTCATGTATACAAATCTATGATGCCTCTCGGATAAGAACTCTCATGATATCATCTACTAGAGACCATAAATCTGAAATGACAATTAAAAACAACATGTTATTAATTAAATAAATTTAAAATAAAATATATTATTTATTAAAGTACAGTCCAATGGTTGAACATTTAGTGCTGAATAATAATTATAACTTGATCCCATGACACCCATGTAATAGAAAAATAATTTCATAAAATCGCACCATCCTTCCCAATATATAAATGTAAAAAAATATGAAAAAAAATCAGAATATTATTACCAAAATCAATAAAAAAACTTAATATAAAATAAATAACTTAAAATAATTGAACATAACTCTATAAGATATGATAAAAATCAAGAGATGGATGTATTTATAGGATAGGTTCCAAAAGAATCAATCAATAAAGGTCATAAAACCTCCCAAAAAATGGTGTTGTAGTAGCATCCTGCTGGTTAGATGAATCGAGTTCACCATCGGGAAGTCCGAAATCAGTGAAAAAATGAAAAGATTGTCAGGACCATCTCTAGCCATATGAAACAAATAAAATTACCTGTAAAAAATTGTTAATACAGATATAAAATATAAAAAATTAATAAATACAATAATATAATAATTATTTTACCTATAAATAATTATTAATATAGATATCAAATATAAAAACTAATATGTACAAGAATATAATAATTACCTATAAATAAATACTAGAATATAATAATCTTACTTGTAAATAATTTTTAATTCTGATATCAAATATAAAAAACTAATAAATATCATACATACTATAATAATCTTAACTTTAAATAATTATTAATACATATATCATATATAAAAAACTAAAAAATATCAGCATCTATGAGGGAATGAAATAGATTTTCGGGACTATCTCTATCCATCTGAAATAAACAATCTTACCTATAAAAAATTATTAATACAAATATAAAATATAGAAAACTAATAAATGCCTAAATATAATACATCATTCATCATATTCATTCATCTTTATCAATGAAAAAATTTTCATCTTTCTCTTCATCATCGTCAACTTCTACATGACTTTCAATTTCATCATCCCTTATTACTTCATCAATATTATCAATATCATTGGTCCTTAACTGAGGGTATTTTTCATCGATATTTATATCTTATCGAGTAAGAGATTTATTTAGGGATTTTTCTTGAAATTTTTAAATATGTTTCACTTTCACAGAACCATTTTCATTTTCATGAAATTTATTGTCACAAGATTTCATTTTTATTAAACTCAACCATTCATTTTAATTTCTTGAAAAAACACAATGATTAACATAAAAAACTTGATGTGCCAACATAAATGGTTCATTTAAGGAAAGAATATTTTTATATTTAATGTCAGTGACTCAATGCTATAGAAGAACTCACAACCTTATATCAAAATCAAACCAATGACATTTAAACATTTTTACATAATTTGGTCTTAGATAACATAACTCAATTATTTCACCCAATATGTCATAAAAGTCAAATTCAATTTCTTTATAATGTGATCCTTTCAAACAAAAACCACTATTCATTTATTTCTTTGATTCACAATATATGTATGTATGAAATCAAAATCCATTAACCACTTTCCCATTATAATATTTTACCAATTTCAATGGAGGGTGTTTTAGCACACATAATCGACTATCAATTTTATTTTCATGTTGTGCTGTCAGAAAATAATAAAAATTATTAAAAATAGATATCATTAAAAAAATTATTTAATGTTACATCATAAAAAACTTAACTTACCAGTAATTTTGATATAATCTATGTATTTTAATGATCAAAAATCATATTTTTTATGTTTCTAACAAGTTTAATGTTTTATGATAGTAAATATTTTTCGAGTAAAATTATGGACAAATTTGGTTAAGTATTGATTTATCATTTGTTCAACATATCTACCATCAGTTATGGAATGATACTGTTAGATATAATTCTTGAAAAAATCTAATTCCATAGATATCTACCAATGGAATGATCTACTATTAGAATAGATCTACCATTGGAAACATCTACTGTTAGGATAAATCTATCGCTAGATAGATCTACCTCTAGACAGATCTACATCCAAGATAAATATACTATCAGGAAAGATCTATCACCATGCTAATCTAATTCCAATCAGAACTACTGCTAGTCTATGATACCATATAGAGTTTCTACCACAAGAGTGCTACCATTTCTATCTAGATTAAGTTCACATTTTAATTTATCCAATGGATATTTTAATGAATTAATTGCAGTCAACTACGCATGGATTTAAGAATCATAATTATTAAAC
Source organism: Viscum album (assembly GCA_963277665.1). Lineage (NCBI taxonomy): Eukaryota > Viridiplantae > Streptophyta > Magnoliopsida > Santalales > Viscaceae > Viscum > Viscum album. The sequence continues at coordinate 671,782,751 of OY728161.1, read as the reverse complement.
TACTCCATGGATGCATTAAAGAAAAGGTAATAAATTCTTAATTTTGTGCTTAGTATGAGGATCCAGGTCATATTATCATTTTTATCCAATGAATAATTGGTCTTGGAGAGATATAAATTCATAAAACCCCCCTTTTGCATAATAGAGTGATACATGCATATAGAACACTAACCTTCATAGGTCGAATCAAGAAGAATATCTAATACACCTGTGTGTGGAAGGATTTTGGACATATGCTGACTAAAAAAAATAATTCTCTAGAACATCATGACACTCTATTTTTCTATACATTTTTTGGAACCTATTTAAGATTATCAAAATGATATATTCAAGAACCTTTGAACATATAAAAATATTCAAATCAAGAAACATTACTTTTCTCCATCTCTAGTCACTATCTCTTTCTATTTATGCTTAAAATTTGAGTTGTGTTTAGTCTCACTATGTTTATATGAAAAACATAGTCTTCTATACTTAACTAGATATTTCTCGACACTATCTCTTTAATTTATTCATTTTATACCCACAACAATTGTGTAAGAGGTCATGTGTGACCCGTACTTATTTTTATCCCACGTATAACTATGAAATATGCTTTGTGTTTGGATATACTTGTGTGCTTTTTTCTGTAAAACCTGATCTAGGTTGTAGATAAAGTTTTTTATTTAATAAACTACTTGGTAGTGGGTGATCTCCAAGTGGAGGGGATTGAGTCTTGTCTTGAGACCGAACACCTTGTTTAAATTCCATTGTGTGTTTTATTAGTTTTGTTTTTTGTTTTTCGAAGTTCAAATCATCATCTGTTTTAAAATCTGTATCAAAATTATACTCTAATAGTTAATCTTAATTTGTGTTCTATATAGATTTTTTTGATCAAGTAATTTAGTTTTAAAATTTAAATGTATTTCAAAGATTATTTTAAATGAGCATTGATCCCTCTTTGAGAAGCTATTTGAAAAATAAAATTATATATTTATGCAGTTTTGATTAATTATGTTATTTTATAAAATTGGGGGATTTAAATTTTATTTTTTAAAATAGAAATTTTATTCGGAACTCAATTCACCTCCCTCTTGAGTTACTCACTCCAACCAATATTTGGTATTAGAGGTTTTTAAAAATATCTTTTTACTGTGATCTAGTTTTTAATTAAAGATATTAGATTTCTATTTATTGTAAATTTATATCTTTATTGATAATAATAATCAAGCGATAATTGCTACAAATTTTCCTCTTTATTTTTAATGGTAATAATATTTTTGAAGTGAAGATAAAAATGAAAATTCATAGTAAAAGAATGGGTTTTGAAATTTGGATTATCATTGAGGATAAATATGAATTACCCAAAATAGTTAGAGTTGAATGGAGCGATCCTACTAAAGTAGATTATAACAATAACTATAAATATATGGATGCTTTATACTATGATTTAGAATATGAAGAGTTTTACAGAATATCTACTTGTACTAATAAATTTGATATTTGGATTATCTTGGCTGATTCTCATGAAGGAACATCAAATTACAAATAAATACATTTGAATACTTATACTATTAAATTTTATACCTTTAAGATGAAACCTAATGAACCAATTTCTGATATGTATCTCATGTTCAATGAAATTATGAACATGATGCATTCACTCATGAAAATAATTAATGAAAATGGTCAAGTAATTTTCCTACTAAGATATTTACTAGATAGATGGAGATGAACTCAAGTTTCAATTTGATAGTCATGTAAAATAAGTAAGTTACCTATTAAAGAGATAATAGGAAATCTCATGATGTATGAATAAGAACTTAAAGTGAATATAGAAGAAGAATATAAACCAAATAGGAACTCAGTAGCCTTGAAAACTTCTGATTCAAAGAAAAAAGGGAAGATTAAAGATGAAAGATCATGTAATGGAGAATCATATTCTAAAAGTGATGAAGAAATGACTCATTCATCTAGAAAAATCAATAAATTTTACCAAAGGAATAATTTTTTTAGGAAGTTAAACTAAAAAGGTAATTATGAAAATAGAGGTAACTAGAGAAATGAATTGAAAAATTATGATTCTAAAAATGAAATAAATTCTATTAATGCAAGAGAAAAGGTTATATAAAAATAGGTTGTCCTAAGTTAATGTTTAATAAAAATTATAAGCATAAAGGTAAGAGATATAAGTTTTATATAAAATCAACTTGGAGTGCTTTAGAAGTTATTTCAAGTGATTTAGACTCAAGAAAAGAGGATGATCTTGATATATCCAATATTTTTTTAAGACAAAAACATCTTAGGTATCTAATATTTTTTTTTGTATCTCCTGTTCATAGTTTCTCCCTTTCTAAAAATGAAAATATTTATGAAAACATGTCTAGTGAATAAATTTTTGAATATTGTAAATTTTGGAGGACACATTCAATGAACTTAAAGATAAATAAAAAATTTTAAAGAGGCAACATGCCTTGTTTTCTCACTTTAAAACATATCTTAGTATAAAAAAGGATAAAAATGATCAACAACTAAAATAATATAATAATATAAAATTATCTAAATAACAATTAAAAAGGGATCAGGAGTGATTCAAAAATGGAAGAAATACTTTAACCTAGATGCTTGGAAAGAAAAATGTACCCAAGTATACCACATGAATTGGATATCAAAATGGATAGATAAATATAAATAAGAATAAAATTATTACTAGTTATAGTTCTATCAGTATTGTGAATAAATAAAATTCTAATGGACCAAATAAAGTTTTTATTTCTAAAAGTCTTAGATATACATACAAAAAACCTGTTAAAAAATTATGCACTTTTAAATCTCTGATTACTAACATCTCTATACCTAGAAAGATAAGGGTACCAAGATCATTTATTATTTAATTTCTTTTTAGGTAACCTTATTTAGAAGTTATAGTAAGAACTTATGGTATCTGGATAATGGTAACTCTAGATATATGACTTGGGATTATTGAATCTCTAAGAACCTAATCAAGGTTGATGGTGGACATGTCACATTCGATTATAATTCCAAATAAAAAATAATTATAATTGATCAAATCAGTAACACTAATACTATTTTAATTTAAAACGTTTTATTTATATATGGATGAAAGTGTGATATTCTTAGAACTCATAGTTATGTGATGATGATTTTATATTACGTTTAAAAATAATTCCTATAAAAATTTTAACATGAAAAATATTCTAGTATTCATTTATTTGAGAAATGATAATGTATATGCTATTAATTTAGACTCCTTGTTTTCTCAAAAATAATCTTGTTTAAGTGAATTTGACAAAGATTATTGGCTTCAGCATAAGACACCAAGACATTAAAACATTCATTCACTTAGATACCTAACTAAGAAAGGGTTAGTCAATGATATTCCTAAACTAGAATTCCCAAATGATAAAGTATGTAACCCATGTTAAAAAGGGAACCATCAAAAAATCTATTTCAAATAAAAGAAAAAAGTTTCAATTTAAAAAACCTAAGGTTTGGTTCACATGGATTTTTTTGGACCCTCTAGAGTTTATATGTAACACCCCAAAATTCTAAAATAAGAATATTGTGTTCGATAACATTTGCGACACACAACACCAAGCTTAAAAAACCCATGAAATATATTTCTTTAAATTTAATCTCTTCGACAACTTGTGGAACATGAAATATTGAGTCTAAATAAACCCGAATATAGTATATCTTTATAACCTAACTATTAATTTGGAAGGTATAAATAGTACTAAATAAATGTAACATCTTAGGTTTTTAGAGCAGGTTGATTTCCTCACCTTTTTCAATTTTTCAAAAGTGTGGTGGGTAGAACAACTCTTTTCTCATTTATCATAACTTAATCATGAGAGTTTTATTGACCCAAGGAATTTCTTTTAGATGGTTATTAATGTTTAGAAGTTGTCTAAATTTTTTAATTGGGTTTCCAATGTGTCAAAGGCCAAAAATCCAAACTTTCTAGGGTGCACATACTGGGGCACATGGTTTGGAAAAACCATGTGGCCTCCCAGGAGAAATAGTGATGCCCTCCAGGTGCACTGGACATGGTCTAAAAAACCATACGGGGGGGGGGGGGGACATGACTATGCATCCATGTCTAAATTTTTTGATAGATTTATCATGCACAGTTTGCATACAATTTTCTAAAAAGTGCACATGAATATTTAGAGTCTGACACTTATGCAGTGGGTGTTGCACAGTTAGCACACGGTTAGCCAAAAAATGTGAGATAACATAAAACCCATTAAAAGTGTGAAAAGTACAAACTACCCTTACCCCTATTTCTTATATTTTCTCCTTATTTCTCCTCCTTCACCAACATACAATAGAGGAGAACCCTATTTCTCCTCCTCCTATAGGTTTTGAGCCACACCCCTTGTTTGAACTCTATTTTGATTTCCATATCATGCGTTGGAATCATGTTGGTGAGTTATTTAATCATATTTCCTCTTCTATTATTTTCTCTCACCATATTGAGTACTAAATACATATGATCTATTTTACCCTATTTTAAAGGTGTTCTTATAAAATGATGATTTCTTCCAAATCGGCTTGAGTAATATGCTATGATCAGACACGTGAGCATCTACCCACATGAGGTAGGTGGAAGTTATCTTTATACATGATTTTGTGGTCTTTTGGGGGTTTGTCTTTGAGCATTCCATTGTGTTGATCAAGTGAGACCTTATTAAATTAATGGTTGTCTTCTAATTAATTAAATTGATCATGTGAGATGCCTATGGGAATTCTTAATCGAGACTATGAGTGGTATGAGACTATTGATAGGATTCAAACCTTGGGAAGATTCAGACGATGTGTTGTTTTATTTAAATTTAATTATTTTAATTATACGAATTTATTATGATGAGTTTCATGGGAAGTGGGTGATCTTGGAATGAGGATTGAGGTGGTGATGACCACCTGAGTTGAGGTTATGTGATTGTTAGGTTTTGTAATGATTGAATTCTATGAGTGATGTTGATCACAGGTTACCAGTCTCAGTCATTTGATTGAGGAAACGAGGATATTAGGTTGTGGGCATGGCCCGAATGATTTGAGGTGGTGTTGATAATTAGGTTGAGTGATATGGTTGTAGGGAAACATGGTGCTGGATGGTGTGGATTAGGAATTTATTTCGTTTTTTCACCTCACCCATGTTGGCCAATGTGCCATTTGGAGTCATGTGTACATAGTAGGACTCAGATGATGAGGTGGTATTGACCACTAACATGGGTAGAGACCTCCATTAGATGTGGATTAGGATGATGGTTGGAGGTTATTACCATATAAGTCCATGAGGATGGTTAAGAGACATTGGTTGATGGTGATGAGACCATCAGTTGGGGGACGAGTCTTTCCGTACTTGAGGCTGTTAGGATACGACTATTTGGGAGGATACACTTTTTCGTTCCTTTGAATGTCAAATGTTGATCCAAAATTGTTATTATTTGGAGGAAAAACATCATTGTGCCTCATATATCATGCTTTTAGCCAATGGGGTTTCTTATGAGATGAGGTTTGAGGGACCAGATATCTTCTTGGGTGGGCCTTTAAGATTTTAGATATTACTAGACATGAGGTTTCTATTGGCAAAAAGTGTCGAGTGACTTTACTAGAGGTGGAATCTGATGGTTCACCTGGTTTGACTTTCATCAGAGGATGCCTTGGGATTTATTCTAAGGGTCCTCTCCACTATAGTTATACCAGTGATGGCCAAAGAAACTGATTTCTTCCTTGTGGATGTTGATCACAAGGGAAGCAAGTTTATTTATAAAATGTGTATGTGTTGTTTTGTCTACTTTTTTGTACACACTTGCGTAATCACATATGTAAGATAGGAACACATTGGTGTTGACCTACTGAGATTATTTATCACACCCTACACATCCCCTTTGGAACATGTGTAGACTTTATAGATTTTCACTCAGGTAAAGGTTTGAGATCAAGAGATGGATCATAGTGTGTACTATTGGATGTTTAGCATGGGATGGATGAAAAGGGCCCTTGAGGTTCTTATATCATCTATAGATGTATTTTTTTGAGTCTATTTCTTTATAATCATGATATTATATGTATGTACTGAGGTCAGACATGGGTGACCCCTTCTGCTTATTGTCTATATGACTTGTTATGTATGCATGTTCTATTTTAGTATCTATAAATGGCATCTTGTGTTTTTTATTATGAAAATGGCATTGAGATGGTTTATTATTATTATTTCTATTACTATTTTTGTGATTATTCCCTGGATGGGTTACTAGTCCAGTGTCTATTGGTCTTTATTTTTCATTGTATTAATTTATTAGAACATTATTATATCATCCTAAAAGGGTATATTCTCCCCACTATCACCTCTTTTCACCATTTCTACTAGTCAGAAACCTTTGGTGTTTGGGGATACCTGCTTAAGGCCCAGTGGCACTCAGCCTGAAGCACTGTATGGTTGAAAAATCAGGTTGGGGCACTACAAATGATATCATAGGAGTTTATTTTTTCCTATTTTTGGTCTTAATATTTATTATATGGTAGAATAGAGATTAGGATATTGTCAGAATTGGGTTTTTATCTCATGTTTGGGTGTCTATAGCCCCATCCATGGGGGATTAACCAAGTTCCCAAGCGAGGGATTTTCTATTCTATTTTGCTCATATTACAATTGATATGATTTCCACCTTGAGTGGTGCACTTGGATGTAACTTATTATCTTTTATGGCATGTGACCCTCATCCTAGTATGGTAAGGGAGTATCTTTAGACCCTTGGACTGATATGGAAATGGGTTTTTGTTTATGCTTTCTGGTTAGTAATATAGGATGTTTTATATATATTTATTTTCAAATGTGCCTATGATAAAAATGATAGTGACACGTGATATATATATATATATATATGTGGGCCTGGATCTTATAGGGTTAGGCAAGAATAATGATATGAGGTGATGTTGATCACTAGGTTGAGAGAAGAGGTCATCGGATTGAGACGACATGGTTTATCAGGATGGGCATGGACCAATGAATATAACAGTGAGCTGTATAAAATATCAACAAAGGAAGCTAAGTAGTGTTTTACAACCAAGATTCTCTTTGGTAGAAATTTACTCGGTTACCTTGGATTAATATGTGATGCCTGGATCCGATGTGGGATGGTGATGGGCCATAAGGTCAGAATTCTATGTGATACCTAGATCTGATATGGGTGGGTAAGGGGCCTTGAGGATGGATTTATAGAGACATGAGTGAAATGGGGGAGTGTAAGGGTAGTGAGATTGTGCTTCCTATTACTGCTTTCCCTATCTATTATATATATATATATATATATGGATGTATGACCATTAAATTGGTACTCAGTAGGATTCCACCTAGATATACTCTAATGGAGCATCAGACAGGTGACGATTTGGTGATGCTTGAGCAAGCATAAGTTGAGACCCATGAGGTTCGAGATTAGGCCTCGAAGTGTCAGGCTGATCATGAGCCGCAAGTACCGTCTTAGGTACATGCTCCAGTGTAGGCAAGGAATCTGCCATATTTGACATGTTTTGGGTTATACCTTGATGATAATCTTAGAGATATCCTAGTATGTGTCATATGGAGGATTTATATGGGAGCTCATGGAGTAGATCCTTCTATGGAATACTTGAATTGGTAGTTTCTATCATAACACCTACCACTATTTTAAGGTGAGGGTAAACCACAGGGGGCTGAGAACTAGATCGAGGTGGTGAAGATGATCTTTGAGTAGCTTGAGATTCCTCTATGGAGAAGGGTGAAGATCCCTATGTACATGCTCAGAGGACCAGCTAAGTATTGGTGGGATGTGCAGGTTTAGGTAGGCAAGCACAAGGGATTTACCTAGAAGGATTTTGAGGCTAGTTTCTTTGATAAAATATTTATAGAGATGATGAGGTAGAGATATCTTAAGAGTTATTAAGCCTATAATAGAGAGACATTACTATTAGGGACTACATAGTGACATTCACTGATTTGTCTCGCTTCGCACCCGGTATAGTGGGTGATGACACCTCGAGGGTGAGGAATTTTGAGGATGGTTTATGGAATGCCATTTGAGTGTAATTAAATATATTTAGGTTGACCTCATTATAGAGGCGGTGAATCAGGATCTCATTTCTGAGGTAAAGATGAAGGAAAGGTCATACTTGAGATGAGTTGTGGCTTTGGGAAATGTTAGCGGCGATGATTCAGATAGTAGGAAGTGAGGCTAAGAAAAGTTCCAATAGGACGATTAGGCCAAGGACTCAGGAAGACCATTGAGAAGGGGGTATTTGATGGTGTGCTTATAGTTCAGGTAGCCGAGACATGTACAGACTCAGTGTGATTGGGAATTGAAGGATTTACAAGCATGCGGATAGGTCGAGAATCTCGAGAGGTTCTGCAAGAAGCCTTCTTGAATAGTCGACATCCAGGGACCAAGTTAGACTTAGGTTTCTGAGATAGGATGTGGAGTGGTACAAGGATAAGGTATAAAAGATTCTACTACACATAAAGGTCATGAAAAAGACAGTGGGACCCATCAGTGGGGTTAGTGGCCAGTGGCTGGTGAAACACTACATAGAGGCCAGACCTCAGGTAGTCGAGCTTCAAGCCAAGTGCACACAGTGGAGCTTCTAGGTGAAGAGCAGGATGGGGAGCCCATTACAGTTAGAGGTACATTGTGGGAATGATCGTGCTTCTTTTTTTTTGGCATGGGCCTTGTGTAGGTATGTCCTTTTTGGGTGCATAAGGTGCACAAATTGTATCTATGGACTAAACAGATGCTGTTTGGTAGGTTAGAATCATCTCAGATGCATTATATATATCTATGTGTGTGTGTGTTTGTGCATGAGGTATGTTGGAATCTGGGCATTATTTCAATGCGGGAATTTTTTGAGGTGTGAGGCACCAGATTGATTTTGACCATCTGATAGGATGCATGACCTCATAGAATTTATGTATGTCATGGACACGAGGCAAGAATCTGATGAGATGCAGAACATGATGGGTGTTGGGTATGACACTAGGGAACATAATGAGGTGTAAAAGTGACGATGTGTCATAGGAGGACTTTGAGTCCGAGGATGATTAGTGGAACATCCTTTTTATTGCAGTTTTGGGTCAGATAAAGATCAGGGTAGGTAACTCCTAAGGTGGAGAGCCCCTTGAGGTAATTGACTTGTGAATTTGATACTGGGGTAGACTGGGGTGATTTTAGTGATATGGGTATGTTTGGTACCATCTATAGGTTTTTTCAATATCTTGGAGATGATCTATGTTAAGGTGGGGAGATTGTAACATCCTAGGTTTTTGGAGTGGGTTGAATTCCTTAGCCATTTAGAATTTTTAGAGTTTTGTGGGTAGAATGAATCTTTTCTTAACTATTAGAACTTAATTATGAGAGTTTCATTGACCCAAGAAATTTATTTTAGATGAGTATAAATTCCCAGGAAGTGTCTTAGGGGTTCGATTGGGTTTTATATGCATCAGAGGTGGAAAACCCAAACTTTACGGGGTGTGTAGACTGTGGAAAAGGCTTTGAACAAATTGTTCAGCCTCCCAGGAGAAACTATGCGGCTCTCTAGGTGAACTTTACATGGTTTGAAAAACTGTGTAGGGGGGAACAAGAATTTTTTTTCCATGTCTACAATTTTTGACAGAGGGGTCATGCATTGTTTATGCATGGTTTGGTAAACCGTGCAGATGAAACATGCAAGCCTGGTGGTTGGGTAGTGGGTGTTGCACGATTAGCATATGGTTAGCCAAACCGTGTGAGATAACCACACATCCCCTTAAAACTGTGAAAATTACAAACTACCCTTGCCCCTATTTCTTCTATTTTCACCTTATTTATCTACCTTCACCTATGTATAGTAGAGGAGAAACCTCCTTTTCCTCCTCCTCTAGGTGTTGAGACACACCTCTTATGTAGACTCCATTTTGATTTGCACTTAGCAGATTAGAACCAAATTAGTGAGTTCTTGAATCATCTTTCCTTTTCTATTATTAGCTCTCTCTATATGAAGTTCTAATTCCATGGGATCTGTTTTATACTATTTTTAGGGAATTCATATAAAATGATAATTTCTTCCAAATTATCTTGATTTAGAGGCTTATATAGGACATGCAAGCATCTACCAACATGAGGTTGGTTGAAATTATCTTTCTCTGTGATTTTGAAGTTGTTTTGGGGGTGAAAATTTGAGCATGCCATTGTGTTGAATGATTGAGACATTATTAAATTAATGGTTGTCTTATAATCAATTAATTGATCATGTAAAATGCCTATGGGCATGATGAATCAAGACTACAATTGTTATGATCCTAGTGAGAGGATTCAAACCTTGGGCATATTAGGCCAAGGTGTTTTTTTATTTAAATCGAATTATTTTAATTATATGAATTTCTTGTGATGGGTTTCATGGGAACTGGATCAGCTTGGTCCAAGTATTGAGGTAGTGATGACCACATAAGTTGAGGTGATGTGATTTTCAGGTTGGTTGAGGCCCAGATTCTATGAGTGATGTTGGTCACATGTTGGGTGACTCAGTCATCGGTTTAAGGAGGAAAGGTCATCATGTTGCAGGCATGGACCAAGTGATTTGAGGTGGTGTTGACCATCAGGTTGAGTGAAACGGTTATAGGGGCATGAGGTTCTGGATTGCATGGATTATGGATTTTATTTAGTGATTTCTGCTCACTAGTGTTGTTCAATGTGCCATTTGGAGTCAAGTTCACATAGTATTACTTAGATGATGAGGTGGTATTGACCACTTTTGTGGGTAGAGGTCTCCATTAGATATGTCTTAGGCTGATAGTTGGAGGTGATTTCCATAGAAATCCATGAGGATGGTGATGAGCCATTAGTTGATGGTGATGATACCATCGATTGTGGATGAGGTTCGCCATATTAAGGCCATTGGTCCAAGACTATTTGGGGGATGGACTTTTCTATTCCTTGGGGTGTCGACTGTTTAATTGGTGGTGTTATTATTTAGATGGAAAACATCATTGTTCCTTGGAAATCATGCTTTGATATGATGAAGTTTATTACGAGCTAAGGTTTGAGGGACCAGGTATCTGCTTGAGCGTGCCTTCAGGATGTCGGATATTATGGTACACGGGGTGTGAGTTGGCATGAGGTGACAAGTCACTTTATTAGAGGTGGAACCTAAGGGTTCACCTAGTTTGACTTTCATTAGAGGATTTCTTGGGATTTATGCTAAGGTTCCTCTCTAGTAAATTTATACTAGTGATGGGTGAAGAAGGTGATTTCTTCCTTGTGGCTATTGATCATAATGGAAGCAAGTTTATTTATAAAATGTGCATGTGATATTTTATCTACTTTTTAGTACAAACCTGCATAATCACATATCTAATATAGAAACATGTTGGTGGTGTCCCACTGAGATTATTTTTGACACCCAACATGGCCCCTTCAGGATGTGCTTAGAATTTATGGATTTGCATTCAGGTAAAGGTCTGGGCTCAAGAACTGGACCATAGTTTCTTCTGTTGATTGTTTATCATGGGATGGATAACAAGGAACCTTGAGGTTTCTACATCAACTGGAGATGTCTTTTTTTGAGTCATTATTTCTTTATAAAAATGCTATTATATATACATTATGAAGTTAGCCATGGGAGAACCCTTATACTTATTGTCTGTATGGCTTGTTATGTATTTATGTTCTTTTTCAGCAGTTATAAATGGTATCTTGTACTGTTTTATTCTATGAATGGCATTGAGCTTGTTTATTATTATTTCTTCGGCTACCATTGTTGTGCTTATTCCCTGAGTGAGTTACTGGTCCAATGTCTTTTGGTCTTTATTTTTTTTCTGAATTATATTTATTATATTGTTATTATATCATCACCAGAGGTTATAGTCTCCCCACTATCACCTCTTTACACCCTTGTTTCTAATCGGTAGCCTTTGGTGTTCAGGGAGGCGCACTTAAGGCCTAGTGGCACTCGACCCAAAGCACTGTTCGGGTAAAAAATAAGGTTGGGGCACTACAATAAATTTTGAAAATTATGGTTATCTATTTATTATAAATTAATTAATTATCAATTAAAATAAAAAGAAATATTTTCTGAAAGCGGTGTTTTTTCTAAAAGACGATATAATTGGGTTTTTCCCACATAATTTAAAATTAATTCTTAACAATTTTGGAAAATTTATTTGGAAAAATAAACTTCATTTTTGAAATCATCATATCAAAATTATCTTAGGGTTAATTTTTGGTATTTTTCTGAAATGTTTCATTTTTTGATGAATAGTGAAAAATACTGAATTTTAATTGAAAACTGCCTTTTAATTTAAATAATTTATATGTTAAATTATATTTTAAATTGGTTTTAATGTAAAATAAGTTCAAATTTATATCAATTAATTTATTTTAGTTCAATATAATAAATTTTATATTTATTTTTGATACAAAAACTTTGTAAACTTTTGAACATTTTCTCTTTAAAAACCCGCTTTCTCATCAAGTCTGCAGGATTAATTTTAAAATAATTTTTTCCACTTATGTGTATGGAATTTTGAAAAATGTATTTAATATATATAAGAAACATAATTTATATTATCTAATAAGGTCAAATTAATTTTTTATCAAAATGAATAGTGAAAATAGTGAAAATTATTTATCACGGTTAAGGTAAAAATGGATTTACTAGGGGTTAAACTAAAATATAAGGTTTAAATTGAAATAAAAAACTGTTTAAAATATATTTTATGGATATATTTAGACCCTATAATGTATAATTATTTCTAATACTCCATTTTTTTCCATTTTTTCATGTGAAAAATATGGGTACACCTTTTTCTTTTGAAAAATTATAAGTTTGTCACTCACCTCACATATAAAAGGCCACCCCTTGTCTCTCTTCTTCACACCTTAAAACCATTTTTATATGGCCAAGAAAAACCCAAATAACTTTCCAAATTCCCTAATATCATTTTATAATCCTTATTTTGGTAAAAAATCCAACCTTGGGAGGCTTTTTTTGCAATCCTAAAGTGTATACTCAAAGAAGAGGTAATGTTCTTCAACTAGCATTTTTATTTTTTTCTTCCTCCACCTCCTTTAGTTATTACTAAAACATGATTATATAATGAAATAAGCATCTTATATATATTGAGATGTTTTTATGATAAGGTAATGACCTAAAACCATCCAAAATTCCATCAAATTGGTTACAAAATCATCATTCATGTGTATAGTGTACTACCACCCTGCGAATAGATGTTACTCATTTTTTCATTACCACCTCTCACGGTTGGGTATGATGATGGATATAAATTATATATATGATATTTATAAAATAATTATATATATAAAATAATTATATCATATATAAATTTTTAAATTTCCATTCCACAAGAAATATGATTACATCGTTCGTGTGTACGACAGACTACCGCATCACGAAATAATGTGATCCATCTTTCACTAACGCTTTACATAAAAAGTGATAAGGATAAATTTAATTATTATATATGATATATATGGTATAAATATGATATTAATTACATATTTATTAATCTAAAAACATAATATATATTGTTTTCTTTCTTACCTTTTCACTCAATGAAATATGATAACGTCGTTCGTGTATGTGTGGATTACTGCCTTTACGAAATGATGTGACTCTCTTTTCATCACCACACCAAATAGATGATATATATAAGTATATTTAAATAATTAATAAATTATTTATAATATTATTATAATTCTATAAATATAAAATATTACTTAACCCTTTTCCATAATTATTGTTTAAAAATGGAAACGTTACTCATGCGTACGTACGGTCTATCGTCTCCATGATCATAACATACTTCATTTATCAAAACCATATTTTATGATGGTATTAAAATTATATTTGATGTATAAATATTAAAATTATGTTATAATTATTATTATTTATATTATGTAACTATATAATATTCATAAGAATCATAACTTTGACAACAAAGCACTAATGTGAAAACAAGGCAATTAACACCCGAAATAGTGAAAATAATGAAAAATTATGAATGAATGGTTAATAAAATGTAATAAAAGGATCATAAGTGATATTATAAATATTAATATGGATTTATTAAAAGTTAATAACATGTTTAAAACCACTATATAGGAGTTTAAAACATTTTCACCCAAAAGGAAGTGAGAGGTAAGGGTCTGCATATCAATTTCACTTCATTGAGGCATATTGTAATGTTATGCACCCAATTTAATTTATATGGTGTATATAATAACTTTGAAATATAATATCAAGATTTATTAATAATAAATGGTATTTTATGTTTGAATTTTAGTTATTTCATCTAAGTGGATTTGGGTTGAAAATTACCAAGTGGTAAAAATTTATTGTACAATCTCACTTCCTTTTGTGATTGTTAACTTTATCTTGAAACAATCACTTTATTATGATCATTTTTCATTATAAATTAAATTTATATTAAATATAAATATTCTTTAATGATGGATATGATTATTACCTAAATTTTATACCATTTTTATGTATTATTTTTACTTTGAAATTTATTTGATTGACTAGGGAAATATTGATAAATATGTATCCTTTACTTAATATAGATATTTAATGATAAGTAATTATAATTAATGGATTAAATAGATAATTTAATATGTGAGTAATTATTTGGACCTATAGTAACAGGTGGAGATGGGTATAATACAACCTCTCGTTTCATCAATAGTTTTCATGAGACAAATAATTAGGCCAAATTAAACAGGTTTCTACCTATAGTATTTAAACTAACTTTTGAAAGGTCTTGAAAGTGGAGGTATCATGATATCTAAGATCATGGAATCCAATAATTAAGAATTTACTTAATTATGAATTAATTAATTATTATACATGATATTTTCAAAATAATATTATCTCTGGATGCATTTCATTCTCAGTTTATTGATTAAATGACATGTATTTTTAGTTATTTACCTTGCCATATTAATTATGAATTATCTATTCATACAGTCAAGTAATTTAAATTTCATGTGTGTTAAGTTACTTACCTTTCTATTTTGATTATTATTTATTGATTCATGATATCTTCTGCTATACTTAACCCTTACTAAGCATTTTATCTCACCCTTATTTTTTTACTTTCCCTAGGATATGAAGAAGATATCTTTGAATGAGTTTTCAAGGATATAGTTCATTTGATTTTGTTATGTATTATGTTTTATTTTCTATTACCAATGTAAAATGGGTTTCATGTATGTATCTGGTTCTCCAAAATAGCTAAATTGTTCGGTCCTTTGGGATTTAACCCTTTTTATATATACCAATGTAATAAAGTGAGACACAGGCTTTGGGTTACTCGGGTTGGGGTCATCATAGTTGGTATTAGAGAATTTTTTTAGAAACCTTGGGAATTAGATTTAAGAAAATATTGATTAGGGAATATAACCCTATGATAGAACTTGAGTATAACTATATAAGAATATCCTAAAGTTTTGGTAAGGAATAAATTATGTTTTTTAGCAATAAATACTTGTCTAGATACTACAAGTGGACATGGTTCTAAAATAGAGGTTTCTAGGGTTAATAACTACGAAAAGTGCACATCGGTCTTGACTTGATCACCAATTGATGCATGAAAATGGGCCTTACTATGCACCTACTTTTACACTATTGTGGGATATTCTTAGGATAATGCACATTTTCTTTAAAAACCATTATGAAGGATTTGAAAATAAAAATACCCCTCGAAAAACCAAGTTTATGATGTTGTGATTAATAATGAATATTTTTTTTAATTTATGCTAAGTGTTACAATATATTTAGAATTATACATTATGATTTAAAATTAATAATTTTATGAGATAATCTAGTATATTCCATTTTTTATAAATGAAACCTCGAAGGAATAAGGGTATCAATACTCATGTATAATGTAGAGATTACCCTACCGAGGAAGCCAATATAGCTGGTATTGGAACTGAGAAAATTGTGTCTATATTAGGAAAGTTTAATCAAGTTATGAAAAATAACCATACTCAGGTGAAGAAACCTATTCCATGGTGAGATTATTCTATGTTGGATCACTTTATATAACAGAAGACCCCATCATTTGGTGGGACTATTAATACAATTATAGCCAAACAATGGATTAAGTCTCTAGAAAAGATATTTATAGCCTTGGGATGTGGTGAAAAGGAAAATGTTACGATAATAGTGTATTTTATCAAAGGATATGATGATCAATAGTGGTTGTTAATCTAGAATACTAGAGAGTAATATGAAAAAGGACTCATGTAATGGAAATATTTTAAGGATACATTCTTCCACAAATATTTCCCTCATGAGTAACAAATTGAGATGAAGAGAAAGTTACTTACCAGAAACCAAAAGTAAGAAGAAAGTGTTCAGGAGTATGAAGTAACATTTACAAGTTCATATAGGTGTGATATGAATTTCATACACAATAGGGTGTGCAAGATTGACCATTTATTTAAAGGTATTAAGCCAAGTCTCTGAAGGGAACTGGTCTCTCAAACATTTTCTTCATATAATGAAATAGTTTTATGTTCTTTAAGGATAGATAAATAATTCTAAAATTCTTATAGTTTTTATGGGAAGAAAGAGAATAATAGTAAGATATAGTAAAAAATAGATAATGGGAAGAAGGGAAAGAATAATTTTCCCAAAAGTGATAATTATAGAAAGAAACACCCTGGTACTTTCTTGAAGGGAATGTGAGTTTGATACAAGTACGGATTGAAATTCCACCATGATCATGATTTTAAGGGAAATAAATAAATTTCCAATGTGAAATGATTCCAATATAAGGATATGGGGCACTACACAAATAAATTCCCTAAGCATCAAGGGAATATACCCCAGAATAATTTAAGGGATCAAGGTCGGTCGGAATGGCCTGAAGGCCTTCATTTTTTATTATTTTTGATAATCCACCTTTCAAGGGGTGAGGTGGAACCCTTAAAAGGCCTGAAGGCTTAGAGATAATTATATGACCTGTAGGTATTAGAGGGAATCATCCAGACAAGACCACTTGGAACTGCTCCTCCCCAGCATATGTCATGATATCAGCACTCCACCTTCGCAGGGCTAGTTGGCTAGCTGTCCTATGCAAAGCTGCTTAGGCCTGGTACCAATGAAAAATCAATACCCTCTCATTCTTCCAAATCCAGTTAGCTATACTCAAGTGAATGCGCCTACCCTGAATCCTCATCTGAATCCTTGTTCCTTGTAGTCAAACCGGTACATCTGAATTCAAGTGGACCGAAGGTCTTGGGGTGTTATTAGATAATTTTTGATAACCATTTTTGTTTTAGTAAAAACAGGAGGAATATATTGTTACTATTTTATAGATCTTACGATCCGTTAAAAGTTAATTTGAGTTCTCTAAGTATAAAAAAGTTTATTTTTGGATATTCATTTCTTGGATTAAGATATGAAGTGGAAATTGATCGAAGCACAACCAAAGGGTGAAATTGTGCTTATAAAAAACATCTAGTAAGTACATTCCCATATATTATTAAAGAATAAAATAATTCTTAAACTTTTGGAAAAGGATATTTTTTTTCCTAGTATCATTGTTTCTAAAAATATCAATGAAATTTTTCATACCTCTAGTCTATGTATTTGTGGTCATTAACTTCCTCCCGACCATGTTCTCTATCACTCACCATTAGTATTTGGGTGTTAGTGTTCTCTTCTATGTCTATATTTTGACTTCTCACATATGTTATCCTATTTGAAAACCTAGTATGTGTTATTACATATGGATGTTTTACTCCCCTTTCTCTCTTATTTAAAGGATATTTTATTAACCCTTTTTATGATGTGGGTTTTCAACAAATGAATTTTCAAATATCAAACCCGTGATTATCAAGATGAAGTTTAAATTTTGAGGACACAATTTATTTAATGTGAGAATAATTTAGCACCCCCAAATTTAAAAATAATAATATTGTGTTTGATAGTGTATGTGACACACAACACTGAGCTTAAAAACCCATGAAATATATTTCTTTAAATTTAATCTCTTCGATAGTTTTTGGAATACGTAACCCCAAGTATAAATGAATCATAATATATTATACCATTATAACCTATCCATTAAATTGAAGTTTATGAATAGTAATTAATAAATTAATAAAATTATGTTTATCTATTTATTAGAAATAAAATAATAATCAATTAAAAGAAAAAGAAATGTTTTCTGAAAAACTGTGTTTTTTTAAAAGATAGTTTAGTCATGATTTGCGCTCATAATATAAAATTATTTGTTAAAACTTTTGGAAAATTTATTATAAAAAATTAACTTAATTTTATAAATCATAATATCACAATTATCTCAGGTTTAATTTTAGGGATTTTTCTGAAATGTTTCATTTTTTGATGAATAGTTAAAAATACTAAATTTAAAAACTGCCTTTTTGTTTAAATAATTTATAGTGTTTAATTATATTTTGAATTAGTTTTAAAGTAAAATTAGCCAAATTTTATATAAATTAATCAAATTTATGCCATTGGAATAATTTTTAAATTAAATTTTGATATAAAAATTTGTAAACTTGTGAACATTTTTTCTTTAAAAACACATTTTCTTATCGTGTATGCGGGATTAATTTTAAATTAAATACTACATATTATATGAATTAATTTTTTAAAAATGGGTTCCATATTTAAAATAATAATAATTTATATTATATAATATGTTCAAATTAATTTTTGACCAAAACGAATAGTGAAAACTGTAAAAATTATCTATCGTGGTTAAGGTAAATATGGATTTATTAGGGGTTAAACTAAAAAGATAAGGGTTAAATTGGCCTAATTTTTTTTATAAAATATATTTTATATCCATATTTAGACATTATAATTTCTAATTATCTATAATACTTTATTTTGGACCCTTTTTTCTTTTAAGAAACACAGGTACACCTTTTTCTTTTCAAAAATTACAAGTGTACCACTCACCTCACTTATAAAAGGCCACCCTCTGTCCTCTCTTATTAATACATTAAATTAATTTTAATTCATTATATAACTTACAAAATAACTTATAATTTCCATACTCTCATCCTGGAATCCTTTTTTGGGAAAAAATCCAACCTTGGAAGGCTCTGGTGCAAACCTAAGGAGGATACCTAAAGAAGAGGTGACATTCTTCAATAAGAATTTTTATTTTATTTATTCATCCACCTCCGTAAATTATTACTAAAAAAGTATGATATAATAAAATAAATATATTACATATAATAATATTTTTAGGACAATTTATTTATCTACAACCACCCCAATTCTATCAAATGGGTTATGAAATTATTATTTGTGTGTACATAAGACTACCGCCTCACGAACTGATCTCATTTATTTTTCCGTTACCACCTCTAATGGTTAAGTATGGAGATGGATATAAAGTATATATATTATAATTATAAAATAATTATACCTGTGGATTCATTATATCATATAAAACCTTTTTTACTTTCTATTCCATAGGAGATACGATAATGTCGCTCTTGTGTATGGTGGACTATCGCTTTGCGAAGCAATGTGATTCATCTTTCAATAACGCTTTACATGAACACTGATAAGGATAAAGTTAATGATTATATATGATATAGATAAAATAATTATTATTTTAATAACATATTTATCATTCTTAAAATATAATATATATCATTTTATTTCTTACCATTTCACTCAATAAAATATGATAACATCCTTCATTTACATGTGGACAACTGCCTTCATCAAATGATGTGACTCTATTTTCATCACCACACCACATGGATAATATATATAAGTATATTTAAAGAATTAATATATTATTAATGATATATTTATCATTATTGAAAGATAAAATTTTACTTAACCCCTATCCATAATTGTCGTTGAAAAATGGAAACATTACTCTTGAGTACGTACGACCTACCGTCTCCATGATCATAACATACTTAATTTCTCAAAACAATATTTTATGATTAATATTAAAATTATAATTGATGTATAAATATTATAATTATGTTATTATTGTTATTATTTTTATAATGGAACTATATAATATGCACAAGTATCAAAAATTTCATGACAAAGTACAAATGAAAAAATGAGGCAATTAACACCCGAAATAATGAAAATAATGGAAAATTATTAATGAATGAGTAATAATAAGTTATAAAAGGATCATATATGATATTAAAAATATTAATATAGTTCTTGTATAAGATAATAATATTTTTAAAACCACTATACATGAGTTTAAAATATGTTCATCCAAAAGGAAGCATTAGCTAAGGGACTTCATCTCAATTTCCCTTCATTGAGGAATATTGAAATGTTATGCATCTAATTTATTTTATATGGTGTATATAATATCTTTGAATTGTAATATCATGATTCCTTAATAATTCATGTAATTTTAAGTTTTAATTTGAATTATTTTATTAAATGGTATTTTAATTGAAAATTACCTAGCGGTAAAAAGTTATTGTACAGTCTCACTTTTGTGATTATTAACTTTTTCTTAAAACAATCACTTTCTTGTGATAATTTTTCATTGTAAATTAAATTTATATTAAATATAAATTTTACTAAATTATGAATATTATTATTTCTAAAACCCTATACCATTTTTACATACAATGTTTACTTTAAAAGTTATTTGATTAATTGAGAAAATATTGATAATTTATTCCCCTTAATCAATATAAATATTTGATGATAAGTCATATTGATTCATGGATTAAATAGATCATTTGATATGTGAGGAATGATTTGGAATTGGAGTGATGGGAGGGTACTGGTATAATATATTCCCTTGATGCATCGGTAGGTCTCATGAGATAAATAAGTTGGCCAAATTAAATGGGTTTCTACTTATAATATTTAAGCTGTATTGTGAAAGGTATTTATAGTAGAGGTATCATGATACCTGAGATCATAGAATCCAATAACTAAACATTTTATTCATTAAGAATTTAGTTATTATTATCCATCATATTTTCACAATGATATTATCTCTAGATGTATTTCATTCTCAGTTTATTGAATAAATGACACATGTTTTTAGCTATTTACCTTTACATATTGATTATGGATTATCTATCCATGAAATCAAGTTATTTAAATGAAATGTGTATTCAGTTATTTACCTTTCAATATTTATTATTCTTTATTTATTCATGATATATTCCACTTTACTTAACCCTTACTAAGAATATAAACTCACCCTTATTTTGTTTCCTTTCCCCAGGATATGAAGAAGAAATATTTGAATGATTTTTCAAGGATACAATTCATTTGATTTTTTTATGTATTATGTTTTACTTTCTATTCCCAATGTAAAATGGGAATCATATATGTAAATAGTTCTCCTAAACTACTAAACTGATAGGTTCTTTAGGATTTTTCCCTTTGTATCTATGCCAATGTAATAAAGTAAGACACTAGTTCTGGGATACTAGGATTGGGGTCATTATATTCTATCTTAAATGGGAAGAAATATGTTTATATTTTAGTAGATGAATTATATATATATATAATTGGGTATTATTTATAGCTCAAAAAATAATCTTATTCCTATTTTTCTAAGTATGATAAATTTTTATAAAATATTACTACATTTAGAATTAATTCCTTAAAAAGTGATCATGAACATGAGTTTGAAAATCCAGATATTGAATCATTATTCTCATAACATTTCTATAATCATAAATTTTATGCTCTTAGAACCTCACAATAGAATGGAGCACACTATTAAAAAATAGGCCTTTAATAGCACTAACTTTTATCAATTCTAGAAAAAAGCACTGATAAAGGTTCCCTTTATCACTGCTAAAATAAGTGATGATAAAGGGTACCTTTTATGAGTTCTATTTTAGAACTGATAAAATATACCCTTTATCATTGCTTTTTTATTTATCACTGATAAAGGGTAAACTTTATTAGCGCTTTTCTTTAGCATCAATAAAAATTAACCTTTATCGGTGCTTTATTTTTAGCATTGATAAAGGGAACCCTTTACCAACTCTTTATTTTTAGCACTGATAATGGTCCAGAATAAAATGAAATAATTAAATAAATAAAAAATAAAAACGATTTTGTTAAAAAAATATTAATTAAATAATTATTTATAAAAATGAATAAATTGATTATATCATATATAAATTATAAATACTAATAAATAATATATATTAAATATATAGATATATGTAAAATTAGATTTAAATAAATATAAATTAAAAATTAGAAAATTAAGAAAAATATTAAACATTTTATTAATTGAATAATTATTGATAATATTAATAAATAGTGTATATTAAATATATTGATTTATATGAATGTATATAAATATGATTTATATAATAAAAAATATTTATGTTTTACATTAAATAGTAATA
This sequence comes from Viscum album, assembly GCA_963277665.1. Taxonomy (NCBI): domain Eukaryota; kingdom Viridiplantae; phylum Streptophyta; class Magnoliopsida; order Santalales; family Viscaceae; genus Viscum; species Viscum album. The sequence continues at coordinate 671,760,345 of OY728161.1, read as the reverse complement.
TATTTAGTGAAGAATGGTTTATAATTAAAAATTAATATGAATAAAAAATAATGATTAATTGAATTGAGTAATGGATATAACTAAACATCGTTTGATTTTTCAATTTAACATATATCAAAAATGTGTTATATTGATTTCACATACATATACATAATTAATACATTTTTATATACAACACACACACACAAATATTTACATAATTAATGAAATATTATATAGAAATGCATACACCTAATATTTATGTAATTTATTCAAATTTTAGTATTCATTTTATAATTTCCTTATAACATGATACATTTAATATATCATGTCTTTAATCATTAAATTTTATTTATTTATTTTTTATTTAACTATAGTTAGGTATTAATTCATTTTTAATATTTAATATTTAATATTTTTTATTTTTTTGGGAATATAATCAATTTTATTATTTATTTATATATATTTATTTACTATGTTTTAATATTTTCAATATGTAGTCATATTTATTCCAATATATATCTATATTTTTTTAATAAATTATATTTAATTAATAAAACTTATTTATTTTTTCAATATTGTTCAAGTGTACTCATTTTTAATTATTCAATTTCACACATTTTTGACATGCATGCACTTAAAATTCAATATTCATTAATAATTGTTGGTTAGATTAGGACACTCAAGAGGGGGTGAATTGAGTTTCTTTAAAAATTTATGTTAAAAACCTTTATTTAAAAATACCCCAATTTAAAATTCAAACAACCTAGTTAACCAAAGTAGCAGATTTATAAGAGTTTTGAATATTTTATTAATTTCTCCAAAGATTGACTAATTCTCAGTTATAGGAATTAGAAAGATTGATATAAATTTTTAAAGTAATTTACTAAATGAAAAACAATTATAAACACTATCTAAGATTAACAATCAAAGTAAAATTCAGTTTTATGAAATATGTGTCAAAGTAGAGAAAATTAAATTTGAAAACACAAAAGATAAAACAAGAGGTTCAGTCTCAAAGAGAGACCTAATCCTCTCCACTTGGTGATCACATAAAATTGATCAGTTTATATTAAAAAACTTGATCTACACCCTGGATATGGGATTACAATATCATAAAAAGCTATCTAGGTCAAAATGGACCTCTACAATAGTTATATTTGGGAAAATAACCCGGTCACATAGGTACCTATTCCATAGTTGTACGTAGGTTTAAAATGGTGTGAAAATTTGAGTGAGTGATGATATCTTGTATCCTACATCTTGGCATGGGAGACAACGTGTGGTTATACTATAGACACATACACACTGCTCGAAAATTAGTAAAATTATACACAACAGAGTAGAAATAATGAGAGAGGGTTTAGAATGATCTGAGTAATGTTCTTGATGCTTCCAAAATCCTTGAGTAAAGAATATGTGGAACTCGAGTCCACTTCTAGAAATAAACACCAAAATAGAGTTTTTTGGAAGCTCTGTGTTCTAGTTTCTAGGAAGAGACAAGATGCTGTTCGAAGGTTCTCTTCACTAGGGTTTTGTTGCTGCAGGAATGTTGGGACTTTGGTTCTCAGCAAATCCTTCTTATTCACAGTTAGCAAGAATGAGTGTTCTTCATGTTTTCTTCTTGATTTCAATTTAAAGGTTCACTTGTTATATCACTATTTATTTTTTATATTCTATAGAGGTTGAAAATAGGCACAATACTTAACATGAGGGCTTCCTCGTACCTCGTAATGTTCTCTAACAATGAATGCAAAAGATAGAAAAGGTCATTAATATAATAAGCATTAATGAGTTTCATAAATATGATGGTTATAATTAATTTTAAATTTAAGAGTAAAGAAAATTTTTTAAGTATTGAATGGTAGGTCATTATGTCGGTGACTTATTATATCAGTGACTCCTTTTTTTGGTGAATCCTTTTATTGGTGAATCCTTCTATCAATGACTCCTTCTATCAGTGACTCAATGCATCATTATGTTAGTGCATTGGTGTCACATACTATTGGTGACTCATTATTTCAATGGATCAGACTATCAATGACTCAATATTGTATCTTTTGGTGAGTTGTTCGTTCTGTTGGTGAATCATTTGTTCTGTCGGTGAGTCATTCTATCGGTGAGTTGTTCTTTCGATGAGTCATTAGTTCTGTCGGTGAATAATTTTTTCTTCTGATGACTCATCTGTGCTGTTGGTGACTCATCTATGCTATCAGTGAGTCATGACTATTGGTGACTCAGTGTCTATGACTTAAACTATCAGTGAATCATAATTGGCCATGTCTGTTTACATGACTTATTGTATAGACATCAAAAGAATAAGTTAAACTTATAATTAAACATATATAAAAACAATTAAATATTTTTAGACTTAAATAACCATTATTGGACATAAATTAACATGATTTTACATGATTTTTTATTTTTAAAACTGGAGAGGGCCAACAATCTCCCCCTTTTTGATGATAAAAAATCATGGCATTATAAAGTACAATCAGCGGATTCATAATAATAAAATTAGGTATTCTTCTTACTACCACCATATTTAAACTAATGAATAATGATTATAATGCTTCTTATTTTATCCCCCTTTTGGGATCATCTAAAAGAGTAAATGCAGTAAGTAATAAAGATCAAGGAAGAAAATAAATAATCAGAGCATGAAAAGATACTAGATTTCATTAGTAAGGAAAAATACATTGGAGATTAAAGTTCAAAAAATACAGCAAATAATCTCTATAAAGCAAGTTATCCAAACTACTTATTCTTCTTTAAAGAGGAATATAGTGTGGCCTTTCCCTTATCATAAGTAGAAACTGTAGGATTAGATGTAGAATTAGTGTTTGGATGTTCAGAATGAATTTTGAGATAGGGAAAAGGAACTCCAAGAAGGACTTAAGGGGCCAAGCTGGGATAAGTGGAGGAAGGAGGGCCAATAATCTCCCTAAAAATAACAGGAATAATCTTCCTAAAATCTTGATAAGGATTCATTATCAAAGAAGGCATGTTAGCAGGAGTATAGCTAGCAGGTTCTATAGGTGGTGTAATAGGAGTGGTAGGAGGGGCAACAATCGCAGTACTCTAGACATGTAGTTAAGGCTTGAGAAGGTTGATGAAATCCATGATTATCTCTCCACAATACTACATAGAATTTGTTAAATCTTCCTTATTTTCAATGAACTGTGAAATTTTAGGAGTAAACTCTTTGAGCAACTTAACTTGATATCTGAAGGCTTGGGTCACAGGAGGAATTATCAGGTTCTCAAGTAAAAGCTTTAAGTGACTATCTATATAATTCTGTGTGTATGTCCTCTTGAAATAAAACTCCACTTTTTTTGGTGATTTACTCTTGATAAGCTATATCCTAGTTTGAATAAAATCTGACCATGTCATAGATATGATCACAATTTTGCATGATTTTTGAAAGAATTTTCTGATCAGTTCCACCCATCATGGTTCTCATCTCTTATCTAATTACAGTCTTGACCATCTCTATGTTTAGAGGATGAGATATAAGATCTTACAAGATAGATGCCCCTTAAACAATGTCTCTCAAATATTTACTTAACTAGATTAGGATTTCACTATTTAAATGGTTGATTACTAATTGAAGTTCTTCCCTTACCACTGTTTGAATCGCTTCACTATTTGGAGAATCAATAGGAGGAACATAGAGAGCTGGAACCATAGATGATGAGGAATTTTTCACTACATCCTTAACTACTGACTTCAGAAGGGAAAAATCAAGGGTTGGAGTATCATCATCAATATGGGATTCAGGAGAGATGTCATGACGTTGCAAAGCTTGGTCTACAATGTCTTTGTACTCACTAATAAATTGGATAACAACAGCTGTAAGCTTGACTATTTCATTAGACACCTCCTGATCAACTGTCTTAACAACTTTCAAAACTAGTACCAACCGAGGTTTGATCTCGGAAACAACTCTTTCTACAATCAAGTCTATATCATTCTCACTAAATAGTTCCATAGGTGTAAGCTGATCTTGAGGGACTAAACTAACAACAACTAACATTTCTTCCTTAAAGGAATTGAAGTCTACCTTAGATACATAATCAGAAGGAACTGGTATTGGAGCTAATGAAACTGTTGTAGGTTCCTCAACTACTGATCCTATTGAAACATCTATCCTCTCCTCATCATCTGAATCTGGATAATCTAGATGAAGGGTAATATAACCAGGGAATTTTTCCCACTTATATAACACATAAGAATCCATAGGAGTGAGTGTATCAGCTATTTCTTTCCTAGCTTGAGGTTCCCCCTCAATTTGATCTCTCATGACTTGTTACTCCCCCTCAACATGAGGTATTCTTATAAAATACACCAACTAAGGTACTGGGCCTACCAGTGCTCTCTTTGTATTACCAACTTCAATTACTTCTTCTGCCTCAGCACCGGATTCTGTAGGACCAGGAGGTTCTACAGTCTGTTCCTAATTCTCAAGACCATCCAGTTCTATATTGGCACCTTGATCATAACATAGATGATCAGAATCACTATTACTTTCACTACTTTCACCACTTTCATTCTCAAGTTCATCTCCTTCACCTCTACTATCACCTTCTCCATTTTTATGATCAGATTCTTCATCCCCTTCTTCCTCACTATCAGATCCGCTGCCACTTTCTTCTTCTTCTCTGTATGCTTCTTTTTCTTCTCTAGATTCCTCTTCTGAATCATTTGATCTACTTTTATATTCCAAAATACCAGATTCCTCAGTTTTTTCATCATAATTATCACCAAAAATAGGTTCATTTGATGGAAGATCTAGAGGTGGATTAGTTGGACCATATGACATTCCCCCTAGACTTTCTGCAATATCTGGATCACTCCTATCATCTATAGGAGACCCTTCTTCTCTAGAATATTTAGCTTCCTCTTCATCATACTAGACAACATTAACATCTGGTTCTAGACCAGGATTAGTCACATCTCTCAAACTAGTAGAATGATCAATAGGATTGAAATTTTCATATAGCTTCTCATTATCTTCAACCCACTCTCTCTTCTAAGGATTCCAATTTATCTTTAATCTCTTGAAAATATACTTAATTAGGTATATACCACTACAAGTAAAAATGGTTTCTTAATCTTCACTTACACATCCTTTGGATTTTAGCATGGTAGATATCATTCTTGGATAGAATAAATAATTAGTCTTACAATATAGATTTATCATCTCACTTATATGGACTATAAAATACCTACACAGATTTACCTTATGTCGTTTCTTCAACAAATATAACATATATACATCCTGATATTTTAGTGAGGCAAAGTCCCATTTTTTGGGAAATAACTGGTGTTGGATAAAATTAAATAAAAGTAAACTTTATCCATCCAAATATGAAGCTATAGGCCTTTTGTGATCCTCATTACCAGTTAGCTTCCTCAAAGATATCTCATAGAAAAATAACGGTGGACTACTTCTCTAGTAGTCATAAAAGACTCCTTCATGTGGTACATTGAGGCATTCTACCCAATGCCTTAATGAAAAAGATAATATCCTTCCATTCACTACTAATTTGATGCAATACATGTCACTACCTTCCAGAATAAACTTAGTATAAAGATAAAACTCATGCACAAGCTTTGGGTAATATGGAATTTCATTATTTAAAAACCAATCTAGACACCCTTGAGTTTGAAAGACTATTAATAGAAGAGACTTACTAGATAATAACCATTCAGAGAACACTTCCTTATTAGGTGTTACCAAATGATTTTCAAGACCTGGATTAACATTCTTAGGTCTCCATGAATCTCCTTTTTGCCTCTTATCAGGTTACGATTCATCTAAAGATACTTTGAAGACACACTTCACTCTAACCATTTTTAAGGTTTAGTTAATGGTAGGAAGGTGAAAGGTCTGAGGTTAAAGGGAGCAAGGGTAATAGTGTAAGAGTGGAAGTATGAGAGTAAGAAATAGGATGGATCGACTCAATTTTATCATTTAGGGATATATAACTCATAAATAGAGTAAACTGGGTTAAAATTAAATGAAATAAATAAAAACACATCATTTTGGTAAAATAAAATAGATACATACAATGAGTTCCACCGGCAAGTTCCCATCGGTGAGACATTAGTGTCGGTGTCAACAAAACAATGGTTTCTGTGAGATATCGGTGTCGGTGAGACATTGGTGTCGGTGTCAGTGGGATAACTGTATGTGAGACACTATCAGTGTTGGCATGACATAGAATGACACTTTCGGTGTTGGTATGACATTGTCAACATGACACTGTCGGCGTTGACATTAAATTTTCAAGATGACACAGTCAGTGCCGGAATGACATGTCAGTGTCCTATCGGTGTGACCTCCACACTAAGTTTTAACATAGATTTATTGATAGTAGGTCCTTACAAATTAATCATCCCTAATTTATGTCTGATGTAAGTCATCCTCTTAGAGTTCAATATCTTAGTGAATATATCATCAAGATGATGTTCTATGCCAAAAAATTCTAGAGTTATAACACCTTTTTTATAATGATCTCTCAAAAAGTGATGTTTTACATCAATATGTTTTGTTCTTGAGTGAGATGATTCTTTGATATGTTAATAGCACTTGTATTATCACAATTTATAGGGACATGTCTAAACTGATATTCATAATCTAGTAAAGTGTGTTTCATCCACAAAACCTGAGCACAAAAACTACTAGCTGTTATGTTTTTAGCTTTGGTTGTAGATACGGTAACATAATTTTTCTTTTTTACTACACCATCATACTAGAGACTTTACCAAAAAGTGACATGTTCCAAAGGATCTCTTTCTATCTATATTACAACCACCAAAATAATCATCTGAATAACTAAATAAATCTAATGATTGTCCTCTAGGATAGAATAATCCTAAGTTGGTAATACACTTGAGGTATTTAAAAATTCTTTTAACAATATTTAAATGAGATTCTTTAAGAATAGATTAAAAATTTACACACATAAACACACTGAACATGATATCAGGCCTACTAGTTTTCTAGTAGAGTAGACTTCCAATCATTCCTCTACAAGTGGTTTGATTAATAGATTTACCATTTTTATTAAGATCCAACTTATAGGTGGTACTCATTGGAGTATCACTACCTTTTTTACTATCAAAGCCTAACCTTTTTAAAAGGTATTTAGTATATTTAATTTGATTTAAAATAACACCTTCTTTACTTTGAGATAATTTATATCTAATAAATAATTTTAGTTCTCCCATTAAACTCATTTCAAATTCACTTTGCATCATTTTTGAAAAATAAATACATAAATAATTCTTTGAAGATCCAAAAATAATATCATCAACATATATTTGAACTACTAAAACATATTTAAATATTCTTTTTATAAATAAAGTAGGTTCAGATATACCTTTTGTAAAACCTTTATAAATAAGAAAAGTACTTATCCTATCATACCAAACTCTAGGGGTATTTTTTAAACCATAAAAATCCTTTGTTAAATTAAAAACATGATTTGGAGAATAAGTGTTTGTAAAACCAGGGGTTTTCCAACAAAAATATCCTCAATTATATACCCATTTAAGAATAAACCTTTTTTACATCCATTTGATATAGTTTAAAATTTATATGAGCTACATATGCTAGCAGGATTCTAATGGCTTCAAGTATAGAAATTGGTGCCAAGGATTCCTCATAGTCAATACCTTCTTCATGATTATATCCTTGTGAAACCAATCTATCCTTCTTTCTCACAATGGTTCCTGCTTTATCTAATTTGATTCTAAAGACCCATTTAGTGCTTATGGTCAATGTGTCTTTAGGTCTATCCACTAGTTTCCAAACTTCATTTCTTTCAAATTGATTCAACTCTTCTTACATATACATCACCCAAAATTCATCATTGATTGTATCATTAATGTTTTTGGGTTCAAACTGTGATAATAAGGCTTGATGTTCAACCTAGTTCCTAATAGAAGCTCTAGTTTGTGTCCCTTTATCTAAGTATCTAACTAAAACATCTAAGGGATGATTCTTCAGGGTTCTAATAGATCTAGAAAAGTAAGAACTATCTATTTCAGGTTCATTCATAGGTTCAGGTTCACTATGATTAGAGTTTGGAGATTTTACAAAACTAGAATATTTTTCACTTTTCTTAACAGTATAGTTATGGGGTTTAGTATTTCTGTCCATATTGGACAGATCATCCTCAATATTTTCAAGAGGGGTTTTAGGTTCATGTGGATCTGTTTCATCAAATTTTACATGCACATATTCTTCCACACATTTGGTTATTTTATTAAAAACTCTATAGGATTTACTAGAGGTTGAGTAACCTAAGAAAATTCCTTCATCACTTTTGGTTGAAATTTTTTCAAGATTTTCCTTTGTATTAAGGATTTAAACTTTTCAACCAAACAATTTGAAGTAGTTAACTTTGGGTTTCCTGTTGTTTCATAGTTCATAGGGGGATTTATTAATAATTGGTATGATTAAAACTCTATTAATGATATAAAAAGTTGTATTCAAAACTTCTTCCCAAAATTAAATAGGTAAATCATATTCATTAATCATTTTACAGGCTATTTCTAGTATGGTCCTATTTCTTCTCTCTATAACTCCATTCTGCAGGGGTGTCCTATAAGCATAGAAGTTATGACTATGGCCATTATGTGAGAAAAAATATTCAAACTATTGGTTTTCAAACTCATGGCCATGGTAACTTCTTAAGGATTTAATTCTAAGAACACTTAATTTTTCTACTATTTTATCATACTTGGTGATGTAAGAACAAAATTCACTCTTGTGAGATAAAAATAAGGTCGAAGTATACCTAGAGAAGTCATCTACAATAACATAGACATAGTGATTCCCATTATGACTTGAAACTCTAGATGGTCTAAAAAAATCCATGTTAACCAACTCAAGAGGTTGAGAAGTTGAAACTTCTTTCTTTGGTTTGAAAGATATTTTGTGTTGTTTTCCCTTTTGACAAGGATTGTAGACTTTATTGCTTGGAAATTCTAGTTTGGGTAGATCCTTGACTAACCCTTTCCATGAAATCTTTCTAAGTGAGTGAGTGTTACAATGGACTAATATCTTATTCCAAATCAATGATTCTTTATGAAATACACTTAAGAAAGAAACATTTTGAGAATCTATAGAATCCAAATTCACAATATAAACATTCTTATTTCTAAAATTAGTAAATACTAATTAATTTTTAGAATTAAACACATAACTTACATCATTTTAAAATTTAACATTGAAATCATCATCACCTAACTGAAAGATACTAAGTATATTGTACTTTAATCTATCAACAAAAATTAATTTGGTAATTAAAATTGAATTATTGTTACTGATTTGGAAAAGGACAATTATTTTCCCTTTATCATTGTCACCAAAAGTGACATTCCCACCATTAATATTTATAATATTCTTGAAGCTCAAGTAGTCCCCTGTCATGTGTCTTGAACATCCACTGTCCAAGTGCCATAAGATTTTACATGAGTTTTTTAAACATGCTTCCTACAAAGTTAATTTAAACAAGAAAAGATTTTGGTACCCAGGATTTCTTGGGTCTAGTAATATTAGTAATTAATGAATTGGGAACCCATAATTTCTTCATAGGTTTCCTATAAAACTTTGTAGAGTATTAGAAAAGTAAAATCTATTTGGAATAGAAAAACTAGTAGAAAAGAACTTTTCACTACTGGAACTTGTAGTAGACTGTTCAAACCTAGGTACGAAGACAAATTTTTCATATTTCGATACGAAATTATTTTTAACAAAGTTTCTTTGTCCTGGTTGATAGCCTATACCAGTAGCATATTTTGGTGCAAACTATTTACCAAGAATTTGTATGAGAGTTTTCTTTCCATTGGTAAAATTTTCTCAATCCTTTTTCAATTTCTCATTTGATAATTTAATCTCATTATTTTTATTTAAGCAATTGTGAATTCTTCACTTTTTCTATAGTAAGATTAGATTTAATAGTAGAGGTCAGTGTAATGCCCTGACCCCAATTACCCAAAGTCGGTGCATTATTACATAACATTGGCATGATCATAAGAGATAAAGTCCCAAAAGAATGATTAGTTTAATATCCTTGGAAGTACTAGATGCATACATAAGTTTTACATTACATTATGAAATGGAAAAACAACAAAATTGTGTTCCCTTTGAACACACTCATATCCCTTATCCTATTACTACAGGTTAATCGTAATATATGTCTTCACATACTGGAAAAAATAAAACATAAGAAAGTGGCGAGCTCAGGTGCTTAGTAAGGATAACAATATAGTGAAACTTTCATAAATAAGCATAAACATTTAATGCAATTTACAAGACTAAAACACAAGCCTTTTAAACTTAAACTTCAGCATAATATGAAAAATATAAATTAAATAATTCCATTTACTTATTCATGTGGATATTATACTAGTCGAATAATCAAATGTAGTATCAATAGAAATTTCATAATGATAGATTTCACAATGTCGGACATCATATCCACATAATCAAGGCATCATGCCAAGAATAAAAATAATATTTTGTCAAGAACTTATGCCAAGTCCCTAGTTTGTCTTATGAGACCTACCAATGCATCGAGGAGAAATAACAGACTCCACTCGTCGCTTACTAAGTCCAATTCATTCCTCATATGAAAATGTTGAAACATAACATAATCATTCATATTAAAAATAACATATGAAATGTTAATAATTTAACCATAAACCATGAATGGTATAAAAATAACACATCCACAGTAAAAAATATCACAAAATTTTCAATACAATATCGAAGATTATATCATAATAAATCAACTTCAAACAAATGTAAAATCCATCAAAGGATGTTGACATAGATGAAATCAAAACTATTTGAGAGAAATATCTCTTTCTATTTTGAAATCATTTAAAATTCACATAATTATAATTTTTTTTGAAAATATTCTTATAAGATTGTAAGGGAAGCTTCAAAGGTGTTACAACGACATAAAATAGCCACAGTCTCCGTGTAATGCCCCGACCCCAGTTACCCAGAGTTGGTGCATTATTACATAACATTGTAATGATCACAAAAGATAAATTCTCAAAAGACCGATTAGTTTAGTAGCCTTGGAATCACTAGATACATTCATAAATTTTACATTACATAATAAAGTGAAAAACTACAACAACATCTTGTCTCCGTAGACCACACTCATATCCTCATACTATCCTAGTAGGTCATTCATAAAATACTTCTTCACATCCTAGGAAAAATAAAACATAGAAAGGGGTGAGCTTAGATGATCAGTAAGGATAACAATATAGTGGAAACTTTCATAAATAAACATAAACATTTAAGGCAATGTGTAACTAAAACAAAAGCCTTTTAAACTTGAACTTAAGCATAATATGGAAAAAATAAATTGAAATAATTCCATTTACTTATTCACATGGATATTCTACTAGTTGAATAATCACATGCAATATCAATAACCACTTTCATAATGGTGGAATGCATAATGTTAGACTATCATAACCACATAGTCAAGGCCTTGTGCCATGACTACAAATAAGATTTTGTCAAGGCCTTGTGCCAAGACACTAGTTTGTCTCATGAGACCTACTAATGCATCGAGGAGCTATAGTGAGATCCACCCGTCACTTGCTAAGTCCAATACATTCCTCATATGAAAAGGTTTAAACATATAATAAACATTCATATTAAAACTGGCATACAAAATGTCAATACTTTAACCATAAAACTTGAATGGTATAAAAATATCACATCCATAGTCAAACATATCACAAAACCTTCAATACAATATGGAAGATTTGTATCATAATAAATCAACCCCAATCAAAAATAATATCCAGTAAAGGATGCTGACATAGTTGAAAATGATGAGTAAAACTTTTTGAGAGAAATATCCTTTTTGTAAAATCATTTAAAATTCACACATTTATAAAGGAAGTAATTTAAAATAGATTTTTTAATCAAAGTGTCCCATAACACATTGAAACTTTTGAATATAATTATCATTTCAAAATATTCATGTTCATATAAATAAATCCTTAAAATCATTTTGAAAACATGGACATTAATTAAAAAGATTTAGAAAGATAAATATTTAAAACATTTAAAATTATGATCTTTATAAAGTGTACCTTTCAAAAATCCTTAAAATATTCATTTTAAAATCATTTTTATGAAAAATAGACATGGATTATAAAAATGTCCCAGTAAATACTTATACATAAAAAATCTTGGATTATAATGAGATTGAGGAATTAACCCTTACCTTGTACTTTTACTTTGTTGAGGGTAGGTTAACCACTTGTATAATGGTGACATAATTGTTATTAAATTATACAAGAATCATATACATCAATATGATATCATATATGATCTTTTAACATTGCTTTGTTAATAATATCTTAGTATTATCATCGTTTCGGGTGTTTAACGAATTGGTTTTCCTTTATATTATTTGTTATGTGAGTCATATTTGTTATGGATGGGATGTATATTTTTCATATCCAGAATGATATAAAATCTTTAAACATTATTTTAATCATCAAATGATAATTTGTCTTGAATTAATACGATGGGGAAGGAATCTCATCATGTTCATGGAGACGGTAATCCGTACGTACGCACGAGCGACAATATCATTCTTTTGATATTAAAATAATATATAATTGGATATTATATCATATATACAGAATAATTATGATGTTATATTTATTATTTACATCAATTACATGTCATTATTATACCCATCCAAAAAATAATAACAATTACACCACGACGTGGAGACGGTAGGCCGTACATAGGCATGTATGGTGACATGTCATTCCAAGGATGGATAGAATAATAAATATGGTTGTACCATATTTTTAATAACATCAAAGTATAAAGAAGATACTGGAGTTATTATTTTATAATGGAAATAAAAAATAAAGAAGTGGAAGAAGAAAGGAACTTGAAAGAGGGTGGTGAAATCAATACCTCTTCTTCGGGTTCTTCCTTTTGATTTGATCAAAAGGGATACTAAAGTTGGCTTTATGACTAAAGGAAGGACTTTAGGATGAAGTGAGGGAATTTAAGATAATATTTGGGAAGGGTTTGGATGATCCAAAAGGCTTTGAAGGTGTGAATTAGAGAGAAGGGGGAGTGCCCTTTTATAAGAGGGGTGAGGGGAACCTTAGGAAAAGCTAGAAATATTATTTTATAATAAATTCATATTTGGTTTCTAATGGCTCCAAACTGATTTATTTCAAGGATAAAGAGGGGATGGGTTGAAAAATACTCAACCAATAGGTTTGGGTCACTTTATTAACCTTATCTTTTAGATTTAACTCTTAGTTAAATAGTTTGACATTTACCACGTCTCTTTATATTTTTATTTTATATAGTTAATAAAATTACTATATACTTCCAAGAGACCCCCAAGTGGTCCATTAATGATAAAAATATCATGATATAAGTACTTTGGCCGAAACTTAGATTTTTAGGAATATAATATCAATTAATAATATAATATTTGTTTTAAAAACTCTTTTATGTCAATTTTGACACTATTTAATAATTGATTTTTGTTAAAGTCTTAAAAACATTATTAATTCGAATAAAATTCATTTAAGAAATACTAACATTTCATATTAACCAATAAATTTATCTTATGTCATCAAAACTTTCAAATTATATTTATTTTAACATTTATAATACCAATTATTTGATTCTTTCATTAATAAAGAAAATACTGCATCATTATTGTTTCATAAATAAATTTAATTATTCAATTTATAAAAATTATAAATAAAATACCATTATTTAGTAAATTGTTTTATATTTATAATTAATATTTATATTCGAAAATATAACATATATAACCCTATGTAATAATTGTTTTTCTAAAAGATACATGCTTATGTCATTTTTTGTATTTACTTTAACTTAATTAATATAAAGTGTCATTATCACTTACTAGTGGCTCCATGGGGTCCCAAAATCGACCCAAAAATGACCATGGTCGGACATGTATCAACCAATAGGTTTAGGACACATTTTAGGGTAATTTTATATTATTATAATATTATTGTTTACCCTTATTTATCGGATTTACCCTTTAACCATGATAAATAAAATATTTATCGAAGTAATTATTCAAAATGTCTAAAAATAAAAGTTACCTATTTACACAATTTTAACATCCTAATTATAAATATGGAATCCATTTTTCTAAATTCTAAACATAGAAGTGGAAGAAATTAATTTAAAATTAAAACCTGTTCTCAAAACAAAAAGCGCGTTTTTAAGAAATAATAACTATCAAAAGATTGACACTTGATTATGTCCAGTTTAAATGTGAAATTATGTCCAATGACCAACATTGAATTAAATGGTAAAAATATAATCTAATTATACTTTAAAATCACTCAAATTCATAATTTATCACTATTAATTATTTTGATTAAAAAAGTTTTTTTTAATTAAAATTTAGAAATTTTCACTATTCACCCAAATATGAAAGTTATCAGAAAAGCAGCAAAAATTTATTGAAACTAAATTATTATATCCCGATTCTAAATAAGAAGTTTATTTTGTCAAATTGAATATATAAAAGTTTCAAATATTGGATTTAAAAAGGGCTCACCATTAAAAGTCGGTAAAAGTGCATTTTTTGAAAAAGACTTCTTTTATCTGGAAAAAATGAATTTGTTCCTATATTATGTCTAAGAAACTCATAATATGGATTATAAAATTATAAGGATTATATAAAGTTCAAAATTCAGTTAATACTATTCATAACTTCTTTTTAACGGCTAGTTTGGTAATTTGTGGTGCGTTTGAACTCGGTGTTGCGTGTAGTGCAAGTTATTGAATTACTTTGAAGAAATAACACACTATGAAATATTGGGGTGTTACACACCGTATATGTTAAAAAACATTCTTTCCTTAATTTTGTCGAAAAGGTCATAAAGAACCTTATTTAGAAAATGAAGAAAAGATTCCTTTATAATTTTTTTATAAAAAGTCAAAAAAGGGTATAAATGACTTTAACCCATAGTATAAAAAATAATAAAAATGTTTTGAAAAATATTTTTAAGAAATACAGATGTGGATGATAAAGAGGTCCCAGTAGATACTCACGTATAAACAACCTCAGATAATGAAGAGATTGTAGAATTAACCCTTACCTAGTACTTTTCCTTGATCGAGGGTACGTTAACCTCCTATATAATAGTTAAATTATTGTTATTAAAATATAAAAGAACCACATACATAAATATTATATCATATATGATATTATAATATTTCTTTTTTAATAATATTTCAGTAGTATCATTGTTTCGGGTGTTAACAGATTTGTTTTCCTTTATATGTTTTGTTACATAAGTCTTGTTTGAATAAGATAGGATGTATTTGATTCATATCCAGAATGATATTAATTTCTTAAACATTATTTTTAATCATAAAATATAAATTATTTTTGAATGGTTATGATGGGGAATGAATTTCATCGCGTTCGTGGAGACGGTAATCCATATGTACGCACAAGCGACAATATCATTCTATTGATGGTGAAATAGTATGTAATTGGATGGTATATCATATATACAGAATAATTAACATGTCATATTTATTATTTATGTCAGTTATACTCATTATTATACCCATCTAAATAATGAAGTGTTTGAATAACAAACTACACCACGACGTGGAGACGGTAAGTCGTACGCACGCACGTATGGTGACTTGTCATTCATAGGATGAATAGAATAATGAATATGGTTGTACCGTATTTATAATAACATCAAAGTATGTATAAGTTACTGGAATTATTATTTTGTTATGGAAACAACAAATAAAGAGGAAGTGAAAAAAGAAAAGAACTTTGAAAGAGGTGGTGAAATTATTACCTCTTCTTCGAGTGTTTCATTTTGAGTTGATCAAAAGGGCTCCTTAGGTTGGATTTTTGATCAAATTAGTGCCTCTAGGTCAAATTGAGGGTAGTTGGAAGGATATTTGAGTAGGGTTTGGCTGAGACAAATGGATTTGGAGGTATGAAATTAAGAGAAGGGGAAGTACCCTTTTATAAGAGAGGTGATGGTCACTTTATGAAAAGTTTGAAATATTATTTTATTATACAATCATATTCAGTTTATAATGGGTCCAAAAGGATTTATTTTGAGGCTAAGGTGGGGTTGGGTCAAAAAACTCTCAACCAATAGGTTTTATACAGGTTTATGTCACCATATTAACCTTATCTTTTAGATTTAACTCTTAGTTAAATAGTTTAACTTTTACCATATATTCTTGTATTATTATAATAAATGGTTAATAAACATACTATTAAAATCCAAGTGAACCCCAAGTGGTTCATTATTGATATATATAACCATATCTAAGTCCTTTGGCTGAAACTTATATTTTTAGGATTATTATATCAATTAATAATATAGTATTTGTTTTAAAAACTCATTTATGTCAATTTTGACACTATTTGGTATTTTGTTTTTGTGAAATTCATAAAAAATTTATCACTTAGAAAAAATATTATTTAATCAAACATAAATTGAAATATTAACCTATAAAATTCGTGTAATTAATCATAAGTCTCAATTTACACTTATTTGGATATTTATAATATCAAATATTTTAGTCTTTCATTAAAAAGGTAATTACTACATCATCATTGTGTCGTAAATAAATTTAATTATTTAATGTCTCAAAATTATAAATAAAATAACATTATGTAAGAAATATTTTTATATTTATAATTAATATTTATAGTCGAATTTATCTTATGTATAACCCTATATTAAAAATGGTTTAGTTATTCAACTTTCAGTTTAACACTTTTAACTCTTCTTTAAATAAAATAATAATAAATGTCATAATCTAATAAAATTGGACCAAAAAGATCATATTTTATTCCTAAGGTTGATTTTGGTCGAAATACACTTATCCAATAGAATTAGGACATGTGTTAGGGTAATTATAACATCATTTTTACCTTTAATTACCCTATTTACTTTTAACCGTGGTAAATAAAATTTAAAAGTTACTATTCACCAAAAATTATTTCTATCCTATTGAACCACATTTTACTTATTGATGTAAACCATTCCTGTCATATTTTTGAAATTAAATTCATAGAAGCGGTAAAATTATATTTTATGCAAATTTGCAAATGCGCCTAAAAGGTGGGTAAAAGGCGTTAAAAAATTCAATAAAAATTTATACATCTAATATTATTATAAAATGACTCTAATAAATTAAATTGAACTAATATAGGTATTATATATCTATTTTTACTTTAAAATAAATTTATGTAAAAATAATAATTATTTAAATAAAAGTTTGTTTTAAACAATAATGTAGTGTTTTTCACTATTCATTAAAAATTGAAAGTTTTCAGAAAAATACCAAAAATTCACCCTAAGCTAATTTTGATATTCTGAATCCAAAAATGAAGTCTATTTTGAAAAATAAAATTTATTAAATTCTAAAAATTGGGTATTACTATTCATAATGACTAGTTTGATTGATCTTGGTGTGCTAGAACTTGAAGTTGCATACAACGCAAGCTATCGAATTATTCAAAGAGAAATGTACCATGGAAGCTTGGGGTGTTACATACTTCCCTCCTTCAAATAATTCCATCCTCAAAATTTCTAGAATACTGCTGCATAAAAAGATTCGGGTGGTTCTTCATCATAATTTCCTCGGGTTCCCCCATTACCTCTTCCATCTTATGGTTTCTCCATATAAAATTTACTAGATGAGTTGTCTAGTTTCTCAACACTTGTTCTCTAGTATCAAGAATCTTGACAGGCTATTCACAATAAGACAAATCAGGTTCCAGTTCTACTTCTTCAGAGTTGAGTACATGTGTTGGGTCAGGCATGTACTTTCTCAACATTGATATGTGGAACACATCTTGAAATTTGGATATACTTGGTGGTATTCCCAAATGGTAAGCTACAACTCCAATTCATTCTAGAATTTAGAAAGGTGCGATGTACCTAGGACTCAATTTACCCTTCTTACCGAATCGTAAAACACCCTTCCATGGAGATAACTTTAAGAAAACATGATCTCCTACTTGAAATTCCAAATCCTTCCTTCAGTTATTGACATAGATCTTTTTCCTACTTTGAGCTACTTTGATGTGGGTTTGGATAATCTTAACCTTTTCTATTGTTTCCTCAACAAGTTGTGAGCCAACGAGTTTTCTTTCACCAACATCATCCCAAAAGGTTGGTGTGTGACATCTCTTTCCATATAATGCTTCCTATGGCACCATTTGGATACTTGAATGGAAGATATTATTATAGGAAAATTCTACCAGAGGTAAATAC
Source organism: Viscum album (assembly GCA_963277665.1). Lineage (NCBI taxonomy): Eukaryota > Viridiplantae > Streptophyta > Magnoliopsida > Santalales > Viscaceae > Viscum > Viscum album. The sequence continues at coordinate 671,742,021 of OY728161.1, read as the reverse complement.
TGATCCCACAGACCTTGAAAGTCCAGTAAGTAAGATCTCAACATTTTTTTAAGGTTTGTCCGTTCTGATTGTCCATCAGTTTGAGGGTGGTAGGCAGTGCTCAAATTAAGTTCAGTATCCAGGGCCTTGTGAAGACTTTTTCAAAATCTTGATGTAAAATGGGGATCACGATTAGAAACAATCGATAGGGGTACTCCATGAAGTATTACAACATCATTAATATATATTTTTGTTAAACATTAAAGTGGAAAATATTCTCTTATAGAAAGAAAATGTGATGACTTGGTAAGATGATCAACAATGACCCATATTGAATCATTCCTTCTAAGATTCTTTGTTATCCTAATGAAAAAGTCCATTGTAATATCATACCATTTCCACTCAGGTATGAGAAGAGGTTGTATGAATCCTCTAGGATGTTGTCTTCCAGCCTTCACCTATTGAAAAACCATACATCTTAACAAATAATAAGCAATCTCTTCTTCATGTTATCCCACCAAAAATGTTCCTTCAAATCTCTATACATCTTAGTGCTTCCAGGGTGTATAGAGAAATTGGAGCTATGAACATCATCCAAAAATTCCCTTTTTAGATCAGGTATATCAGGAACACAAAGTCTCTACCCAAATTTCAAAATTCCATCTTCATATACGAATTCAATCAATCTCCCATCATTCACAGCTTTAATTTTCTTTTTAAACTAATCTTCATTAGTCTGAGAACTTTTTATCCTTTCTAGTAAAGATTTTTTGGAAACCATTTGAAAAATATTGACGTTTCACCTTCCATGATTATTCCCATATCCATCTTTACTAGATCCATGAACATAGGATACCTTTCAACTCTCATCTTGTTCAAAACTCCATGATCCTTTCTGTTCAAAGCATATTCCACCTTATTTACCTTCCCCGGGTGGTAGTGTATAGTGAAATCATAATCTTTGAGTAGTTAAAGCGATCATCTATGCCTCATGTTGAGTTCTTTTTGTGAGAAAATATACTTCAAACTCTTTTGATCAATATATATCTCACATTTTTTACCATAGAGATATTGTCTCCATATCTTCAAAGCAAAGATTACAGCTGCTAACTCAAGATCATGAGTGGGATAGTTTTTTTCATGAATTTTTAGCTGTCGTGATGCATAGGCAATAACTCTACCATTTTGCATAAGGACACAACCAAGTCCTTTCTTTGAAGAATTACTATAAATAACAAACCCATCATTCCCCGATGGTAGAGTCAAGATAGGATAATTGACTAATATTATCTTTAGTTCTTCAAAAAATTCTTCACACTCTTTTTTACAAACAAATTTAACCCCTTTATGTGTGATCTTGGTTAATGGGTTAGCCAATCGGGCAAAATTCCAGACAAAATGCCGATAATAACCTGTTAAACCAATAAAACTATGTACCTCAGTTATACTCATCGGTGCTGGCCATTCGTGTATTGCACTTGCCTTAGAAGGATCAACAGAGACTCCATACTTAGAGACAATATGTCCATGAAAAGAAATCTCTTGAAGACAGAATTCAGACATTCCAAACTTCCCATATAATTCATTTCTTCTAAGGGTTTTCATAATTGTGCGCAAGTGATTTTCATGATCTTAATAGATTTTGGAGTAAACCAAGATATCATCAATAAATACCACTACAAAGTCATCAAGATATTCCTTGAAAACTCTATTCATTAGATCCATGAAGACAGAGGGTGCATTAGTCAGTCCAAAAGGCATTACTATAAAATCGTAATGCCCATACCTGGTACGAAATGTTGTCTTTGGAATGTTTTCCTTCTTCACGCACAACTGATGATATCCAAATCAAAGGTCAATATTTGAAAAATGTTTAGCTCCATGAAGTTGATCAAATAAATCATCAATGCGGGGTAGGGTATAATTTTTCTTTATTGTTATAGCATTGATCTCCTTATAGTCAATGTACAACCTCATAGATCCATCTTTCTTCTTAACAAAAAGAAAAGGGGATCCTCATGGAGAAACACTAGAGAGAATAAATCCATTATTACTAAATTCCTATAGTTGTTTATTTAGTTCCACTAATTCCATAGTGTCCATTCTATAAGGGGTCATTGATATGATCCTTGAACTAAGAATTAAATCAATGGAAAACTCAATTTCTTGTTCTAGAGGATGTCTAGGTAAATCCTATGGAAACACATCAACATATTCTTGAAAAATAGGTCCATCCTCTATTTGAACATTCTTTTCCTCGCCCATAGTTATTTCATTATCTTCCTCCCCAATAATTGAATTTAGTAGAGCTATAGGGGTGGATGTATATATAAATCAAATGGTGATGTTTTTTCTCTAAATATAAGGTATCCTCTTATCATCATCGAAAATTGTAACCTCCATCTTCTTACAAAAAGTTTTCACATCATGGTATGAAAGCCAATCTATACTGATGATTATATCAAATTCAATCATGGGTATGATGATGAGATCAGCAGATAAAGCATGTTTATATGCCCTAATAGGAACTGATTCACAAAATTTTATTGCAATAATACTTCCCTTAGGAGTTTTTACTGAAAACTCCCTTATTAAGTCAAATTGGAAATATCTAATTTTCTTAGCAAAATAGAAAGATATGAAACAATGTGATAATCCAGAATTAAATAAATCATTTCCTGAACTTGAGGAAACCATTAAATTACCTGCCATCATGTCATTCGGAGCTTCAAACTCAGTAGTAGTGATCGCAAAAGCTTATCCTTGCTCCCTTGGCCTTTTTTGAGGTAATTTTCCTTGTAGCTTAGGACATTAATTTTCATAATGACACATTTCTCTAAAATTGTTTCATTCAACATTGATAGCCTCTTTCTTTCCCTTTCAATCACGATCTTGGTGGCCTTTTTCACTACACTTGTAACAGACTCCCATTCCCTTTAGGAAATTACCAGGGTGTTTCTTCCCATATTTACCACAGGATGGAAATTAAACCTTTCCCTTCTTCCCCTTATTTCCATTTCCAAAGTGTTCAATATATCTCTTCTTCTCTTTCTTTTCTTTAAATTCCTAAGACTTAGATAATTCCTTTTTTGTCTTGATAGTACATGAGACAATATCTTCATACAATGAGAAGGATTGTGAGACTAATGCTCTATGAAGAAATGGTTTTAAACAATTAAAGAATCTATTAATCTTACTCCTTGGGTTACTTATATAATTTGCTGCATACCTTACTAACCTTGTAAAGTTAAACTCATACTTTGCGACATTATCATCATCCTTTTGCCTCAGACTCAGAAATTGTCTTTCCATATTCGCTCGATGGTCACGAGGAAAGTATTTTTCTAAGAAAATCTCTTTAAACTCCCTCCATTACATATTTGATACTTTTTCATCTTCCTTTGTGTTTTGAATTAATGACCACCATTGATCTGCATCTCCCGTAAGGTGAGAAACTGCCATGAAAACTTTTTCCATTTCGCTACTCCCAAAAGCATGAAATATTTTATCTAAGGAACTTATCCATTACTCAACTACAAATGGTTTTGAAGTCCCATTGAATTTTGGTGGTTTTCTCCTCATGAAGCAGTCTAACATTGATCCTCCGCATTGTAGATTAGGGTTCTCCAAATGGGTAAGGTTATTATTCATAACCCGAGGGAGTTGTCCTAGTATGGTTATAAGTTGTTCAGCACCGGTTGCATCACCAAATCCACTATAATTATCTTTAGTAGGAGGGAAATCCCTACATGGATTAGGTGCATTGATACAATTTCCATTCCATCCACTAGGAACCATTTATAAACAATGGAATGCACTAGATTAGTTTATGAATTGCAATACATAATTCCAAACTAGTAAAATACCTAACATAAATTGAACAGTTTATGTATATAATTCATAATCATAAAAAATGTTTTCTTTGAGGAGGTATTTAATCATAAATCCTTCATAATGGGTTGTAAATAAAATGTGAATTATCCTAAGCATATCCCCTGGGAGTGTCATAAACAAGAGTGCAGCCAGACCCATTGTCGTGTACCAGGATACCCTGGGTCAAGCTCGAAACTCCTTATCAGAGTTTTCACTCCTAGGTATATCTGTTCCAGAACCACCTCTACCTGCTCATATCCAAACAGGGATGTATTTCTTGGGAAACTCAAAAATCTCTACATTACCAAAATTCTAGGAAGTTCTTCTATACTAATCCTCAAAGTCTATCTTAGGGTAATGTTCTCTAATCAGAGTTTTTCTAAATATAGTTTCCAAGGTTTGTACTAAACTTTCTCTAATACCAACTGTAATTCCCCGACCCCAGTTACCCAAATTAGGTGAATTATTACATAACATTGGAATGATCACAAGAGATAAAGTCCCAAAATACTGATTAGTTTAGTAGCCTTGGAAGTACTAGATACACACATAAGTTTTACATTACATTATGAAATGAAAAAACAACAACATTGTGTCCTCTTTGAACACACTCATATACCTTAGCCTATTTCTAAAAGTTAATCGTAATATACTTCTTCACATCCTAGGAAAAATAAAATATAAGAAAGGGATGAGATTAGGTTCTCACTAAGGATAAAAATACAATGTAAACTTTCATAAATAATCATAAACATTTAAGGCAATGTATAAGACTAAAACACCATCCATTTAAACTTAAACTTTATCATAATATGGCAAATATAAATCAAATAAATATTCACATGGATATTCTACTAGTAAAATAATCACATGTAGTATCAATATCCAATTTCATAATGATGGAATGCATAATGTCGGACGTCATAACCACATAGTCAGGGCCACGTGCCAACACTACAAATAAGATTTTTTCAAGGCCTTATGCCAAGACACTCGTTTGTCTCATAAGACCTACTGATGTATCGAGGATCTATAGCAGGCTCCACCCATCACTTACTAAGTCTAATGCATTCCTCATATGAAAAAGTTGAAAAATAACACAAACATTCTTATTAAAACTTGCATACAAAATGTTAATACTTTAACCATAAACCATGAATCTTATAAAAATAACACATCCATAGTCAAAAATATAACAAAACCTTCAATACAATATGAAATATTGTATCATAATAAATAAACTTCAAACAAGTATAAGATCCATCAAAGGATGTTGACATAGATGAAATCAAAAATATTTGAGAGAAATATCTCATTCTTTTTGGAAATCATTTAAAAGTAAAATAATTATAAAAGAAAAATTTTATTTTGAAAATATTCTTATAATATTGTAAGGGAAGCTTCTAAGGTGTCATAACGGCAGAAAATATCCACAGTCTCCATATAAGTTAAAAAAACATTCTTTCCTTAATTTTGTCGAAAAGGTCATAAAGGACCTTATTTAGAAAACGACAAAAATATTCCTTTATAAACATTTTATAAAAAGTAAAAAAGGGTATAAATGAATTTAACCCATACTTTAGGAAATAGTAAAAATGTTTTGAAATACATTTTTAAGAAACATAGATGTGGATGATAAAGAGGTCTCAGTAGATACTCATGTATAAACAACCTTGGATAATGAAGAGATTGTAGAATTAACCCTTACCTTGTACTTTTCCTTGATTGATGGTACGTTAACCTACTGTATAATAGTTAAATAATTGTTATTAAAATATACAAGAACCACATACATAAATATGCTATCATATATGATCTTCTAATATTTCTTTGTTAATAATATTTCAGTAGTATCATTGCTTAGGGTGTTAACTGATTCATTTTCCTTTATATGTTTTGTTACATAAGTCATTTTTAATATGGATATGATGTATTTGATTAATATTCATAATTATATTAAGTTCTTAAACATTATTTTTAATCATAAAATTAAAATTATTCTTGAATGGTTCATATGGGGAATGAATTTCATTGTGTTCGTGGAGATGGTAATCCGTACGTACGCACGTGCGACAATATCATTCTATTGATAGTGAAATCGTATGTAATTAGATGGTATATTATATATAAATAATCATGAACATGTTATATTTATTATTTCTATCAGTTATATGAATTATTATACCCATACAAATAATGAAGTGTTTGAATAACAAACTGCACCATGATGTGGAGACGATAAGTCTTACGTACGCACGTATGCTGACTTGTCATTCATAGGATGAATAGAATAATGAATATGGTTTTACCCTATTTATAATAAAATCACAGTATTTATAAATTACTGGAGTTATTATTTTGGTATGGAGACAACAAATAAAGAGGAAGTGGAAGAAGAAAAGAACTTTGAAAGAGGTGGTGAAATTATTACCTCTTCTTCAGGTGTTTTCTTTTTAGTTGATCAAAAGGGCTCCTTAGGTTGGATATTTGATCAAATTAAGGCCTCTAGGTATAATTGAGGGTAGTTGGGAGGATATTTGAGTAGGGTTTGGATGAGCCAAATGGCTTTGGAGATGTGAAATTAAGAGAAGGGGAAGTACCCTTTTATAAGAGAGGTGAGGGCCACTTTAGGAAAAGCTAGAAATATTATGTTATTATAGAATCATATTCGGTTTATAATGGCTCCAAAAAGATTTATTTCAAGGATAATGTGGCTATAGGTCTAAAACATCTCGACCAATAGGTTTTATACATGTTTAGGTCACCATGTTAACCTTATCTTTTAGATTTAACTCTTAGTTAAATAGTTTAACTTTTACCATGTATTCTTGTATTATTCTAATAAATGGTTAATAAAATTACTATAAAAATCCAAGAGAATCAAAAGTGATTCATTATTTATATATATTACCTTATCTAAGTCCTTTGGCTGAACCTTATATTTTTAGGAATATTATATCAATTAAAAATATAGTATTTGTTTTAAAAACTCATTTATGTCAATTTTGACACTATTTGGTATTTTGTTTTTGTGAAAGTCATAAAAAATTTATCACTTCGAAAAAAATTTATTTAATCAATCCTAACATGTCATATTAACCTATAAAGTTATTTTAATTTATCAGAAGTCTCAATTTACATTTATTTGTATATTTATAATATTAATTATTTTAATCTTTCATTAATAAGGTAATTACTGCATCATCATTGTGTCATAAATAAATTTAATTATTTAATGTATAAAAATTATAAATAAAATACCATTATGTATGAAATATTTTTATATTTATAGTGAAAATTTATAGTTTAATTTATCTTATGTATAACCCTATATTAAAAATGGTGTAGTTATTAAACTTTGAATTTAACACTTTTAACTCTTCTTTAAATAAAATAATAATAAATGTCCTAATCTAATCCAAGTGGACCAAAAGGATCATATTTTATTCATAAGGTTGATTTTGGTTGAAATAAACTTATACAATATAATTAGGACATGTTTTAGGGTAATTATAATACTATTTTTACCTTTAATTACCCTATTTACTTTTAACCGTGGTAAATAAAATTCAAAAGTTACTATTCATAAAATATTATTTTCATCCTATCAAACCACATTTTATTTACTGATGTCAACCATGTCTCTTGAATTTTTTAAATTCAATTAATAGAAGTGGTAAAATTAAGTTTTATGCAAATTTGCAAATGTGCCTAGAAGGTGGGTAAAAGACGTTAAAAAAACTCAATAAAAATTTATAAATATAATCTTATTATAAAATGACTCCAATTAATTAAATTGAACTAATATTGGTATTATATATATATTTTTACTTTAAAATAAATTTAAATAAAAATAATAATTATTTAAATAAAAGCCGGTTTTAAACAATAATGTAGTGTTTTTCAATATTCATAAAAAACTGAATGTTTTGAAAAAAAATACCAAAAATTCACCCTAAGCTAATTTTAATATTCTGAATCCAAAAATGAACTCCATTTTAAAAAATAAAATTTATAAAATTTTAAAAAGTGGGTATTAATATTCATAATAGCTAGTTTGATTGGTCGTGGTGTTATTGAACTCGAAGTTGCATACAACGCAAGCTATTGCATTATTCAAAGAGAAACGTATGATAGAAGCTTGGAGTGTTACAGTCAGAGCATGTTGTTTCTTTAAAACTTTATATTTATCTTTTAATTCATTACATGTGTCCTAAATAATTTTATATTACTCAAAAATTTTCTCATTGGTCATGTTTTCAGAATCATATTTATCTTCATAATAGTAGGAATTTTGTACAAGAGATTCAAGGGTTACCTCAAAAGTTTTAGTCAAGAATAACATGTTAGGTTTGTTACCTTTCTCATCATGTGGAGACTCTGACTCACTGGAGATATCCTTAGAATCACTCTAGGTGGCCTTCATTTCCTTCTTATACCTTTTATCATTGTCCTCATATTTCTTCTTATACTTTAACTTAGGATAGTCATCCTTTACATGTTCTCTTCTCTTACATTCATAAAATACTCTCTCATTTGATTTATCACCTCTCTTACAGTCCTTTTTTCAGTTTCCCTTATAGTCATACTTTCATTTGTTTCTAGGATTCCTAAAGATCTTCTTCTTTTTATAATTTTTTGAAACCTTTTGGCTAATTGAGCCACTTCATCATCAATATCAATTGATGGTTCTTTGTTGCTTGAACTGTTAGAATGAGTTTGGGCCTTTTATTTTTCTTTGTGTTTAGAAGTAGTGGTCTTGAAATCCACTAAAATTCTCTTTGGTTTATTATCCACTTATTTTTTGATGTTTAATTATTCCTCATATATCACCATCTTACCTGTCAACTCCTTTACTGAAATTTTACTGATACCAAAGGATTCTGTAATTGACACTGAAGTTCCCCTCCATTTTTTTGGTAGACATCTAAGAATTTACATGATTTGTTCCTTCTATAACTTCCTTTCCCAGATAGATTATAGTATTTACAATTTCATTGAACTTGAGATAAATTTTATAGATAGGTTCATCAGGCTTCATATTAAAGTTATCATATTTAATAGTATATGTGTAAAGTCTCATTTCCTTAACATTAGTGGTTCCTTCATGTGAAATATCTAGAGTATCCCAAATTTCATGGGCTTTTTTACATGTAGAAATCCTATTGAATTATTCATCTCCTAAAGAATAATATAAGGCATTTATAGATTTTCAATTATTATTATAATATACCTTATTTGGTCCATCCCAAGTGTTTCAGGTATTAATAGTTATCTTATATTCATATACAATTGAAGGTAAAATTTCAAAACTCATACTTTATAAATGTATTTTCATCTTAATTTTCCAATGAGCATAATTCATTCCATTGAAAAATTGAGGTCTGTTGGTATAATCACCTTCCAATCAATTATCCATAACAAATAATAAAGAATAGGTTTTTAAAGAGCTAAAAATTTAGAACTAATATAAATTTATAGATATTTAAAACACAACTAAAATCATAGTTGAAAATATTTAAAAAAGCTTTGAAAATAGAAAATTAAAAACAATCCTCTAATACCAATTTTTTTTCGGAGTAGGACACTTAAGAGGGGGGTGAATTGAGTTCCTATAAAAATTTCTAATAAAAACATTTAGTTAAAAATCCCCCAATTTGAAATTCAAACATCCCAGTTAACCGAAGTAGTAGATTTATAAGATTTTTGAATATTCAATTAATTTCTCAAAAGAATTATTAACTCTCAGTTATATAAATTTTAATGATTGATATAAATTTTTAAAGTAATTTGCTAAATTAAAAACAATTATAAACACTATCAAATATTAACTATCAAAGTAAAATTCAGTTTTCTAAAATATGTGTCAAAGAAGAGAAAACTAAATTTGAAAATACAGTGGATAAAACAAGAGGTTCATTATTAAGAAGAGAAAAAATCATCTTCACTTGGTGATCACCTTTCAATAAGAAGTTTATATTAAAAAACTTGATACACACCTTGGATATATGTTTACAACAGAATAAAAATCAATCCAGGTCAAAATAGACCTCTACCACAATTATACGTGGGAAACTAACTAGGTCACACAGGGACCTCTTCCATAGTTTTATGTGGGTCTAAAATGGTTTAAAAATATGAGTGAGTGAGGATATCTTTTATCCTCCATCTTAGCACAGAAGATAGTGTGTGGTTATACTATAGACACACACACTACTCAAAAAGTAGTAAAATTATACACAATTGAGAGAAAATAATGAGAGAGGGTTGAGAATGATTTGAGTGATGTTCTTGATGCTTCTGGACTCCTTAAAAAAATTATGTGTGGAACTCGAGTTCACTTCAAGAAATAGACACCAAAACCGAGTGTCATGGAAGCTCTGTGTTCTGGTTTCCAGGAAGAGATGAGAAGCTCTTCGAAGGTTCTCTTAACTAGGGTTTGTTTCTACAAGAATTCTGAGACTTTGGTTCTTAGAAAATCCTTCTTGTTCATAGTTATCAAGAATGAGTGTTCTTTGTGTTTAATTCTTGCTTTCAATTTGCAGGTTCACTTGATATATCACTATTTCTTTTTTTCTCGAGTGATTTAATTTTTATATTCTATAGAGGTCGACAATAGGAGCAATCCTTAACATGAGGGATTTCTCATACCTCATATTTTTCTCTAAAAAAGTCTACAAAAGATAGAAAAGTTCATTAATATAATAATGAGTACTGAGTTTCATAAATATGACTGTCAGAATTAATTTTGAATTTAAGAGTAAAGAAAATTTTCTTAGTATTGAATGGTAGGTCATTCTATCTGTGACTCCTTATATCGATGACTCCTTCTATCGGTGACTCCTTCTATTGGTGATTCCTTATTTCAATGAATTCTATCGGGGACTCAATGCATTGATATGTCAGTGCATCAGTTTCACATACTATTGGTGACTTGTTCTATCAGTGACTCAGACTATTAGTGACTATATCTTATATCTGTCGATGAGTCATTCATTCTGTCAGTGAGTCGGTTGTTCAGTCAATGACTCATTTGTTCTATTAGTGACTCATCTATGCTGTCAGTGACTCATCTGTGCTATCAGTGAGTCGTGACTATCGGTGAATCAGAGTCTTTGACTTAAACTATTTGTGACTCATACTTGGTCGTGTCTATTTACCTAAATTGTAGTATAGACATCAACAAAATATGTTAAACTTATAATTGGACATATATAAACATATTTAAAAATTTTTGAACTTAACTATCCATGATTGGACATAAATGAACATGATTTGACATGATTTGTGATTATTAAAACTAGAGAGGGCCAACAATAATGTTAAAATACATTTGTAAGTAAATATTTATAAATAAATATATTTATAAATGTATATTTACTATATTTATACCTTTATATATTTATCTTTAATAATAAATAAAAATTATTTTTTAAAAAATTATTTATATAATTATAAATAAATAATTATATATATTTAAATAATTATAAAATTATAATAAATTTCTTTAAATAATGAATATATTTACTATATTTATATTTATATATATTTATTATATATATATATATATAATTATATAAATATATATAATGATATAAATATATAAATATTATTTAAAAAAAAGTATTTATATAATTATAAATAAATAAATAAATAATTATAAAATTATAAAATTATAATAAATATGTTTATTATATTTATATTTATTAAATATATAAATATATATAAATATATATATATATAATTGTATAAATATATTTATAAATTTTTTATTTATAATTATAATTATAAATACTTTATTAGTGCTTAAGTAATAAGTGCTAATAAAAGATACATTTATCTACGCTTTTTTGGAACCGCTGATAAAAGTGTCCCAATCTATTTTAAGAACACTAGCTAGTCGTAGACTAGTCATGATATATAAGGCTTTCTATGAAATCCACATGCTGTTAGCACTCCTCATAGAATCTAAGCTCGAATCAAGGATTAAATCATGGATCGAATAACTCCAAAGCTCGAATCCAAGGCTCGAACGATTCAAGGGTCAAACAAATCCAAGGATCGAATGAATTCCAAGTTTGGAAATATATCTACTTTCTCTCGGATGATTCAATGTTTCAATCCAAGATATGTTATTTTCTCCTCATCCTCCTCACACATTGATTTCTTGTTTGGAAATATCTATTTTCATTTTTAATCATCATTATTTCCACCGTTACCCCCAATTTCCATTAGGTCACCCTCGATTTCCACTGCCCATGTACCCATGATTTCTGCCACCCTGTTCCCCTGTGATTTCAACAGCTGGTGGTGCGCCTTTATTGCGCCTGGCACTACAACACCTCTTAAGTTGGCACGTCTTTTTAAACAACGATGTTTATAAATGTTTCTAAATTATCCATACCTCATTTACCAACGTTTCTTTGAAACATTGGTAAATTAATTAGTGATGATTTTAAACCTCACTAACTAGCATTTTTTTTAGTGTGCATTCTTAAATTGTTATATAGTTGATGGTGTTTTTGTTGAACAACCCCTTGGATTCCCAAATTATCATTTTAAAAATCATGTTTTTAAATTAAGAAAATCTTTATATGGTTAAAAAATTCTCATAGAGCTTGGTATGATAGGATCAGCTTATTTATGATTTCTAATGATTTTTCAAAAGGCGTAGAAAATCCTTCTTTATTTATGAAAATAATTTCAAAAGATATTTTGGTAGTTCAAATTTATATTGGTGATATAATTTTTGTATACTCAATAAATTCTTTATGTACTGATTTTTCAAAAATGATAAAAAGTAAATTTTAAATTGAAGTTCCAAAAGATCAAATAAAAACTAAGAGGGGGGGGGGTTGAATAAGTTGTTAACTTTTTATAAGTTTCAATACTTTTCAAAAATTAACCTCAGTAACCTATTAAGATATATTTCCTTAATATAGTTTTATAAATAATCATGCATGAAAAAGTAGTAAAGCAAGTAAATCACACAAGATTTACAAGGTTTGAACTTAGTGTGAGAACCTATATCCGTGTCATAGCCACTTTTTTGGGTCTATAAAATTTCTCTATTAAGAAGAAGTGAATAAAAATTGTTCTAACTTCTGTTAGACAGCTTCTATCTCCTGATAGGAAAGATTATAAGGAATACCATCAGTTTACAATGTTTTATTATAAAAAAAACTGATAAAAAAAGAATAAATTCTTTGTGTAAACTTATCCACAATTTCTCAGACTGAATCCTCAACCTGATTTTTCTGGATCAAATTTTCTCAATATGATGAGGTTTGGTCTAATGAACTTAGTTTGATCAAATCAATACGATTCTACCTTTATCAAACTATTATTCTCAAACTCTTCTCATAAACTTAGTGCAATCTTTCTCAGTTTGATCGACTCAATATGATGGACTCAAGACGATGAAATCAATACAATGAATGTAAGTTTTTTGTGTAGAGGAAGAGTGTGATTGATGGTGTCCAACTATAATTTTTTCCATGATCGATGATTAATCTTAAATTTAACACAATGTTGAACGTCATGATAAATGAAATTCCATCAAAGAATCAGACAATAGAAATTATGCTGAAACTAGAGGGAGGATCATCACATATTATTTATAATTAATTTAATTAATTAAATAATCATCTTTGTTGGAATTATTTCTTCGTTGATGAATCATGAAATAGATCTACGTCATTGCATAATTTATTTATAGGAATAAAGCGCATATTCTCTATAGCGGTGATCCACACATGTTCCACGAATCTCCAAACACCAGTGATGGAATATCTGGGTGCTAACATGGTAGATCTGTTCACTTGCATTGTTCGTCTTTGATCTCTTTGAGAACCGCTTCCAAAGCATTCTTCTTGATTCGGTGGAGGATGATTGATCTCCATTATTGGGATCATTATTAGAGAAGGGAGATCTCTAGGGCTTGAGATGATTCTCCAAGATTGTTTTGAAGAACAAAAAATGAATGAGCTTAATGAGAAAATAACATAACTGGGTTTATACATCGCTAGAATTAAAATAAAATAATTGCACATGTGCCCTTAATTATTTATTTAATCCTAGAGAAATGCCAATTAAAATAATAATAATAATAATATCATTATTTATTAACATGTGATTAACTTGTGAATTATAATTAAATATTATTTAATCAAATAAAATTCAATATTTATTATTTCTTACTCGACCTAAAAACTCAGTCCGCCATTCCTCCATAATATTTATCGAACCCTGAATAATGACTATTTATTTTTTAAATAAATATCACTGCATTATTCACCAATAAATAAATAAATATTATATTTACTAAATAGAAAAATAAATATTTATATGTGATCAAGCATACATGAATAATTATTAAACAACGTTTGGGAATAATATTTTATTCAACCTATTAAATAATAAGTAATATTATATATTATTTAACCAGGATTCTGGATACACTTAGTGTGTGATCCTCTATGCCTCTTTCATAGTGAAATTAGGCGAAGGATCCTAAAGTCTAAGGTTAGCATCTATCAACACACCAAGGAACCCATAGAGAAATAATTTAATGTCATAATGACATTCCACCTCATATGAATACTTATTGTAAAATATAATCCCTTTATCCTGATATCTCTAATCAAGAAGGTTGCATGCTGGTGCCATCAACATATGTGCTCAATGTCTCTTTCTTTGACTTCTCAAAAAATGAACTTGCCTTTATAACACCATGGAGATGGATTTATTTAGGCTATATAATTTCTATCAAAAGGCTTGGGAGATCAACTTCCATTAATAAATAGAAGGGAATAATCTTTTTTGGCATTATTCATTAATGCAATATTACTTGTGACACACCCAACATATCCTACTTCTCCGCAAACATCTTTTGTCATGGTTTTTTTCAATCTATATAAGTGTGTGACTAATAATACTCATTAATAATAATCTTAAAGTATAAGGACCAATACACATGTCTACAGATAGGAACATCCAATGACACATATAAATGTGTATTTTCTACTGGTGGGTCTCGTTCTCATAATATCTTACTGGATATTACCAAGGGCGTACACTATGAGAAGGTGCCTCAAAGTCCTATGAGTATATTCCCCTAATAGCCTATATAATTTGTGTCCCTCAAATGATATCATCTATCTATGGAACATGTATTCAAGAATAGTGTCGTAGCACTTCTAAGTTCTCATCATAGTGGGGAACTGCTATGCCTTTTTAGCATGACAACTACTCTTAGGAAATTATCACATAGTTTTTCATATAAAAGAACAATCATATGTGATAAGTAGTTTATTAATATTATAAATAATTAATACATGTTTATCATAAATTAAACAAAATTTGGTTCTAGGGAACTAACTCCAACATACTCCCACTTGTACTAGAGCCAACTGCTAACAACCTTTTGTCTGATAGCTCTCACATGATACTCATGCTTCTGCTGAGATAGGTCTTTAGTAATGGGGTCTTCCACATTCTCTTCCATGGGTACTCTTATCACTAAAACTTCACCCATATGGAAGAAATATATCAAGAGGTGATACTTATGAAGTATATACTTTGTCCATTGGTATGACCTTGGATGTTTTGTAAGAGCCACCATTATAGTATGATCACAATATAATGTGATAGGTGGCGTAATGCCACAGTTTTGAAAACTATGGCCATAGGTGTCTATGTTATCAACAGTGGAAGTTTACCTTTGGACACAGTTTTAACCGTGGCAATAGGGGGGCCTATTGACATGGTTTTAACCATGTCTATAACCCTAGAAAACCGTGGAAACTACCTAAAAATAATGTGTGTCTAGCCAGATTTGATCCCAACACCTTCAATTCACATTTCAACGACCTAACCACTACACCACCAAGGCTTCTATGTACATACATATATAATATGTTATATATATTATTAAAAACCATGGTAGTATCCCAAAAAAACGTGGCAATAGTTCTTCCTGCCATTTTTTTGGTAGGAAATTTTCTCTCTCGCACTAGGGTGGGAGACCTATAGCCACGGTTTTCAAAACCTTGGATATAGCCCTTTGAAAAAAGGCCTATAGCCACGGTTTTCAAAACCATGGCTATAGGAAAAATAACCGTGGACATAGGTTTGGACTATAGACACGTTTTTGAAAACCGTGGCTATAGGACATGTGAAAAGGACCTATAGACACAGTTTTAAAACCATGTCTATAGGCCACATAATTATGGCCGTATCCGCCTATTTCCACGGTTTTAAAACTGTGGCTATAAGTCCGTGGTCGTAGCCTATTTTTCTAGTAGTGTTTCTTCTTTTAACTCTTCCAAATAACATATTCTACATTGATATATAAAACATATCCTAATTGTGACTTTAGATCATTATGATATGTATTAAAACTGGCATTAGTATAACCTCTGATGACCATCTCCTCATCTCTTCCATACACCTGGAACACATCCTTAGTTCTTCTCAGATACATAAGGATAAACTTAACAGTAGTCCAATACTATTATCCTAGAAAAATTGAATAATGTGACACTAGAACCAATCCCTTCTTAGATTATTCGATACTAAATCTATTTAGTATATGGTCAACATATGTACTTTGAATTAGTCCAAGAAACCTCTTGGATCTATCACGAATTATCTTGATCCCTAGAATATAGGCTACTTTTCCAAAGTCCTTTGTGTAGAAATGCTTGTTTAACCAGTATTTAACTGACTATAAGACTAGTATTTCATTTCCAATAAGTAATATTTCATCAACATATACTACTAGGATAACAATCTCATTCCCACTAAAACTCTTGTAAACACATGGCTCAAATTCATTCTTTATAAAACCAAATTCTTTGATGGTTTCATTGAATAGAATATTCCATGACCTGGATGCTTGCTTCCATCCATAAAAGGATCTCTGCAACTTGAAAATTCTTTTGGAATCACCTGGAGTCACAAACCCTTCTAGTTGTTTCATATAGACATCTTTTTAAAGGATTCCATTAAGGAATGCATTTTTGACATCTATCTTTTAAATATCACAGTCATGGTAAGATATTATAGAAAATAGAATTCTAATGGATTTATACATGGAAACAGGTAAAAAGGTTTCATCATACTCAATTCCTTGATGCTATTTAAACCCTTTAATTACTAGACTTTCTTTATAGGTATTTACTTTACCTTCCATGCCCATTTTCCTCTTGAATACCCATTTGCATCCAATAAAATTTACATCAACTGGTGCATCGACCAGAACCAAAACTTGGTTATGATACATGGAATCCATTTCAAAATTCATGGATTCTTTCCATCTTGCAGCTTCTGAGTTCTCTACTGCCTCCTTGTAGGAGTTATTTTCATCATTTTCAACCAATAATGAATCACCATCTTCAGTGACTAGAAAAACATATCTCTTTGGTTCTATTTCCTATCTTACACTCATACGCAGTACTTGTGTTTCATGAACTAATTCTCCCATGGGGACCTATGAAATCTATTCACGTGCCAACTCTTGTGTATCTTGAGCATTAACTTCATAAAATTTAATCTTACTCCCACTACTCTTTTTGAGGATGTTCTCCCTCTAAAGAAATACAACTTGTCTGGCGACAACCACTTTCTTGTATGAGGGGTGGTATAGGTAGTATCCCTTTGTTTACATGGGATACCCTATAAAAATACACTTTATGCCCTGGGGCTCTAGTTTGTTTAATGAGAAGGCCTTAAAAAACTCCTCACAACCCCATATACATATATGTGAAAAAATGGGTTTCTTTCCACTCTATAACTCGAAGGGAATTCCATTTTCTACTTTAGTTGGTACCTGGTTTAATGTGTATGCCGCAATTTGTAATGCATGTCCTCAAAAGGATAATGGAAGATCTGCATGAATCTTCATCGACCTTACCATGTCCAACAAGGTACGGTTCATCCTTTCACTAACACCATTTCACTATGGTGTATAAGGTGGAGTGAGTTGATATAGAATCCCAAAATCTTGTAGAAAGTTGATGAACTCTTGGTTAAGATATTGACCACATTGATCTGATCAAATCTTATTTATCTTTTTACCAAGCTGATTCTCTACTTCATTCTTGAATTCCTTGAATTTATCAAAGGACTCATACTTATACTTCATCAAGTAAATATATCCATATCTACTCAAGTCATCAGTAAAAGTTATGAAGTAAGAATATCCACCTCTAGATTCTACTAAAAATAGTCCACACACATCAGTATATACCAATCCTAGAAGTTTTATGGCCCTTTCATCCTATCCACCGAATGGTGGTTTGATCATTTTTTCTTGTAAACAAGCATGAAATCTATCAAGTGGTTTTATCTTAGAAGATTCTAAATAAACATCTTGATAGATCTTTGTCAAACGTTTCTCGTTTACATGACCAAGATGGTGATTCCACAGTTGGGTGTTATATGAGTTGTGTGAACATGATTCTTTATCAATTACCAACACTTATTTTTCATAATTTAATACATAAATACCATTATTTAAATGCACCATACCATAACATATGTTTTCATTATAAAATAAACAACATTTATTTCCAAATTTGAAAATAAACCCATATGTATCTAAACATGAAACAAAAAATATGTTCTTGTAACTGTAATTACATAATAAGAATCACTTAAAACCAAAATCATTCCTATTGTAAATGAAAGGTGGTAGTCAAAAATGGCCATAACATCTAGCCTCACACTATTGGTAGCTCACAAACCCACCTCTCCTCTAGAAATCTTTTGGAATCTACTTGGTTCCTGAATTTGGATACATATGTGAGCACTAGAAGCTGTAGCTAATACCTAATGTGTAGAAATGGAAAGATTTCACTTCATAACTAATGCACCTTTAGCTTCCCCTTACGTTTGGGTATAATTCCTCTTCTACTGGACTAGCTTTCCACATGAAAAACATACTACCTCCTTTTCCTTTCCCTGCCTCTAGGTATTATTCTTCTTGATAGGATGGTTCTTGGGATATTTAGAATGTTTACAAGACTTGGTCCCCTTTTCTTTGCCATTACTTTTTATATTCACCATAAGGACCATGAGTTTATCATTCCCCATGTCCTTATACACTTAGAGAATTAAAGTAAGAAGTTCATAAATACTCTTCTCATTATTTATCATATTATAATTGACAATAAAACTAGATATTGTCTTTGGAAGTGATTAAAGTATGAGATATGTACACAACTCATTTGGTAATTTAATCCCTAAGATGTATAGGCCTTTAATTTAGCTAATAAGCTTGACTACATGAGGCCCAACTGGAAAATACTCTCCAAGATTAGTTGTGAGAAAATATTTTGAGATCTAATACCTCTCTTGTCCTCTCTTCTCTTGTTAGATATCCCGAAGGTGAGACATCATGTTATAGGCATCCCATCCTCACGTTTCTTCAAAATATCATTAGGAATGGATGATAAAATGAAGCACTGAACATCTTTAGCATCATTTAGATGTTTCTCATAGAGATATATATCTTCATCACTTTCCTCATTGCTATGAAAAACTGGTAAAAGTTCTTCCAGCACATATTATTTCCTTCCACAGCGAAGGATTACACATAAACACCTTTTCCACTCTTAGAAATTTGTGCTAGTGAGAAGGTTTTACCTCTAAAGTATGGATCACATTGATATGTTTGATGCCATTTTATTGTTGTTTCTACAAAATAAGATGAGAAAAACTTTAGTACTTTATCTAATAAAATTTAGACAATTAAATAAATATTATATTTATTAGTCTCCCACTATTTTATGGAAACCCAATAGCCCTCACCATTGGATTTAGAATATCATATTTCTTGGATATCCGAGTAGAAAATATCCATATTCCCATTCTCATTACCCCAAATTTGGTTGGTCAAGAAACTTGAATGGTTTTAGGTAGGCATTCCAAATTTCAAATGCATTAACTCACAATTCCTTGATCCCCTGAGTGGACTCCCCAACTCTAAAATCATTAAATTGTATTTCCTCAAAATTTTCCTCTCAATTACACCAAGACCTACTTTGGCAGTCAACCCTTGATGTGAACCAAGTTAAGTCAAACCAAAACCTCAAGTTAAAATTCGATGATAATTGAAAGCACCCCAAATTTGGATGGTCAAGCACTTTGAACAATGGTTTGATTTTAATTGATGTAATGGAAGGCTATACTAACTAAATATTTTATTGAACGATTTTATCCTTTTATGCATAAATTTACAATTATTATCTTTATCAAATGATTGTTAATATTAAGTGGGATTACTTAATTGATTAACCATGTGTTAGATAATATTCAAGCATAAGATGTTTTATTTTAGTTCTATCTTTCATGATCATTAATTCATTAATTATGTGATTGTGAAAAGACACCCATAATTAAATAACCATAAAACTGAAAGAAATAAAATAATAAAATGGTATGATCATAATATCTTACTAGTGGTTAGTTTATCTATTGGTTGATAAAATAATTGTTGACCTAAGGGAAAAACACCGTGAACTAATTATGTTTCATGTTGCACCTTTCCACATATCCACATATATATATCTCATTAGATTGGTTTCACCTTGACTCCAAACTTGAACCACTTCCACTAGCTTGGGAGCTCCATCCATTACATATGACTTTCACTAAAATGTAGGTGATGGGAAAAAGGGGTTTATATAAAAGAAACCTTGGGAACACAGGACCTATATAATGAAATTAGATAAGGCATGCGGACTAATAATTTAATTTAATAATAAATTAAATGAAACCAATCACATACAAAAGGTATGGTCTAGCTCAGGATCATCCACATTCATGCAATAAGTTATGAATTTAATAAAACTAGAATTTAATTCTTAAAAATTATTATTTAAGATAAACAATGATCAAATCATTTAATTATAATATTTTATTAATCAATTATTTTATCTTAATTATCATATGAATTTCTTTAAGATTATCATCCAATATAATTTTAAACAAATTATATAAATTCATTTAAAATTAATTGTGTCCATAAATGTACCTTGGAGTAAATATGGTGAATACCTATCCTAATCTAATCAACGTGTATTATACTCATATACTTCTTTATTCTTTGTAACATATAGAATAAATGAATTATCATGTATATTCATGAAGTGAACTTCACATATGATTACATGAATTACATGATTTTTTGGCCATGTGTTATGCTTAAATTCACATTGAGTAACAACTTGTAATACGAATCATACATGATCTGTAGATATGAACATTACATAGATATTAATTAAACATTTAAATATTTATTTATATTAAAACCTATCACTTGGAATGTCTTATATTTACAACCACACACAAGTACAAGTGTCAAGGTTTAAATAAATAAATTTTAAATCTGTGTAACTTGGTATATGTACATGATGTGTGCATCCGAGCTACACGATATGTACATATCTCACTGTCTATCCAATGTACACACCTAGGCACTGATCATGTGAATCGTACCTTAGAAACTGGAGTACATGAAATGTCCAATAAGATATATATAATGTGACCTCCAAATTATATGACTACCAGTTGGGTCGGCTATGTATTGAAATACATGGCTCGTCTTTGACTCAAAAGGACTACACATCATGTATTTAGGTGTTTTTTCTCCCTCAAAACCTATGTTTTGGTTAAGAATCACTACATCTGGGAGGTTTACATTGGATTTATTTATGGAACCAAAAACATCCAATGGTTCTTTATCCAAAGGGACCTGCTTTTGAACGGTAGGCGTTTGTTAGTTTTGGACCTAGGATACTTAAGAGCATACATTGGTTGGGAGGATGGGAGGTCAGACTCATCACACCCTTTTAGGAGGAATTATTTCCTACTCTGGGACTCTCTTATAGATTTGAGATATTTTTATGAACCCTTATTAATTCACCAAGTATAAAGTATGTTTCCCTTGGAATTTGCAATCAATTAGTAGCATGTGTGAAATTAAAAATCATATGTATGTATTTGAGGTTATTTATTAATGGATATATCCATATGTATTTGAGGTTCTCCATCAATAGTCTCCTCTTATATACTATTTATATATTCTTTTAACCGTTGTTACAATAATACTATATTTTAAGCCACTCAGTGAGGTAATATGGAATTTATTGTCACCTAAGGTGACGAAAGTTTGTTTTGATGTTGGGATCATACCCATAAATTAGATAACTATGTATCCTTATGAAAGGAATCAGAACCCTCATAGTTCGGTGCGGCTTAATGGGACACATCATGCCTTTTAAGGTCATGTAATAAGGAACTAACCATATAGTTTAATATCATGCGGTAAGGAATTCTAAGTGAAAGGTGATTACTCAAGGCTTGGTGTGGGATTTATGCCTACGAAACCCAAGGAACATAGAAAAAATGTGAATTTCTAAGTTGGATTAGACCCTGTTGGGAATGTGGCCCATAAAGGATAGGGTTTATTTAGATTGTTTGGTTTGATCTTCATGGAGGCTTCTTATGTATCTCATTTGGATGATAATCACATCCCACATAGTTCGGGGAGTCTCGGAGGGGTGTCTGATACTTTGAGAGAAATAGGTTATAGCTTAATCCTAAATAGTATGCCTTGGTGATTTGGGGGGTTAATTTGGGGATTAATATGAAGGATTATGACCATTTATGGATGAGATGAGATAAATATCAGGCCTTAGAAAGGCTTCCTATGTATCCTAATTTTGATGGGAAGCAGAGTTCTCATAGTTCATTCTGTTGGGGTGTTTGTGCAAATTTTATGACTGTCACAAATCTCTAATCCCATGCAAGTCATGCTTGGTATGAGGAATAACAGGATGTGAATGATTCAACAAAGGAAAACACACTTTTCCTCCTCCACTAGTTGAAGAGGATGGGACTATGATGGTAATGGTGGATGGGGATGAGGAAAAGAACCTTCCACCTATTCACTTTATATTAGACAAGGGTCCAATGTAAGGAATGAGTGAAGGTGAATAAAGTAGAGAGGAGCTAGATTGAAACCTCCTACATGAAAGGCTAGGGGTCAAAACTAGGATGGTTGCCCTTATATTGGTCTTGGTAGGGGAGGGAGACTTCTCCTTTGTTCAAAAGAAAAAGTAGGTGTGAACCATAACTTTCCTACTAGGTACCTGAGGCTCTAGGTTTTAGATATGATAAGAGACGAGCATGGAAAAAACTCTAATCCTCTAAACTAGTAACTCCCCAACACTATTCATGAGAGAAAGGTCCATGTGAGTACAAATATACAAACCCACAGACACTCCATGAATCCTGAACCATTATAAAAAAATGTGGTAAACCTCTGACCACAGATATACAAACCCAAATAGAAGACACATTGATGTTCCCTTCCTAAAGGTTTGATAATTCATAAGGTTTTGGTGGAGGTTTCAAAATAATACCTTTTAGAAAAGGGATCAAATGAAGAGGAAGCCTTGTCATGAATTAATTTTAAGAAGGAGTTATGAAAGGCTTGTATAGGCTAAAGGGATAAGGTGAATCAAAGTGGGCCTCCCAATTCGGAATCGGGCGCACAAGTATGGGCACACAGGTAGTCTTAGGAGACCTGATGTTTACTTAAATGACGAACGACCTAGATGTTAAAACTTGGGAAATACTTGACTCATTCCTTCAAGAGTATTCACATGTATTCCCAGAAGTGGGGTGCTCAAGTTATTTTTAGAGAATGGGTGGAATGCAAGTGTTTCTGATTTAGGGAGGTTGGGAACTTTATGCACGCAAGTGTTATAGATTTAAAACACTAAAGGGACTTCATTACAATGATCTTCCTTTAATTCCTCATCCCTAGGTGTTAAAGAACTACCATAACAGTTTCGAAAGACTTGGGTGAAGCATTATGGCGACTAGAGAAACAATTGGGCTTTAGGGAAATTCATCAGTACAAATGAAGACACCAAGGGTCTATTTATAGGCAAATAAGTGGACCTAAGAAAATGACGATTGGGTGTGCAATTGGATTAAATTCTAGAAATGTGTCACGCAAGTACCTTTCATGTCGATGATGCCTTGTCTTGACTGGGGTGATCCAAATTTTAAGCCTTTACAAATATTGATTTTCTTCATGTATTTTCTCCTCTTTTTTCAAAGGCATTTCCCTTTTTCATCGATGTAATGAAATAGTGTGGCAACAAAATCCCCCCCTTAGAATTGAATCTGAAATAAAGAGAGGGTCTTATACAGTGGTAAATTTATGAAAAAGGTCAAAGTGGTTGATGTGGCACAGAAGCTGATAGCGTGTTAGGTACGGGCACGCAAGGTGGTGGTGTGAAGGGTAGTCTTCATCTCTTATATATAATGGCTTCCCTTCATAAAAAATTACAAAGGATTCTAAAAATCCATCTCTCAGTGTGCACATGTTTTCACTCAGACACTCCTTCCAGTCGCACTTATTTTGTATGTTTTTTTTTGCGCACCACGAATTGGGCGCCATACTTGCGCGTCAGATTTATACTTGTGCACTGAATCCATGCTTGAGAAACTTAATGCCTTTGTCTGATTTTCTTAATGCCTTTGTCAAAAAATCCAAAATTAGATCACTTTAAGATGAATTTTGATTTCTTTGGCAGATTCAATAGCTCCCAAGATAATCAGAGCTACTGACAAATTGGATTGAAAGAGAATTGATGATATGATGAAGATTTTCGGGAATGATTTATTTGAAATATGTGAAACTACTCTACCAGATTTGGAAAAGAATTTGAGAAAATATCACTTCAATTTTAAAATGAGTATTTATTTTCCTCTTTATGTTTATGGCCATCTGTAGGGTGTCAACATACCAGATCCAAAAAATTATGTTTCACTTTATTGGTTTCAAGACCACACCAATTTCTCATCTTCCAATATTTCTATTGTGGGAACATATATCAATGATGGGATGGAAGATAAGGCACATTTCATACATCACATCCCATGTGCTCTAGTTTTGAAAGAACATACACCAAAGCTACAACCGCACTTCTATTCATCCATTTTTTGAGATTCTCAAACAGATCAATCAAAGGGATGGAAGAAAAGTTGTGATTTTTTCTGAGGAGGGTGTGTTAAACCCACATGGATGTGGGCATATTGGGTGCACAAGACATGTGAAGTGTTTTTGGATGACTTAAAAGGCATCAGAATTTATGAGGTTGTATGGGTCGGAAAAACCTATGTATATAGGAATGATGATTTCATTCCAGATTTGTTGAGTTGATGAGTTCTAGATACTAATTCATTCCATTTGACACATGGAGAATTAGGCATCAATTTTTGGGATGTCTACAAGATCTATTGAGCTACAATCCTTGGAGACATGTACAATGAATTTATTCCTCCAAAGTTGACATAGAATGACTCAAAAAAGACCCCATCCTTGGTTCATGAGTTAATGAAGATATTTTATAAACTCAAGAATACAGACACAAAAAATTCCCACACAAGAAGCGATATTCACCTAGAGGAGTGGATGGAAATATTCCTGATGAAGAAGGAGAAAGGTCCCACTTGCACTCATCCAAAAAGCTATCCTAAGGCAGAAAAGATAGGTACACCCGATAATTTCTGGCCAACATTAGAGAAGGGAGAGTTTGAAAAGTGGGGGTATGAAGTCAACTCCAAAATTCCTGTGAAGACACGTCTTGCGAGTTTCTTATCCATGTGTATTAGTGTATATCTATTTCTTGTCCAAGATTCCAAGGGCGGTGTAAGGCTGAGAACTTTTTTTATAGCATCCAAGCTGGAAGAGAAGAGGATGGTAGGGTTGGCTACCCCTATTCTGGAGAAGATCCATAGGATCTTGTTTCATATTTATAGAGGGAATTCTCCTTTTATAATAATAGGACCATTTCAGGTTTTATGGGGGTGGATTGACACCCATTTCAGAACTTATGTTGTGAAGAGTGGGGTTTAGGTCATTGGAAGTTTGTTCCGACCATCTATTCAAGATTTTTCTGGTATTTCACCTCTTTCCTTGAATTCTTATGACAATAAGTCCAGGTTAAGAATGTACAAGTAATTTTATCTTTTCCCTTATAGTAATTTGCCTATGGGGTGATTTTTTTGATGAAATTATGTCCAAATTAGAGCTAAGCGTGTATATGTTAGCTTGTAGGGATGGCGTATTGGACATTAGGATTGATGGGGAAATAATATGTGAGGTCTATGCTCCTTACATATTTGCACATCAATTCAAATTTCTGCAACAAATTGTCATATCTTGTCCAGTGTATGTTAGATTAGAGAAACATAAAATTGTGTCCTGAAAACTATGGTTGCTGATGACTATAGAGAAAACCAGGGCAACATTAAACTTACCTACCATTGATGCAATAAGGGATTTGACTATTTGGTATTCTAAGAACTAGGTTACATCATACCTTGAAGGGGTACTAAACCATGTTATCCCTCAAGTCAGGATAAAGAGAGGTAGTAGAAAAGAAACCTCTCATTTGGAAGGTAATTCCTCATCAGAGTCTGATTCATTGGAGTTAGAGGGTGAGGGTGATGAGGCTCCAAGCTCACCAAAGCAACCTCGTGAAAGATACTATCCACTTATCAGAGTCAAGAGAGCTACACTATCAGTACCAACTGAAGTTGTACCGAGGCAATCTAGTATCCATCGTTCAGAAGAGCATTGGGTCCCATTTTCTCATCCACCATCTATGATGATAGGAATTGGGAAGAAACTCAAATCTAAAACTACAAGATCATCTTCATAACCTGCTAGAATATACTCTGAATATGTATGACCATTGGTAGTTAAAACATTTCAAAGCTTTTATTGCGTTGATGAAACCACATGGATAGATTTATGTGAAGGGTTGTGTATTCTGAGAATAGGGAATCTATAAGCCTCTTTTGATATTATTTTTAAGAACAACCCTGATGAAGTAAGAACTTATATATGAGAACTAGAAATTCTCATATACACAACTAATGAATCAATTCCCACCACAAAATGAGTGAAAGATATGGTAGATCGTGGTGCCACTTAAGGGATTGACCTTTCATTTGATGAAGAATGGAATTATTTTATTGATCTTGAATATGTAAGTTTTTTTTCTCACATTATTTTATTCTTTTCTATTTGAATTTATTCAAAGAATTATTTCTCAGGGGAAATACCATTTTAACTTGCAGTTGACTAAGGGAAAATCAACTGAAGTTACATTACCACTGTATAGCCCTGATGGTACTGCATTTGGAGCTGTTAGATCACCCCATGAGTCGGGAGAGATATATCCAGGCCAATAGGACATAGAGGATGAGATAGCAGGGGGGTTATGGTATCTAATACCTGTTTTGGAGATGATGATGCAATTCCTCCCGAGAATTCAAAGAAATAGAAACATCAAAGAAAGAAAACTGTGGTTAAACATTTTCTCGGTAGTGGTAAGCATTAGTAAAAACATGAATTATAGATTTATTCATAGAAAGTGTTTAAACTTATTGGAACTACAGGAACTTATTTTGTTCCTTCTCTTATAAAAATCACTGATGATTTTTGAGGATCCATGGAGGGTGCTTCCAGGCAAGAAAAAATTCCTACCAACCAAGTGGATACTTTGACTAAAGGGGCATTTAGGCTAGAGGAGTCAACATCTATTCCTGTCACTTCTCCTATTCTTTATACTAGGAGAGAGGATACCTATGGTAAATCATAAGTGCTTCATGAGAAACTATGTATAACAACAACTGACTTCTACTTTATGATAGTTTAAGTTCATCGCATGCACCAGAAAATCCTGTGACAACTGATGCTGACCCCACAGTTGTTACTGAGGAAGCTGTTTGGGGTCAAAAGTTTTCAGAGGAGGGTTGCGAAACAACCACTCCAATTTATCCCATGGGTTAGACTAACATGAGATTTTGTATATCATTGGATTTTATGATGAATCTTGGCATGTCTTTTGAAGAAGTATTAGAACAAGTTAATATGAAAAATAGTTTAGAATATTTTGAAGTTCCTTGTATGGAAACAAATGGATGTGAGTATTTTTTTCATCCTATCAATATTATTATGATTAATTTTATAACCATGATCAGTTGAATTATGTAGCTCCATATAAATAAACTACTATAGTGACGATTCCTGAAGGAAGTGTAGATATCACTATCAATCCCACCATTAAGGAGACACTAGCTCAGGTGAACCTTGAAATAGAAAATATTCCTGAGATTTATTTGAGAATCATGAGTAGGTTAAAGAAATAATTCCTCACCAAAAGATGTCAACCAAAACTACTGAAGTTGAGAATATTGGGTAGGAGTCTTCTCAAACTGTCGTCCTATTGTTGGGTAAGGGTTACCAATATTGTGATTGTGCTAACTCTTGTTATTATTTTTGAAACTAACCGTAATTTTAATTCACGATATAGGATTGTCAACTTCAATGGATAAGTCTTGAGGTGAATCTTCTACATCAGCTCAAAAAACATTAGGAAGTGAAATGAATACTGTCAAGGAAGGAGAAAAACATGGCACTTCTTTAAGTGAATTAATCTTGAAATACATTTCCCCTTATAATAATGATTCTAAATCAGATCTGGAGCTACAGAATACTCTTTGCCTTGCATGTCAGAAGGCATGGTAGAACATATCAAAGATAATATCTAAAATTCCCCTTGAGAAACTGTCCTCATGAATTCCACAGCTTTTATCTCTGTTCAATATATTAGGATTTGGCGATTTTGAATACTATGATTTCCATACTGTAGTGAAAGAAATCTTCTGAAAAAGGAGAAAGAGTAGAAACTTCAACAATATCTGATAAATTTCAAACTGTTGACCAACATTGATGAATTCCAAGTAGCATTATCCCAAGCTGAGGCCAATAATATTACAAAGTTTATAGGACTTAAGTATAAAGTTAAAGAAAATATTGTTTAACAGTTGTGTCTTCAACAAGAGTTGGATATTGTTATAGGGGATCTTGAACAACTTCATGATTCAATATAAGAAGTCCATAAATATGGTGCAAAAACCATTACAGATGCTAAGAAAGCACTTTGTCAAGCTGAAGAGAATGATACTGGTTGGCTAACTTAACTTCAGTAGGTAGATGATGGAGCTCAAGAGGCCATTAAACAAATAATAATTCATGTTGAAAACCTCTTGTGACTTATGAGAGCGAGACTCTAGTTTGTGGATATTCCCCTGGGGATTTTTTAATCACAAATGAAATGAATTTTTTATCTAATCATATATGTCTTCATCCTTGATTCCTTTTAATTTTAATGTTAAAGTGGACTTCCATAATATTATATTTTCATACTGGATAACCATAATTACAATGATGGGGATGGAATGTGCTCTTTTTTACTTAAACCAATGTTCCTAGTGAGCGTAGTTCTATTTTTACTAGGGTTACGCAAACAACCCAACAAACTTTGTACCTTTTTACTTTTTAGTGCTCAATATTGCCCAAACTATTCAAAATGTAGGTCTAGAGAGCTGATACTTTGACTTTTGTCTAGAGTAACCTTTATGGGTTTTAAATCTGGTGAGTATCATGTATTTTTTTAAGGGTGGTTTAGAGTCATGCACACTGGACTAATAAGGCTAGTGTTTAAGGTCGAATAGCCTTGACCATAAATTTTTAAATTAGATCCCAAATAAGGATTAATGGCTAGTAATTTCTCCAATATTGTTTAGATACTTCCAAGGGGGATATTGAGTCACGATTTTTATGGTCACCAAATCTAAATCTTGAAGTATAAACATAGATTTATTTTCCAAGAATGAATTTACCATTGCTTGACTAACCCATTATGGGAGCTGTATTATGTAGGGAGAATAGGGGAATGTGCTGAATAGCCAAATGGTGGTATCCTTTGACTGACATTCCTATTATATAGGTGAATTTTATGCAAGGCCACATAAGGGAGCGTACTGAATAGTCAAACAAAAGAGATCTCAAAAATTTGACATTTTATTGTTGATAGACAAGGGAAATTTAGATTCGGGTGAGTAAAGACCACAATGGGTGGTTTTAAAAGGAAATATATCTAAGAATAAAGGGTCGTATGTGCCAACATAGGTCTTGAATGGGGAAACCACTCCTACAAAAATTTGGTGTGTGAAGAATGGTTAAAATTTTTCAGAAAGGGGGATTTTTGATATTATGCTATGAAATTTTAAGTTATGCAGTAAGAACATTATACTGTGTAGTTTTAATTCATGCAATAAGAACATTGGGGGGCTTTAATTTAAGGTCTTCATCTCTGACCAAAGGTTTATGAGTCTACAATTTCTTGATAATTTTCTTGGAAACATGCTTCTATATTTAGGTATGGGAAGGGAGAAATGTAAATTGTAATTTTGAAATCTCCAGATATAAATAATGACATGGTAAAAAAAGTTATAATAGAATTTAAAGAGGTCTCTTCCAAAAAATGAAGTTACCACTGTTTGAAAAACCCATTATGGGAGCGGTATTATGTAGGGCCAATTGGGGGCATATGCTGCATAGCCAAATATTGGTATCCTTTAACTGATAGGACTGTTATGTAGGTGGATTTTATACAAGGAAACTGGGGAACATACTGCATAGTTAGGAAAAAGAGATCTTATATACCAAATATTCTATTTCTAAAAACTGAAGAAATTTTGTGGAGATTCAGATTTCCATAGCACACAGTTTGGTTTATGGAGAAAGGTTCCTGAATAATTAAAGAGTATTTCCAATCATGATTTATAAATAATTAGATAAATAGGATTTCTATGAAAGTCTGACCCAAATTTAGGAAGTAGGATGTCTATAGTTTTAGTTCATATCACTAGGACTAAAATATAATGGAAATAGTGGATGATATGTGGTCAAATAATCCAAGGTTATTTCAATATGATTTGAACACATGGAGAGGGAAAATGTGTAAACCATGGTCTTGGAGACTTTCAGATTAAGAAAAGGTAATGTGATAAATATACATGGATGACTGATTTAAGATACATATTATTGTATATTGTCATCAAAGTTTTAAGGGGACAAAGGATGCATTTACCAGGAACAATGTTACCATTATTTGACAAAACCCATTATGGGGGCTGTATTATCAGGGACAATTTGGGGCATATGCTACATAGACAAATAGTGGTATCTTTTGACTGAAATGCCTATTATGTAGGTAACTTATGCAAGTCCACCTATGGGTACATACTGCATAGTTAGGAAAAATAGCTCTCAGGTATCAGAAATTATATCACAAAAAACCATAAGAAAGATTATGAATATCTGAACATATTCAATATTAATAGTGTTAAATATGAAAGGGGTAATGCTCAATGACCATGATGAATATTTGAATCAATATTGTCCATGAGTTTGGAGTCCCTTACATAGATTTGACTCATATGTAAAATGGGACATTTATTGTTTCCTTGGTGGACTCTCTAAGGAGAGGACCCAAAATAAATACTCCCACATAGATTATTGATTATATGTGGAAGAGAGATAAAAATTTATATCATGGCTAGGACTTGGATCTAAGACATAGTTTTCACTACGTATCTCAATGGTATGAGAATCAAGCCATATGTAATTCCTTGGGTACTTTGCAGTTTAATGCCCTGTAGTAAGGACATGAAGTGATTCTGATGTGAAAAGGAATATTGTGGATGGACTAGAGAATTGAACCTAGTTGTCACTACATATCTCATATGGATGAGAATCAAGCCACATATAGTTCTTGAAATATTCCCTATGTAGGTTTGATTCATACACACAAGGAATAAAGGGTTTTTATATCGTGGCTAGACCGAAGATTGGAGATCTAGGCATCTATACATATCCCATTGAAATGCGAATAAATCCAAACATAGTTCTTGAAATGAAATCTCTATGAAGATCTAATTCAAACACATGGATAAATGGAACTCATATGCCACTAAGGAGTAGCAGTGATGTGAGTAATACTTGTGCATGTAAGCTACTCATTTTTTTAAAGAACCAAAAGGAATACCAATTTTTGGTATCTTATGGGATTTATTAACATCAAATAAATAATACATTAACCGTACAGTTTAATGTCACGCAGCGAGGACAAATGATGTCATGCAGTTTAATGTTATGAGATAAGGAAAAATATACTACAAATTTTAACATCGTTTAGAATGGACGCATATGGTTGTTATGAAGTTTAATGTCTTGCAACTAAGAAATTATGTTGCGCAGTTTCAAGTCATACAACGATGACATTATGTTGTGCAGTTTCAAGTCATGCAGTGAGAACATTATGCTATGCAGTTTCAAGTCATGCAGTGAGGACATTATGCTGTGCAGTTTCAAGTCATGCAGTGAGGACATTATGTTTTCTAGTTTCAAGTTATGCAATGAGGACAAATAATGACGTGTGATTACACAAAGTACTTCTTCAATAATCTTGCATTGGTTAGAGTTGTATTAAGTTATACATCCATTGAGATTAGGGAATAATATACATTAGAGTAGACCTTATGTACAATGTAAGGTCCTTCCCACTTTGGATCATGTTTTGGAGGCTTCTTTCCTGATATCATTAGATTCCTAAGGACTAATACCAATTCTCCTTGAAGAAATGATAAGATGTGAACTTTATTGTAAAAATATTGTGCTATTATATTCTTATAGACTTAAAAATGATGTAAAGTATGAAATCTATTTTCATATAATCATTCCATCTCATCAAATCACATCTGATACTATTCATCTATAGATAACTAGTCACAAATTACAACTCGGAGTGAAGCAAATTGAATTTAAATAGGAAAAACTACCTCTGTTCCATACACCAATGAGTATGGAGTTACTTGAGTGGCAGTATATGTACTAGTTCGATAAGCCCATAAAGCATGAAAAAGTTTATCAAGTCAAGATATATTATCATTATCCACCATTTTATAGATTATATTTTATAGGGTCTTGTTAAAAGACTCTATCTATCCATTGGCTGCTGCATGATAGCAAGATTAATGGTTAGATTTGATATTATGTTCCTGATATAACTTCTTTACCTCAACAGAATAGAAATTAGCATTGTTTTCCATTAATATGGTATGAGGGACACCAAATATGGTAATGATATTAGCTTTGAAAAAGCTGACAATGATTTTGGCCCCGAATACTTTGAGAGGTTTTACCTCAGACCATTTGGAGAATAAATCAGTAGCAGTAAGAATATACTTGAACTGCTTAGTCATAGCTAGGGGATAAGGTCCTACTACATCCATTACTCATGTAGAAAATTCCTAGGAGTATTTATTTGTATGCAGAAACTCAGAGGGTTGATGAATGAGGTTGGAATGTACTTGGAAGGGGTGACACTTTTGGGTGAAATCTATGAAATCCTACATCATTGAAGGCTAGAAGTATCCAAGCCTTCAGATTTGATCAGAAATCCTATGCCCAGACTCGTGATCACCACAATATCCTGCATGTACTTCTTTCATGATAGTTTTAGTTTCTTTTCCATCAATACACATGAAGAGGACTCCATCAAATCCTTTTTTGTAGAGGATCTTCTGGTGATCTGGGCTATCATAAAGAGTGAAATTGGCCACTCATCAACAGATTTGTTCTTTTTCATCTCTATTTGGTGGAAGTAATCCATTTTTAAGGTATTCCATGATAGGTGTAATCCATCCCATAGTATGACCATATGGATTAAAAATAGGCATGATTTCATTAATTTCCTCCATTCTAATTTGAACAAAAGGTGAAACAACACGATGATAGACAATATTGATGATTGCCTCATCCTAATTTGGATTTTCCAAGGCTGTGGCTGCATTATCCAATGCATCATCTTGGGAATTTTGTGATCATGGGACATAAGACAATATTTTCTCTGAGGGAAATTTATCCATTAACCCTCTGACATAATCACACAAAGGGATTAACTCTTCTTTTCTAATAGCATAATCCCTATTGACCTGTTTGATTACCAATTCTGAATCACCTTTAACTTTTAGGTGGTTCACTTGTACCTAGCGTGCCAATTCCAAGCCTACAATGAGAGCTTGATATTCTACCTCATTGTTGGTACTACCTTATGATAACAGAAAGGAATATGGAAACACTTCCTTTTCTATGGAAATAATCATAATTCCTAACCCAACATTTTTGAGTTTAGCATTTTCCATTCTCTTCCTTATTGGACTTCTGGAAGCACCATCAATGTACATTTCTCACATTTGGGGATTATCTTTAATAGATAAGATTTATTCATTAGGAAGTTTAGTATTCAAAGATGTATCTTCTGTAGATGGGTGTTCAACAAGGAATTCTTCTAAGTCTTGGCCTTTTATTACTTTTTGAGGAAAAAACTAGATATCAAACTGTTGTAGAATAACTGCTTACTGTACCAAACATCCTATAAGCATAGTATTAATGATGATAAATTTGAGCGGATTATTGTGAGATACCAAGTGGACCTCTTAATGTTACAGGTAGTGCTTCATCTTTTTTAACTACGAATATTAATGTTAGGAAACACTTCTCGATACTTGAATATTGAGTCTTCGTGTCAAGCAAGGTTCGACAAAGATAGTAAAGGCTATTTTCATTCCCAATATCATTATTTTGTGCAAGGAAGGCACCCATTGATCTCTCTGAAGCTATCAAGTAAAGAATAATTTTCTTTCCTTCAACAAGTAACTTTAATATCGGTAGACTCAATAGATATTTCTTGAGGTTATCAAGTGCCTCTTAGCAGTCTTCGATCCATTGATAAGTAACCCCCTTCTTAATTAATCTAGTGAAGAGTAAACACATGCCTGAAAAATTGGTGATAAAGCATTGAATATAGGCCAAGTGTCCTTGAATTCCTCCTAGTTCCTTAAAATTTTGTGGAGGTGGAATTCCAATGATTTATTTTTTCTTCTTAGGATCAACTTCGATGTCACTATGACATAAAATGAAGGTGAGTAATTTTCCTAAAGTTACCTCGAAGTCACATTTCAAGGGATTCATCTCAAATCATGTCGTCGATGTTTATTGAATATGGTCTCCAAATCTGTCAGGTGATCAGAACTTTGTATGGATTTAACCACTAGATCATCCAAATAACATTCAACAAATTTTTCCAGGAAGGGTTTGAAGATATGGTGCATGGAACATTGATATGTTGTGATAACACTTTTTAAGCCAAAGGGAATTACCTAATAGAAAAATATTTTTTGAGGGGATCTAAATGTTGTAGAATCCTCATATTCTGGGGCCATTTGAATTTGGTGATACCTAGAGTATCCATCTATGAAGGAGATAGCTTTGTATCCATCTTTTCCGTCAATAAAAAATTCTTTGATTGAAACTGGAAAGTCATCCCTGGGAAAATGGTGGTTAAGATCTATGAAATCAATGAAAACTATGATTTTACCATTCTTCTTTTTCACTAAGACAATGTTGGACAGCCATTTGGGATATTTCAACTCCCATAGAAATTTATATTTGATAATCTTGTCAACTTCAGGTTCAATTTTAGAGGCGTGAGTGGGGTTCATTCTTCTTGCTACATACTTAAATGCTCGATGCTATTATGGAAACCCAAATGATGAGTGGACACATCGGGATTTAGGCCTAGAATTTATGTATAGTTCCAATCAAATAAATATTGATGTTTTTTTAGAAATTTTGTATACATCTCTTGCTCTTCAGAAGTCATGGCCCCACTAATTAGAGTAGGGCATGGATCTTCTCTTATACCCATATTTATTTCTCTGAGCTCATCCATAGTGGTGGAGACGCCTTCCTCAAATGCTAGAGGGGAAGACTTAAGATCTTCTTATTTTTATTCTTTACATGTCACTTATCCTATTTCTTCTTGAAGGGTATTTGATGAAGGAAAATTTTCAGAGCTAGGGAGGAGTCAATATTTGGACATCATGGAGAAGAGGCAGCCATTTATGACTCTACTGATGAAGAAGGGTCTTCCTGGAGCATTGAAGAGAAAAATATGGGTTAGGAATCATCATATTTAACTTCCTTTATTAGTGTGACAAATTATTGTAGCTTGAATGATGAAGAAAAGACTTGTTTAATTTTGGTGGATGAAATGAAGACATTTCTATTTAAGATTTCACTATCAACAATTTCTCCCATGTTTTTAGGATCGATTTCCACAACTAAAATTATGGAAGTTGTAACACCCCGAGATTTTATGAAAAATATTATTTTTAATTTCATTAATGTCTTGTGTTGTACGCTACACCAAAAGGAGCTTGCACAACACGCATCCTTGACTTGCCTTTCATTACACGCAATCGCGACCTTCCTCGACAGCGTGTGTAGTACGCAATACCGAGTTTCACTAAACAACGATATATTATTAAAACTAGTCGTTATGAATAGTAATAACCACCTTTTAAAATTTTAGAAATTTTATCTCTCAAAATGGACTTCATTTTTGGATTCGGAGTATCGAATTTAGCCTAAGGTGAAATTTTGGTACTTTTCGGATAACTTTCATATTCTGATGAATAGTGAAAATTACTAAATTTTAATTAAAAACAACTTTTTTAATCGAAATAATTAATAGTGATAAATTGTTAATTTGAGTGGTTTTAAAGTATATTTAGAATATATTTTTACAATTTAATACAATGTTGGTCATTGGATGTAATTCTACATTTAAACCAGTTATAAACAAGTTTCAATCTTTTGATAGTTATTATCTCTTAAAAACACGCTATTTGTTTTGATGACGGGAATTAATTTTTAAATTAGTTAATGCAACTGATATGTTTTGAATTTGGTAAAATAGACATCATTTTTGAGTTCATAATATCAAATATAGCTTAGGCCTAATTTTTGGCATTTTTCTGAAAACTTTCAATTTTTGATGAATAGTGAAACCACTAAGTGGTAGTTAAAAAAACTGAATTGTTCATAAAACTTAATTTTACCGCTTCTGTGAGTGGAATTTCAAAAATCCGAGAGACACGGTTGATTTCAGTAAGTAAAATGTGGTTCAATGAGATAAAAATAATTTTTTGGTGAATAGTAACTTTTTACTTTTTTTACCACGGTTAAAAGTAAATAGGGTAATTAAGGGTATAAATGATATTATTATTACCCTAACACATGTCCTAATTCTATTGGAAAAGTGTAATTCGACCAAAAACAAACTTAGGAATAAAATATGACCATTTAGGCCCACTTGGATTAGATTAGGACATTTATTATTAATTTATTTAAAGAAGGGTTAAAAGAGTTAAAATCAAAGTTTATTTGATAAAACATTTTTAATATGGGGTTATACATAAGATAAATTAGACTATAAATATTAATTAGAAATATAAAAATATTTCCTACATAATGGTATTTTATTTGTAATTTTTAGACATTAAATAATTTAATTTATTTATGACACAACGATGATGCAGTAATTATCTTATTAATGAAATATTGACATAATTGATGTTATAAATACCCAAATAAATATAATTTGAGATTTTTTATGAATTACACTAATTTTATAGGTTAATATGACATGTTAGTATTGATTTAATTAACTTTTTTCGAACTTATCATTCTGTTATGATTTTCACAAAAATCAATTACTAAATAGTGTCAAAATTGACATAAAATAATTTTTAAAACAAATATTATATTATTAATTGTTATTTTATTCCTAAAAATCTAAGGTTCGGCCAAATGACTTAGATAAGGTTATATATATATTAATAATAAACAATTTTGGGTTCATTTGGCTTGATATAGTAAGTTTATTAACCTTATAGTATAAGAACATAAGAAGACATGGTAAAAGTAAAATTATTTAACTTAATGTTAAATCTAAATGATAAGGTTAAAATAGGAACCTAAACTTGTCTAAATTCTATTGGATGAGAGGATTTCGACCCATACCCACCTTAGACTCGGAATAAATCAATTTGGAGCTATTTAAAACCGGACTTGACTTTATAATAAAATAATATTTTTAGTTATTCCAAAGGTGCCCCTCTCCTCCCTTATAAAAGGGCACCTCCTCCCTCTCTTCCTCACGCAACTTTGAGCCTTCAAGCTCGGCCAACCCCTGCCAAATTCTCTTCTCAACTTCCCTAGAAACATCCTAGAGGTTCTATTCTTCCTCAAAGACCAATTTTAGTGCCCTAAAAGGAGGTCTCAAAGAAGCACTTCAAAGAAGAGGTAATTTCCGTTACCGATTCTTTCACCTTTATTTCTTCTTCCACTCCTTCTTCTTAGGTTGTTTCATTATGAAGTAATAACATCAGTATCACTCATATACTGATATGTTATTATAATTATGAAACAACCCTATTTCACCATCTATCCATCCTACGGAAAACGAAATCACCGCGCGTGCGTACGTACGGAATACCGTCTCCACGCCGTGGTGAAATCTATTTTCCACCACCACCTTACTTGGATGGGTATAATGGTGTAAATAATAACTATATATTATTATTTTAAAGTGATATTGATTCTGAAATAGTATACATACACTCCAATACAGTCCCACGATCATGAGAACGATATCATCGCTCGTGCGTACGTACGGACTACCGTCTCCACGATGCGATGCGATTCATTCTCCACATTAACCATTCATTAATGATTATAAAGTATATATAATGAATAATAATATATGACATGTTAAATCTACTGGATTTATGTATATATGTATATATATATTTCATCTACTTACTTCCATTCAAGACAATAAGGAAAGCAAAAGTGTTTTTGAAGTAGAAAGGATATTTTCCTCAAGAATGAAGTTCAAGTGTTTTATCAAAATTATTTTCCATCTAAGATAATAAAGGATTCTGTTTTTATCCCTATTGTTACATTGATTTGGTTATGTTGTGATTGAATTATTTTTATGAATTCCTTTATCGTATATGAATTGTTTTATGATGTCATGATGTTTAAGATTCCCATTTTTATTACATGGGTTATGCAATGATGTATGATTTATGATTTTGTGGCACACATAAAAATGGTATCATTATGAGATGGGTGGGACCTATATCTCCCTCCAATGCATTGGGTAAAGATTTTATATCTCATGAGATAGACATGGCTGGAACGGTAGGTTATACCGGTTCAGTGAAACAGGACTGAAACGAGGGTGACTCGGTTCAGAAAGGGACTTTGTCCACTAAGATAGTCTTGGAAATGAGTCTTGACTAACAAGAAATGATTCTCTATGATTATGTGTGTATGACACAATGTTTCATGTTTTATGTTATGATTATTGTGATTACATTTCACATCCATGATTTATCCCATGTTATGAAATTATGCTCTCTTTTGCAGGTTAAGATTTTCAAAATGTTATGTTCTTATGATGTGATTGATATTTCTTTTGTTTACCCTTACTGAGCATTTGAGCTCACCCTTTTATGTTTTCTTTTCCCCAGGATATAGTGAAAGGTTTTAGGTATAAAAAAAAGGAAGATCTTTATGGGAGATGTTGAAGATCTTTCACCAGGATTAGAAGATTATATTCCGAGTTTCCAAAGACACTAAACTATTATGATCCTTGTGTGTGTGTTTTTGTTATGTACTAAGTATTCCGCAAATGTAATGTAATGTCAATGTACATCAAGCTTCGGGTCTCTCCAGTTGGTATCAGAGGAAAGGTTTAGTCAACCTTTGGAAACTAGGATGTGAAAACGTTAGTGAGATCCCTAGAGATATTTCTAAGGTATGTCTAAGTCTAGGGATGTCCCTAAGGTTAAGTATACGTATAGGTTATAGTACTAGAATTATGCTAACGATCATATAATTAAACCTAAGATGTTAGATATTGAAGGTACTCCCCCTTTATTATGATTTTTGCCTCTCACACTATTCTTTTTGGGTTTTAGATGATGGCTGGAACCCGAAGGAACCGTGTTGATCAATGAAATGGACAATGCAATGATTTCCCTCTTGAACAAAAAAAATGTTATGGGAGATGGAGTGAAAAATATTATTGCTACACTTACACAAGCTATGAATCATTCTGGACTTCCAAATGAGTAGAGAAGGGAACAATATTCTATTGAGTCCTTCATGAGGCAACGCCCACCTTCTTTCAGTGGGTCTTCCGATCCACTTGTTGATGAACAATGGATCAGTACCACTGAAAAGATATTTTCAGTTCTTCAATGTTCTGTTCATGATAAAGTCATCTTAGCAGTATATCGTTTGGAAGGTGAAGCTGGTCAATGGTGGAATCTTATCAAGAATACGAGGCCAAGAGATGAAATTGAGTCCATGGAATGGGACGAGTTCAAGAACTTGTTTTTCAGTATGTACTTCCCTCGTATTCTTCGAACAAAGATGGAAAAGGAGTTTCTTGAGATGAAGCAGAAGGATGATGAATCTGTTGGTATATACAAAGCGAATTTTACAATACTTGCATGGTATGCATCTGGCATTATCATCCAACCTGAAAGTAAAGTTGATCGATTTTTCAGTGGCTTAAAACCAAGTCTTCTAAGGGAATTAGCTATAAGAGACTTCAGTAGCTATGAAAAAATTGTGCGTTGTGCTATCAAGGTAGAAATGGAAGTTGGTGATACATATCCATCTCATGGTTTTGAAAAGAAACTAAATATGGAGTTCAAGGAGAAATCTCAGAATAATGGTGAAAAGAAGATGAATGTTTCCTTATGCACAAAGTGTGGAAAGAAGCATGGTGGAAATTGTCTTAAAGGGACTAGAAAATGTTTTAAGTGTGGAAAAGAAGGACACAAAGTCAGTAAGTGCAAAGGAAAAGGTTCAGTTAACACCAGGGATGAGGATAATGGTATTGCTATGACATCAACAATGGTTAAATGTTTTAAATGTGGAATGTACGGGAATTATACAAACCAATGCCCTAAGGTAAAGTCTCATGAAGAGAATCAGTATGGTCGTATGGGTAGTATTTATGTGGATGATGATGAAGAGACTACAAATGATATGTGAGATGAAAGAATTGTTGAAGCTCGGTCAATGGTTTAATAATGTAGTAGAATTATTACATGTTTATCATGTGTAATGTTGTATAAGTAATCTTATGGTACTTTGGAATAAAGAGACATCTAAGGATTGTTACACTATTTTCTTTCCTTGAGTTTTGAAAGTGTATGATTAATGTTACCAGTATCCATGAAAGGTTATTCAGATATTTTTGGAATGTAGATGATATGCGCATAATAAAGGGATAAGGAGAAAATTAAATGTTTGATAGTATTCATGAGCTCATGACTGATATAAGGAGAAGGTTATGTAATGGATTGAGTATATATAATTTTTGGATTTTGGAATGTTAAAAGAGTTAACTTCTGACAGCATTTATGTTTTCACTAAGGTTCAATGGGTATTCATTATTCAAGAGAATACATGATTAAGGTATTCACATGTTTGTAATTTGACCAACAAGATATATCTTATGATATATGGGGGATAAATGATGGCATTCACGTGATTGTTCTGTGACATTTCAAGTAATCATTTTCTTTATACTATGAGCTTAGACCGAAGTATTTTAGATAAGCCTAAAGATTAGAATGGATTATGTTGGACATAAGTTAGGATAAAACGTTTTTCGATATTATTGATGGGATGTTATAGTAATATAGCTTTACAAAAGGACAACCTGCAGGACGGGTGACAGCCCATCGCGTCGGACAAGGCTGTGGGAATCGAACCCACAACCGAAGTGCGACTGGCCTTTATCGCCTACCACTGGCCTACAGGAAGTCTCTGGTTAGTAGAAACTAGTTTTATTTTATTATGCGGTATGATATATGAAGTATAAGTTCATTTTAGGAACCATACACTACTAGAAAAACAGGTATTTGCGACAGGGCATTTGCGACGGGATCCCATCGCAACTACAGTTATTTGCGACGGGCCCGTCGCTAAAGCCTTTTTTTTGCGACGGTCATTCTCCCCGTCGCAAATAGTATTCCGTGTTTTTGTAAAAAACTTTTAAAATACCTTTTGCGACGGGCCCGTCGCAAATATCTTTTGCAACGGTTCCGTCGCAAAAACTATTTTTTTAAAAAAATAAAAAAATTTAATAATACTAGTATTTGCGACGGGACCCGTCGCAAATACTATTTTTTAAAAAAAATAAAAAACTATTAATAATACTAGTATTTGCGACGGGCATAGTATCCCGTCGCAAATACTATAAAAAAAAATTATTAATAAATTATTTTAATTAATATAATAATAGAATTATAATTTACAAATGAAAATAATAAATTATTTTAATTACTATAATAATAGTAGAATTATAATTCAAAAATAAAAAATAATAGAATATTAATAAATGATTTAATTAATATAATAATATTACAATTATAATTCATAAATAAAAAAATATTAATAAGTTATTTTAATTAATATAAAAATAATAGAATTATTTTACATTCAAATATTAAAATAATTCAAGTATTACAAAAAATATAACTAAATTATAATATTATAAAATTTTAATATATATATATAATTTTAATATATATATAAAATTTAATATTATAAAATATAAATAATATTATTATTCATATTAATATTGTTATTTAAAAATATAATATTATTAATATTTTATAATGAGACAGAAACTACGAATAGAAAAAAATATATTTTGATTTCACAAATTTTATAACAGAAATACAAACTCTAATCTGAAGGAGGGGGGGAGGGGGGGGGAGGTGGGGGATCTGCAGATGGTGGTGGAGGAAACTCCATCCCTAAAGCATGAGTGAGTCGGCGCATGTACTCCATCTGCTCCTGATGCTGCTGCTGCCACCGACTCGCCTGCTCCTCGTACAGCTGCTGCTGGCGTCGACGCTCCTCCTCATGCTGCTGACGCATCTGCTCCTGCTCCTGTCGGAGACTCTCTATCTGTGCAGTCTGAGATCGCAACTGATCCTCATACTGTGCAGAAGAAGATGCACGAGCTCCTCTCGAGCTGGACGCCGACATCGCAGCACTGCCATAATAATCTCTGGGAGTCAGTCGAGAGCCGATACCAACTACCCGGCCCTTCTCGAAGGCATACTGGGTGGCCTGCATCCATGCCGCCTCATCAAACTGACGGGCAGTGGTCTGATCTGATGACTCGGCCTGACTCTCAGGCCGGGCCTGTGCCGCTGCGGCCTCATATGACTCCTATAGTTGCAATTTAAAATTAAAATTGTGAATATATTATATGCAGTTAATTTTTAAACTTGAAAACAAATAATATTGACCACGATGTGATGCTGACGATCACCTCTGAGCTCCCCAGTAGTAGGATCACTATACATCCTCCGATATACGTCGTACTCTGTAATATCGGGGTGCTCGACAACCTATAAGAATAAAAAATAAACTGTTAATATTTATAGTTATATAAAATATTTATAAATAATGTACGTACTAGATGCTGTCTATGAGTACTGAAAGAACGACTCCCAGCTCGATGAGTCACCTCCTGTCTCCCCCGATTCTGCCTCCCCACCGATGATCTCCTCTGAAAGGCACCACTCAACCAGTGCGCACATAATCCATCCCATACATGGGATGAAATATACTCTGGTCGGTGTGCTCTACATGACTCCTCAAAATCTGACTCTCCTGCTTTCTTCATCGCATCTTTTCTTAAATTGTGCAAAAACTGACGAAGGCGATCACGCATGGCCACCTCCCATGCCTCGTGGATGGCGTCACGCATGGTATCCTCGATCGGATACCATAAACCCTACAAATAAATCAAAATATCAAGTTAGAAGTGAAATAATTTTCAAAATAAAAATTATTTATTTACGTACGTACCAACTAATGGCCGAACATGGCCTGCTGCACATCAATGGG
Source organism: Viscum album (assembly GCA_963277665.1). Classification (NCBI taxonomy): domain Eukaryota; kingdom Viridiplantae; phylum Streptophyta; class Magnoliopsida; order Santalales; family Viscaceae; genus Viscum; species Viscum album. Next base: position 671,698,364 of record OY728161.1, on the reverse strand, counting down.
AATCTGCTCCCATGTGGTCCACGGCTGAGAGAAATAGTTGCGCAAAATAGCGCTGCCCTGTCCGACTGCTATATGCGGAAAACTGAAAAAATAATAAACATTTATTATGTGAATAGATTAATGAAATCTTAGTCAAATCCACAGGTTATCACACAGGTTATCACACCTCCGTGTGCGTGGATCAAACCCAAGACGTGGACGTCGCTCGGGGACGGGGTCAGGAATCATCAATCGTGCAAGACTGCGCCCCCTCCGCGTACTCCCTGGAGCGCCTGCAGGCTGAGGGTCATCTGTCAGTAACTCATCCGCATCAAAAGTCAGGTTAGCATCCGCCAACGCACGAAATGTGGCGTCGTCCATCTGAAACAGAAAATGTTAATGTTAGCAAATAATTGATAATTACTATTATATATACATATATACATATTATGATTGTATATAAATACCATGGAATGCTATCAGTGTTCATCTTCATCATCATCTTCATATATGTCAATGTCATCTTCATATTCCTCCTCAACATCATCGATATCCATTCGAGTTACAGTTTCTTCATCTCTTACCGTTTCAAATTCATATGTGACATCATTAACATCATCGTCATCACCGACTCTTAAATGTGGGGTGTCGTCATCGATACTCATGTCTCTTTGTAAAAAAGATTGATTTTGAGTACTCTCTTGAAAAACTTCAATTCTTTGCACATCAGTGAAAGTACATTCACTTTGACTAAACTGATTGTCTCGAATTTTGATTTTTATTACACTCCACAAATCAGTCAAGTCTCTTGATGTTGCACAGTACTTTGCATAATAAACTTGATATTCCTGTTGAGCCAATAAGAATGGTTCATTTACTGTGAGAACACTTTTACATTTAATATCGATGATTCCATGAGTCGGATGAACACGCACGCCTCTCTCTGTATCCAACCACCGACATTTGAACATGGTTATGTAATGTTGTCCAAGATAACAGAGTTCAATGATTTCATCAAGTATGCCATAAAAGTCAACTTCATTTTCTCGATGATGAGATCCTCTCAAGCTAACTCCACTGTTCATTGTTTTTTACGATTCCCCATATGCATGTGTGTGGAATCGAAATCCATTCACCACATATGCATTATAAGTTTTAACAAGTTTGGAAGGTGGGTTACTCAATACAAACAGCCGTTTGTCAATTTTATCAGCATGTTGAGACACCTAAAAATTTGTGAAATAATTATCAATATAGTAAACTATACATTGAATGATTTGCTAAAAGATAAAGAATTTATGTTACCAGTTTTTGAAACCACTGAGAGAAATTTTTCCTTTTCTGAAATGAGATCTGTTTCTGCGAAAAGGATGATCAGCTGGAAGAAATCTGCGATGACAGTCAAAATAACAAGGTTTCTTTCCATGAATGAGCATAAATGCTTTGTTCTCTCCCATACAGTAAGGACATGATTTCTGACCATGTGTACTCCAGCTAGATAACATCCCATAAGCCGGGAAGTCACTTATTGTCCACATCAATGCTGCTCTCAGTATGAAATTCTGTTTCGTTGCAACATCATATGTACTGACACCAGTACTCCACAATAAATTTAATTCATCAATCAATGGCTTCAAATAAACATCAATATTTTTCTTCGGATGTCCTGGAATTAGTAAAGTCAAAAAGATATATGGCTCCTTCATCAACATCCATGGAGGTAAATTGTACGGAGTTAAAAAAACAGGCCAACATGAATATTGACTACCATAAGATCCAAACAGACAGAAACCATCAGTGGAAAGGCCTAGTCAAACATTTCTAGCTTCTAAAGCAAAGGATGGATGCACTCTATCAAAATGTTTCCATGAATCACCATCGGCTGGATGATTCAAGCTTTTATCAGTTGAAATATTCTCTTTATGCCATGACATCATTGTTGCTGTATTCTTAGACATGAATAAACGCTGAAGTCTGGATGTAAGCGGAAAATATCTCAACTGTTTTACAGGAATCAAACCAGACTGCCCGTGTTGTCTTTCTTTATATCTCAGTTGCCCACATGTGGGACAACTATCCAACGACTCATTTTCCCTAGAATATAAAATGCAGTCATTTGAACATGCATGAATCTTCTGACAAGTAAGTCCCAAATTTCGAACCAACCTCTTACTTTCATAGTAATTTGCAGGTAAAACATTTCCTTCGGGTAACAGTGTTTTCAGCAAAGAAAATATCTGGTCAAAACAGGTGTTTGACATTCCGTTATCTGATTTGATAGCCATAAATTTTGCAACTGCTTCTAATTTGCTCATCTTGCAGCCAAGATATAATGCATCCTCAGCAGACTTCAACAACTCATAAAATTCAGACGGTCCCAACTCAGGATTTGAAGCTATATCAGCCGGAGTTTCTGTATGTTGAACAGATGAACCTGCAACATCATGTACTAAATCTTGAAACTGGGATGGATCCAGAATCAAGTTGGTATCACCTGCTCTGGAACTGCGTTCACCGTGTTGATACCAAAAAACATAATCTGCTTGAAAACCAAAACGCAAGAGATGTTCCCCCACTTTTTCAAACGTGTCAAACGTTCTCAATGCACATTTTCTACAAGGGCATTTTATCTTTCCTTCTGAAACAAATTCTGGATTTGATGCCGCAAATGATAAAAAAATCTCCACACCCTCTATATATACTGGATTTAAACCAGAACCATTTGGATTTCTACGTTGATTTATCCATATGCGGTCATCTAATAATGACTGTTGACGACCTCGTTGTTCCATATTTTTCTATAAAATATAAAAGCATTACTGGTTTTGAATAATTTGTTAGAAAAAACACTCAAGCAAGAATTGAATATATTGAGAATAAAGCAAAACCTGTTACAAATATTGATAATTTTAATATTATATTGATTTTTTATTTTTTTTAATAATACTAATATAATTTTTTTCATAAATATTAATTATATAATAATAACATCATTACATTATTAGTATATTTTATTATTAATATTAAAATAATATAATTTTCTATATTATATACAATTCTCCTTTCATTTGTGTGTTTCACATTCTGTCTCCACATGTAATATTGGCATTCATTTTCACCTCTCCATTGGCGAGTAGGTTGATAATTTTGAAAAAGAATGCCAATATTACATGTGGAGACAGAAAAAACACAGAAAAAAGAGAATTGTATATAATATAGAAAATTATATTATTTTAATATTAATAATAAAATATACAAATAATGTAATAAGGTAATTATTCCTAATTATTGGTAATTATTGCAAATTATTGGTAATTATTCCAAATTATTGGTAATTCTTCCAAATTATTGGTAATTATTCCAAATTATTGGTAGTTATTCATAATTTTTGGTAGTTATTCCTAATTATTGGTAAATATTGGTAATTATTGGTAATTATTGGTAATTATTGGAAAATATTGGTAATTATTGGTAATTATTGGAAAATATTGGTAATTATTGGTAATTATTGGAAAATATTGGAAATTATTGGTAATTATTGGTAATTATTGGTGATTATTGGTAATTATTGGCGATTATTGGTAATTATTGGTAATTATTGGTAATTATTACTAATTATTGGTAATTATTACTAATTATTGGTAATTAATACTAATTATTGGTAATTAATACTAATTATTGATAATTAATACTAATTATTGGTAATTAATACTAATTATTAGTAATTAATACTAATTATTGGAAATTAATACTAATTATTGGTAATTAATACTAATTATTGGTAATTAATACTAATTATTGATAATTAATAATAATTATTACTAATTATTGGTAATTATTACTAATTATTCCTAATTAATACTAATTATTCCTAATTATTGTTAATTATTACTAATTATTACTAATAATTCCTAATTATTACTAATTATTACTAATTATTACTAATTATTAGTAATTATTGCTAATTATTAGTAATTATTTCTAATTATTACTAATTATTGCTAATTATTATTAATTATTACTAATTATTACTAATTATTGATAATTATTGGTAATTATTACTAATTATAGGTAATTATTACTAATTATAGGTAATTAATACTAATTATTGGTAATTAATACTAATTATTGGTAATTAATACTAATTATTGGTAATTAATACTAATTATTGGTAATTAATACTAATTATTGGTAATTAATACTAATTATTGGTAATTAATACTAATTATTGGTAATTAATACTAATTATTGATAATTAATAATAATTATTACTAATTATTGGTAATTATTACTAATTATTCCTAATTAATACTAATTATTCCTAATTATTGTTAATTATTACTAATTATTACTAATTATTCCTAATTATTACTAATTATTACTAATTATTACTAATTATTAGTAATTATTGCTAATTATTACTAATTATTGCTAATTATTATTAATTATTACTAATTATTAGTAATTATTGATAATTATTAGTAATTATTGATAATTATTGGTAATTATTGATAATTATTGGTAATTATTGATAATTATTGGCAATTATTACTAATTATTGGTAATTATTACTAATTATTGGTAATTATTACTAATTATTGGTAATTATTACTAATTATTGGTAATTATTACTAATTATTAGTAATTATTACTAATTATTAGTAATTATTACTAATTATACCTAATTAATACTAATTATTACTAATTATTGGTAATTATTACTAATTATTGGTAATTATTACTAATTATTGGTAATTATTACTAATTATTAGTAATTATTACTAATTATTAGTAATTATAACTAATTATTAGTAATTATTACGAATTATTAGTAATTATTACTAATTATTCCTAATTAATACTAATTATTCCTAATTATTGTTAATTATTACTAATTATTACTAATTATTCCTAATTATTACTAATTATTACTAATTATTACTAATTATTAGTAATTATTGCTAATTATTATTAATTATTGCTAATTGTTACTAATTATTGCTAATTATTATTAATTATTACTAATTATTAGTAATTATTGATAATTATTGGTAATTATTACTAATTATTGGTAATTATTACTAATTATAGGTAATTAATACTAATTATTGGTAATTAATACTAATTATTGGTAATTAATACTAATTATTGGTAATTATTACTAATTATTGGTAATTATTACTAATTATTGGTAATTAATACTAATTATTGGTAATTAATACTAATTATTGGTAATTAATACTAATTATTGGTAATTAATACTAATTATTGATAATTAATAATAATTATTACTAATTATTGGTAATTAATACTAATTATTCCTAATTAATACTAATTATTCCTAATTATTGTTAATTATTACTAATTATTACTAATTATTCCTAATTATTACTAATTATTACTAATTATTACTAATTATTAGTAATTATTGCTAATTATTAGTAATTATTGCTAATTATTACTAATTATTGCTAATTATTATTAATTATTACTAATTATTAGTAATTATTGATAATTATTAGTAATTATTGATAATTATTGGTAATTATTACTAATTATTGGTAATTATTACTAATTATTGGTAATTATTACTAATTATTGGTAATTATTACTAATTATTAGTAATTATTACTAAATATTCTTAATTATTGATAATTATTGATAATTGTTCCTAATTATTAGTAATTAAATGAATAATTACCAATAATTAGGAATAATTACCAATAATTACAAATAATAACATTATTAGTATATTTTATTATTAATATTAAAATAATATAATTTTCTGATTTATATACAATTCTCCTTTTATCTGTGCGTTTTCTATCTCCACATACAAATAATACATGTGAAGACAGTAAACACACAGATGAAAAGAGAATTGTATATATATAAAAAATTATATTATTTTAATATTAATAATAAAATATACTAAAAATGTAATAATGTTGTTATTCCTAATTATTGGTATTTATTACTAATTATTAATATTTATTCTTAATTATTAGAAATTATTACTAATTATTCCTAATTACCATTAACTATGATCAATACTAATAATTTAAATTTATTAAGTAAGAAAACAATGTAAACATAATTAAATTACAACTAATTAAGAATAATTGAAACTAATAAAAAATTAAAAATAAATATTAAATTAAAATGAACATAAATACCTTGAAAATTGATCTGCTCTGATCGTTCTTCAAAACTTTAATATCAGCTCCGAAGAAAAAAATTAAACTGAAAAAAAATTCAACTTTAGAAACAGAAGTTTGAGAGCAGGAGAAGATAGAGAATGAGAATGATTTGAAAAAAACGGATGGGGGTATTTATAGGTTAGATTATTTGCGACGGGTTTATTTGCGACGGGATTCCGTCGCAAATAGTATTATTTGCGACAGGTACCGTCGCAAATACATTAGCCCGCATTAATTACGGTCAACGAGTAAATAGTTATTTGTGACGGGTCCCGTCGCAAATAACATACTATTAGCGACGGGAATATTTTCCCGTCGCAAATACCTTTTACCGCCGCCGGTTATTTGCGACGGGAAAATTTTCCCGTCGCAAATAGTTTTCCTGCGATTTGGCGCGCATCGCGGGAAAACTATTTGCGACGGGGAAAGCAATCCCGTCCCAAAAGCCTATTTATTTGTGACGGGTAAATACCCCCGTCGCAAATACCCATTTTTCCCGTAGTGATATATGATTAATCTCACTATAGATGGACTTATGTATTTTTTGATAACTTTTATAACCATTTGTTTGAGACAGATGAAATGACCCATCATTCTATCACATGATCTGTTAACACATCATGAATGACAAATTCAACTTCATTTCTTTAAGAGACGAAGTGGAAATTGTCCAAAGAACGACCAAAGGTGAGACTATACCAAAATAACGAAAGTATTTCTTCTAATTCCAATTTCATCAACTTTAGGGAAACGATCTTGAAAACCAAAAATGTTGTCCTAGTGCTCTTATATCTGATGAATCAGATGGTACCTTAGATCTTCACAAATTTATGGCTTTGTGATTGCTGTCTTTTCCATAGCCATGTTCTCTACCACTCTCCATCAGAACATGACGGTTAGATTTCTCTTCCATATCCATATTTTCACCTATGTGGAAACCCAGTGATTAATTTATTTGGGTAACCGTTACGTTTCATACTTTTGTTTTTAAAGATTGGTTTTGGTATTCCTTTTTACGATGTGGGTTTCGATTAAAGAAACTTTCGAATAGTAAACCATTTATAACCCCGACGAATTTCGAGGGTGAAATTCATTTTAAGGGGGGTAGAATGTAACACCCCGAGATTTTATGAAAAATATTCTTTTTAATTTCATTAATGTCTTGTGTTGTACGCTACACCAAAAGGAGCTTGCACAACACGCATCCTTGACTTGCCTTTCATTACACGCAATCGCGACCTTCCTCGATAGCGTGTGTAGTACGCAATACCGAGTTTCACTAAACAACGATATATTATTAAAACTAGTCGTTATGAATAGTAATAACCACCTTTTAAAATTTTAGAAATTTCATCTCTCAAAATGGACTTCATTTTTGGATTCGGAGTATCAAATTTAGCCTAAGGTGAAATTTTGGTACTTTTCGGATAACTTTCATATTCTGATGAATAGTGAAAATTACTAAATTTTAATTAAAAACAACTTTTTTAATCGAAATAATTAATAGTGATAAATTGTTAATTTGAGTGGTTTTAAAGTATATTTAGAATATATTTTTACAATTTAATACAATGTTGGTCATTGGATGTAATTCTACATTTAAACCAATTATAAACAAGTTTCAATCTTTTGATAGTTATTATCTCTTAAAAACACGCTATTTGTTTTGACGACGGGAATTAATTTTTAAATTAGTTAATGCAACTGATATGTTTTGAATTTGGTAAAATAGACATCATTTTTGAGTTCATAATATCAAATATAGCTTAGGCCTAATTTTTGGCATTTTTCTGAAAACTTTCAATTTTTGATGAATAGTGAAACCACTAAGTGGTAGTTAAAAAAACTGAATTGTTCATAAAACATAATTTTACCGCTTCTCTGAGTGGAATTTCAAATATCCGAGAGACACGGTTGATGTAAGTAAGTAAAATGTGGTTCAACGAGATAAAAATAATTTTTTGATGAATAGTAACTGTTTACTTTTTTTTACCACGGTTAAAAGTAAATAGGGTAATTAAGAGTAGAAATTATATTATTATTACCCTAACACATGTCCTAATTCTATTGGACAAGTTTAATTCGACCAAAAACAAACTTAGGAATAAAATATGACCATTTAGGCCCACTTGGATTAGATTAGGACATTTATTATTAATTTATTTAAAGAAGGGTTAAAAGAGTTAAAATCAAAGTTTATTTTCTAAAACATTTTTAATATGGGGTTATACATAAGATAAATTCGACTATAAATATTAATTAGAAAGATAAAAATCTTTCCTACATAATGGTATTTTATTTGTAATTTTTAGACATTAAATAATTTAATTTATTTATGACACAACGATGATGCATTAATTATCTTATTAATGAAATATTGACATAATTGATGTTATAAATACCCAAATAAATATAATTTGAGATTTTTTATGAATTCCACTAATTTTCTAGGTTAATATTACATGTTATTATTGATTTAATTAACTTTTTTCGAACTTATCATTCTGTTATGATTTTCACAAAAATCAATTACTAAATAGTGTCAAAATTGACGTAAAATAGTTTTTAAAACAAATATTATATTATTAATTGTTATTTTATTCCTAAAAATCTAAGTTTCGGCCAAATGACTTAGATAAGGTTATATATATTAATAATAAAAAATTTGGGGTTAGTTTGGCTTGATATAGTAAGATTATTAACCTTATAGTATAAGAACACAAGAAGACACGGTAAAAGTAAAATTATTTAACTTAATGTTAAATCTAAATGATAAGGTTAAAATAGGAACCTAAACTTATCTAAATTCTACTGGATGAGAGTATTTCGACCCATCCCCACCTTAGCCTCGAAATAAATCAATTTGGAGCTATTTAAAACCGAACTTGACTTTATAATAAAATAATATTTTTAGTTATTCCAAAGGTGCCCCTCTCCTCCCTTATAAAAGGGAACCTCATCCCTCTCTTCCTCACACAACTTTGAGCCTTCAAGCTCGGCCAACCCCTGCCAAATTCTCTTCTCCACTTCCCTAGAAACATCCTAGAGGTTCTGGTCTTCCTCAAAGACCAATTTTAGTGCCCTAAAAGGAGGTCTCAAAGAAGCACTTCAAAGAAGATTTAATTTCCGTTACCGATTCTTTCACCTTTATTTCCTCTTCCACTCCTTCTTCTTAGGTTGTTTCATTATGAAGTAATAACATCAGTATCACTCATATACTGATATGTTATTATAATTATGAAACAACCCTATTTCACCATCTATCCATCCTACGGAAAACGAAATCACCGCGCGTGCGTACGTACGGAATACCGTCTCCACGCTGTGGTGAAATATATTTTCCACCACCACCTTACTTGGATGGGTATAATGGTGTAAATAATAACTATATATTATTATTTTAAAGTGATATTGATTCTGAAATAGTATACATACACTCCAATACAGTCCCATGATCATGAGAACGATATCATCACTCGTGCGTACGTACGGACTACCGTCTCCACGGCGCGATGAGATTCATTCTCCACATTAACCATTCATGAATGATTATAAAGTATATATAATGAATAATAATATATGACATGTTAAATATACTGGATTTATGTATATATGTATATATATATTTCATCTACTTACTTCCATTCAAGACAATAAGGAAAGGAAAACAACGTTCATGCGTACGTACGGACTACCGTCTCCATGAACGGTGTGTTTCATTTCATTTATCTATATATTATATATATATACTGAATATATATGATATATAAATCATGTTTTATATTCTGGAAGTAAGTAAATCATGATATAAGTAATAATAATGTCAAGAACAACAAGTCCAAACACCTAAGATAAATGAAACGATTTTACCCAAAATGCTTCTTTAACATGGAATTTACGAAAGAACGGGTAATATAAAGTCATAAGTGAACCATATATGATATCATAACAATGAGTATGATTCTGTAATAAGTCAATGACATTATTTAAATCATTATACAGGAGGTTTGGACACTTACGAAGCATATCGGACCTAAGGTAAGGGAAAATATCACAATCTCATTTTTATCCGAGATTGTTTATACTTTGGTATTTACTGGGGTGTATTTTATCATCCACATCCATGTTTCCCGAATATGTAATATTTATATCCTTCTACAATAGTTTATATCCAATTTTACCCTTCGGTGAGTTTTTTAGTAAAAGATATGAAACAAATCTTTTGTCGTTTTTTGTACGAGGTACTTTTTGACTTTTCCGACAAAAGTACGAGAAGAATGTTTTTTTAACTTATACGGCATGAATGGATTTTTTAAAAAATTATTTCCAAGAAGATTCCTTTACAAGTTTTCATTTTTATTTTTAATCAACTTCTTTTAGTTTAAAATTGTATGACATGTTAAGAAAGGAAAAGTGTTTTTGAAGTAGAAAGGATATTTTCCTCAAGAATGAAGTTCAAGTGTTTTATCAAAATTATTTTCCATCTAAGATAATAAAGGGTTCTATTTTTATCCCTATTGTTACATTGATTTGGTTATGTTGTGATGGAATTATTTTTATGAATTTCTTTATTGTATATGAATTGTTTTATGATGTCATGATGTTTAATATTCCCATTTTTATTACATGGGTTATGCAATGATGTATGATTTATGATTTTGTGGCACACATAAAAATGGTATCATTATGATATGGGTGGGACCTATATCTCCCTCCAATGAATTGGGTAAATATTTTATATCTCATGAGATAGACATGGCTGGAACGGTAGGTTATATCGGTTCAGTGAAACAGGACTGAAACGAGGGTGACTCGGTTCAGAAAGGGACTTTGTCCACTAAGATAGTCTTGGAAATGAGTCTTGACTAACAAGAAATGATTCTCTATGATTATGTGTGTATGCCACAATGTTTCATGTTTTATGTTATGATTATTGTGATTACATTTCACTGCCATGATTTATCCCATGTTATGAAATTATGCTCTCTTTTGCAGGTTAAGATTTTTAAAATGTTATGTTCTTATGATGTGATTGATATTTCTTTTGTTTACCCTTACTGAGCATTTGAGCTCACCCTTTTATGTTTTCTTTTCCCCAGGATATAAAAAAAGGTTTTAGGTATAAAAAAAAGGAAGATCTTTATGGGATATGTTGAAGATCTTTCACCAGGATTAGAAGATTATATTCCGAGTTTCCAAAGACACTAAACTATTACGATCCTTGTGTGTGTGTTTTTGTTATGTACTAAGTATTCCCCAAATGTAATGTAATGTCAATGTACATCAAGATTCGGGTCTCTACAGTTGTTATCAGAGGAAAGGTTTAGTCAACCTTTGGAAACTAGGATGTGAAAACGTTAGTGAGATCCCTAGAGATATTTCTAAGGTATGTCTAAGTCTAGGGATGTCCCTAAGGTTAAGTATACGTATAGGTTATAGTAATAGAATTACTCTAACGATCATAGAATTAAACCTAAGATGTTAGATATTGAAGGTACTCCCCCTTTATTATGATTTTTGCCTCTCACACTATTCTTTTTGGGTTTTAGACGATGGCTGGAACCCGAAGGAACCGTGTTGATCAATGCAATGGACAATGGAATGATTGCCCTCCTGAACAAAAAAATGTTATGGGAGATGGAGTGCAAAATCTTATTGCTATACTTACACAAGCTATGAATCATTCTGGACTTCCAAATGAGCAGAGAAGGGAACAATATTCTATTGAGTCCTTCATGAGGCAACGTCCACCTTCTTTCAGTGGGTCTTCCGATCCACTTGTTGCTGAACAATGGATCAGTACCACTGAAAAGATATTTTCAGTTCTTCAATGTTCTGAGCATGATAAAGTCATCTTAGCAGTATATCGTTTGGAAGGTGAAGCTGATCAATGGTAGAATCTTATCAAGAATACGAGGCCATGAGATGAAATTGAGTCCATGGAATGGGACGAGTTAAAGAACTTGTTTTTCAGTAATTACTTCCCTCGTATTCTTCGAACAAAGATGGAAAAGGAGTTTCTTGAGCTGAAGCAGAAGGATGATGAATCTGTTGGTATATACGAAGCGAATTTTACAAGACTTGCATGGTATGCATCTGGCATTATCATCCAACCTGAAAGTAAAGTTGATCGATTTTTCAGTGGCTTAAAACCAAGTCTTCGAAGGGCATTAGCTATAAGAGACTTCAGTAGCTATGAAGAAATTGTGCGTTGTGCTATCAAGGTAGAAATGGAAGTTGGTGTTACATATCCATCTCATGGTTTTGACAAGAAACGAAAGATGGAGTTCAAGGAGAAATCTCAGAATAATGGTGAAAAGAAGATGAATGTTTCCTTATGCACAAAGTGTGGAAAGAAGCATGGTGGAAATTGTCTTAAAGGGACTAGAAAATGTTTTAAGTGTAGAAAAGAAGGACATAAAGCCAGTAAGTGCAAAGGAAAAGGTTCAGTTAACACCAGTGATGAGGATAATGGTATTGCTATGACATCAACAATGGTTAAATGTTTTAAATGTGGAATGTAGGGGCATTATGCAAACCAATTCCCTAAGGTAAAGTCTCATGAAGACAATCAGTATGGTCGTATGGGTAGTATTTATGTGGATGATGATGAAGAGACTACAAATGATATGTGAGATGAAAGAATTGTTGAAGCTCGGTCAATGGTTTAAGAATGTAGTAGAATGATTACATGTTTATCATGTGTAATGTTGTATAAGTAATCTTATGGTACTATGGAATAAAGAGACATCTAAGGATTGTTACACTATTTTCTTTCCTTGAGTTTTGAAAGTGTATGATTAATGTTACCAGTATCCATGAAAGGTTATTCAGATATTTTTGGAATGTAGATGATATGCGCATAATGAAGGGATAAGGATAAAACTAAATGTTTGATAGTATTCATGAGCTCATGACTGATATAAGGAGAAGGTTATGTAATGGATTGAGTATATAGAATTTTTGGATTTTTGAATGTTAAAAGAGTTAACTTCTGACAGCATTTATGTTTTCACTAAGGTTCAATGGGTATTCATTATTCAAGAGAATAAATGATTAAGGTATTCACATGTTTGTAATTTGACCAACAAGATATATCTTATGATATATGGGGGATAAATGATGGCATTCACGTGATTGTTCTCTGACATTTCAAGTAATCATTTTCTTTATACTATGAGCTTGGACCGAAGTATTTTAGATAAGCCTAAATATTAGAATAGATTATGTTGGACATAAGTTAGGATAAAACGTTTTTCGATATTATTGATGGGATGTTATAGTAATATAGATTTAGAAAAAGGACAACCTGCAGGACGGGTGACAGCCCATCGCGTCGGACAAGGCTGTGGGAATCGAACCCACAACCGAAGTGCGACTGGACTTTATCGCCTACCACTGGCCTACAGGAAGTCCCTGGTTAGTAGAAACTAGATTTATTTTATTATGCGGTATGATATATGAAGTATAAGTTCATTTTAGGAACCATATATGATTAATCTCACTATAGATGGACTTATGTATTTTTTGATAACTTTTTTAACCTTTTGTTTGAGACAGATGGAATGACCCATCATTCTATCACATGATCTGTTAACACATCATGAATGACAAATTCAACTTCATTTCTTTAAGATACGAAGTGGAAATTTTCCAAAGAACGACCAAAGGTGAGACTATACCAAAATAACGAAAGTATTTCTTCTAATTCCAATTTCATCAACTTTAGGGAAATGATCTTGAAAACCAAAAATGTTGTCCTAGTGCTCTTATATCTGATGAATCAGATGGTACCTTAGATCTTCCCAAATTTATGGCTTTGTGATTGCTGTCTTTTCCATAGCCATGTTCTCTACCACTCTCCATCAGAACATGACGGTTAGATTTCTCTTCCATATCCATATTTTCACCTATGTGGAAACCCAGTGATTAGTTTATTTGGGTAACCGTTACGTTTCATACTTTTGTTTTTAAATATTGGTTTTGGTATTCCTTTTTACGATGTGGGTTTCGATTAAAGAAACTTTCTAATAGTAAACCATTTATAACCCCGACGAATTTCGAGGGCGAAATTCATTTTAAGGGGGGTAGAATGTAACACCCCGAGATTTTATGAAAAATATTCTTTTTAATTTCATTAATGTCTTGTGTTGTATGCTACACCAAAAGGAGATTGCACAACACGCATCCTTGACTTGCCTTTCATTACACGCAATCCCGACCTTCCTCGATAGCGTGTGTAGTACGCAATACGGAGTTTCACTAAACAACGATATATTATTAAAACTAGTCGTTATGAATAGTAATAACCACCTTTTAAAATTTTAGAAATTTTATCTCTCAAAATGGACTTCATTTTTGGATTCAGAGTATCGAATTTAGCCTAAGGTGAAATTTTGGTACTTTTCGAATAACTTTCATATTCTGATGAATTGTGAAAATTACTAAATTTTAATTAAAAACAACTTTTTTAATCGAAATAATTAATAGTGATAAATTGTTAATTTGAGTGGTTTTAAAGTATATTTATAATATATTTTTACAATTTAATACAATTTTGGTCATTGGATGTAATTCTACATTTAAACCAGTTATAAACAAGTTTCAATCTTTTGATAGTTATTATCTCTTAAAAACACGCTATTTGTTTTGACGATGGGAATTAATTTTTAAATTAGTTAAGGCAACTGATATGTTTTGAATTTGGTAAAATAGACATCATTTTTGAGTTCATAATATCAAATATATCTTAGGCATAATTTTTGGCATTTTTCTGAAAACTTTCAATTTTTGATGAATAGTGAAACCACTAAGTGGTAGTTAAAAAAACTGAATTGTTCATAAAACTTAATTTTACCGCTTCTGTGAGTGGAATTTCAAAAATCCGAGAGACACGGTTGATGTCAGTAATTAAAATGTGGTTCAATGAGATAAAAATAATTTTTTTGGTGAATAGTAACTTTTTACTTTTTTTACCACGGTTAAAAGTAAATAGGGTAATTAAGGGTAGAAATGATATTATTATTACCCTAACACATGTCCTAATTCTATTGGACAAGTGTAATTCGACCAAAAAAAAAACTTAGGAATAAAATATGACCATTTAGGCCCACTTGGATTAGATTAGGACATTTATTATTAATTTATTTAAAGAAGGGTTAAAAGAGTTAAAATCAAAGTTTATTTTCTAAAACATTTTTAATATGGGGTTATACATAAGATAAATTCGACTATAAATATTCATTAGAAAGATAAAACGATTTCCTACATAATGGTATTTTATTTTTAATTTTTAGACATTAAATAATTTAATTTATTTATGACACAACAATGATGCAGTAATTATCCTATTAATGAAATATTGACATAATTGATGTTATAAATACCAAAATAAATATAATTTGAGATTTTTTATGAATTACACTAATTTTCAGGGTTAATATGACATGTTAGTATTTATTTAATTAACTTTTTTTGAACTTATTATTCTGTTATGATTTTCACAAAAATCAATTACTAAATAGTGTCAAAATTGACATAAAATAGTTTTTAAAAAAAATATCATATTATTAATTGTTATTTTATTCCTAAAAATCTAAGGTTCAGAAAAATGACTTAGATAAGGTTATATATATTAATAATAAACAATTTTGGGTTCGTTTGGCTTGATATAGTAAGTTTATTAACCTTATAGTATAAGAAAACAAGAAGACACGGTAAAAGTAAAATTATTTAACTTAATGTTAAATCTAAATGATAAGGTTAAAATGGGAACCTAAACTTGTCTAAATTCTATTGGATGAGAGTATTTCGACCCATCCCCACCTTAGCCTCGAAATAAATCAATTTGGAGCTATTTAAAACCGAACTTGACTTTATAATAAAATAATATTTTTAGTTATTCCAAAGGTTCCCCTCTCCTCCCTTATAAAAGGGCACCTCCTCCCTCTCTTCCTCACACAACTTTGAGCATTCAAGATAGGCCAACCCCTGACAAATTCTCTTCTCAACTTCCCTAGAAACATCCTAGAGGTTCTGGTCTTCCTCAAAGACCAATTTTAGTGCCCTAAAAGGAGGTCTCAAAGAAGCACTTCAAAGAAGAGGTAATTTCTGTTACCGATTCTTTCACCTTTATTTCTTCTTCCACTCCTTATTCTTAGGTTGTTTCATCATGAAGTAATAAAATCAGTATCAATCATATACTTATATGTTATTATAATTATGAAACAACCCTATTTCACCATCTATCCATCCTACGGAAAACGAAATCACCGCGCGTGCGTACGTACGGAATACCGTCTCCACGCCGTGGTGAAATCTATTTTCCACCACCACCTTACTTGGATGGGTATAATGGTGTAAATAATAACTATATATTATTATTTTAAAGTTATATTGATTCTGAAATAGTATAAATACACTCCAATACAGTCCCACGATCATGAGAACGATATCATCGCTCGTGCGTACGTACGGACTACCGTCTCCACGACGCGATGAGATTCATTCTCCACATTAACCATTCATGAATGATTATAAAGTATATATAATGAATAATAATATATGACATGTTAAATCTACTGGATTTATGTATATATGTATATATATATTTCATCTACTTACTTCCATTCAAGACAATAAGGAAAGGAAAACAGCGTTCATGCGTACGTACGGACTACCGTCTCCATGAACGATGTGTTTCATTTCATTTATCTATATATTATATATATATACTGAATATATATGATATATAAATCATGTTTTATATTATTTAAGTAATTAAATCATGATATAAGTAATAATAATGTCAAGAACAACAAGTCCAAACACCTACGATAAGTGAAACGATTTTACCCAAAACGCTTCTTTAACATGGAATTTACAAAAGAACGGGTAATATAAAGTCATAAGTGAACCATATATGATATCATAACAATGAGTATGATTATGGAATAATTCAATGACATTATTTAAATCATTATACATGAGGTTCGGACACTTACAAAGCATATCGGACCTAAGGTAAGGGAAAATATCACAATCTCATTTTTATCCGAGATTGTTTATAATTTGGTATTTACTGGGGTGTATTTTATCATCCACATCCATGTTTCCTCAATATGTAATATTTATATCATTCTACATTAGTTTATATCCAATTTTACCCTTCGGTGAGTTTTTTAGTAAAAGATATGAAAGAAATCTTTTGTCGTTTTTCGTACGAGGTACTTTTTGACTTTTCCGACAAAAGTACGAGAAGAATGTTTTTTTAACTTATATGGAATGAATGGATTTTTAAAAAAATTATTTCCAAGAAGATTCCTTTACAAGTTTTCATGTTTATTTTTAATCAACTTCTTTTAGTTTAAAATTGTATGACATGTTAAGAAAGGAAAAGTGTTTTTGAAGTAGAAAGGATATTTTCCTCAAGAATGAAGTTCAAGTGTTTTATCAAAATTATTTTCCATCTAAGATAATAAAGGGTTCTGTTTTTATCCCTATTGTTACATTGATTTGGTTATGTTGTGATGGAATTATTTTTATGAATTTCTTTATCGTATATGAATTTTTTTATGATGTCATGATGTTTAAGATTCCCATTTTTATTACATGGGTTATGCAATGATGTATGATTTATGATTTTGTGGCACACATAATAATGGTATCATTATGAGATGGGTGGGACCTATATCTACCTCCAAAGCATTGGGTAAAGATTTTATATCTCATGAGATAGACATGGCTGGAACGGTAGGTTATATCGGTTCAGTGAAACTGGACTGAAATGAGGCTGACTCGGTTCAGAAAGGGACTTTGTCCACTAAGATAGTCTTGGCAATGAGTCTTGACTAACAAGAAATAATTCTCTATGATTATGTGTGTATGCCAAAATGTTTCATGTTTTAATTTATGATTTTTGTGATTACATTTCACTGCCATGATTTATCCCATGTTATGAAATTATGCTCTCTTTTGCAGGTTAAGATTTTCAAAATGTTATGTTCTTATGATGTGATTGATATTTCTTTTGTTTACCCTTACTAAGAATTTTTGCTCACCCTTTTATGTTTTCTTTTCCCCAGGATATAAAGAAAGGTTTTAGGTATAAAAAAAAGGAAGATCTTTATGGGAGATGTTGAAGATCTTTCACCAGGATTAGAAGATTATATTCTGAGTTTCCAAAGACACTAAACTATTAAGATCCTTGTGTGTGTGTTTTTGTTATGTACTGAGTATTCCGCAAATTTAATGTAATGTCAATGTAAATCAAGCTTCGGGTCTCTACAGTTGGTATCAAAGGAAAGGTTTATTCAACCTTTGGAAACTAGGATGTGAAAACGTTAGTGAGATCCGTAGAGATATTTCTAAGGTATGTCTATGTCTAGGGATGTCCCTAAGGTTAAGTATACGTATAGGTTATAGTACTAGAATTACGCTAACGATCATAGAATTAAACCTAAGATGTTATATATTGAAGGTACTACCCCTTTATTATGATTTTTGCCTCTCACACTGTTCTTTTTGGGTTTTAGATGATGGCTGGAACCCGAAGGAACCGCGTTGATCAATGCAATGGAAAATGCAATGATTGCCCTCCTGAACAAAAAAATGTTATGGGAGATGGAGTGCAAAATCTTATTAATATACTTACACAAGCTATGAATCATTCTGGACTTCCAAATGAGCAGAAAAGGGAACAATATTCTATTGAGTCCTTCATGAGGCAATGTCCACCTTCTTTCAGTGGGTCTTCCGATCCACTTGTTGCTGAACAATGGATCAGTACCACTGAAAAGATATTTTCAGTTCTTCAATGTTCTGAGCATGATAAAGTCATCTTAGAAGTATATCGTTTGGAAGGTGAAGCTGATCAATGGTGGAATCTTATCAAGAATACGAGGCCAGGAGATGAAATTGAGTCCATGGAATGGGACGAGTTCAAGAACTTGTTTTTTAGTAAGTACTTCCCTCGTATTCTTAGAACAAAGATGGAAAAGGAGTTTCTTGAGCTGAAGCAGAAGGATGATGAATCTGTTGGTATATACGAAGAGAATTTTACAAGACTTGCATGGTATGCATCTGGAATTATCATCCAACCTGAAAGTAAAGTTGATCGATTTTTCAGTGGCTTAAAACCAAGTCTTCGAAGGGCATTAGCTATAAGAGACTTCAGTAGCTATGAAGAAATTGTGCGTTGTGCTATCAAGGTAGAAATGGAAGTTGGTGTTACATATCCATCTCATGGTTTTGACAAGAAACGAAAGATGGAGTTCAAGGAGAAATCTCAGAATAATGGTGAAAAGAATATGAATGTTTCCTTATGCACAAAGTGTGGAAAGAAGCATGGTGGAAATTGTCTTAAAGGGACTAGAAAATGTTTTAAGTGTGGAAAAGAAGGACACAAAGCCAGTAAGTGCAAAGGAAAAGGTTCATTTAACACCAGGGATGAGGATAATGGTATTGCTATGACATCAACAGTGGTTAAATGTTTTAAATGTGGAATGTATGGGAATTATGAAAACCAATGCCCTAAGGTAAAGTCTCATGAAGAGAATAAGTATGGTCGTATGGGTAGTATTTATGTGGATGATGATGAAGAGACTACAAATGATATGTGAGATGAAAGAATTGTTGAAGCTCGGTCAATGGTTTAAGAATGTAGTAGAATGATTACATGTTTATCATGTGTAATGTTGTATAAGTAATCTTATGGTACTATGGAATAAAGAGACATCTAAGGATTGTTACACTATTGTCTTTCCTTGAGTTTTGAAAGTGTATGATTAATGTTACCAGTATCCATGAAAGGTTATTCAGATATTTTTAGAATGTAGATGATATGTGCATAATGAAGGGATAAGGAGAAAATTAAATGTTTGATAGTATTCATGAGCTCATGACTGATATAAGGAGAAGGTTATGTAATGGATTGAGTATATAGAATTTTTGGATTTTGGAATGTTAAAAGAGTTAACTTCTGACAACATTTATGTTTTCACTAAGGTTCAATGGGTATTCATTATTCAAGAGAATACATGATTAAGGTATTCACATGTTTGTAATTTGACCAACAAGATATATCTTATGATATATGGGGGATAAATGATGGCATTCACGTGATTGTTCTGTGACATTTCAAGTAATCATTTTCTTTATACTATGAGCTTGGACCGAAGTATTTTAGATAAGTCTAAAGATTAGAATGGATTATGTTGGAAATAAGTTAGGATAAAACGTTTTTCGATATTATTGATGGGATGTTATAGTAATATAGATTTAGAAAAAGGACAACCTGCAGGACGGGTGACAACCCATCGCGTCGGACAAGGCTGTGGGAATCGAACCCACAACCGAAGTGCGACTGGACTTTATCGCCTACCACTGGCCTACTGGAAGTCCCTGGTTAGTAGAAAATAGTTTTATTTTATTATGCGGTATGATATATGAAGTATAAGTTCATTTTAGGAACCATATATGATTAATCTCACTATAGATGGACTTATGTATTTTTTGATAAATTTTATAACCTTTTGTTTGAGACAGATGGAATGACCCATCATTCTATCACATGATCTGTTAACACATCATGAATGACAAATTAAACTTCATTTCTTTAAGAGACGAAGTGGAAATTGTCCAAAGAACGACCAAAGGTGAGACTATACCAAAATAACGAAACTATTTCTTCTAATTCCAATTTCATCAACTTTAGGGAAACGATCTTGAAAATCAAAAATGTTGTCCTAGTGCTCTTATATCTGATGAATCAGATGGTACCTTAGATCTTTACAAATTTATGGCTTTGTGATTGCTCTCTTTTCCATATCCATGTTCTCTACCACTCTCCATCAGAACATGACGGTTAGATTTCTCTTCCATATCCATATTCTCACCTATGTGGAAACCCATTGATTAGTTTATTTGGGTAACCTTTACGTTTCATACTTTTGTTTTTAAAGATTGGTTTTGGTATTCCTTTTTACGATGTGAGTTTCAATTAAAGAAACTTTCGAATAGTAAACCATTTATAACCCCGACGAATTTCGAGGGCGAAATTCATTTTAAGGGGGGTAGAATGTAACACCCCGAGATTTTATGAAAAATATTCTTTTTAATTTCATTAATGTATTGTGTTGTACGATACACCAAGAGGAGCTTGCACAACACGCATCCTTGACTTGCCTTTCATTACACGCAATCGCGACCTTCCTCGATAGCGTGTGTAGTACGCAATACCAAGTTTCACAAAACAACGATATATTATTAAAACTAGTCGTTATGAATAGTAATAACCACCTTTTAAAATTTTAGAAATTTTATCTCTCAAAATGGACTTCATTTTTGGATTCGGAGTATCGAATTTAGCCTAAGGTGAAATTTTGGTACTTTTCGGATAACTTTCATATTTTGATGAATAGTGAAAATTACTAAATTTTAATTAAAAACAACTTTTTTAATCGAAATAATTAATAGTGATAAATTGTTAATTTGAGTGGTTTTAAAGTATATTTAGAATATATTTTTACAATTTAATACAATGTTGGTCATTGGATGTAATTCTACATTTAAACCAGTTATAAACAAGTTTCAATCTTTTGATAGTTATTATCTCTTAAAAACACGCTATTTGTTTTGACGACGGGAATTAATTTTTAAATTAGTTAATGCAAATGATATGTTTTGAATTTGGTAAAATAGACATCATTTTTTAGTTCATAATATCAAATATATCTTAGGCCTAATTTTTGGCATTTTTCTGAAAACTTTCAATTTTTGATGAATAGTGAAACCACTAAGTGGTAGTTAAAAAAACTGAATTGTTCATAAAACTTAATTTTACCACTTCTGTGAGTGGAATTTCAAAAATCCGAGAGACACGGTTGATGTCAGTAAGTAAAATGTGGTTCAATGAGATAAAAATAATTTTTTGGTGAATAGTAACTGTTTACTTTTTTTTACCACGGTTAAAAGTAAATAGGGTAATTAAGGGTAGAAATGATATTATTATTACCCTAACACATGTCCTAATTCTATTGGACAAGTGTAATTCGACCAAATAAAACTTAGGAATAAAATATTACCATTTAGGCACACTTGGATTAGATTAGGAGATTTATTATTAATTTATTTAAAGAAGGGTTAAAAGAGTTAAAATCAAAGTTTATTTGCTAAAACATTTTTAATATGGGGTTATACATAAGATAAATTCGACTATAAATATTAATTAGAAATATAAAAAGATTTCATACATAATGGTATTTTATTTGTAATTTTTAGACATTAAATAATTTAATTTATTTATGACACAACGATGATGCAGTAATTATCTTATTAATGAAATATTGACATAATTGATGTTATAAATACCCAAATAAATATAATTTGAGATTTTTTATGAATTACAATAATTTTCTGGGTTAATATGACATGTTAGTATTGATTTATTTAAGTTTTTTAGAACTTATCATTCTGTTATGATTTTCACAAAAATCAATTACTAAATAGTGTCAAAATTGACATAAAATAGTTTTTAAAAAAAATATTATATTATTAATTTTTATTTTATTCCTAAAAATCTAAGGTTCGGCCAAATGACTTAGATAAGGTTATATATATTAATAATAAACAATTTGGGGTTCGTTTGGCTTGATATAGTAAGTTTATTAACCTTATAGTATAAGAACACAAGAAGACACGGTAAAAGTAAAATTATTTAACTTAATGTTAAATCTAAATGATAAGGTTAAAATAGGAACCTAAACTTGTCTAAATTCTGTTGGATGAGAGGATTTCGACCCATCCCCACCTTATCCTAGAAATAAATTAATTTGGAGCTATTTAAAACCGAAATTGACTTTATAATAAAATAATATTTTTAGTTATTCCAAAGGTGCCCCTCTCCTCCCTTATAAAAGGGCACCTCCTCCCTCTCTTCCTCACACAAATTTGAGCCTTCAAGCTCGGCCAAACCCTGAAAAATTCTTTTCTCCACTTCCCTAGAAACACCCTAGAGGTTCTGGTCTTCCTCAAAGACCAATTTTAGTGCCCTAAAAGGAGGTCTCAAAGAAGCACTTCAAAGAAGAGGTAATTTCCGTTACCGATTCTTTCACCTTTATTTCTTCTTCCTCTCCTTCTTCTTAGGTTGTTTCATTATGAAGTAATAACATCAGTATCACTCATATACTGATATGTTATTATAATTATGAAACAACCCTATTTCACCATCTATCCATCCTACAGAAAACGAAATCACCGCACGTGCGTACGTACGGAATACCGTCTCCACGCCGTGGTGAAATCTATTTTCCACAACCACCTTACTTGGATGGGTATAATGGTGTAAATAATAACTATATATTATTATTTTAAAGTGATATTGATTCTTAAATATTATACATACACTCCAATACAGTCCCACGATCATGAGAACGATATCATCGCTCGTGCGTACGTACGGACTACCGTCTCCACGACGCGATGAGATTCATTCTCCACATTAACCATTCATGAATGATTATAAAGTATATATAATGAATAATAATATATGACATGTTAAATCTAATGGATTTATGTATATATGTATATATATATTTCATCTACTTACTTCCATTCAAGACAATAAGGAAAGGAAAACAACGTTCATGCGTACGTACGGACTACCGTCTCCATGAACGGTGTGTTTCATTTCATTTATCTATATTATATATATACTGAATATATATGATATATAAATCATGTTTTATATTATGGAAGTAAGTAAATCATGATATAAGTAATAATAATGTCAAGAACAACAAGTCCAAACACCTACGATAAATGAAATGATTTTACCCAAAACGCTTCTTTAACATGGAATTTACAAAAAACAGGTAATATAAAGTCATAAGTGAACCATATATGATATCATAACAATGAGTATGATTCTGGAATAAGTCAATGACATTATTTAAATCATTCTACAGTAGGTTCGGACACTTACGAAGCATATCGGACCTATGGTAGGGGAAAATATCACAATCTCATTTTTATCCGAGATTGTTTATACTTTGGTATTTACTGGGGTGTATTTTATCATCCACATCCATGTTTCCCCAATATGTAATATTTATATCCTTCTACAATAGTTTATATCCAATTTTACCCTTCGGTGAGTTTTTTAGTAAAAGATATGAAAGAAATCTTTTGTCGTTTTTCGTACGAGGTACTTTTTGACTTTTCCGACAAAAGTACGAGAAGAATGTTTTTTTTAACTTATACGACATGAATGGATTTTTAAAAAAATTATTTCCAAGAAGCTTCCTTTACAAGTTTTCATGTTTATTTTTAATCAACTTTTTTTAGTTTAAAATTGTATGACACATTAAGAAAGGAAAAGTGTTTTTGAAGTAGAAAGGATATTTTCCTCAAGAATTAAGTTCAAGTGTTTTATCAAAATTATTTTCCATCTAAGATAATAAAGGGTTCTGTTTTTATCCCTATTGTTACATTGATTTGGTTATGTTGTGATGGAATTATTTTTATGAATTCCTTTATCGTATATGAATTGTTTTATGATTTCATGATGTTTAAGATTCCCATTTTTATTACATGGGTTATGCAATGATGTATGATTTATGATTTTGTGGCACACATAAAAATGGTATCATTATGAGATGGGTGGGACCTATATCTCCCTCCAATGCATTGGGTAAAGATTTTATATCTCATGAGATAGACATGTCTAGAACGGTAGGTTATACCGGTTCAGTGAAACAGGACTGAAACGAGGGTGACTCGGTTCAGAAAGGGACTTTGTCCACTAAGATAGTCTTGGAAATGAGTCTTGACTAACAAGAAATGATTCTCTATGATTATGTGTGTATGCCACAATGTTTCATGTTTTAAGTTATGATTATTGTGATTACATTTCACTGCCATGATTTATCCCATGTTATGAAATTATGCTCTCTTTTGCAGGTTAAGATTTTCAAAATGTTATGTTCTTATGATGTGATTGATATTTCTTTTGTTTACCCTTACTGAGCATTTGAGCTCACCCTTTTATGTTTTCTTTTCCCCAGGATATAAATAAAGGTTTTAGGTATAAAAAAAGGAAGATCTTTATGGGAGATGTTGAAGATCTTTCACCAGGATTAGAAGATTATATTCTGAGTTTCCAAAGACACTAATCTATTATGATCCTTGTGTGTGTGTTTTTGTTATGTACTAAGTATTCCGCAAATGTAATGTAATGTCAATGTACATCAAGCTTCGGGTCTCTATAGAAGTCACTAGAAAAATGCCTGGATTTAGGTTTATCCTTTCAATTTGATTGATAGGAAACACATAATCTATACTCATATGTTTGAATAAGTTAGCTGAGATCTTTTCTAGACCATTCAGAGCATTGATTATTGTTACATCTTTTTCCATAGACCTCGTTCTCTTTGTGTGATAGAATTATACCTCAATATACTGAGATTCACATGTTTTGAATGGAGCCTTGTCACCATACAATGACCCAATTTGACCATTGAAGCAATACTTGAGAAATTGGTGGTATGATGAAGGAATGGTCACATGATTATGTATCCAAGGCCTTCCAAGCAGAATATTGTAGGCTGTGTCCTATTATACAACCATGAAATTTGAATTAGACACAAGATCCCCAAACTGAGTTCTGGGTGTAACCTCCCCTAAAGGTTCTTGTTCATTATTTTCATAACCTTGCAACATCAAATTGGAAGGAGATAATTCAGATTCAGTGAGACCCAATCGACAAAGGTTACAGATGGGAATTTGGTTTACTCTTGAGCTATTATCAATAAAGGATCATCAGATGTCTGTATCATTAACACTACCAGATATATACAAGGTCCTGATGTGTCCATGTAGAACTTCATCCTCATCTTCATCTGTGAAAGATCTAACTACATGACATTCTGCAGAATCATTCACTATACAGTAAACCTCACCAGCATCAACTTTGGTTTCAAACTCTTCCGGACTTGACAAAGCCTCAATAAGTGCTTCTCGAAGATATTTTGACACATTTATAGCATCCAAGATTGATAACTTGGTGGGTATTTGGGCTATTTGTTTCAAAACATCATATGTTTTTGTCCAAAGGTCTTCGTTTTCCATCATGAAGATGTGGTTTTGCAGGCGCCTCAGAAGTTTATTCTCCTGATATAGATATATCATGTGTCAGGGCATAGGACATAAATGTAACACCCTAAGGTTTTGTAAATAAATATTGGATACATGAAACATTGAGTCCCAAAAAAATAATACATTTTATAATCTATCTGTTAAACACAACTTTTCATCTACTATGTTTTGAATTTCTAAAAACAGTCATCTATAGTTGTGATCAGTAAGACATTTGGAGTCTCATAAAACCAACTTGATTTTTGGTGAATAGTAACATACCCTTATGAATAGTAATATGAATAGTAATATGAATAGTAATATGACCCTTATGAATATTAAATAATGATATTATTTTATTTTCTTAAGGTAATAAGATAATGATATCTTAATTAATTTTTCAATGTGATATAAAATTAATTATAGCTTTAAAATTGTTATTTTTCGAATTAAATATGATTTTATTTAAAAATTAAATTAACAATATTTAGAAAATAATTTTTGAAAAATGGAGTTCATTTTTGAATTCTCCACATCGAAAAATTGTTGGGGTGAATTTTTGAGATTTTTCTGAAATTCTTGGATTTTTGATGAATAGTGAAATATGGTAAAATACCGTATATACAAATTATCAGTTAAATACACTATTTATGACATCAAGAGTGATGCAGGGAAACTTGTTTCTAACTCACATAAACTTATTACTATTATGGGTCACATGAAACAACACTATTGGTTGTCTTGAGGGAAATAATAAGATAATGAATAAAATATTCAAAATTCACTCCTCTCCTCCACAATACCCCCCCCTCTTCTCTTCACTCCTTTAAGCCTTAAAGTTCATAAAATATATTCCCAAATACCCTTTCCTATTCAATCTCTACTTATAAGAAGATCTTGGTCTTTCCAATAGACCAAAACCCCTTCCCTTAAAGTGATTTTCAAGGAGGTGGATTCAAGAGGTAAATTCACATTTTGATTTCATTCATTTTCATTTCAAGTTCCTTGCTATTGTTATCCTCTCCTAACCTCCTATATCTAAATGACCATGATAACTCTATTATCATCTATATACTATAATTATATCATTTTAATGGAATAACCATCATCAATATTCTTACTCTCTCCCTTTTATTTTATAAACGAAGTCATCATCTCTGAGGTTCCAATTTACAACCTTTGTGGACAACGGAGTTTCGTTCTTTAATTTACCCTTAACTACTGGTCATGAAAAAAATTTTATGGTTTTAAAATACTATAATATATGTGTTATAAGCTACTAAATATTCAGTAACCAGTATATGTACATAATATTAAATCATATGACCAAACTAGTTCCTAATAATCAAAATACCGCTAAAATAATCTAAGTGAATGTCATTAATATTTCATCTAATGATTAATCCTCATTCTACGTAACCAAATGATATAAATGGCCATTAACAACTATTTATGTTCATAATTAATGTGTAAATTCAATTCTTGATATTTACATTCATTCCATGTGAACTCCATTACTTAAAAACAAGTGAACGGAATATGAAAATCAAGAAAACGAACACTTCGGAACGACGAAATTCAATATTATAACTTATCAATAAGGAAATAAATGAACTAAAAATAATTATTATAAAATAAATACATGTGAAATAGTTTATGAATTAAGTTATTAATGATTGTAATTTCATATTTCAGGACCTTAATTTCCAGAGCGGAACACATTCAGACTTAAGGTAAGGGTTTTCCACCCAAACCTCCATTTTCCTTCAGGTTACTTTTATTGTATAATTACCTCAATGAAACTATTTTTTATTATTATTTACTCACCATAAATTCTGTGTGAGTGTTATATATATTTTTACCAACCATAATCCTTCCTTATTTTATGGATATTTACACATTTTAAAAGGAATATTCAAAATTGTTTCTGAAATACAAGCCTGATTCAAGGGAATTTATCAAATTCTTACCTATTTTCAGGGAACTCTATAATATATTTTTGAAAACAATTATATTTATAAAATCACTCATTTTATTATGAAATTAATATCTTACTTCACTTCTGGTTTTATACAAATATTTTTCCAAAAGAACTCTTCTTTTCAATGTAAAAGAGTATTTAACTCAAGAATTACTTGAAGATTTTATAAGAGTATATTCATATATTTCAACAATCTTGTTGATTTTTATGTATTATTGGGATTAATATTTCATGGTATAATCTAACATATTTAATTTAATAGTTTATAATTATTTTGGTTGTGTATTTTCTATCTTAAAACCATTCACCAATTTACTCGGAATGGTTAGTATTTATGCTTAATGTTCGGGGAAAGTTATTTACATTTCATATTTTAGTTTCAATATGAATTTTTATGTTGTTTATGTTTATACCCATTAATGTTAGTAATTAATTTGACATAGTAAGTGTTGGTTTGGGCTCGCTATATCCCTCGGTTCATCGTTATGTCTCATTAGACAAACTATGGTCTTGGCACAAGGCCTTGAAAAAATGATTATTTATGGTCTTGGAACGAGGCATTGATGGTATGGTTATGATGTCCCACATTATGAATTCCATCATTATTAAAATATTATTTACGTTTCATGTGGTTATTAGACTAGTAGAATACCTATTATTATATTTTTTATGGCATTAATTACTTAGCTCATATTGCTACCATAATGTGTTCAAGTTTATTACTTGTAAAGGCATGTGTTTTCAATTATTCACTATACCTAATGTTTATGTCATCTTCCACTGTATTGCTTACCCTTACTGAGCTTTCGAACTTACCCCTTTATTATGTTTCATTTTCTCAGGACATGAATAATTTTATTATGGATGACATGCTGAAATAACCTAGGAGTTATGGATGTTGTGAAAGGAGTTTCTATGTTGTTTTTATTTTCATGTTGTAATGTTAAACTTTTGTATGTATCTTGTTTTCAAAAATACTTAACTACTCTATCCTTCAAGATTCATATTCCTTGTTTATATGTCAATTTAATCAAATAAGGCACCGGCTCCGGGCAACTGGGGTCGGTCCTTACAATTGGTATCAAAGGAAGTTTAATAGAGAACTTGGAAACTAGATTTAGAAAACGTAGATCAGGGAACTAATCCCTAAGATAGTATTTTCGGATAATCATACAAGGACATCCTGGTATTTTGGTAAGGAATATATTATGTGAATATTTCTAGAAAATACATCCCTATCTGGATACTACAAGTGGACGTGGTTCTGGAATAGATGTACCTAGGAGTGAAAACTCCGACAAGGAGTTTCAATCTTGACCTAGGGTATCCTAGTACATGATAATGGGTCTTACTGCGCATATGGTTTGACATTATCTGGGGATATGCTTAGTATAATTCACATTTTCTTTATAATTCATTATGAAGGATTTAATTGTAATTTTTTCATCAAATAAAACATGCTTATGATTATGAGATTACCTATGTATAGAATTTCAAATTATGTTTAGTATTTATCTATATTGAGATGATAAATTATGATTCATACCCTAATTTAGTGTATTCCATTATTTAGAAATGGTGCCTAGTGGAAGGAATGAAAATTGCATGAACACACGTGCCCCATATAGGGATTTCTCTCCAATGCATGATAATGATGTTGGCTCTGGTGCTATGAATGGTGTTGAGAAACTTATAACTATACTAGGAAAACTTACTTAGGATATGAATAATAACCTTACCCATATGGAGTATTCAGATCCACCACATGGAGGAGCTATGTTAGATCTCTTTATGAGATAATAGCCTCCATCATTCAATGGGACTACAAACCCATTTGTAGCAGAGAAGTGGATATGTTCCCTAGAGAATATATTTCTCACTTTAGGATATAAAAAAAGATAGAAGGTTGTCATGGTATTGTATCGTCTATTAGTAGATGTGGATCAGGGGTGTTCATTAATCCAAAACACAAAGGAAGAGGAAGAAATAAAAGAGGTGGAATGGAGGGAATTTAAGGAAATATCCCTAGAAAAATATTTCACCTGCAAACAACAAGTGGATATGGAGAGGAAATTCTTGAATCTGAGGCATAAGAAGGATAAAAATGTTTCCAAGTATGAAGCCAACTTTACAAGGCTGGCAAGGAATTCTGTGGACTATATACATAATCCAAGGAGAAAAATTGATCGGTTCTTTGATGGTTTAAAACCATTCCTCTGAAGGGCACTAGTCTCCCAAATTTTCTCATCATATGAAGATATAGTCTTAAGTGCCATCAAAACAGAAAATGAATTTTCTAAGTATTATGACTTTAAAAGAAAACAAGATAATAATAGGGAAACTAAAAATTTTGGAAAAGGAAATAAGGAAATGGGGGAGAAGGGAAGAGTTAAAATTCCATCCTTCAGTAATTGTGGGAAGAAACACCATGGAACTTGCCTGAAGGGAATGGGAGTCTATTACAAGTGTGTAGAAAAAGTACAACTATCTTGGGATTGTAAGGGTAAGAAAGAAGCTACCAATGTTTAATACTAAAATTATAGTGAGATGGTACATTATACACATGAATGTCCAAAGTGTTAAGGAAACGTTCCCCAAAGAAGGCCAAGGGAGCAAGGTCGTGCTTATACGGTCACAACTGCAGAGGTTGAAGTTCCTAATGAAGTGGTGGCATGTACTTTAATAATTTCATCAAACTTATCCAATGCTTTATTTGATTCCATATCATCACATTCTTTCATTTCTTCCCAGTTTTCCAAGAAAATAATATGTTTCTAATTTGATTTAATAAGGGAGTTTTCATTCAAAACTCCTAATGGAATTATCATTGCAACAAAGTTATGTCAGGAAGTCCCCATTATGGAATATAAACATGCTTTATCTACTGATTTTATTATCATACCCATGATTTATTGTGATATAATACTTGGTATAGATTGGATTTCGAACCATGATTTGAAAATTTATTGCAATAAGGAGGTTACAATTTTTGAGGATGATGCGAAATCCCTTATCTTTAGGGAAGAAATAGATCCATCTAAATTCTCATATAGATCCACCCCCAGTAGCTCCACTGAATTAAATTATTGGGGAGGAAGAGAATGAAATAACTATGGGTGAGGAGAATAATGTTAAAATAGAGGATGCACCTATTGTGCAAGAATATGTTGACATCTATCCATAGGATTTACCTAGAAATCCTCCTGAGTGGGAAATTGAGTTTTCCATTGACTTAATTCCTGGTTCTAGGCCCATATCAAAGAATCCTTATAGAATATCCACTGTGGAGTTAGTAGAACTAAAGAAACAACTAGAGGAATTGAGTAATAAAGGATTTATTCACCCTAGTGTTTCTCCATGGGGATCCCTTGTTATTTTTTTTATGAAAAAAGAAGGATCTATGAGGTTGTGCATTAACTACAGGGAGATCAATGCTATAAAAATAAAGAATAAGTATCCACTACCTCACATTGATGATTTATTTGATCAAATTCATGGAGCTCAATATTTTTCGAAGATTGATCTTTGGTCTGAATATCATCAGTTGCTTGTGAGGAAGGAAGACATTCCAAAAATATTCTTTTGAATCGGGTATGGGTATTACAAGTTTACAGTAATGCCTTTTGGACTGACTATTGCACCATCTATTTTCATAGATCTAATTAATAGATTTTTCAAAGAATATGTTTATGACTTTGTGGTGGTTTTTATTAATGATATCTTGGTATACTCTAAAAGCTATGGAGATCATGAAAATCACTTTCTCACTATTCTGAAGGATCTTAGAAGAAACCAATTATATGGGAAGTTTAGAAAGTGTGAATTTTGGATTCAATCAGTTTCATTTCTTGGCCACATTGTCTCTAAATATGGAATATCTATTGATCCTATGAAGACAAAGGCTATGCAAGAATGGAGTTCTCCAACGAACATAACCAAGGTATGTAGTTTTATTGGTTTGGAAGGTTATTAAAGGAGTTTCATTCATAACTTTTACCATTTATCCAACCCAATGACCAAGCTTACACATAAAGGGGTTAATTTTGTATGGAAAAAATAATGTGAGGACTGTTTTGAAGATTTTAAGAGGATATCAGTGAATTATTTGATCCTAAAACTACCATCAGGGAATCATGAGTTTGTGATATATATTGATGCATCAAAGAAAGGACTTCGTTGTGTCCTTATGTAGAATGATAGAGTTATTGCCTATGCATCAAGGTAGTTAAAAATTCATGAACAAAAATATTTCACTCATGATCTTGAGTTAGTAGTGGTAATATTTTCTCTAAATATATGGAGACATTATCTCTATGGATAAAAATGTGAAAATATATAGATCATAAGAGATTTAAGTACATCTTCTCATAGAAAGAACTCAACATGAAGCAATGGTTATGGCTTGAACTACTCAAGGATTATGATTATACTATACACTACCACCCAGTAAAGGAAAACAAGGTAGCTGATGCATTGAGCAGGAAGGATCATGGAGTTCTCAACAAAATGAGGATTGACAAGGATCCTTTATACATGGATCTAGTGAGGATGGATATAAGAATTATCAAATAAGGTGAAAAATCACTAATTTTTCATTTGGTTTCTGAACCATCTGGTATCATTCCTGCCGATGTGTTATTTTTCAACAATCCAAATTTTATTACCTTAAAAGGTATAGTACTAGTAAGGGGTCGATCCGTAGGGAAAGGTAGTTATTTTTTGTTTTTTATCTAGTTTATAATTGATTTATCAAATTTTACTAAAGTTACGAGTTTATTATTTAGTGTTTTGATAAAAAGTTGATTGGATTTCAATTTCTTAACAAATTACTTAAGAGATAAGAAAAAACATAGAAATTTGGTTTGGAATGAAAATTTAGAGAGAAATGTGCCAGGCTATGGATTTTAAATGTTGTTATTAAATCAATTTTCTTATGAGGTTGTGTTGTTCCTGATAATTCACATATCTAGGTTAAGAATATAACAGAACCCCCTTGGTCTGGAGAGTTTTGTTGAAATCGATAAATACCAATTCCTTGGTCTAGAATTTGATTTCCTTCAATTTTATTAATTGCATCCCTTTTTGAGATGATTAAAACACCCAATGGTCAGGGATTTTTATAATCTAAATTCCTTAAAGATCCTTATAAATATTGTTCTTAGTCCGATATGATATTTTTAGTGATATTTAGAAAGATTTAATAAGGAATAATACAAAATGAGAATAAATAACACAATTACAATATTAAAATTGACAAATTACAACACTTAATCATCCACATCCCCAACACATAGAGAATTTAGATACTCATAAATCATATAGTAACTAAACAACTTGAAATACCTGAATTCATCCTCTTGAAATATTTAGAGTGAAGGTCGTTAGGAAGGTAGCATAACACCACCTTATCTCCCCTCTTCTCTCCCTTCTTCTCTTCTTGTCCATTTCCAGAGTGCTTCCCCTTGGAATATCTTGCAATGAACGAGAACAGAATGACTCATGAACTTGGAGGTCCTACCAAATATTTATAAGTTTTAGTAGTACATGACTTGTACCAGGAAGTACATGGCGTGAACTACTAGTAAATATGTTTTGGTCATCTTTTTTCTACCGGTAGGTGAGCTAACATGCCGTCTTGGACTTTTAACATGGCTCCGCCTTGTAGGTGGGAGTACACGGCATATAGAACCACCCTACACGTCGTGTAAGGACCTTCATCAGCCACCGACCGCTTCTAGAAGGGCCACGTGGTGTGTATATGGGAAATAAATGACATGTATGCTTTGGTCGGAAACATAGGCGTGTATCCATTCTTCTCGATCTGTGTCTGGGTAGTAGCTTATAGTGTGTATATACGAGTACATGGCATGTATATGTGAAATTTTTTTCTGATCATCCCCGATTTTTTCTTTTGGCTGGAAACATCCTGAAATTCATTATAATCACCAAAATAAAGTATTTTATATATAAAAAAAGATATTTGGTGAAAAAAAGTTTTTGTACTAAATAAAATCTATGAAAAAGTATACAAAAATATGGTATATAACCCCCCCCCCACACTTAGTCATTTGCTTGTCCTCAAGAAAGATCTCAACATCTAATCAATAGAATCCATACTCTAAAAATTTAAGCTTTTAACTAATTATAACTATAAATACTAAAACCATAAAAGAAGAATTTTTAAAAGGAACAAAACAAATTTCATTTCCAAAGATATTCTAATCATGCCTCATAAATAATGTAATTAAAAAATTTCATTATCTTTGATCGATAGTTTAAATTTTCATAAATAAACACGCCACTAGATGATTTATCTTACTGAAAGATACCACACTCATCACTAAATATTATTTAATCAGAGTTACGCTCAATCTTAAGTATATTCCCTCTATCCATAGGCTTTCAAGTGTTCTCATTCTCCACTTCAGAAGTCAAATCACAAAAATTATAAGGTATTTCAATAAGGTTCAAATGTTTCTAAGGATAAGGGTTGGTAGGTAATGATAAAAATTAATATCAGAGGCTTGAAAATAAGGATGCATTTTAAAAAAATAATGCCTGATATTAAAAATATAGCTTAATTAAAATTCTCCCCCAATCAAGATCTCTCAAAGGTATTATTACCATGATATTCCTTTACCAATATGGGCCCATAAACCAAAAATAATATGTAATAAAGAATATGGTCCCTCTTTTTCATATTTCATCATTCATTTTTTTATGTAACAAGAGACCACAAAGAATACAATGGATATTTGTCTCTAGGACCCTTTTTCCCAAATGAACAAGTGAAAAAAATCCCTCACACTTAATTTCATAGTTCCTGAACAAAATATACCATGAAAAACCAAAGTCCCTCTCTAAAGATCTAGTTAATAATCATGAAAGATTATAAAAGAAGTAGGGTAGGAAGGGAAAATTGGATTGTAATGTGGATTCCTATCAAGGAAGTTCATGGTTTCTAAGTGTTTACAAAGATCAGATTTAGGGTAGGTCTCAAGGTCAAAGGGGATGAAAAACAATCAAATGCCTCAATCATTTTAATGTGATTCAAAAATCGTCATTTTTTTAATAGAAAAACTAGAAAGTTCTATTAGTTATGCATATCCTAAGAATATCTCAAGAAAATAGGGTATAAGAAAGAATATGTCAAAAATGTTTAGAATACCTCTTGGGAATGGAAAAAATATAGGGGTCAATCCGGTCATGACATGAGTACAAAATGATCAGTATAATAAATGTAAATGTTCAAGGCTTAAAATTTAGAATAAAACTATATTAGCAATCATTTTAAAATTCTTTGAAAATTGAAATAAGTATGTAACTTTTTTTAAAAATTCCCTTTATGCCTTTATTATTTATAATTATAATTAATCAAAAAAATTACACAATTTAAAATATATCAACTATTAATGATGTCTCCTAAATCATTTTAAGTCAAATACTAGTGTAATCAGAGGCCCTCCCCCACACTTAATACAACACATGACCCCCTAAGTGAAATACAAAGGAAGAGGAGGGGAAATGGTGAAAACAAGGGGTGAAAGATGAGGGGAATTAGTGGAAGAACTAAACCCCAAATAGAAAGAAAAAATAATTACAAAAAATAATCCCATCATAAGTAGAGATGCCCAAGTCGCTCTATTGTACCTATGACAGGAGATGGAATAGAAAAATAAAAAAATAGGCATATACAATAACACATCCCAATCATAGCACAAAACATATATATACAATGAAAATAAATGTGATAAAAACCAGTCATGGAGTCTCCTCAGAAGAGGCATAATCTGTAATAAGAGGATCAAGTAGTGATGGCTCGAAGATAGTAGTGGAGGCTGGAGGCTCGGGACCCGTGCTCGAAAGAGGAGTCATAGCAACCAAATCCTCAGGAGCAGAACTCAAAGTGGGTGGCTCTGTAGTGACACCCGGGCTGGCATTAGGAGCGGTAGAAGCTAGGATAGTGGTGGAGAGGGGAACTAAATTCTTGGCCAGAGATGTTAATGGTGGCGGAGCTGCCGAAGAAGGTCTTAGAGTAGAGGGAGGAGCAGGTTCTGTGTGTATTGGAATTCCATGATGCTGAAGAAGAATCCCCAGTAGCTTCTCAATCCGATCCAGATGAACCTGGTGGTGCTCCACCATGGCTAGGTGGAGGGTGATAGGGAGATCAACTGAGGGAACAACTGGATGTGGGGCCTGAGAAGGAACAAAAGAAGAAGGAAGAGAATAAATAGAAGGAAGGATAGAAGAAGGGGTGAGGTGGGTAGGGGATATCTGTAGGTGGATGTGGTGGATCCTGAGAAGAAATAGTAGCAGGATCAGGTGGGTCATCTCTTACTCCTGTAGGAGCAGGGGCATCCTGCACAAGCACAAAGTTCTCTCCCCGATGCTCGACTAACTGTATGCAGATAAGCATGAGGAAGTACAAACACTGAGGAGAACCCAACTGATCGTGTAGGATAGATGGCTCAAAACCCCCCAAATAGTGTGCCAACCGGGTGGCATATAACCCACCATTCAGGTTTCCCTTACGTTCATGGATCATAAAATGAAAGTAAAAACCGGAAAGATAGGGGAGGTTTGGGTACTCGTGTCAGATGATACATGTAAGAAGCTACATGTCCCATCCAAACCCAACACCCATATCCTCGTGACGAGAAAAAAGAATGGTGCTAAAGCACCGGTGAAATAAGTGAATAGGAGGATAAATGATGAGCGTGCTCTTCTGTGACGTGGGAGTGTACTTGTGGTCAGGCCCAACAATCTCCAACCACATCGCAACAAGATCAGAGTGCTCAAGATGGGTCAAGGTGGAGACAAGAGGTGGGATGGCTGGATGGGGATAAAAGTTTCACCCTTGGAAAAACTCATCCATTGTAAGGGAAAAAGGTTACCCCTTTAGCTAAAAATGAACTGGGAGAGCTGTATCTGAGGGTTTCTAGCAGTATGTGGGCCCGTCAAACACGACGGTGGCCATGAAATCCAAAAATAAATCATGAAAAGTAAGAGTGATGACCTAAAAAGTTTCTATCAAATGAGTATGGACCAGAAGCTCCTCAATATCCTCCCAGATTCCAAGGTGTTGTGGCACCGAAATATCGAGGAAGTGGCTGCTCCGCTGGATTCTGTGGTGGGAAAAGCACCGTAATCACTCTACTACAGGATGACCCTACGGAAAAACCAGGCATTATTGTGGTGGAGGGCGAGCAGCAGCCGGTGCAGCCGGTGGTGGAACGGCTGGTGCTGGATTAGATGGTCCCATCACTGAGGTGGAAGGTGGAGTAGTGGATACTGACACGGGCTTAGAGGGATAGCTAGTAGAGGATGTAGGTGCTGGTTTGGTCAGGTCCACCACTAGTGTGGAGGGTAGCTTTAAGAGAAGGGAGCTAGAAGGAGTGGTAGAACCAGAGCTCTCGGCCTCAGTGGATGGGACAAATGTTGCCGCTAGAGGACCAACAGTAGAAGGGGACACACGAATGGCCAGATCAGTAGGTGTCTTAGAGGGATGTGGCATTATAATAGGGAGAAGAGTGGTAAACACTAAGGGCTAGAAAACTCGAAAATCTAAAGTTGGACGCTTGTAATGCCAAAGACAAATCTGATGGAGAGGAGGCCGATCACCTCAGTAGTGGAAATGGGTCGCTTCCCACTCACATGATCTCTATCAGCCATATCTGAAATAAAATAAAACAAAAAAAAAAGAAAAGAAGAAGAAAAAGAAAACAAATAAAATGTGAGAAAAATGAAAAAATAGTAGAACACAACGTGTAGATCCATGGTACAGGGTGTTTAGTAGGAGCTACGTATGAACTATTGTACCATGGATAGACACGCCACAATATAATGTGTCGGGAAAAAAGAAGGACACAATGTGTATCATAGTTCACACGCAGTGTACCTCAACATGGTATGTTTCCTGTGTAAGGAGCCAGAAACAGCTCGACAAGGGCAGGGGAAATGGAAACTACACACCGTGTGGAAAGGGGTACACATCGTGTATTCTGACATGGTTGGTAGGACGTATAGACCGTCCACATAGAGTCCTCCTAAGTGTCATAGGACACGGTGTGTCCCAAATAAACATGATGTGTATGGTGACATGGGAAAGGGTTGTGTCCCAGAAGACACGGTCTAGGCCAAAATGTGAGGGGAGTCATGATATACGGCGTGTACCGAACATACATGACATGTATCAGCCACATGGGGAAAAAATGTTGTGTGTGGTCATGTATAGAAAGTACACGACCTATATTCTTCGCGCACCCCGTGTGATGTGTGAGAAGACGAACGGTCAAACAATCTAGAAAATTCCCTAAATGTATGTAAAATTGGGAAACAAAGGGTGTAGAAGGGCATAATGGGACCGAAGATCACAATTTAGAAGAAATCCAGAAGTAAAAAACACTAAAATGGCATATTTAAAATTGGTATGGCTGAAGGGCGTGAAGGAGAAGAAAACGGGAAGGGGAGGGGGGGTCTCATGACACGACGTGAGGCTGGGTAGCACCTGACCTTTATAAGAGAGGAACATAGTGTGTACCAGGATGCACACACCATGTATCACTATGTTTTTTTATATAAATAAATAAATTATAGAATATAATTATTATAGTAAACTATATAATAATTAATATTAACAAATAAAAATAAAAAGATATATATATATATATATTTGTATATATATATAATTTTCTGAAAACAATTCTATACATGTAATGTATCGAGAAATACAGGTCATGTGTTCTAAAATTGGAAAAAGAGAAGTACAACCTTTGATCCAGTGCATAGGGCGAGGTTCGAACTGGAGATCAGCCGATCCAAACGCAAGCCATCAACCACTAGAGTAAAGGTTGTACTAATAATCATGTTTATTAATTATATATATTTAATGTACAAGGGCAATAATACATGGGATGAAGAAAAGGCATGGCGTGTGGTTTTTAATTTGAATAAAAGGGATGAAGCAGGGAGATTAGCCGAGTTCGAACCCAGGTCTTTTGAATCTAGGCCCGAGACTCTGCCAATCTGCCAACTTCACCTACATGTATTCCTTTATTTTGAAAATATTTTTAGTTTATGAATGAAAACATGCCTCACACAAGGTATAGAGAAATTCATGCCATGTGGTTTTATTAAAAAGACAAATGATGGAAATGGTCCGGTTGTCAGGATTCGAACCCAGGTCTTTTGGAATTGGTTTACGACCCTAGCCAACCGTTCCATCCCCATCATGAGTTTTCTTATATTTAGAAAAACTTATATATTATTTTGAAGAATACCACACATGTTGTGTAATTAAACACGGGTATAAAAAGGATGAACCCTGTGCCGAAGGTAGGTATGGATGGATTTGAACTAGTGACAACTCAGATATACTCCATTGACCTTACCATCAGCACCAACATCATCCTTGTTTATAAAGTTAGTTAATATATATATTTAAAATATTAGTAATATAAACTAAAATGATCATTACATTCCGTGTGTATAGGTGGTAC
This sequence comes from Viscum album, assembly GCA_963277665.1. Lineage (NCBI taxonomy): Eukaryota > Viridiplantae > Streptophyta > Magnoliopsida > Santalales > Viscaceae > Viscum > Viscum album. The sequence continues at coordinate 671,658,576 of OY728161.1, read as the reverse complement.
ACGATCTTTAACCTCTAGGTTGCCACCTAGGAAGTGCCTTTGTTTTAGGTCATTCGCTCGACCTACCAACCTCATATTACCTGAAATGAATGGTGAAGATTCTACCCACCATATCTGCCATGTGATGGTAAAGTTTTAGGCATTTTCCAATCACCATGAATGGTTTTCCATCTTCACCAGCAATTTCTACTGCACCATGGTGGAAAACTGTGATCACTTGGAATGGTCCCGACCACCGGGACTTCAATTTTCCTAGAAACAATCACAGACGGGATTTGAAAATCAATACCTGATCATTGGTTTGGAAGGTTGTGTAGGAAATCTATCACGACCCATCCTCGGGGCCCGTGCCGTGACTACCCCAAGCCCGCTTGCCATAGGCTAGGGGCTGGTGACTAGCACCAAAGGCGTGAAACTCGATAAAAGGGAAGGCATTGCCTTTATAAAGTAAACAAACACCACAGAGTACGCAAGCTGAAGTAAACACTAAGTAAACTGAGTACAAAAGTAAGTGGTAGAAAGTAAATGGTATAGAATACAAACCCAACTGAAAGTAAATTACAACTGAAAGAAAGTACATCAACAGAAAAGTAAAGCAGCAACACCGAGCTATCCACTGGAATTCCCATCTAAAGGGTGGGTACAGATAGTCTCCTCAGCTCCTCGGGTCCAGCCGTCCGCTCCCCGTACGTCCCATACCGTGATCCTCCTCCAGGTACCGTCCAACTCCATGAGCCTCCACCTCGATTAGTGCTATACATCGTCTGCATCCAACACAACGTAGTGCGGGCATAGCCCATGCAGGGGTGAGTATACGATACTCAGTAGGGACCCTGAGACTCCCGAGGGTCTCCCAGAATCCACAAAGGATAAACCACAAAGGAAAGATACAAACACGAAGTATCAACCAACTCTACTTGGGTATATGCCCATACATATACCTAAGTCATCAATTCCAGTTCATGCTCCAACTCACAAGCCCAAGTTCAACCCAGTCCACACAGGAAAGTGCAACCCAATCCACACAGGAAAGCACAACCCAATCCACACAGGATAACAAGTCAATAATATCGAAGATAATGATTGAAAGTCAAGACTCAGCTCACACAGGTATACTATTCACGAAGAGGGGTGGAGATGATTGATGTAGCCTCTGAATCATCTCCTCTTCCAAACCCATGTAGGATCCAAGTACAGATGTCGTTGCTGCCGAACCCACGTAGGATCCCAGTACAGTAACCATCGCTGCCGAGCCCACGTAGGATCCAAGTTCAGTCGTCATCGCTGCCGAACCCATGGAGGATCCAAGTACAGTCATCCTCGCTGCCGAACCCATGGAGGATCCAAGTACATTCGTCCTCGCTGCCGAACCCATGTAGGATCCAAGTACAGCCATCATCGTCGTCGCAGTCACAACCAGCTCTAGGGTTCCCGCACACAGCACGCTCGATTCCGGGAGGGTCCGCTCCACAAGCCAAGGGGGTCGATACATCAACTGTCAAAAATTCTAGAGTTGATGTATCACAAAGTTCCGTCTCATCAATAGGAACTCAACGCGACAGACGACACGTCAATCGGACGCCCGGTCTGAGAGTTATTGGCTTTTCCGTCCGCAGGGCCCGGTTGGTTTTTAAGATAAAACCAACCCGACCGTACTCCATATGCGTCCAAACCTTGAGCAGAGTAATCCAAAATAACCGTCTCACTAAGAGGAATCCAACAAAGTCGGCGTCACGTCAATCGGCCGTCCTGAGCTCAAGTTATAAGCATTTTCGCTCTGAGGGCCCGGTTGGTTTCGTGTTCGAACCAACCCGGCCGTAACCAAAGTCCTCCTAAACCTTGAGTTTAATATACCAAAACGATCATCTCAATCCAAGTTATGAGGGTTTGAACAGAACTGTCCGAAAGTAGGGGGTTTGGGCCCAGTCCGACCCCTCCCAATACCCCCTGGGTCGGCCCGAACCAGGTCGACCCAACCGAGGTCCGGGTCTGGCCCGGTTGGGCGCGACCTGACGCGGGGGTCTAGCCCAGCGTGGGTAACGCGACCCAGCGCGGCAGGCCCGGCCCGGCGCGGGCGGCCCGACCCACGTGGCCGGCGGCTCGGCTCTCGGCCGAGCAGGATGCGCGGGGGGGGGGGGGGGGGGGGGGGAATGCCCCCCTTGATTGAAGAAACGGTGGCCCCCATTTCAGGAGGGGTCCACCCTAGTAAAACCAAGGGTTACGTCCCCCGGTTATTCGGAAACGGATGACCATTTGGCCGGCCGGTGAGCTCTCGCGGGACCCCCGTGGGTCCCGCCTCCTGATGTGCCAGCGGATGGCTGAGTTCGGCTACGACCCTCCATGGTGTTCCAGCACGGCGCGCCAGCGCCACGCCCCTCCACTGCGGCCCGCTCTTGGCCGCGGCCTCACCGGCGCGGCGCGACGGTTCCGCGCACCTTCGCCGCGGCCTGCTCCGGCCGCGGTTCTCTCGTTCCCGTGCGGTGCAACGGCACCACCTCGCCTCCGTTCCAAGCCACAACGATGATCAACAACAAAAATGGGAGGATGATCGGCCATGTTTGTGTGGTCTGATATCCTCCCGTGATATCGATAGAAAGTGGCAAATTAAATTAACGAAGAACGTTAAATAATACTTGAACGATGAAACAACCCCTACCTCAAAGAAATTCATGGAAGCTAGCATCGCGGAAAACAGCGTCGCGGGGTGAGGCTCCATATATGTCAACGGAGAACGTCCGAGGAGGAAGCGGCGTCTCCCTTTCTTTGATGCGGAGAGAATATGGAACGGCATGACGACGTTCTTCGTCGAAGTAGAGATGTTCTTCACTGGAGAAGATGAAGTTCTTCAAGAGAAGAAGAGCTCTCCCTCTCTCAATTCTCAACACAACAACTAACCCCAAAATAAAATAAAACTTGTGTTATTTTATTACTTCAAGCCATGCAATTTGATTTTTAAAATTCAAACACAAATCTCACTAAATTGATTATGTGTGTTGGCTTGAATAAAGAGGAGAGAGGGAAGAGTTACAAATTAAGGGGAGTTGTCAAATTAAAGAGGAGTTATAGGAGTTAGATAAATTTGAAGGGGTGGGGCTTGTGTGGGCCCCACATAACTAATATCCTATCAAGAGGAGTTAGGATTTTAGCGGGTCCCACCCCAACTCCCATACCTAGGAATAAACCACCTCCCATACCTAGGAATAAACCACCTAGAAAAGAGAAATAAAATTGTGACACAACTTTATTTCACTTTACACTTAATCCATTTTTAAACAACTCCTCCCGAGAAAACACAACTCCAATAAAGGCCTTCCTAAGCAATTACCGGTGCTGCGGTTTCATTGGTGCCCTCGGATTTCAATTCCGAGCACTGGTTCAAAAGTTAGAAAAACCCGCTCGTTCGGTCACTGAACGTACCTGAGCTAAACTTCGGAAATTGATTCTTGGAACGCCGGGCCTCGGAATCAGGTGCCGTCAGAAACTGTGTACTCGTAAAATCCCAAAGAAATTAAGAAATTTTTTTCCTTGAATATTACGGGTCTTTACATTACTCCCACATCAGGGATTTACGTCCTCATAAAGATATATCACAAACTAGGGAAACAAATGAGGGTACTGAGCACGCATTTGAGCCTCCCGCTCCCATGTGCTCTCCTGGAGGTTCCCATGCTGCCACCTGATGCAAACTAGAGGAATCGACCGTCCACATAGGACCCGCTCCTATCAATCCTCGATCTCCACCGGGACCTCCGCAAAAGTCACCCCATCATCGATATCCAACTCCTCGTGATCAATGATATGTGTCGGGTCGTGCACGTTTCTCCTCAGCTGAGATACGTGGAAGATGTCGTGCACCCGGTGCAATTGAGGTGGAAGAGCCAGGAGATAAGCCACCTCACCTATCCTGCTTAGAACCAGGAATGTTCCGATGAAGCGCGAAGATAACTTGCCACCCCAGCCAAATCTCTGTAATCCACATCGAGGTGAGACCCGTAAGAAAACGTGATCACCATCCTCAAACTCTAGTGGTCTCTGCCTCCTGTCAGCATAAGACTTTTGTCGGCTCTGATCTGTCCTCATCCACTCCTGGATGACCTGAACCTTCTCTGTCATGGCCTGGACCGTCTCTAGTCCTACTAGTGATGACTCCCCAGGATCTGTCCAGCACAGAGGTGATCTGCAAGTTCGGCCGTACAATGCCTCGTATAGTGCCATCCCGATGATGGAGTGGTAGCTGTTGTTGTACGAAAACTCCACCAAAGGTAGGTGATCCTCCCAGCTATGACCAAAGTCGAGGACACATGCACGGAGCATGTCCTCGAGACTCTGAATGGTCCTCTCCGTTTGAACATCCGTCTGTGGGTGAAAGGCGGTGCTCAGGCGTAGCTGCGTCCCAAATGCCTCCTGTAACCCCTTCCAAATCTGGGAAGTAAAGCGAGAATCTCGATCAGAGATGATAGATGATGGTACACCATGAATCCATATGATCTCTTGAACGTAGAGATGTCCTGAGCTCTCCACTGAGCCCTGCTCTATGATAGGTAGAAAGTGGGCTGACTTGGTGAGTCGGTCTACAATCAACCAAATGGAGTCGTTCCCTCTAGATTACGTGGAAGCCCTGTCACGAAATCCATAGATATACCATCCCACTTCCACTTCGGGACCTCCAAGGGCTGAACCAAGCCAGCTGGTACCTGGTGCTCCGCCTTCACCTACTGACAGGTGAGGCATCGAGAAACGAACTCTGCCACAACCTTCTTCATACCCGGCCACCAGTGTTGTCGTCTAAGATCCTAGTACATCTTCTCTACTCCTGGATGTACCACCAAAGGGGAAGTATGGAACTCTCTCAATACCTCTTCCCGTAAAGAAACCGGTACCATGGTTCGGCCCCTGAAAAGGGTGACATACTCTCCACCCATAAGGAATCCATCAGGTGCCTGTCCGGAGGATATTTGTGCACATCGCGTCTCACAGTCAACATCCCCACGTTGTGCCTCTCTGATCCGCTGAAGTAGTGGATGAGTGATTTTGAGCGACTGTAAAAAGGCTGCCCCATCTCTATCCATGAAGGATATCTGCAACGCGGCTAGCTGCTTCGTCTCTTCTCCAAGTAGTTGGATGCCTGACCTTTTGCTGAGAGAATCAGCTACTACTTTCCCCTTCCCAGGTGTATAGACTACCTCAAATTCAGAGTCCTGGAGGAAATCAAGCCATCGCCACTATCTCAGGTTCAGTTCCTACTGTGAGAAGATGTACCTGAGACTTTGGTGGTCAGAATAGACTGTAAAGCGCTCACCCATCAGATAGTGCTGCCACATATTCAGAGCGAAGACCACTGCTGCTAACTCTAGGTCATGGGTAGTGTAGTTATGCTCATGGTGCCTCAACTATTGTGATGCATAGGTGATCAATGCCGGCTTCTGCATCAAGACACACCCGATTCCGGTCCCTGATGCATCACAGTAAACTAAATACCCTACTCCCTCCTACGTTATCCTCAAGATGGGTGCGCTGGTCAATCTCTGTCTCAGCTCCTGGAAGCTCTGCTGACATCTATCTGACCACACGAAGGTTTTCCCCTTCTTCCTCAAAACTGAATGTGGTGATGCAACTATAGAGAAGTCTGGCACAAATCTCCGATAGTACCCAGCCAGACCTAGGAAACTCCGCACCACCGTGACGCTCCTGGGTGGCTCCCAAGCTAGCACTGCCTCAATCTTTGAAGGATCCACTGCAACTCCCGCCTCAGAGATGACGTGTCCCAAGAAGTGGACCTCTTGAATCTAGAACTGACACTTCAAGAGCTTACCATAAATATGGTGCTCTCAGAGTGTATCCAATACATCCCGCAAGTGGTAGGCGTGCTCCTCCTCAGTAGTCGAGTAAATCAATATGTCGTCGATGAAGACTAGTACAAATCGATCGAGGTAAGGCTAGAAGATCCTGTTCATGAGACTCATGAACACTGTTGGAGCATTGGTTATGCTGAAAGGCATAACCAAGAACTCATAGTGTCCATATCCACACCTGAAGGCCATCTTCTGCACATCCTCGTCTCGAACTCTGAGCTGATGATAGCCTGAACTAAGGTCTATCTTCGAGAACCATCGCGCTCCCTTGAGATGATCGAAGAGGTCATCAATCCTCAGAAGTGGATACTTGTTCTTTACGGTCACCTGGTTCAGGTGATGGTAATCGACACATAGTCGTAAGATCCCGTCCTCCTTCTTGGCGAACAAAATCAGGGAAGCACAGGGTGAAACACTGGGTCGAATGAATCCCTTGCCCTGTAAGTCCTTCAGCTGCAGCCATAGCTCACAAAGCTCAGCGGGAGCCATCCGATATGATGGAGTAGATATCGGTGATGTCCCGGGGTACATGTCGATGTATAAGTCTACCTCTTTGCGAGGAGGTAGTCTTGGAACATCGTCAGGAAAAACATCCGCATACTGATCCACCACAACAGGGAAACTCGGACTTCGCACGTCAACTGCTCCTAGGATGAGGCTAGCCAACTGATGAGTGATCGCCTATCCTATCCTCTGCATGAGTCCATCCTGCACTACAAAGGCTCCCTTATCGCCAGTGAAGGTAAAATTGCTCCCATCGGTGAAGACACACCGCACCTTGCACCTAATACAGTCTATCTGAGCATGAACTGTAGATAACCAATCCATGCCCAAGATGACATTGTAAGGCCTCGACGCCGCTACGAGAAGATCCTAGCCGAAGCTCTCGCCTCCTAGAGTAAGCTCACACTGCCGACACCAGTGCGTAATCATCGAGCTTTCTCCCGTAGGAGTCTCTAGCCGTAAGGATGGAGCCAACAGCTCCGTCGGAATCTCTGAGCTCCGAACATGGGTAGCGACAATGAAAGAATGACTCGCTCCTGTGTTTATAAGAATTATAGCAAGGGTGGAGTAGACACAGATAGTACCTCGAATCATATTAGGTGTACCATGGTTTTAGGCCTCCGCTGCCTGAAGCTGAGCCTACCTATGTCCGCCAGATCCCTGTGGTCGGGGTGGACCTCCTGGTGGTGGTGGTGGTATAGCCTCAAAGCATCTTCCACCACCCACTACTCAGCCAGATCCTCTGCCTCATCCGCCTACTCCCTGTGGACCACCACGGTCAAACCTCTGCCTCTGTCTAAGTGGTCCCTCAACTGTATGGTGCTCCTCTACATGGAGAGTTGGGTAGTCACGAGCCATGTGGCCCTACCCGCCGCATGCATAGCAATGTCTGCCTCTCGTATGACTAGCTCTACTGCATGTTCCCTGCACCTCCGAGCCAGTATCTTGAGGTTTTCCGCCCGATGGTCTGGTCTGCTTGGACCCCTGCGTCATCCGTCAACTTCCAGCTGCAGAAGACTCCGCTACGTGTCGCCCTGTGGCAGGTCTCGCTGCTGGTGTAGGCTCAGCAAGAAATCTCTCTACACAAAGGGATCGTTCTAGTACTCTAGACTACGTCGGAATGCTGAGGGATTTCATAGAATCCCTAATCTCATGCCTCAATCCATGCTGGAAGATCCGGGCCCGGAAGAATGGGTCCCGTACCATATCCGTGGAGTAGCGCGAGAGATTGGTAAATCTCTCTGAGTACTGGGCTACTGTCATGCTACCCTTCCGCAGTTGTAGTAGCTCCTGAATGCGCACCGCACAGAGGGTGGCTGGAAAAAACTCCGAGCGGAAGAGGCTCTCGAAGTTCGTCTATATAAGTGATGCCTCGTCGTGAACCTGGAGCATCAGGATCCACCATCTACCTGCTGCCGCATGCAGGAGACTCACCGCAAGGATCACCATGAGGTCAGCTGGTGTCCCTACTAATCTGAAAAATCGAACAACAGCCTCCAGCCAATCCTTGACTGCCTGAGGGTCCATCTCCCCACGGAACCTGGGCGGTCTCTAACACTAAAAATCATGCAGTGCACCCAGGCGACGTGCACTCTCAGCTGCTGGGGCTGGTGGCATCGGTGGCTCGGCGGGTAGAGGTACCGTTAGTGCCTCCACTGTAATGGGGCCCTGTACCGAGGCCTCATCGCTCGGTGGGCTGCCATCTCGCACAAAGCTCAGAACCCTAGCTGGCTGCCGTCGTGGGGCCATCCTGAAAAGAAACAGGTTCGCCACAATAAATACAGTATACCTGGTGAGATAACACAAAGTAATCACAAAGAAAACTTTGAAACACACATGCAATCAATGTTTTCGTGCACTGAGTCAGAAATCAGAAGTCAGGGTCCTGGTGTATGGGTACGTCGGCCACCACACCAACACTGGACTCCCTGGACTGATAACCACACTCAATACCCTTAACATTATTGCTTCACATAGAAGAAAGATTAGAGTACTGAGTTCTGCGGTAGAACCAAACTCCTCTGATACCAATTTGTCACGACCCGTCCTCGGGGCCCATTCCATGACTACCCCAAGCCCGCCTCCCATAGGCCAGGGGATGGCGACTAGCACCAAAGGCATGAAACCCGATAAAAGGGAAGGCATTGCCTTTATAAAGTAAACAAACACCGTAGAGTAAGCAAGGTGAAGTAAACACTAAGTAAACTGAGTACAAAAGTAAGTGCTGGAAAGTAAATGGGCTAGAATACAAACCCAACTAAAAGTAAAGTACAACTGAAAAAATGTACAGCAATAGAAAAGTAAAGCAGCAACACCAAGACGTCCACTAGAATTCCCACATGAAGGGTGGGTACAGATAGTCTCCTCATCTCCACGGGTCCAGTCGTCCGCTCCGCGTACGTCCCATCCAGTGATCCTCCTCCAGGTACCATCTAGCTCCACGAGCCTCCACCTCGATCAGCGTTGTACATCGTCTGTATCCAACACAACGTAGTGCAGGCATGGCCCGTGTAGGAGTGAGTATATGATACTCAGTAGGGACCCTAAGACTCTCGAGGGTCTCCCAGAATCCACGAAGGATAAACCACAAAGGAAAGATACAAACACGAAGTATCAACCAACTCTACTTATGTATATACCCATACATATACCTAAGTCATCAATTCCAATTCATGCTTCAACTCACAAGCCCAATTTCAACCCAGTCCACACAGGAAAGTACAACCCAATTCACACAAGAAAGCACAACCCAATCCACAAAGGATAGCAAGTCAATCATATCGAAGATAATGATTGAAAGTCAAGAATCATCTCACATAGGTATACTATTCACGAAGAGGGGTGAAGATGATTGATGTAGCCTCTGAATCATCTCCTCTGCCGAACCCACGTAGGATCCAAGTACAGATTTCATCACTGCCTAACCCACGTAGGATCCTAGTACAATAACCATCGCTACCGAACCTACATAGGATCCAAGTTCAGTCATCACCGCTGCCGAAACCACGGAGGATCCAAGTAAAGTTTTCCTCATTGCCGAACCCATGGAGGATCCAAGTATAGTCTTCCTCGCTGCCGAACCCACGTAGGATCCAAGTACAGCCATCATCGTCGTCGCAGTCGCAGCCAGCTCTAGGGTTCCCACACATAGCACGCTCGATTTTAGGAGGGTCCGCTCCACGAGCCAAGGGGGTCGATACATCAACTATCACAAAGTCTAGAGTTGATGTATCACAAAGCTCCGTCTTGTCAATAGTAACTCAACATGACAGACGACGCGTCAATCAGACACCCAGTCTGAGAGTTATTGGTTTTTCCGTCCGAGGGGCCCGGTTGGTTTTTAAGCTAAAACCAACCTGACCATACTCCAGCTGCATCCAAACCTCGAGCGGAGTAATCCAAAAGAACCGTCTCACTAAGAGGAATCCAACAAAGTCGACGACACATCAATCGGAAGTCCGGAGCTCAAGTTATAAGCATTTCTGCTCTGAGGGCCCGGATGGTTTCGTGTTCGAACCAACCCGGCCATACCAAAAGTCCTCCAAAACCTTTAGTGTAATATATTGAAACGACCGTCTCGATTCGAGGATCCCGTCGCAACAGAAGGTGCGTCGATTGGAGGTCTGTAGCCCAAGTTATGGGCATTTGAACGGAACTGTTCGAAAGTAGGGGGTTTGGGCCCGATCCGACCCGGCCCAATACCCCCTGGGTCAGCCTGAACCGGGTCGACCCGACCTGGGTCCGGGTCCGGCCCGGTTGGGCACGGCCCAACCCGCGTGGCCGGCGGCTCAGCTCTCGGCCGAGCGGGATGCAGGGTGGGGGGGGGGGGCGCTGACCCCCTTTATTGAAGAAATGGTGGCCCCCCTTTTAGGTGGGGGCCACACTAGTAAAACTGGGAGTTACACCCCCCAATTATTCGGAAACGGACAGCCATTTTTCCGGTCGGTGACCTCTCATGGGACCCCCGAGGGTCCCGCCTCCTAATGCGCCGGCGACCGGCTGAGTCCGCCCGCCCCCTTGCTGAACCGCCGCGGCCCAAGGCCACAGCCCTTGCCCGTCGGGCGCGGCGCTACGGCGCCGCGCCCCTCCTCCATGGACCGCTCTTGGCCACGGCCTCCTTCGGCCTCACCGGCACGGCGCGACGGTGCCATGCACCTTCGCCTTAGCCCGCTTTGGCCGCGGTTCTCTTGTTCCCGTGCGGTGCAACGACACCGCATCACTTCCGTTCCAAGCCACAATGATGATCAACAACAAAAAAGGGGAGGAGGATCGGCTGTGTTTGAGCGGTCTGATGTCCTCCCGTGATATCGATAGCAAGTGGCGAATTAAATTAACGAAGAACGTTAAATAATACTTGAATAATGAAACAACCCCTACCTCAAAGAAATTCGTGGAAGCTAGCGTCACGGAAAACGACATCGCGGGGTGAGGATCCGTATTCGTCGGCAGAGAATGTTCGAGGAGGAGGCGGCGTCTCCCTTTCTTTGACGCGGAGAGAAGATGGAACGACATGATGACATTCTTCATCGAAGTAGGGATGTTTTTCGCCGGAGAAGATGAAGTTCCTCAAGAGAAGTAGAGCTCTCCCTCTCTCAATTCTCAACACAACAACTAAACCCAAAATAAAATAAGACTTGTGTTATTTTATTACTTCAAGCCATGAATTTTATTTTTTAAAATTCAAACACAAATCTCACTAAATTGATTATGTGTGTTGGCTTGAATAAAGAGGAGAGAGGGATGAGTTACTAATTAATGGGAGTTGTCAACTTAAAGAGGAGTTAGAAGAGTTAGAGGAATTTGAAGGGGTGGGGCTCATGTGGGACCAACCTCACTAATATCCTATCAAGAGGAGTTAGGATTTTAGTGGGCCCCACCCCAACTCCCATACCTAGGAATAAACCACCTAGAAAAGATAAATAAAATTGTGACACAAATTTATTTCACTTTACACTTAATCTATTTTTAAACAACTCCTCCCGAGCAAACGCAACTCCAATAAAGGTCTTCTTAGGCAATTACCAGTGTTGCGGTTTCATCGGTGCCCTCGGATTTCGATTTAGATCACCAGTTCAAAAGTTAGAAAAACCCGCTCATTCGTTCACTGAACGTACCCGAGCTAAACTTCAGAAATTGATTCCGGGCACACGGGGCCTCGGAATCAGGTGCTGTTAGAAACTGAGTACTCGTAAAATCCCAAAGAAATTAAGAAAATATTTTCCTTGAAATTTATGGGTCTTTACATTACTCCCACCTCAGGGCTTTACATCCTCATAAAGATACATCACAAAGTAGGTAAACAAATGAGGGTACTGAGCACGCATCTGAGCCTCCCGCTCCTTTGTGATCTCCTGGAGGTTCCCATGCTGCCACCTGATGCGCACTAGAGGAATTGACCGTCCACGTAGGACCCGCTCCTGTCGATCCTCGATCTCCACCGGGACTCGGAAAAAGTCGCCCCATCATCGATATCCAGCTCCCTGTGATCAATGATATGCGTCGGGTTGTGCATGTATCTCCTTAGCTGAGATACATGGAAGACGTCGTGCACCCGGTGCAACTGAGGTGGAAGAGCCAGGCGATAATCCACCTCGCCTATCCAACTGAGAACCTGGAATGGTCCGATGAAGTGTGAAGATAACTTGCCGCCCTGGCCAAATCTCCGTAATCCACATCGAGGTGAGACCCGTAATAAAACGTGATCGCCATCCTCGAACTCTAGTGGTCTCTGCCTCCTGTCAGCATAAGACTTCTGTCAGCTCTGAGCTGTCCTCATCCACTCCTGGATGACCTAAACCTTCTCCATCGTGGCCTGGACCATCTCTGGTCCTACTAGTGCTGACTCCCCAGGATCTGTCCAGCACAGAGGTGATCTGCAAGGTCAGCCATACAATGCCTCGTATGGTGCCATCCCAATGGTGGAGTGGTAGCTGTTGTTGTACGCAAACTCCAGCAAAGGTAGGTGATCCTCCCAGATGCGACCAAAGTTGAGGACACATGCATGAAGCATGTCCCTGAGAGTCTGAATGGTCCTCTCCGTCTGACCATCCATCTGTATGTGAAAGGCGGTGCTTTGGCATAGTTGCATCCCAAATGCCTCCTATAAACCCTTCCAAAGCCGGGAAGTAAAGCGAGCATCTCGATCAGAGAAGATAGATGATGGTACACCATGAATCCATACGATCTCCTGAACGTAGAGGCATCCCAATCTCTCCACTGAGCCCTGCTCTCTAATAGGTATAAAGTGGACCAACATGGTGAGTTGGTCTACAATCACCCAAATGGGGTCGTGTGCTCTGGAAGTACGTGGAAGCCCTATCATGAAATCCATAGATATCCCATCCCACTTCCACTCTGGGACCTCCAAGGGCTGAACCAAGCCTGTTGGTGCCTGGTGCTTCGCCTTCACCTGCTGACAGGTGAGGCATCGAGAAACCAACTCTGCCACAACCTTCTTCATACCTGGCCACCAGTGTTGTCGTCTGAGATCCTGGTATATCTTCTCTACTCCTGGATGTACCTCCAAAGGGGAAGTATGGAACTCTCTCAGCACCTCTTCCCGTAAAGAAACCGGTACCATGGTTCGCCCCCTGAAAAGGATGACGTGCTCTCCACCCACAGAGAATCCATCAGGTGCCTGTCCGAAGGATATCTGTGCACGTAACATCTCACAGTCAACGTTTCCATGCTATGCCTCTATGACCCACTAAAGTAGTGGAGGAGTGACAGTGAGCGACTGTAAAAATTCTTCCCCATCTCTATCCATGAAGGATATCTAAAATGCGGCTAGCTGCTCCGTCGCTTCTCCAAGTAGCTGGATGCCTGACCTCCTACTGAGAGAATCAGCTACTATGTTCCCCTTCCCATAATTATAGAATATCTCAAAGTCATAGTCCTGGAGGAACTCGAGCCTTCTCCACTATCTCAGGTTTAGGTCCATCTGCGAGAAGATGTTCCTGAGACTCTGGTGGTCAGAATAGACTGTAAAGCGCTCGCCCATCAGATAGTGTCGCTACATTTTCAGGGCGAAGACCGCTGCTACTAACTTCAGGTCATGGGTAGCATAGTTCTGCTTGTGCTTCCTCAACTATCGTGATACATAGGCGATCACTTCACACTCCTGCATCAGGACACACTTGAGTCTGGTCCCTGATGCATCGCAGTAAACTACGTACCCTACTCCCTCCTCCGGTAGCCTCAAGATGGGTGCTCTGGTCAATCTCTGTCTCAGCTCCTGGAAGCTCTGATGACATCTATCTGACCACACGAAGGGTTTCCCCTTCTTTTTCAAAGATGAAAGTGGTGGTGCAACTTTGGAGAAGTCTGGCACAAATCTCTGATAGTACCCAGCCAGACCTAGAAAACTCCGCACCTCCGTCACGCTCCTGGGTGGCTCCCAAGCTAGCACTGACTCAATCTTTGCAGGATCCACTGCAACTCCCGCCTCAGAGATGATGTTTCCTAAGAAGTGGAGCTCTCAAATCCAGAACTGACACTTTGAGAGATTACCATAAAGCTGGTGCTCTCAGAGTGTATCCAGTACAACCCGCAAGTGGTAGGCGTGGTCCTCCTCAGTAGTCGAGTAAATCAATATGTCGTCGATGAAGACTAGGACAAATCGATCGAGGTAAGGCTGGAAGATCTTGTTCATGAGACTCATGAACACTTATGGAGAATTGGTTATGCCGAAAGGCATAACCAAGAACTCATAGTGGCCATATCGACACCTGAAGGTCGTGTTCTACACATCCTCTTCTCGAACTTCGAGCTGATGATAGCCTGACCTGAGGTCTATCTTCGAGAACCATCACGCTCCCTTGAGCTGATCGAAGAGGTAATCAATCCTCAGAAGTGGATACTTGTTCTTTACGGTCACCTGGTTCAAGCGACGGTAATCGACACACAGTCGCAATCTCCCGTCCGCCTTCATGGCGTACAAAATTGGGGAAGCCCAGGGTGAAACACTGGGTTGAATGAATCCCTTGCCCTGGAAGTCCTCCAGATATACCCGTATCTCACGAAGCTCAGCAGGATCCATCTGATATGCTGGAGTAGATATAGGTGATGTCCCAGGGTATAGGTCGATGTAGAAGTCTACCTCTTTGTGAGAAGGTAGTCCTGGAACGTCGTCAGGAAAAACTTCTTCATACTGATCCACCACAATAGGGAAACTCGAACTCCGCAAGTCAACTGCTCCAAGGATGAGGCTAGCCAACTGATGAGTGATCGGCTCTCCTCTCCTCTGCGTGAGTCCATCCTGTGCTGTAAAGGATCTCTTCTCGTTGGTGAAGGTGAACCTGCTCCCATCAGTGCGGACACACCTCACCTTGCGACTAATACATTCTATATGAGAATGAACTGTAGATAACCAATCCATGCCCTAGATGACATCGTAAGGCCTCGACGCCACTACGAGAAGATCCCAGCCGAATCTCTCGCCCCTAGAGTAAGCTCACACTGCTGGCACCGGTGCGTAATCATCGAGCCTGCTCCCGTAGGAGTCTCTAGCCGTAAGGATCGAGCCAACAGCTCCGTCAGAATCTCAGAGCTCCGAACAAGGGTAGCAGCAATGAAAGAATGACTCGCTCCTGTGTCTATAAGAACTGCAGCAAGGGTGGAGTAGACACAGATAGTACCTCGAATCATATCAGGTGCACCGTGGTCATAGGCCTCTGCTGCCTGAAGCTGAGCCTGCCTCTATCTGCCAGCTCCCTATGGTCTGGGAGGACCTCCTGGTGGTGGTGGTGGTAGAGCCTCAAAGCGTCACCCACCACCCGTAGCTCAGCCAGCTCCTCTGCCTCATCCACCTACTCCCTCTGGACTGCTATAGTTAAACCTCTGCCTCTGCCTGGGTGGTCCCTCAACCATCTGCTCCTCCTCTACATGGCGAGTCGGGCAGTCACGAGCCATGTGGCCCTGCCCGACGCATGCATAACACTGTCTGCCTCTCGTATGACTAGCTCTTCTGCATGTGCCCCGAACCTCCGAGCCAGTATCCTGAGGTCGTCCACCTGATGTTCTGGTCCGATTGGACCCCTGTGACGTCCGTCGACTACCAGCTGCAGAATACTCCGCTACGTGCCGCCCTACGGTAGGTCTCGCTGCTGGTGTAGACTCAGCAAGAAAGCTCTCTAAAAGAAGGTCTCACTCTAGTACTCCAGCCTATGTTAGAATACAGAGGGAGATCATCGAAGCTCTGATCTCATGCCTCAATCCCTGCTCGATGGTCCGAGACTGGAAGAATGGGTCTCGTACCATGTCCGTGGAGTAGCGCAAGAGATCGGTAAATCTCACCGAGTACTGGGCTACTGTCATGCTGCCTTGTCGCAGCTGTAGTAGCTCCTGAATGCACACCACACGGAGGGTGGATGGAACGAACTCCAATCGGAAGAGGCTCTCGAAGTCCATCCCTAGAAGTGATGCCTCGTTATGCACCTAGAGCATTAGGCTCCACCATCTACCTGCTGTCGCGTGCAGGAGACTCACCGCAAGGATCACCATGAGGTCAACTAGTGTCCCTACTAATCTAAAAACTCGAACAATAGCCTCCATCCAATCCTCAGATGCCTGAGGGTCTGTCTCCCTGCGGAACCTGGGAGGTCTCTGAAGCTGAAACTCGTGCAGTGCACTCAGGTGACGTGCACTATCAGCTGCTGGGGCTGGTGGCATCGGTGGCTCAGAAGGTAGAGGTGCTGCCCGTGCCTCCGCTGTAATGGGGCCCTGCACTGAGGTCTCGTCACTCGGTGGGCTGCCATCTCACACAAATCTCAGAACCCTAGCTGGCTGCCATCATGGGGCCATCCTGAAATGAAACAGGTGCGCCGCGGTCAATACAATATAACTGGTGAGCTGACACAAAGTAATGACAAAGAAAACTTTGAAACACACATGCAATCAATGTTTTCGTGCACTGAGTCGGAAATCAGAAGTCAGGGTCCTGGTGTATGGATACGTCGGCCGCCACACCAACACTGGACTCCCTGGACTGATAACCATACTCAATACCCTTAACACTATTGCTTCACATAGAAGAAAGATCAGAGTCCTGAGTTCTGCGGTAGAACCGAACTCCTCTGATACCAATTTGTCATGACATGTCCTTGGGGTCCGTTCCGTGACTACCCCAAGCCCGCTTCCCATAGGCCAGAGGCTGGCGACTAGTACCAAAGCCATGAAACCTGATAAAAGGGAATACATTGCCTTTATAAAGTAAACAAACACCACAGAGTACACAAGCTGAAGTAAACACTAAGTAAACTGAGTACAAAAGTAAGTGCTGGAAGTAAATGGGCCAGAATACAAAGCCAATTGAAAGTAAAGTACAACTAAAAGAAAGTACAACAACAGAAAAGTAAAGCTGCAACACCAAGCTGTCCACTGGAATTCCCACCTGAAGGGTGGATACAGATAGTCTCCTCAGCTCCTCGGGTCCAGCCGTCCGCTCCACGTACATCCCATCCAGGGATCCTCCTCTAGGTTCCATCTAGCTCCACGAGCCTCCACCTCGATCAACATTGTACGTTGTCTGCATCCAACACAACGTAGTGCGGGCATAGCCCGTGCAGGGGTGAGTATACGATTCTCAGTAGGGACCCCGAGACTCCCGAGGGTCTCCCAGAATCCACGAAGGATAAACCACAAATGAAAGATACAAACACGAAGTATAAACCAACTTTACTTAGGTATATTCCCATACATATACCTAAGTCATCAATTCCAGTTCATGCTCCAACTCACGAGCCCATGTTCAACCCAGTCCACACAGGAAAGTATAACCCAATCCACACAGGAAAGCACAACCCAATCCACACAGGATAGCAAGTCAATTATATCAAAGATAATGATTGAAAGTTAAGACTCAGCTCACACATGTGTACTATTCACGAATAGGGGTGGAGATAATTGATGTAGCCTCTGAATCATCTCCTCTACCGAACCCACATAGGATCCAAGTACAGATGTCGTCGCTGACGAACCCACGTAGGATCCCAGAACAGTAACCATCGCTGCCGAACCCATATAAGATCCAAGTTCACTCGTCACCACTGCCGAACCCACGGAGGATCCAAGTACAGTCTTCCTCGCTACCAAACCCATGAAGGATCCAAGTACAATCGTCCTCGCTGCCGAATCCACGTAGGATTCAAGTACAGCCGTCATCGTCGTCGCAGTCGCAGCCAACTCTAGGGTTCCTGCACACAGCACACTCGATTCCAGGAGGGTCCGCTCCACGAACCAAGGGGGTCGATACATCAACTGTCACAAAGTCTAGATTTGATGTATCAAAAAGTTCCGTCTCGTCAATAGGAACTCAACGCGACAGACGACGCGTCAATCAGATGCCCAGTCTGAGAGTTATTGGTTTTTCTGTCCCAGGGGCCCGGTGGGTTTTTAAGCTAAAACCAACCCAACTGTACTCCAACTGCGTCCAAACCTTGAGAAAAGTAAGCCAAAAGAACCGTCTCACTAAGAGGAATCCAACAAAGTTGACAACACATCAATCAGACTTCCGGAGCTCAAGTTATAATCGTTTCCGCTCCGAGGGCCCGGTTGGTTTCGTGTTCGAACCAACCCAGTTGTACCAAAGTACTCCTAAACCTTGTTTGTAATATAATGAAATGACCATATCGATCCAAGGATCCCGTCGCAACTGACGGTGCTTCGATCGGAGGTCCGTAGCGCAAGTTATGGGCGTTTGAACAAATCTGTTCGAAAGTAGGGGGTTTGGGCCCGGTCCGACCCAGCCCAATACCCCCTGGGTCGACCCGAACCGGGTCGACCCGACCTGGGTCCAGGTCCGGCCCGGTTGGACGTGGCCCGGCCCGACACGGGGGTCCGGCCTAGCAAGGGCGGCCCGGCCCAGCGCGGCTGGCCCGGCCCGTGTGGCCGGCGGCTCAGCTCTCGGCCGAGCGGGATGCGGCGGGGGGGGGGGGGCTGCCCCCCTTGATTGAAGAAACCGCGGCCCCCTTTCAAGTGGGGTACAACCCTAGTAAAACCGGGGGTTACTCCCCCCGGTTATTCGGAAACGGCTGGCCATTTGGCCGGCCCGTGAGCTGCCGCGGGACCCCAACGGGTCCCGCCTCCTGATGCGCCGGCGGCTAGCTGAGTCTGGCCGCCCCCTTGCTGAACCGTCGCAGCCGAAGGCCGTGTCCCTTGCCCTTCCGGCGCAGCGCGATGGTGCCGCACCCCTCCGCCGTGGCCCGCTCTTGGTCGCGGCCTCCTTCAGCCTCACCGGCGCGGCGGGACAGTCGCTCCGTGCACCTTCGTCACGGCCCGCTCTGGCTGCGGTTCTCCCGTTCCCGCGTGATGCAACGGCACCGCGTCGCCTCTGTTCCAAGCCATAACGATGATCAACAACAAAAAAGGGGAGGAGGACCGGCCTTGTTTGTGCGGTCCGATCTCCTCCCGTGATATCTATATCAAGTGGTGAATTAAATTAACGAGGAACATTAAATAATACTTGAACGATGAAACAACCCCTACCTCAAAGAAATTTGCAGAAGCTAGCGTCGCGGAAAACAACATCGTGGGGTGAGGCTCCGTATACGTCAACAGAGAACATCCGAGGAGGAAGCAGCGTCTCCCTTTCTTTGACGCAGAGAGAAGATGGAACGACGTGATGACGTTCTTCATTGAAGTAGGGATGTTCTTCGCCGGAGAAGATGAAGTTACTCAAGAGAAGAAGAGCTCTCCCACTCTCAATTCTCAACACAACAACTAACCCCAAAATAAAATAAGACTTGTTTTATTTTATTACTTCAACCCATGCATTTTAATTTTTAAAATTCAAACACAAATCTCACTAAATTGATTATGTGTGTTGGCTTGAATAAAGAGGAGAGAGGGAAGAGTTACAAATTAATGGGAGTTGTCAACTTAAAGAGGAGTTAGAAGAGTTAGAGGAATTTGAAGGGGTGGGGATCATGTGGGACCCACCTCACTAATATCCTATCAAAAGGAGTTAGGATTTTAGTGGGTCCCACCCCAACTCCCATACTTAGGAATAAACCACCTAGAAAAGATAAATAAAATTGTGACATAAATTTATTTCACTTTACACTTAATATATTTTTAAACAACTCCTCCCGAGGAAACGCAACTCCAATAAAGGTCTTCCTAGGCAATTACCAGTGCTGCGGTTTCATCGGTGCCCTCGGATTTTGATTCCGAGCACTGGTTCAAAAGATAGAAAAACCCGCTCGTTCGTTCACTGAATGTACCCGAGCTAAACTTCAGAAATTGATTCCAGAAACACCGGGCCTCGGAATCAGGTGCCATCAGAAATTGCGTACTCGTAAAATCCCAAAGAAATTAAGAAAAACTTTTCCTTGAAAAGTACGGGTCTTTAAAAAATCATCTGATCGTGGATTTCTCGTTTCTTTTCTTTGTACAGTATGGAGTTCTCATACTCCTCCCGTCGGATCTCATCAAGTTCCATCAATTGGAACTTACAATTCTCTTCAAAAAATTTTTAATAGAAATTCAAGGCCTTGACGGACCAATAGGATTTATGCTCCAGCTGTAATGGTAGGTGACATGGCTTCCCATAGATAAGGTGGAATGAAGACATCTCAAGAGGTGTCTTGAAGGTGGTCAGGTAAGCCCATAAGGAATCATCAAGCTTTTTGGACCAGTCCTTCCTTGAAGCTCCCACCATTTTCTCCAAGATCTGTTTTATCTTATGATTTGATAATTCCACCAGTTTACTAGTTTGGGTATGATAAGGCATTCCCATGTGATGTTTCACCCCATACTTAAGTACCACATTATTCATCAAGGAATTGTCAAAATGAGTTCCCCTGTTGCTAATCAACACTCGAGGAACACCAAATCTGTTGAAGATGTTTTTCTTCAAAAATGACAAAACTACCTTTGTCATGTCATGTGCTTTAGTAGTGGCTTCTACCCACTTGGAGACATAGTCCACATTGATGAGTATGTAAGAGTTCCCATATGATGGGGGAAATGTCCCCATGAAGTCAATTCCCCAAACGTCAAATATTTCGACCTCCGATATGGGGTGTTGAGGAATCTCGACTCTTTGTCCCATATTTCCTGTCCTCTGACATCAATCACACTTGGTAAAAAAGTAATGATCATACCCATGCATGGTAGGCCAGAAAAATCCAGACTACAGGATCTTCACTATCGTATGGTCTAGGCCATGATGTCCTCCAACTGGTGAGGAGTGATAGAACTCCAGAACTACTTAAACTTCATTCTCCAGGATGCAATAGAAAATCATCCCATCTTCACATGATCTAAAGAGTAGAGGGTCTTCCCAAAAGTACCTCTTGACATCGGATAAAAACTGCTTCTTCTACTGGTAAGTGAGATCTGGGTGAATTGATCCTATAACCAAATAATTTGAAATATCTGCATACCAATGTTGAGGTGGTCCTTATATTGAGAAAAGTTTATCATCTGGGAAGTTTTCCCTAATGTATCTATCATCCTTATTCTCCAAATGAGGTAGTTCCAGGCATGATAGGTGGTCAACAATAGAGTTCTCACTACCCTTCTGATCGTGGATATCCAAGTAGAACTCTTGGAGGAGAAGCACCCAATGGATGAGTTGTGGCTTTATATACTTCCTATTTAAAAAATACTTGAGCACGAAATGGTCAGTATATACAATAATTTTGGATAGCACCAATTAAGAAAGAAACCTGTAAAATGAAAACACCACTAAAAGAAATTATTTCTCCATGGTTGTGTAGTTCACTTGTACTTCATTCAGAGTTATGCTAGCAAAGTAAATTGGCTGGAAGATGAGATCCAGTTGTTTCCCCAGTACTGCGCCCAATTCATAGTCACTAGCATCACACATGACTTCAAATTGTGCCTCCCAATTGAGATCAATCATCACCGGAGCTTCCACCAGTTGTTGCTTCAGATGCTGAAAAGTTGTAGAACAAGTCTCATCAAACTCAAAGATAGAATCCTTATAGATAAGATTGGTGAGTGGCTAGGAAATCATTGAAAAGTCTCTGAAAAAACTATCTGTAGAAACCATCATTCCCTAAAAAACTTTTGATGGCTCTAACAGAAGTTAGAATGGGTAGATTTTAAATGACTTCTATCTTCACAGGATCAACTTATATCCCTTTCATAGAGATCCAATGGCCTAAGACAATACCACTCTGCACCATGAAATGACATTTCTCCCAGTTTAAAACTAGGTTAATGTGATCACACCTTTCTAAAACCAGCTCTATATTCCTCAAACAAGTGGTGAAGTATTTTCCATAGATGGAAAAATCATCCATAAAGACCTCCAAGATTTTTTCTTCTATGTCATGGAATATTTCCAACATACATCGTTGGAAGGTGGCAGGAGCATTTCACATCCTGAAAGAAATTATTCAATAAGAAAACGTACCATAGGGGCATGTAAATGTGCTCTTTTCTAGATCTTCAGGGGGAATAGAGATTTGGATATATCTAGAATAACCGCCGAGGAGGCAGTAAAACTCATTCCCTACCAGTCGTTTCAGTATCTGATCCATGAATAGAAGTGGGAAATGATCTTTTCATGTTTCATTATTCAGATTCCGGTATTCTACACAGACTCCACAACCTGTGACTATCCTTGTAGGGATGAGTTCATTTTTATCATTGGAGACCATAGTGATACCCCCCCCCCTTTTGGGTACCACTTGCAGAGGACTCACCCATGGGCTCTCTAAAATGGAGTATATGATTCCTACATCTAACAATTTTATTACCTCCTTCTTCACGACTTCCTTCATGGGAGGGTTCATCTGTCACTGTGGTTGCTGAGAGGGATTTTATTCTTCTTATAGTAGCACCTTATGGGTGAAGATAGTGGGACTGATTCCTGTCATATCAACAATTGTCCACCCAATGGATTTTTTTCTTCTTCGCAAAACTTGTATGAGTGCCTCTTCTTGTTCTTTTGTGAGTGAAGCATTGAGGATTATTGGAAGAGTGTTCTCATCACCTAGGTATCCATATTTTAGAGATGAAGGGGGAGGATTTAGCTCAATTTTATGTGCCTTCAGGATCTAGGTCTCAATTGGTTGCACCTCTTCTCACTCCAAAATGTCTGGAACAACTATGTGTTGCTAATAATGAACACCCTGGCTTTTGAGAAATTGAAAATCCTTGGGTGCATCTTGGATATCTGTAAAGAGTGGGACATCAAAGATAAAAGAACTTACAAGACCATCTTTCTTGTAGATGAAGTGCTCTTCAATTGCTATTACCACATAACAATCCTCATGTTCTAGTAGTGATTATTGTTTGACAGCCTTGAGGACGTTTTAGGGGACTCTTTCATCGCCTACTCTGAAGATCAGTTCTCCTTGGTGGACATCGATAAATGCCTTACCAGTGTCCAAGAAAGGCCTTCCTAGAATCAAAGGTGCCTCCTGGTCTTCTTACATGTCAAGAATGATGAAGTCTGTAGGGAGAATAAGGCATCCTACATTCACATGCACATCCTCGAGTAGCCCTTTAGGATATTTGAGGGAGCGGTCTGCCAGCTGGAGGGACACTCGGGTGGGTTTGAGATCATTGAGCCCCAGCTTCTTGAAGACTCCAAAAACAATGGATCCAAATTCACAGAGATCTTTTCCAAACTCATAGGATCCAATGGTACATGGGATTTTGAAACAACCTGGATCTTGGAGTTTTGGAGGAAGCGAGTGTTGAACCACTACCGAGCATTCCTTATTTAGTGAAATGGTCCCCAGATCCTCCATATTTATTTTTTTGGAGAGAATATCATTCATTAACTTTGTGTATGTCAATATCTGAGTTAAAGATTCTACGAAAGGAATGTTGATATGAATCTTGCGAAATACCTCCATGAATTTACCAAACTAGTGATCTAGCTTCCTTTGCTTAATCCTATCTGGAAAAGGTAAGGCAAGATCGAAAGGCTTGACCGCCTATTTTACCTTACCATGTGAGGCTTCTTTCTCTTTTCATGGTAATTTTGATGATTAGGGGTCCTTCGTTATGGTTTCTTCAGCTGAAGAGGGTAAAGGTTGAGCTAGATTTGTATCCTCACCTTCCCTTGTAGTCGGTGTCTGAGGTAGCTCTTTCCCACTTCATAAAGTGACTTCATGGGTGTAAAACCCCTACCATAGTTACCCATAATCGGTGCGTTATTACATAATATTGGCATGATCACAAGGGATCAAATCCCGGAAGACCGACCAGTTTAGTATCCTTGGAAGTACTAGATAAATACATAAGTTTTACATTACATTATGATATGAAAAAAAACATCATTGTGTATCCTTTGAACACACTCTATCCCTTAGCCTATTCCCACAGGTTAATTGTAATATACTTATTCATATACTTGGAAGAATAAAAAATAAGAAATGGGTGAGCCCAAATGCTCAGTAAGGATAACAATATAGCATAAACTATCATAAATAATCATAAACATTTAAGGAAATGTATAAGACTAAAACAAAATACTTTTAAACTTAAACCTCAGCATAATATGGAAAAGATAAATAAAATAATTCCATCTAATTATTCACATGGATATTCTAATTTTCAAATAATCACATTTAATATCAATAGCTAATTTCATAATGATGGAATTCATAATGCCGAACATCATAACTACATAGTCAAGTCCTATTTCCAAGACTACAAATAAGATTTTGTCAAGGCCTTGTGCTAAGACACTAGTTTTTCTCATGAGACCTACTGATGCATCACGTATCTATAGTGAGCTCCACCCATCACTTACTAAGTCCAATGTATTCCTTATATGAAAAGGTTGAAACATAACACAAACATTCGTATTAAAACTAGCATATGAAATGTTGGTACTTTAACCATAAACCCTAAATGGTATAAAAATAACGCATCTACGGTCAAACATATCACAAAAACTTCAATACAATATGAAATATTGTATCATAATAAATCAACTTCAAACAAATGTAAAATACATCAAAGGATGTTGACATAGATGGAATCAAAACTATTTGAGAGAAATATCTCTTTCTATTTTGAAATAATTTAAAAGTCACATAATTATAAAATAAAACATTTATTTTTAAAATATTATTATAAGCTTGTAAGAGAAGCTTTGAAGGTTTTATAACGATGGAAAATGGCCGCACCTGCCGTATAAGTTAAAAAAAACATTCTTTCCTTAATTTTGTTGAAAAGGTCATAAAGTACCTTATTTGGAAAATGAATTTAACCCATATTCTAGGAAATATTAAAAATGTTTTGAAATAAATTTTTAAGAAACACAGATGTGGATGATAAAGAAGTCCCAGTATATACTTACGTACAAACAATTGCGAATAATTAAGAGATTGTAAAATTAACTCTTACCTTGTACTTTTCCTTGGTCAGGGGTAATTTAACCTCCTGTATAATAGTTAAATCATAATTATTAAATTATAAAAGAACCATATACATAAATAGGATATTATATATGATCTTCTAATGTTGTTTTGTTAATAATATTTCATAAGTATTATTGTTTCGGGTGTTAACTGATTCATTTTTATTTATATATTTTGCTATGTAAGTCTTGTTTTTTAGGGATAGGATGTATTTTATTCATATCTAGAATGATATTAAGTTATTAAACATTATTTATATTCATAAAATTAAAATTATTCTTGAATTGTTATGATGGCGAGTGAATATCATCGCGTTCATGGAGACAGTAATCCGTACGTACACATGAGCGACAATATCATTTTATTTATGGTGAAATCGTATGTATTTTGATTTGATATAATATATAAAGAATAATTAACATGTTATATTTATTATTTAAATAAATTATACTCATTATTATACCCATCCAAATAATTAAGTGTTGAATAACAAACTACACCACAACGTGGAGATGGTAAGCTATACGTACGCACGTATGGTGACTTTGTCATTCATAGGATGGATAGAATAATAAATATGGTTGTAACATATTTAAAATAACATCACATTATGTAGAAGGTGATAGATTTATTATTTTTTTATGTAAACAACAAATAAAGAGGAAGTGGAAGAAGAAAAGAACTTTGAAAGAGGTGATGAAATTATTACCTCTTCTTCGGGTGCTTCCTTTTGATTTGATCTAAAGGATCCCTTAGGTAGGATTTCTGATCAAAGTAATGCCTCTAGGTTGAAATTAGGGTAGTTGGTATGATATTGAAGCAGGTTTTGGATGATCTAAATGGCTTTGGAGGTGTGATTTTGAGAGAAGGGAAAGTACCCTTTTATAAGAGAGGTGAGGGTCACTTTAGGAGATATTAATTTATTATACAATAATATTCAGTTTATAATGGATCCAAAAGGATTTATTTCGAGGATAATGTAGGTATGGGTCAAAAACCTCTCAACCAATAGGTTTTATACAGTTTTAGGTCACCATATTAACCTTATCTTTTATATTCAACTCTTAGTTAAATAGTTTAACTTTTACCATGTATTATTATATTATTATAATAAATGGTTAATAAACATACTATAAAAAGCCAATAGAACCCCAAGTAGTTCATTATTGAAATATATAACCTTATAAATGTCTTTTTAATGAACCTTATATTTTTAGGAATATTACATCAATTAATAATATAGTATTTTTTTAAAAAACTCATTTATGTCAATTTTGACACTATTTTTAGTATTTGGTTTTTGTGAAAGTCAAAAAAACTTGACTAATTTGAAAAAAATAAATTAAATAAATCCTAAAATGTAATATTAACCTAGAAAATTAGTGGAATGCATCAAAAGTATCAATTTAAATTTATTTGAATATTTATAATATCAATTATTTTAATCTTTCATTAATAAGGTAATTACTGCATCATCATTGTGTCATAAATAAATTTAATTATTTAATGTCTAAAATTTATAAATAAAATTCCATTATGTATGAAATATTTTTATATTTCTAATTAATATTTATAGTTGAATTTATCTTTTGTATAACCTTATATTAAAAATGTTTTAGTTATAAGAATTTGAATTTAACACTTTTAACTCTTCTTTAAATAAAATAATAATAAATGTCCTAATCTTATCCAAGTGAATCAGAGAGAATAATATTTTATTAATAAGGTTTATTTTTTCTAAAAACACTTATCCAATAGAATTAGGACATGTGTTATGGTAATTATAATATCATTTTTACCTTTAATTACCCTATTTACTTTTAACTGTGGTAAATAAAATTCAAAAGTTACTATTCAGTAAAAATTGTTTTCATCCTATTGAACCACATTTTACTTACTGATGTAAACCTTGTCTCTCAGATTTTTGTAATTAAATTCACATAAGTGGTAAAATTATATTTTATGCAAATTTGCAAATGTGCCTAGAAGGTGGGTAAAAGATGTTAAAAAAATTCTATAAAATTTTATATATCTAATCTTATTATAAAAATAATCCAATGAATTACATTGGACTAATATAAGTATTATTTATCTATTTTTACTTTAGAATAAATTTAAATAAAAATAATAATTGTTTAAATGAAAAGTCAGTTTTTATGCACCATGCAGTATTTTTCACTATTCATCAAAAATTGAAAGTTTTCAGAAAAATACCAAAAATTCACCCTAAGATAATTTTGAAATTATGAATTCAAAAATGAATTATATTTTACCAAATTAAATTTTTATGATTGTATAATATTAATTTTATTATTTTTCACAAAAGGACATAATAAGTGTTTCTTTTAAGATAATAGTTTTTCTAAATATATAACTATTTTAACAAAACATATACATTTAATTATAAATATGTTTTATTTATGTGAAAACATTATAAATAATAATAAAATTTTATTTTTTACTATTTATATCACAATATTTTACTGATAAATAAATATACCATTTAAATAATTATAATACTAATGTTTTTTTTGCAGAAACTCAATCTTGCGTATAACATAATCCAAGTCGGTGTTGCATGAGGTATAATCTTTTGACTTACTTTAAAGATATAACTTACTATGAAATCTTGGGGTGTTATATTATTCCCTCCTTTAATAAATTGCATCCTCTCAATTTGAAATTTTTCTTCAAAAATAAAAGGTTAAAAATATAAAATACCTTTGTGGAAAACCCACATCGGAAATAGGGTTAAAAAATTTAGTCTTAATGAGAGGGAAATGGAAGTGAAAAAGTCACCACCAAATTAGGAATTCTAATAGGAGGACATTGGTGGAAATTTGAGACACATAATTGGAGTAAAAACATAAATATTTATAGGGATTTATTGAGGTCATCAATCACAAACAAGTGAAAAATAAATAGAGAATTGAGGGTCTCAAAGCCATAAATATATGATGACTTAAAATATCATTGGTTCATCAAAACATAAGTTATTAGGATAATACATTTTTGGTTTTAAGATCATTTTCCAAAAGTTTTATAACTAATTTCTTTATAGAATAAGAAAAAAAATACTTGACATGTAGAGTTCCATCCTTTAAATAATTTCTACCAGAAAATCATCTTTCACTCTAAAAGATTATAGAACTCAAAATTATTCTATTTATCCTAATCATATAGGGTTTCAAAAAAAATTAATTTATAATTCATCTATGAGATCATTTAAAAAAATTACATTATACAAACCAAGAAATCATGTAGGCTAGTGGTAGGTGATGCACCCTTTTCGCCCTTCGGTTGCGGGTTCAAGTCTCGCGGCCTTGCCAGAAGTGATGGGTTTTCACCCGACCTTCGGGTTGTCTTTTTTATAAAAAATCCAAAAATAATATTAAGAAATGTTTTAAACTTAAACCATAGTATCCAATGTCCAACTTAATCCATTCCAATCTTTAGACTTATCCAAAATACTTTTGTCCAAACTCATAGTCCAAAAATTTATAAGGAAGGTCAACATAACATAATGAAGATCTCTTTTTTCCACATAATAAAATGTGAGTACCTTCATCATGTATTATCTTAAAACATGGTAACACCATGAATTACCATAAAACCTTATTGATTACATTCATGCTCCCTTATTCCTTATATAATTCTAGATATATTCCTTATATCCAAAAATTTTGAATACTCCAAAAATTATGGAATAAACAAACCATTAATCAGTTCCAAGGTAGTCAAGAATATTCAATATAATTTATCCAAATCAACCATATCTTATTCCAAAATCACTACCTCAGTATCAGGACCATATTAAGGTTTATCTTTCCTTCAACCATGTATTTTACAAAAAAGTTTAATTTGCTATTGAGTCACTTTTTTTAGTACCATATAATCCCAAATCCTCAATGAAATAGTACTACAGTACAATCCTTATTTATTTCTATAATTAATATAACTCATACATCATTGATACAACACTCAAATGAAATAATTAATTAATTAAAATATAAGAACACCAATTATTACACTTCATATGTGGTAGTATCATAACTTGATTATTATCCAATAACATCATTTGGGGTATACTCTGATGATTGGGACATTGATTCGTGTAGAGTCCCAACTTCTTACAGATGAAGTATTGTACATTTGAAACCTTTTTCTTACCCTTAGAATCACGTACTTGGTGTCCTTTTTCTCCACACTTATGAAAAACTCTCATTACCTTCAAGCATTTACCAAGGTGATTCTTTCCACAGTTATCACATATGAGAAAATCCTTCTTTCCCTTCTTCCCTTTATTCATCTTTCCCTCTACCATACTTTTCTTCTCTGTCTTCCCTTCAAAGACATAGGACTCATATAATTATTTACTTATATTATTAACACATGATACTATTTCTTAATATGATTAGAATACATGGGAGACTATTTTCCTTCTAAATATTGGCTTAAGACCATGAAAGATATGATCCTTCTTACTCTTTGGATCATGCATATTGATGGAGTTCTTATTCCTTATATTGGGCACCATTTCTAAACAATTTCATACACTATGTTAGTTTATGAATCACAATTCATAACTCCAAACTTGTAAAATACCTAACATAAATTTAAAAGTTTATGCATATAATTTATAATCATAAAAATGTTTTTAGGAAGTATTTACTCATAAATCCTTCATAATGGTTTGTATAGAAAATGTGAATTATCCTAAGTATATCCCCCAGTAGTGTCAATACCAAGAGTGCATAAAGGCCCATTTTCATGTACCAGGATACCCCAGGTCAAGCCTGAAACTCCTTGTCGGAGTTTTAACTCCTAGGTACATCTATGTCAGAGCCACCCCTACCTATTTATATCCAGACAGGGATGTATTTTCTTGAAAAACCCACATAATATTTAAACCACCAAATTTTTTGGATGTTCTTCTATACTAATCCTCAAAGTCTATCTTAGGGTAATGTTCTTTAATCATAGTTTTTTTATAAATATAGCTTCCAAGGTTTGTACTAAACTTCCTCTGATACCAACTGTAACACCCCAACCCTAGTTACCTAGAGTCGGTGCATTATTACATAATATTGGCATGATAAAAAGGGATCAATTCCTGAAAGACCGATCAGTTTAGTAGCCTTGGAAGTACTAGATACATACATAAGTTTTGCATTACATTATGAAATGAAAAAAACATCATTGTGTCTCCTTTGAACACACTCATATCCCTTATCCTATTACTATAGGTTAATCATAATATACTTCTTCATATCCTAGGAAAAATAAAACATAAGAAGGGGTGATCTCAGATTCTCAGTAAGGATAACAATATTGTAGAAACTATCATAAATAATCATTTAAGGGAATGTATAAGAATAAAAACAAAGCCTTTTAAACTTAAACTTCAGCATAATATGGCAAAGATAAATCAAATAATGTCATTTACTTATTTACATGGATATTATACTAGTTGAATAATCACATATAATATCAATAACTAATTTCATAATGATGGAATGGATAATGTCGGACAACATAACCACATAGTCAAGGCCTCGTTCCAAAATACAAATAATATTTTTTCAAGGCCCTGTGTCAAGACACTATATTGTATCATGAGACCTACCAATGTATCTAAGAGCTATAACATGCTCGACCCATCACATACTAAGTCCAATTAATTCTTTATATGAAAAGGTTAAAACATAACATAAACATTCGTATTAAAACTAACATACGAAATGTTAATAATTTGACCATAAACCATGAATGGTATAAAAATAACACATCCATAGTCAAAAATATCACAAAACCTTCAATAAAATATGGAATATTGTATCATAATAAATCAACTTCAAACAAGTGTAAAATCCATCAAAGGATGTTGACATATATGAAATCAAAACTAGTTGAGAGAAATATCCCTTTATTTTGAAATCATTTAAAGGTAAAATAATTATAAAATAAAACATTTATTTTGAAAATATTATTATAATATTTTAAGGGAATATTATAAGGTCTTATAATAGCGGAAAATGGATGCACCAGCTGTATAATTTAAAAAACATTATTTCCTTAATTTTGTCGAAAAGGTCATAAAGTACCTTGTTTGGAAAACGACGGAAATATTCCTTTCAAAAAAATTTATAAAAAGTTAAAAAAGTGTATAAATGACTTTAAAACATTTTCTAAGAAATATTAAAAATGTTTTGAAATACATTTTTTAGAAACACAGATGTGGATGATAAAGAAGTCCCAGTACATACTTACGTACAAACAATCTCGGATAATAAAGAGATTGTAAAATTAACCATTACCTTGTACTTTTCCTTGGATGAGGATACTCTAACCTACTATATAATAGTTAAATAATTGTTATTAAATTATAAAAGAACCATATACATAAATATGTTATTATATATGATCTTCTAATATTGTTCTATTAATAATATTTCAGTAGTATCATTATTTCAGGTGTTAACCGATTCATTTTCCTTTATATGTTTTGCTATGTAATTCATGTTTGTTATGGATAGGATGTATTTAATTCATATCAAAAATGATATTAAGTTCTTAAAAATTATTTTATTTATAAAATGAGAATTTTTCTTGAATGGTTACGATGAGGAATGAATCTCATCGCGTTCGTGGAGACGATAATCCGTACGTATGCACGAGCGAAAATATCATTATATTGATGGTGAAATATTATGTAATTGGATAGTATATCATATATAAAGAATAAATAACATGTTATATTTTTTATTTACATCAATTATAATTATTATTATACCCATACAAATAATGAAGTGTTGAATAACAAACTACACCACGACGTGGAGACGGTAAGTCCTACGTATGCACGTATGGTGACTTTGTCTTTCATAGAATGGATAGAATAATGAATA
This sequence comes from Viscum album, assembly GCA_963277665.1. Lineage (NCBI taxonomy): Eukaryota > Viridiplantae > Streptophyta > Magnoliopsida > Santalales > Viscaceae > Viscum > Viscum album. Next base: position 671,626,962 of record OY728161.1, on the reverse strand, counting down.
TGGTTGTATCAAATTTATAATAACATAAAAGTATGTATAATGTACTGGATTTATTATTTTGGTATGGAAACAACAAAGAAATAGGAATTAGAAGAAGAAAATAACTTTGAAAGAGGTGATGAAATTATTACCTCTTCTTCGAAATATTTCTTTTGATTTGATCAAAAGGACTCCTTAGGTCATCTTTATAATAAAAGTAAGGCCTCTAGGTTAAATTGAGGGTAGTTGGGAATATATTTGAGCAGGGGTTGGCTGAGAAAAATGGGTTTTTAGGTGTGATTTTGAGATAAGGGGAAGTACCCATTTATAAGAGAGGTGAGGGTCGCTTTAAGAAAAGATTGAAATATTAATTTATTATACAATCATATTCAGTTAATAATGCCTCCAAAAGGATTTATTTCAATTATAAGGTGGGTATGAGTCTAAAACATCTAAAAAATTGGTTTTACATAGGTTTAAGTCACCATATTAACCTTATCTTTTAGATTTAACTCTTAGTTAAGTAGTTTAACTTTTACCATGTATTCTTCTATTATTATAATAAATGGTTAATAAAATTACTATAAAATGACAAGAGAACCACAAGTGGTTAATTATTAAAATATCTAACATTATTTAAGTCTTTTGGCCAAACCATAGAGTTTTAGTAATATTATATCAGTTAATAATATAGTATTTTTTTTAAAAACTCATTTATGTCAATTTTGACACTATTTTTAGTATTTGGTTTTTGTGAAAGTCAACAAAACTTGATTACTTAGAAAAAAATAAATTAAATCAATAATAAAATGCCATATTAACCTATAAAATTATTTTAGTGCATCAAAGGTCTCAATTTACATTTATTTGTAAATTTATAATATCAATTATTTTAATCTTTCATTAATAAGGTAATTACTATATCATCATTGTTTAATAAATAAATTTAAATATTTAATATCTAAAAATTATAAATAAAATAACATTATTTAGGAAATATTTTTAGATTTCTAATTAATATTTATAGTCAAATTTCTCTTATGTATAACCCTATATTAAAAATGTTTTAGTTATGAAAATTTGAATTTAACACTTTTAACTCTTCTTTAAATAAAATAATAATAAATGTCTTAATCTAATCCAATTGGATCATATTTTATTCTTAAGGTTTATTTTGGTCAAAAAAAATTATCCAGTAGAATTATAATATGCGTTAGGGTAATTATAATATCATGTTTACCTTTAATTACCCTATTTACTTTTAACTGTGGTAAATAAAATTCAAACGTTACTATTCACCAAAATTTATTTTCATCCTATTGATCCAAATTTTACTTTTGGATTTCAATAGTGTCTCTAATATTTTTTAAATTCAATTCACAGAAGTGGTAAAATTTCGTTTTACGCAAATTTACAAATGTGCCTAGAAGGTGGGTAAAAGTCGTTAAAAAATCAATAAAATTTTATATATCTAATACTATTATGAAATTACTGCAATGAATTACATTGGAATAATATAGGTATTATGTATATATTTTTACTTTAAAATAAATTTAAATAAAAATAATTATTATTTAAATAAAAATCCAGTTTTATGTACTATGTAGTATTTTTCACTATTCATCAAAAATTGAAAGTTTTCAGAAAAATACAAAAAATTAACCCTAAGATAATTTTTATATTTTGAATCCAAAAATGAATTCTATTTTACCAAAATTCAATTTTTAGGTGTGTTTAATATTAATTTTATTATTGTTCACAAAAGGACAATAAAGTAGTTCTTTTAAGAAAGTAGTTTTTCTAAATATATAACTATTTTAACAAAACATATACATTTCATTATAAATATGTTTTATTTATGTGAAAACATTATAAATAATAATAAAAATTTATTTGTTACTATTCATACCACAATATTTAATTGATAAATAAATATATCGTTTAAATAATTATAATACTAATGTGTTGTTTCACAGAAACTCAATCTTGCGTATAACGCGAGACAAGTCAGTGTTGCATGTGATATAAGCTATTGAATTACTTTAAAGATATAAATTACTATGAAATCTTGGGGTGTTACAATGGGCCTTTTCTCGCGGGTTCTTCTTAATGTTACATGGTAGTGTACTGGGTTTCCTTGAGGAGAGCTGGTTTCCTAGTTGCCCAATTTGATTTTCCAGGCTTCGAATGGAATATTCCTAGTTTTGAAATCGAGTTTCAGTAGTGGTGATAAATTTTATCATCATTTCTTCAAGTTTTGATGGGAGTTCTTTATGAGTTTGTTGTGCAGCTGGTGGAGGTGGTGGCTGCCTTGGTGGTCACGGGTGAGGGTTTTGGTACCCTTACTGATGGTAAGTCCCCTGCTATTGTTACCTTAGATATGGGTTCTGGTACTGTTGTTGACCATAGCCAGGTGGTCTCTGAGGTAGAGGATTTTGATGTTTCTACTGGTAACCCATGTCCGTATGCTCTCACCATGCGGGGTTCTGGTACTGAGGGTACATATTCGACCTTCATTTCTGAGAAACATAGCTCACCTCTCTTGTTGAAGGGCTAGTAGTTGACCCTAGGCTTTCACCGATGATGTGGTTGTCACTACATTCACTGCATGCTAGATGGTTTGTTACTTGAATTTGGGATGCGTTCTTCAGGTTTAACACATCAATCTTCTTGGACATCGCATCCAATTGGGCAGCAAGAATCGTGGTGGAGTCAATGTTGTGCATACCTCTCTTTTGAGTTCCCCGCTCTAAGTGCCACTTGAAGCTATTATCCGACATGTACTCCAGGAGGTCAAAGAGTTCCTCTAGATATTTCCACATTACCATTCCTCCAACAACTACATCCACCATAGATTTGGTGTTCGTGGTCAGGACGCCATAGAAGGTTTGTAATTACATCTAGAGTGGAAGTCTGTGGTGAGGACATTTGTGTAGCATCTCCTTGAAGCGATCCCAGAAGGATTCTATGTCATGTTGTTGGAAGTTTTGGATATCATTTTATAGTGTCACCGTCTTCGATGGTGGAAAGTATTTGGACAAGAATGTTTGGGCTAACACCTCCTAGGTGAGGATGGACCATTGAGGTCGTCCCTTGATCTAGTCTTTCACCTTATCCCTTAATTAGAAGGAAAAAATTTGAAGACAAATGGAATTTTCTAACACTCTGTTGTAATGAAAAGTGTCACAGATCTTAAGGAAGTTGGATAGATGAGCATTTGGGTCCTCACTTGGTAAACCACTGAATGGCACCGTGTTCTGGATCCGCTGCATAATGGCATGTTTGATTTCGAAGTGATGGGCCTGAATCGGTGGTCTGAAAATCCCCGTGTCTGCCCCTATTATAGATGGAAGACCGTACTCCATAAGGGTGCATCATGGATGTTGTTCTATAGGTGTAGGAGGGACGTACTACTATTTCGGTGCAAAGTAGGGTTGTTGGTTGAATGGTAGCCTTTCTGGAGGAAATTACTACGGCTGTTGTGGTGGATGGTTGTATTCTAGAACAAATGTGGTTCGTTGCCTTTGTTGGTTCCAATCATCATCCAAACCAAACAGTTGTCCATATCCTTGGATATCAGTTTTATATCCCTCTTCTATATTTGTTATGGGGGAGTTTTTGTTGCGCTCGTACATAAGTGTATGCCGTCGCCTCAAAAGTATTCATTCGATCTCTAGGTCGATTGGAAATAACTCTGATGACTCAGTGCTCTTGGAATGAGTGATTAAACCTCTCATACACCTATGAAACTGCACAAAAATTAACACACCAAGTGTAAAAGAGTAATACTAAAAGTAATAAAAATATAAATGAGAGTAAGAATAGAATTTTCAGAATTTTGGGTTTTTATTTTCACTAAAATTGATACAAACTTGATGAAAACAAAATTAATATTAACTTTTTTCCCCAGCAACGGTGCCAAAATTTGGTATCGTTCTTGCCAAAGTGTTATTTTTCGACAATCCAAATTGTATTACCCTAACAAATACATTACCAGTAAGGGGTTGATCCACTGGGAAAAGGAGTTTTTTTTGTTTATCTAGTTTGTAATTTATTTAGTGAATTTTACTAAAATTAAGAGTCTATTATTTAGTGTTTTGATAAAAAGGTGATTGGATTTCCATTTCTTAATAAATTACTTATGAGATAAGGAAAAACACGGAAATTTGGTTTGGAATGAAAATTTGGAGAGAAATGCATCGGGGTTGTGGATTTTAAGGGTTGTTCTTAAAAAAATTTCTTATGAGGTTGTGTTGTTCATGATAATTCACATATCTAGGTTAAAGATATTAATGATCCCCTTGGTCTGGGGAGTTTTGTTTAAATCAATAGAGAATAATTCTTTGGTCTGGAATTTAATTTATTTAATTTTATTAATTACATCCCTTTTGAGATGATTAAAACACCCAATGGTCATGGATGTTTATAATATTAATTCTTTAAGTATCCCTAGAAATCCCATTCTTGGTCCGATACGAGATTTCTAGTGATATTTAGAAAGACTTAATAAGGAATTATGTGAAAGAAGAATAAATAACACAATTATAATATCACAATTGACAAATTAAAACACTTAATCAGCCACAACCTATACACATAAATAATTTAGCTACTCATGGAACAAATAGAAACTAAACAACTTGAAATACCTGAATTCATCCTCTTGAAAGCTTCAGAGGGAAGGTCGTCAGGAAGGTAGAACGGAAGCACCTTATCTCCTCTCTTCTCTCCCTTCTTCTCTTATTGGATGTCTCTGGAGTGACCCCCCTTAGAATATCTTGCAATGAATGAGAACTAAATGACTCCTAAACTTGGTGGGACTGCCACCTATTTATAGGTTTCAGTAGTACACAGTGTGTACCAGGAAGTACACGGCGTGTACTACTAGTAAACGCGTTTTGGCCATCTTTTCTCTACCATTAGGTGAGCTAACTTTTCATCTTTGACTTTGAACACGGAACCTCCTGGTAGGTGGGAGTACTCGATGTGTAGCACCACCATACACATCATGTAAGAACATTAATTGGCCACCAACTACTTATAGAAGGGCCACACAACGTGTATATGGGAAATACACGGCGTGTATGCTTTGGTCGACAACATAGGCGTATATCCATTCTTCCCAATCCGTGTCTGGATAGAAGTACACGACGTGTATATATAAGTACATGACAAATATATGTGAACTTTTGTTCTGATTATCCCAAATTTGTGCTTTTGGCTAGAAACATCCTCGAAATCATCATAATCACCAAAATAAAGTATTTTACCCATAAAACAAAAGATATTTGGTGAAAACAAGTTTTTATGCTAAATAAAATGTATGAAAAAGTATACAAAAATCAGGTATATCACCATATTTATTATAAAGGATTAAAATTTCTCATCCTGATGATGAGAACCTACAAAATAAAATTAATGCTGTAAAAGAGGGGAAGTTGGTTGACTTCATATGTAAAGATGTAATTATGAAATTTGGGAAGAGTATTTTTGTTCCAGCTATAGCTGAGCTAAAAAGGGAGTTTTTTGATGATGTACATAGTTTAAATTTATCCATACATCTGGGTAACACTAATATGTATAGATATTTGAAGGAAAATTTCTGGTGGGACAACATGAAGAAGGAAATTGTGGATTATGTATCAAGATGTTTAGTCTATAAACAAATGAAGGCTAAAAGGAAACATCCAAAAGGAGTCATGAAACCTCTACCAATTCCTACATGTAAATGGAATGAAGTCACCATGGATTTTATCACTATATTACCCAAAACTCCAAGGAATAATGATACAATATGGGTAATTGTGGATCAAATTATAAAATATGCACATTTCCTCGATATACGGGAGGATTTTCCACTAGTTCACCTAGAAAGACTCTATATCAATGAAGTTGTGAGACTTCATGGAGCACCTATCTTAATTGTTTCTGATCATGACCCATGATTTACATAAAAATTATGTAAAAGTCTTCAGAAATATTTGGATACTGAACTTCGATTGAGTACTTCTTACCACCCACAAACTGATGGGCAATTAGAGAGGACGATCCAAAAATTAGAGGACATGTTGAGATCATGTTCACTTGAGTTTCAAGGTATGTGGGATTAGTATTTTTATTTAGTGGAGTTTTTCAATAATAATATCTTCCATTAAAGTATTCAAATGGCACCATATGAAGCATTGTATGGGAAGATATTTTGTTCACCAACATGTTGGGATGAAGTTGGAGAAAGGAAGCTTGTGGGCCCAAATCTTATGGAGGAAACAATAAAGAAGGTAAATAATATTTAAGGACATATCAAAGTAGCTAAAATAAGACAAAAGATCTATACCAATAATTGAAGGAATGATCTGGAATTTCAAGTGGGAGATCACTTTTTCTTGAAAGTATATCCATGGAAGGGCGTTATAAGATTTGGAAAGAAAGGGAAACTGAGCCCTAGGTATATTGAGAATTTTAAAATTTTGGAGAGAATTGGAGATTTTTAATATTGTTTGGCTATGACACCAAGCCTTTCCAAAGTACAAGTTGTGTTCAATGTCTCATTGTTGATAAAGTACATGCCATACCCAATGAAGGTCCTCACTTCTGAAGGTATAAAGTTAGAACCTGACCCATCTTACTATGAAGAGTATATCTAGATTCTAGACACTAAAGAACAAGTGTTGAGGAATTAGATGACTCGTCTAGTAAAAATACTTTAGATAAATCATAAAATTGAATAGGCAACATGGGAGACTGAGGAGTTTATGAGGAAGACCTACCCAAATCTTTTTGTGAGGTACCATTCTGTGAATTTCGAGGATGAAATTTTTTTAAGGAGGTGAGAATGTAACACCCCAAGGTTTTGGAAATAAATATTGAATAAACGAAACATTTATTCCCTAAAAAACAAAAAAATTTATAATCTATCCATTAAACATAACTTTTCCACTACTATGTTTTGAATTTCAAAAAATGGTCATCTAGAGTTATGATCAGTAAGTCATTTAGAGTCTGATAGAACCAACATGATTTTTGGTGAATAGTAACATACCCTTATGAATAGTAATATGACCCTTATTAATAGTAAATAATGATATTATTTATTTTCTTAAGGTAATAAGATAATGAGATCTTAATTAATTTTTCATTGTGATATAAAAATAATTATACCTTTAAAATTGTTATTTTTTGAATTAACTATGATTTTATTTAAAAATTAAATTAATAATATTTAGAAAATAATTTTTGAAAAATGGAGTTCATTTTTAAATTCTACATGTCTAAAAATTGTAGGGGTGAATTTTTGGGATTTTTCTGAAATTGTTGAATTTTTGATGAATAATGAAATACAGAAAAATATTGTATATACAAATTATCAGTTAAATACACTATTTATGAAATCATGAGTGATTCAAGGCTAATTGGTTTGAACTCACATGAACTTATTACTGTTAGGGGTTACATTAAACAACACTATTGGTTATTTGAGGTAAATAATAATATAATGAATAAAACATTCAAAATTCATTACTCTCCTCCACTATAACCCCCCTCACTACCTCTTCTCTTGACTCATCCAATCCTTGAAGCTCCTCAAATTTCTACTCAAATACCATTACCTAGTCACTCACCACTTCCATTAATCTCCTGGTCATTCCAAAAGACCAAAACCCCATCACTTAAATAGATTCTCATGGAGGTGGATTCAAGAGGTAAATTTACATTTCATTTCATTCATTTTCATTTCAAGTTCCTTCCTATTTTCATCCTCACCTCACCTCCTCTATCTAAATAACCATTATAACTACAGTATAATATATATAATATAATTATATCATGTGAATTGAATAACCATCATCAATATTCTTACTCTCTCCCATTTATTTTATAAACAAAATCATCGTCCATCAGGTTCCAATTTACAACCTTTGTGGACGACGAAGTTTTATTCTTCAATTTACCCTTAATTACTGGTCATGAAACCATTTTGATGGTTGAAAAAGACTAAAATATATGTATTATAACCTAATTAATATTCATGAACAAGTATATGTACATAATATTAAATCATATGACCAAACTGGTTCTTAATAATCAAAATACCGCTAAAATAATCTAAGTGAATGTCCTTAATATTTCATCTAATGATTCATCCTCATTCCAAGTAACCAAATGATATAAATGAACATTAAAAACTATGTATGTTCATAATTAATGCATAAATTCAATTCTAGATATTTACTTCCATTCCACATGAACTTCATTACTTAAAAACAAGTGAACCAAATATGAAAATCAAGAAAACGAACACTCCAGGACAACGAAATTTCATATTATAACTTATCAATAAGAAAATAAATGAACTAAAAAGAATTATGATAAAATAAATAAATTTAAAATAGGTTTATAATTAATTTATTAATGATTCTAATTTCATATTACAGGACCTTAAGTTCAAGAGTGTAACATATTCAGACTTAAGGTAAGGGGTTTTCCACCCGAACCTCCATTTTCATTCGGGTTACTTTTATTGTACAATTAACTCAATGAAACTATTTTGTATTATTATTTACTCCCCATAAATTATGTTTTAGTGTTATATATATGTTTACCAATCAGAATACTTTCTTATTTTATGTATAGTTACACATTTTAAAAGGAACATTCAAAATTGTTTTCAAAATACAAGCCCGATTCTAGGGAATTTCTTAAATTCTTACCTATTTTTTAAGGGAACTCTATAATCTGTTTTTGGAAACCATTATATTTATAAAATAAATAAATTTATTATTAAAATACTATATTACTTTAATTTTGGTTTTATACAAATTTTTTTCCAAAAGAACCCTTCTTTTCAAAGTAAAAGAGTATTTAACTCAAGAATTACTCGAAGATTTTATAAGAGTATCTTCATCTATTTCAACAATATTGTTGATTTTTATGTATTATTGGGATTAATATTTCATGTTATAATATAAAATATTTAATTTAATATTTTATGATTATTTTGGTTGTGGATTTTCTATCTTAAAACCATTCACTAATTTACTCAGAATGGTTAGTGTTTATGCTTAATGTTCGGGGAATGTTATTTACATTTCATATATTAGTTTCAATATGAATGTGTATGTTGTTTATGTTTATCCCCACTCATATGAAGAAAGAATTGTACATAGTAAATGTTGGTTGGGGCCCGCTATAACCCTCGGTGCATCGGTAGGTCTCATGAAACAAACTATGGTCTTGGCACAAGGCCTTGACAAAATGATTATTTATGGTCTTGGAACGAGGCCTTGACAGTATGGTTATGATGTCCCACATTATGAATTACCTAATTATGAAAATAGTATTGATGGTTCATGTGGTTATTCGACTAGTATAATACCCAAGATTATGTTTTTATGGAATTATTTACTCATCTCATATTCTTGCCATAATGTGTTCAAGTTTATTATTTGTAAAGGCATGTGTTTTCAATTATTCACCATGACTAATGTTTATGTTATATTCCACTGTATTGCTTACCCTTACTAAGAGTTTGAGCTCAACCCTTTCTTATGTTTCATTTTTTCAGGACATGAAGAATTTTTTTATGAATGACATGCTGAAATAACCTAGGAGTTATGGATGTTGTTAAAGGAGTTTATATGTTGTTTTTTTCATGTTGTAATGTTGAACTTATGTATGTATCTTTTTTTCAATAATAAAAAACTACTCGGTACTTTGGGATGCATATTACTTGTTTATATGCCAATGTAATCAAATAAGGCACCTGCTCCGGGAAACTGGGGTCGGGTCCTTACAATAAATAATTCTTCTCTTGGTAGATTAGACTGACCATGTCTATCTATTTGTTGAGTGAGTGATGGTATAGCCTATAACCAGTCTTCTAAGATGATCATTTTGGGGTAGATCCTATCATGTGTGGGAGAATTTCCTTATTCTTGTTGAGCCCACTAAAGGGATCTCCCATGATTTTATACCGCATAAATAGTTCGAGTAGGATATAGTTAAAATAGTGTCTTATAGAATATCCATGTCTTACCCTATATTATCAACCTTGACATATTCCTATAATTCCCCAATTTGGTGCAAGGAATTTAGGTTTATAATCAGAATCATCATTCTCATAGGTGTCTATTAAGTGGATAAAGTTAATAGAACTGAAGATCAATTATTCATCTAATGAAGATTATTCTTGATGGGTTGGTTCTTGTTGTGCCATTTGGTGGGGTGGGGCCCATGTTTTTGAGACAAATTGCATGAAATCAACCGAAGTCAAGGACAAATTTGTCCTTTACATGAGCTATTCTTATTCTGACTGCTCTTTATCTTTCTGATCGTGTTGCTTCTTTGAGGAATGACCTTTGGAAGATTTATGTTTTTATGAAGATGTTTTTCTATAGCAGAAGTGGCAGGAGGCATAGTTGGTTGTTTCAACTCTGTTCATAAAATGGCATGATTTTGGTTGATCTTTTTTCTAACCATCCAATCATCATAGCTCTGCACATTTTTACTTTTTAATTCCTTCCATCCACATTCTTCCTCTGAATCGGTAGTAGTAACACATGATACCGAGGCTGATGAACTTTTTAGTTTCACTTTTCCAGAGTCTACCATTTTTTTCATAAGGTATTTGAAAACAAAACACTCCTGAATGGGATACCCTAACATTTGATGAAAGGGGAAATAATTTAGGAGATATTCATCTCCTTATTTTTTTGGTTTCTTTAGTGTTGGAAACTAAAATAAATTGTTTTCCAAAGCTTAAATGAAGTAACCAGAAACCTATTTATTCTGAAAAGAATAGAATTTGTTCTTTAACTCCTCAAACTGTCTTCGCCTTTTATCTTTTTGATCATCTTGACAAGGTGGTCTTTTCTACTGATAATCGGAAGGTGGAGCTCTTTAGTATGATGAAGGTTTTGAAGTATAAGCAGGTACATGTGCTTGTTTGAGTGTGACTATATTAGCCTATGCGTTCCCTATTATCCTTCTTAGATCTGATGGGATTACATGGGATTTAACTTTGGTTTCCACAATGGATTCCTCCAATTGTTGGGTGATTGAAGAAAAGTCTCGAAACCCTCCTGTGTATTTCATAGGGATTAGTGGTGTTTATAACTCATCGTGTAGATTTGCTATAACAATGCTGCTCTTTGTTACACACTTAAACATGATTTATTACATAAAATATTCACTTGATACAACATAGAAGATCGAGAGTTCTAGTGTCTTTGGGGCTTAGTAACATTACATAATGACTTAAAACATGAAACACAACATCATTATTGAAAACTTTCTTTACATGACCACTATATTACCTCATACTTAGCATTGCATGGGATAACCTGAGGACATGCATAAGAAAAGGGTGAGCTATAAATCCCAGTAAGGGAGTAAAAAAATCATAAAAAGAATAATACAATACATGTTAGGCAATAGGAATATCAATGGATCATAAAAGAAACATGAACATAAAGGCATGATATAGCATGATTATCATAACATGGAAATGCGGCGACAACACTTAACATAGTATAAGTATGATCCAAGACTCATTGCACATGGATCATGAGTAAACCCTAATTGCACTTGAATTATCATGAGTAAATACTCATTTCACTTGACGTATCATGATACTAATCTTTACCCAATGCATTGGAGCGCTATTAAGGTGCACCCTTTTTAAACATTTCATTTCATGCATAAGTGTGCCACATGGATCATACAACATGGAATCATTAAAGATCATTATTTATTACATGATAAAGGAATGTGGAATTAATACATGAAACTCTATAATAAATAATTAAGCATTCATAAATTTTAATACCCTTGATAGATAAATGGGAATGGTATTCACAACACAATGATTTTGGCTTCAAAAATCATGGTGCAATTTCAGCAGCATAACAACGTGACATAAGCATTCATAAAAATGGTTGATGAGAGAGAAAGCAGTGTCTCATAAAATTTAAAAGAAATGTAAATTAAGGGGGTCATATAGATACATGTATCAATATATGAAATGGAATTTAGATTCATGTTACAAAAGAATTGCTTGAATGTAAATGAGAAGAGAGAAATTCCTTACGAGATTTCGGCATAGTAACGGGTGTATATAGAAGGAATTAATGTGAGAGAAAGGGATCTATAATCATTAAAAAATATATAGGGAAGTATGGGGGAGGTGATAAATCATACCCCAACATTTTTAATTGAAAATAAAAGGGCATAACAACCTAATGAAATTTGGACAAAAATGAGAAAGGAAGAAAATCCATTACTTGAAAGTGTGAACTCAAAGGATTGGTAGAGGCTTGAGAGAGGATTATTGGGAGTTTGGGGAACCTTAGGAGGATTATAGAGAGAGGAAAGAATACTTTGGACGAACTAAAAAGGCTTTTATTGAAGAGTAAGTTGGAGCTTTGGTGGGTTTATATAGGAAAGGATAGGGAATTCATTATTATTTAAGTTTAGGACACCACACATTAAACTAATCAAAACCACAAACCAACCCATGGTTTTTGCCCATGTTTTTTTCCAAAGGGGAGTGGAAAAAATTATTTTATAAGTCCAATATCCTAACTTCTTAAAATAATAGGGTTGCTTATGTGGAGGTGAGTCACACTCTCAAGGAAATCAATTTAAAAGGTTAAAATGTTTTATAAGTCTTGAAGGGTCCACTAAAGAATTTTAAAATAAATAAAACCAATATAAAATCGAATTATTTTAATGGTAAAACATATATTGGCCGAAAATAATGTTTATAGTATTTTATTACAACACTATTGGGTCATTATGATGTCATAAAACGCATTATATATTTAAACTGTATTTAATTTTTACCCAAAAATTCGACTGTCTCAGAAAATTATGAAAAATTCACCATTGGATAATTTTGACATCCTGATTCCAAAAATAATATTCATTTTATCTAAGTAATTTTATAAATATGTGAATTTTTACTTTTAAAATAAAAACCAATATTTATCTAAAATTCATGGGTTTTGACAAAAATAACTTTCAATCCTTAATAAAAATTACAATCATATTCATAATAATTATATAGTCATTTATATTATATAAAAATTAATTTAGTAATAATATTTAATTAAAATATTATTAAATTTAAAAATCCATTAATTCATCAAAATATATTTCTTAATTAACTAAAAATGCTATTTTTACTTTAAAAAACTATTTACAAAGTAACAATAATAAAATAAAAGTATATTATCTATACAAAAATAATGTACATAATCATAGTACTAGGGTCTCGTTACATAACCCCTTATAACACCTGTATAAGACCTAAGGGTAAGGTGTGTGATGGTGGTAGACTCTTGGGGTGGCTCGGATAACATTGCTCGGGTGGTAATCTCTATCAAATTCTACTTCTCCCGTAGGCAGTTCTGTTTAAGCTTAACGTGTTGAAAATCGGATTGGTCTTGGTCAAGAGAAAATCCCAATGATGTCACCTCCTTTTCGAGCTATGACAAATGGGCTTCGTATGGGGCAAGTCTACTGGATGAGGTCATCACTTTCTTTGTCTGATTAAATTGGATTTGTTAAAGACCTATATTTATATTAATCTTGTGATCACTATTCAATGACTATATTAGAAAAAATCACAATTCTTAATGGTATTTTAAAATCCAAAAACATAAAATCAAGTAAGTGCATATATTTTACCTAACCATTTTGCATAATAATAAATTTAATTAGATCAAGATAAATTTTCATTGATAGAAGTTTGGGTCATTACAATCTTCCCCCTTAAGAAATTTCACCCTCTAAGTTTCATTTTCCCACACTAAAACATATGTGGGTAACTCTGCTTCATCACTTCCTCTGATTCCCACGTTGCTTCTTTAAACTTTTGGTTTTGCCACAACACCTTGATGAGGGGTATTGTCTTATTTCTTAGAACTTTTTCTCTATTATCTAAGATCATCACCAGCTTATCTTCATAGGAGAGGTAATTCTACAATGCTACCACCTCTGTATTGAGTACATGTGATGGGTCAGGTATGTACTTCCTCAAGAGTGATACATGGAATGCATCATACACTTGATATAGGTTTGGTGGGAGTTCTAGTCGATAGGTCACTACTCCAGTACGATCAAGGATCTCAAAAGGGATAATGTACCTTGGAATAAGCTTTTACCTTATTCCCAAATCTCATAACCCTCTTCTACGGTGATATACAGAGGAATACCATGTCTCCGACATCAAACTCTAGGTCTCATCAACAATTATCAACATAGTAACTTTGTCGAATCTGAGAAGCTTTAATGTATTGCTGGATGGTCTTAACCTTCTCCACCATTTCTTAGACCATTTATGGACCTAGGAGTTTTCATTCCCCAACTTCATCCCAATAAGTCAGTGTTATGCACCTCTTCCCATATAGGGCTTCATAAGGATCCACTTGGATGCTTGAGTGGAAACTGTTATTGTGAGAGAACTAAAATAGAGGAAGATGCTGATCCCATCCTCCTTTAAGTCCATTGAGCATGCTCTCAATATTTACTCAATTGTTTGGATAGTCTGTTCAAATTGACCATCAATTTGAGGATGATAATCCGTACTAAAGTTCAACTTAGTATTCATATCACGTTTAAGACTCTTCAAAAACTTAGAGGTGAATCTTAGATCTTGATCAGATACAATAGATAGTGGTACTACATGAATCCTTATGATGTCTCTAATGTATATCTATTCTAGTTAATCTAGTGAGAAATCCTTCTGAATTATAATGAAGTGTGCAGTCTTTGTAAGATGATTCACAACAACCCAGATAACATTATTTTCTTTGGATGTCTTTGGAAGTCCAGTGAAAAATTACATGGTGATGTTATCCCATTTTCATACTGGTATGGGTAATGGTTGCATCATCCACTTAGACTTCTGCCTCTCAGACTTCACTTCCTAACATACCAAACACTTTGATGTATACTCAGAAATATCCTTCTTCATGTTAGCCCACTAATAATGCTCTCAGAGATCTCGATACATCTTTTTGTTTCTTGGGTGAATGGAGAAACTCGAACTATTTACATCATCCAAAAGTTCTTTATTCACCTCTGGACTTGATGGAACACATAGTCTTGACCCAAATATCACAATTCCTTTTTCATTGACATTGAAATCTGAGGATTTTCCTTTTTTTATAGTTTCCACTTTCTTCTGAATTCTCACATCATCCTTTTGATCATCCTTTAACCTTTCCAAAAGAGATGGTTGAGAAATCATTTTTGAAATGATTGATGATGTTCCATTCTTTATAATTCCCATGTCTATCTTAATCACGTCTAAGAAGATTGGATCCTTTTCAATTCTCATCAATGATAGAATCATTGGGTCCTTTCTACTTAGAGCATCCTCCACCTTGTTCTCTTTCCCAGGGTAGTAATGGATTGAGCAGTCATAATCTTTGATTAGCTCTAACCATCTTTGTTGGTTCATGTTCAATTATTTCTATGTGAATATATAATTGAGGATTTTGTGGTTCGTATATATTTTACACTCATCCCCAAAGAGGTAATTCCGCCAAAATTTTAAAGTGAATATTACTGCAGCCAACTACAAATCATGTGTTGGATAGTTATTCTCATGAACTTTCAGTTTCCTTGAAGTATAGGCAATGAATTTTTCATTTTGCATCAACACACATCCTAGGCCCTTCTTTGAAGCATCACTGAATACCATAAAAAGTTCTCCACTTGTGTGTAGTATGAGCATGGGCATAATGATAATCCTCCTTTCCAACTCCTTGAAGCTCTATTCGTATTCATCACTCCAAGAAAACTTTACTCCCTTCTGAGTTAGCTTGGTAAGAGTATTTGACAATCGTGATAAATTTATCAAAAATCAGTGATAATATCTAGCTAACCCTAGGAAGCTACAAATATATGTTCTCGATATTGGCCTTGTCCAGCCCTCAATTGTAGCTGTCTTGGAGGGATCCATAGATATCCCATTGCTTGTGATGATATGACCCAATAATGAGACCTCCTTTAACCAGAACTCACACTTGCTATACTTTTCATAGAGATTCTCCTTTCTCAAGGTCTCAAGTATAGTTCTTAGATGCTCCTCATGATCCTCCTTGGTTTTAGAGTATATTAGAATATCATCTATAAAGACTACAACAAATTTGTCAAGGTAATCTCTAAAGACTCTATTTATCAAGTCCATGAAGATTACTAGAGAATTAGTGAGTCTGAAAGGCATTACTATGAATTCATAGTGCCCATATCTTATACAAAAAGCAGTCTTGGGGATATCCTCCTTCTTCACCCTTACTCGGTAATATCCTTACTGTAAATCCACCTTGGAGAAGTATTTTTCTCCATGAAACTGATCGAACAAGTCATCAATTCGAGGTAGAGGATACTTGTTCTTTATCGTGATTTTGTTTAGCTAATGATAATCAATGCAAAGGTGCATTGACCCATCTTTCTTCTTGATGAAGAGGATTGGTGCACACCATGGCGAAGCACTTGGGATTATAAACCCTTTATCCAGATTCTCCTGTAGTTGTTTCTTTAGCTCCTCAAGCTACACAAAATCCATTCTATAAAGAGTATTGGATATTGGAAACACCTCAAGTATAATATCAGTTGATTATTCGACATCTCTTCTAGGAGGAAGACTAGGAAATTCCTCAAGAAATACTTCAGTGCTTGCTCACAATAGGCATGTATTCAAGGATGTTTGCTTCCTTGGACTCAATCATTTGAGCCAGATATGCATGCTCATAGATCAGTAATATTCACACTTGAAATGATGGTGCTAAAGAAGATTCATCTTCCTCCTTGCACTTGTATAGAATCGGGGACCGATTCTCAAAATGGAGAGTGATTTCCCTCTCACGGAAATTTATGTTGGATCTATATAAGGAAATATAATACATGTTAATAATTTCATCAAATTCCACCATAGGGAGTATTAAGAGTTTTTACAAGAATTTCAATCCACAAATTATGACAGGGGATGAGTTATATTCATGGGATGCAATGATTTCCCCATTTTTCGTACTCACCGACATTTTTACTTCCATGATTTCTGGTGGTGTTGGGATTGTTATACTAAAATTTCAGGATATAAAAGAATGTGTATAACCAGAATCAAAAAGTATGTTCACTATTCTTGAATGAAAACTAGCATACTTGTCACTACTTTGTTGTTGGGGTTCACTTCGGCGGTAGTGATGGAAAAAGCTCACCCTTGCTACCTTGGAGGTTGTTGGTTGCCTCCGAAAACCCTTGGATTAGGGAACTCATTTGAAAGGTTCCCTTGTTCTTTTTAGTTGAATCAATGAACAATGTGTTGAGGTTTGAAAAAAGTGTTCCTTTCCTATGTCGCAGCTGTGGGTTTCTATTTGTAGAAGTTATAGGATAGGTTCCCTTATCTTCCACACCTAAATCATTTCCTCACCCCCTTCAAGAAATTTTCGAGGTGCTTCTTTCCACACCTTTGGCAAGTGGGGTGATGGATCTTCTTAGAACCATTGGATTTATCCATCAGACCATTAAAATTGAAGTCCACATTATGCTTCTTATCCCTAGGATACCGTTGGGATTCGCCAATCTCCATTTCAATTTTGAGGGAACATCAGAAAATTTCCCCATAGCTATCGAAGTCATGGATCGTCAGGACTTTCTATAGGCTAGGTTTCATCCCACCAAAGAAGAATTCAACCTTTAATTCAGGGGTAACAACAAAGTTGGAGGCGTATTGTGCAAGCCTTGTGAAGTTTTCCTCATATGCTCTGATGGATTTGTCGTCTTTTTTTCTTGAGGGTTGGGAAGTCCGTTTCTATCTTAAGTTAGAGGGTGTGAGGAAAATATTTGTCAAAAAACATTTTCCAAAAATCCTTCCATTACAACGCCTCAATCTCCTCCTCAGGCTTCCTATTTTTGATCAATGTTCACCATTGTTTTGCTTCAACCTCCATACGATAAGCATCCAGAAGTACCTTCTCTTATTTAGAACATTGAAGGATGGATAATATCTTCTCAATTGAGTTGATCCATTGTTAGGTGATCAAAGGATAAGATGATCCATTAAAAGTAGCAGACCTTTGTCTCATGAAGCTCTCGATTAGGACTTGTTCTTTCTTGGGGGGGGGGGAGTTGAAAATTCATATTGACCCATGTTTCTATTCAAATATTGAGTTAAATTAGGGATTATCATGACAAAGTTCGTGTTTCCTGCTCCCATTGGATTGGGCATCTCATTAGAATAGTCATCACATTGATCTTATCATCAGTTGTTATCCCAAGTCCTCCTATTACCGGCCATTGGCTGGAATAAAAAGAATGTTAGGGTAACACAAAAAGGGTAATCCAAGGAAAAAGATTGATGACTTATAAATAACTTTTATTTCCTTAACTTATGAATATATAGGCTTCAATATATATTATCCATGATCTACTTTCCAACATTTATTCCTAGGGGCGTTTTTTTCTTCCCTTAAAAATGGTTCATACTAAGCTTGTGAATTTACCAAAGCATATCCCATAGGATTGTTGTAACCAAGAGTGTATTAAGGCCCATTGTTGTGTACCAAGATACCTCGTGTCAAGCCTGAAACTCCTTTTTGGATTTTTCACTCCTAGTTACATCTGTTCCAGAGCCGCATATAATTGCTTGTATCCAGATAGGGATGTATTTTCTTGATAAACCACGTACTAAACACTCAGAAAAACTTAGGGATGTTTTTATTATACTTAGTCTTACCCCTAAGGCTTTTACTAGGGTTTCTAATCCCAATCCCAAAAATAACTAAACCTATCCTTTGATACCAACTATAACAATGATTCTCTATATTACACACTTAAACATGATTTATTACATAAAATATTCACCTGATACAACATAGAATATTGAGATTTATATTGTATTTTGGGATTAGGAACATTTCATAATGGCTTAAAATGTGAAACATAACAACTTTATTGAAAACATCCTTTACATGACCACTACATTCCCTCATACTTAGAATTTCATGGGATAACCTGAGGACATTCATAAGAAAAGGGCGAGCTATAAAGCCCAGTAAAGGATTAAACAATGAATAACATGAAGAATACAATACATATTTGGAAATAGGTATATCAATGGAGCATAAAAGAAACATTAACATAAAGGTGTGATATAGCATGATTATCATAACATGGAAATGTGGAGACAACACTTAACATGGTATTAGCATGAGCCAAAGATCATTGAACATGGAGCATGAGTAAATCCTCATTTCACTTGAATTATCTTGATTAAACCCTAATTTCACTTGAAATATCATGATACCAATCTTTACCCAATGCATTGGAGCGCTATCAGGGCACACCCTTCTTAAACATTTCATTTCATGCATAAGTGTGCCACATGGATCATAAAACATGGAATCATTAAAGATCATAATTTATTACACGATAAAGGAATTTGGAATTTATAAATGAAAATATATAATCAATAAGTAAGCATTCATAAAGGTGAATATCCTTGATAGATAAATGGGCATGGTATTCACGACACAATGATTTTGTCTTCAAAAATCACGGTGTAATTTCAGCAGCATAACGGCATGACATAAGCATTCATAAAAATGGTTAATGAGAGATAAAGGGGTGTATCATCATATGTACATGAAATGGATAGTAAGGGGTAATATAGATACATGTCCCAACATATGAAATGGAATTTAGATTCATATTACAAAATAATTTCTTGAATGTAAATGAGAAGAGAGAAATTCCTTAAGAAATTTCGGCATAGTAACAGGTGTACATGGAAGGAATTAGTGAAAGAGAAAGGGATATATCGTCATTAAAACATAAAGAGGGAAGTATGGGGGAGGTTATAAATCATTCCTCAACATTTTTAATTGAAAATAAAAGGGCATAACATCATAAATAAATTTGGACAAAAATGGGAAAGGAAGAAAATCCCTTACTTGGAATTGTGATCTCAAAGGCTTGGGAGGGGCTTGACAGAGGCTTCTTGGAAGGTTGAGGAAACTTTGGAGGATTATAGATAGAGGAGGTAAGAGGTTGGATGAACTAAAAAGTCTTTTAGTGAAGAGGAAGTGAGATCTTGGGTGGTTTTATATAGGAAAGGAGAGGGAATTCTTTATTATTTAGGTTTGGGACACCACACATTAAACTAATCAGAATCACAAACCAACACATGGTTTTTCCCATATTTTTTTCCAAAGTAGAGTGGAAAACATAATTTTATAATTCCAAAGGACTAAATTCGTAAAATAATAGGGTTTCTTATGTGGAGGTGAGTCACACTCTCAAGGAAATCAATTTAAAAACTTAAAATCTTTTATAAGTCTTGAAGGGTCCACTAAAGAATTGTAAAATAAATAAAAAAACCAAAATCACATTATTTTAATGGTAAAAAATATATTTTCCGAAAATAATGTTTATATTATTCTATTACATCACTATTGGGTCATTATGATTTCATAAAACACATTATATATTTGAATGATATTTAATTTTTACCCAAAAATTTGACTGTCTCAGAAAATTATGAAAAAATCACCATTGGATAATTTCAAAGTCCCGATTCCAAAAATAATATTCATTTTATCTAATTAATTTTCTAAATATGTGAATTTTTACTTTTAAAATAAAAACCGACATTTATCAAAAATTCATGGGTTTTGAGAAAAATAGCTTTCAAACCTTAATAAAAATCACAATCGTATTCATAATAATTATACGGTCATTTATATTATATAAAATTTAATTTAGTAATAATATTTAATTAAAGTAATATTTAATTAAAAAATCCATTAATTCATCAAAATAGTTTTCTTAATTAACTAAAAATGCTATTTTTGCTTTAAAATCTATTTAAAAAGTAACAATAATAAAATGAAAGTATATTCTCTATACAAAAATAATGTACATAATCATAGTACTAGGGTCTCGTTACATAACCCCTTATAATATCTGAATAACATCGAAGGGTAAGGTGTGCGATGGTGACAAACTCTTTGGGTGTCTCGGATAACATTGCTCGGGTGGTAATATCTATCAACTTCCACTTCTCCCGTAGGTGGTTCCATTCGAGCTTAATGTGTTCAAGATCATCTTGGTCTTGGTCAAGAGAAAAGCCCAATGACACCACCTCCTTTCCAAGCTCTGAAAAATGGGCTTCGTATGGGGAAGGTCTACTAGATGAGGCCATCGCTTCCTTTTTCTGAGTAAACTGAATTTGTTAAATCTCTATATTTATACTAATCATGTGATCACTGTTCAAAGACTATATTTTCAACGGTCATAATTCTTAATGGTATTTTAAAATCCAAAAACATAAAACCCAGGAAGTTCATATGTTTTACATAACCATTTTTTATAATAACAAATTTAATTAGATCAATAGGAATTTTCATTGATATAAGTTTGGTTCGTTACATTTGACACACAAATTGGCATCAACTCTTCTTAATGGAGTGGTAGATTTAAGGAATTTGTTAATCCTTTCCATCAAGAAATGAAATCTAAAAATCTTTCATTCTCTTTTTTTTTCAATTTGTAAGATTAAAAACTATTGTCTTTGGTAGCGTTTAGCTAAATTGGAGAAGGAATTTCTAATGGAGGACTTCCCATCTAGTAATTGATCAAGACTACAAAATTGTATACCAGGAAAAGGTTGGACCCTATAATGATTGCACAAAGAATCTGAGCTTTACTAATTCTTGTTGTTGACGAGTCCCCATCATGGGATCCCAATGAGTAAAAAATGTGTTAAGTGCTACTCTAGATCTCTCGAACCATTAAATATTGGAAATTTGGTATTCAAAAAGTTTGGTAGGGGAGGGATCAGATCTTTCCATTCATTATATTATTTCTTTTCTAGTTGTACTGGTTCACGCTATTCTTTTATAGCTTCCAATCGAGTTGTTAATGCCTAAATTGTATTCATAAGAATTTGAGAAATATTTGGATGAGCTAGGACCTGTACAGGTACAACATATGGAGTTTGAACTGGCACAATGACTAGAAAAACCACTGGTGGTGCTGCTGTTGGTATTTGTCTTGGATAACCCATGGGGAAAAGCCTTTAAGGATGTGTTTGATCCTATTTTGGATGTATACCAAATGTAGGGAATTCATTATCCATATCTATATTTGAAACAAACCCTCTTTGCTAAGGATATCTTATAGGAAATGAAAACTCATCATATCCTTGAGGAGTACGTCTGGAAGAAATGCTGCTTTGAAGTAACTCTACATTGAGTCTTTTCAACTCCTCTTTCTCCTACTATTGCTGGAAAAATCATTCTTCAAGTGAAAGATATTGAACTTCTTCAGTGGAAAAGTGATATTTTATCTGACCATTACTTTTCACTTTGTTAGATGCCTTTTGAAGAGGTGGGAGTTGGTTACTTGAGTGAATACCTATATTATGGGTAAGCCTTTGATTTCGGCTATGCACAACTCCTTCATTTTCTTTAGTGTGTACCATATTATGAATAAAAAATTCATCATCCGACTCCCCTGAACTAGACTCATTTTCTAAAGGATATTTTGTAATGGTATTAATGACATTTATTGACGCATAACGCATTGATGGAATTTTTTCAGTATCTCTGTAAGATATTTTCCTTCTGTTACCTCTATTAGACCTTTTTCTCCTATATGATGAATTCCCAGGAACTGTTTTACATATAGAAATTTTAAGGGAACCCTTATATAGTTTAGTTATATGTTCACCTTGTGGCTTCTTCCCTAATCAGTAGAAAACTGACTTCCACTGAGGAGGGGATTGTGGATGTGAAAAATCCTCCAGCCCTATTGGCTAAGGATATTCTTGTTCTTCTTCTTGAGACTTCCAAACTCTGTTTTTTGAATTCAAAGGTTGATTTAAACAATCCCTCAACCCTACAGGATGGGGTGGATTTTTAATTTCTATGGTTGATATTAGCACAACTTCTCTTCTAATTTTATGAATTATGGTTTGAGCATTGGTTGGGTGCATTATTCAACAACCACTTAAATTTCCTTTTTCAGAAGACTGTTGTTCTATTTTAGATATTTGCACAATTTGATGGCTGTCATCCTCTAAGAGAGAGGATTTCTTAATTTTCTCATATGCTTGATGAAAAAGTATCTCTATAGATTGATCTCTTTGGGACTAACATTGATGAGAGTTAGTCAAGGCCTATTCTTTAGAATACCTTTAATTACACACAAAATATGTTGATTGTACCCATCCATGGGAAATAACATTACATGAGACCACTTTTGGAGGGCTTTGATAGTTTTGGAGAATAGTGAAATGAAATGATCTGTGTGCACCCCATCATCTAATATGAACATTAGATGGGGTATCAGTAATTAACTAGCGTAACCTCTTTAGTGCGTCAAGGCATGCACGCTGAAGGGATCCTTGCTACTTCTCAACCTTTGGATGTCAGGAAACTGAGAGATTTTACAAGTCAATTTGGAATTAAAACCCTTCTATTACCTTTACATGACTTTGATATCCATCACATGGTAATAATTTGGATTTTAGATGATGAAGAGTCTTCAATATGTTGAGGAGGATATGATGAATTAAATCTTCTACCATCAATTATGAAATGTAGTATTGAGAGGTTTCCAAAGGCCAAAACATGACTAGTATTTCACCCTTAGCTAGTTGTTTTCTCATATTCAACATACCCTTCTCATATTTTTCTAGAGGTTTCTCAACTAGGTCTGACCAGAGGGGGCGCTTCTCAAATTTTTTATCACAAATAATATAATCAATTGTTTTTTCCTCTTTCATATTAAAATGAAAATGACCCAAGGGAGGTTTGGAGAATGATCGTCGTCTTGGGTTTTCTTTTGGTTGAGAAAGTATTTCACCTGTTAGTAACAAGTCATTAGACATGACTGGCCTTATGTTGGAAAGTGCCTCGAGATAAGAGTTCTTTATCATCACTACATTATCAATTGGAGAATTATTTTGACAATGCGAAACACTACTGCGAAGAGAAAATTCATAGCGAATTCCATCACGAGGAGAAACACCATGGTGAATTACATTAAGGAATAAATCCTCTTGCTCCTTGGTATTCTAGAAATATGGAGGGTTATTGTGGCTCTCATCTAGAGTTAGGTTCCCTAGATTGACTAAATTTTTATGAAGCAAGCCTTCATGATGAAGTTTTCTATATGGAAATTCGGAATTACTACCACTACTCCTATAATTTGGTAATGGGAGGTAGGATCTTGAGTTGCAACAAATAAATGTCTGAAAACTTCAAGAACTCCAGCATTTAGAGGAGTCAGATCACAGATTGACTCTTGATTTTCCAACTGTGTTTCATGATAATTCTTCCTAGATGATCTTTTAAATGTAGTTGGGGCACATGCTGGGAGAAGTGGTTATCATGGGTAGGTGTATATGCCTACCTTGGAGTGATCATCATAATAGGCTGATTATCTCGAATTGGAAAGGGTGTCTGTTTCTGATTCAGTTGTCTGTATGATATAGGGAAGTATGCCCCATAACCCTCCAGGACGAGAATAGAGGTATGTATCTACTCCGAGATGACATGCTGAAGATTCATCCCAAGTGTGGGGACAAAATTATGTGTTTGTTCCCTTGGTACTGCTGAAGTTTCTATTATGATATTCTGGAAGGATTTTATAATATGGGTAGGAATTTGTGTCTTCACTTTCACCATTGCTAAAATGTGTTTGGTGACTTCAGCAGTCAGAACGGGAATATATTCCCATTTTGTATCCAGAGTAAATGTATGTACCTGCTCCTATCCTCCCTTTTCTATCAGTGGATACTGACAGTACTCATGTATAGGGGTATAGAGTTAAGTCTACCCTAGGTTTATCATCGGATCTTTCCAACTGAATTCTCCAAGTGCTACCAAACGAGACTGTTGGCAAGCTTGATGAGTGAAAATAGGTGTATGTTCCTGCTGTATATTTTCTACCAAGAATGGTTGACAGGATTCATTCAATGCTGAAAGATGATACTACTGGTAGTATTGATGAGTATAGGTAGGTGTATGTTCCTTCTTACAAGTTTCCACCATGTTTTATTGGCGAGATTTCTTGAATGCATCTAGATGAGTCTGCTAACTGGATGATAGTTTGTAAGTAGGTGTATGTGACTACTCATGGTATTATACTAAGTTTAAATGGTGGGACTGGTTGGGCACCTCCAAATGAGTCTGCTGGCTAGCAGAATTAAGGTGAACAAGTGTATGTGCTCGTTCATTGTTTTCCACTAAGTTAGGTTGATGGACTTATCTGGAGGTGGGAAAAGTAAGAACCTACTCCTTGTTGGCTAGATATTTTCCCCAGCGGTTCATCTTGGATGTCCTGGTTTGAGGGACCTGGGCCGAACAACCAAAGCCAAAACCCCCAACACCCATCACATTGGGGGTTCACTGCCGCACGATTCTGTTGGCAGTGATTGTTGGTGGGATCCCTCAGGAAGGACCCCTATTTATTTGAGTTGAGTCCTTGAGTGACCTCCTAATCTACCTCCCTGTAGTAATAGAGGGATTGGTTATTGAATTCTGGGTATAAGGACCTGAAACGGTTGAAGGCGACAGTTGGAACTGTCTACTTCTTGACCACTAGTTGTCGCTGACTAGACAATCATGAGTTATTGTTAACTTGGAGAGCCTTTTGATTAGCCTTCAGGGTTGGGATAATACTGTGTTGATGGTATTTCCAAACCAATACATCTGATACCCATCATTGAAGATTTTCTGTAGGTAATGACATCCTTCCAGCGGATGAGGATTTATCTTGTGTAGCAGCCAGGGCATTCATAGGTGAAAACTTGAAGGAATCCATTTGGAGTGTAGGGAGTTCTGAGAAAACTTGAAAAATACAAACAATGATCTCCATTAAAGAAGTGTATTTTAGATGGACACATGTGTGTTTTATTCCTTTGTCTGGACTTCCTTTATCAATTGATAGGGGCCTGAAAGATGGGTAATACTATCAACTTGGTTAAGGATTCACATCAGGTTCACCATTTTTGTTTCGTCTCCCTCATAATGTGTGTTCTGGTTTGGAATCACTACTTCTGGGCGGTTTCCATTGTATTTTTTTATGAATCCATAAAAATCCAATGGTTATTTATCCAAAGAGACCTGCTTTCCAAAGGCATGAATTCGTTAGGTTTGGACCTATGATACTTAATAATATATATTGGTCAAGAGGATGGGAGTTCGGACTCATCACACCCTTTTGGGGGGAATTATTTCCTACATCGGGACTCTCTTAAATATTTGAGATATTTTCATGAAACCTTATTAATTCACTAAGTATAACGTATGTTTCCCTGGGAATTTTCAATCAATTAATAGAATGTGTGAAATTCATAATCATCCATATGTATTCAAGGTTCTTCATTAATGGTGATATCTGAATTTATTCACGGTTCTCCATCAACGCGATCCTCTTATATACTATTTTGAGATTATTTTAACTGTTGTTACGATAATACTAGTTTTTAAGCCACTCAATGGGGCACTCTAGAATTTATTATCTCCTAGGGAGATAAAAGTTTGTTTTGAAATTGGGATCGTACCCATAAATGGTCAACCTATGTATCCTTGTGAAAGGAATCAGAACCCTCATTGTTCCGTGCTTCTTAATGGGACACATCATACCTTTTAAGGTCATGTGATAAGGACCTAACTGTACAGTTTGATATCACGTGGTAAGGAAATCTATGTGAAATGTGCTTATTCAAGTCTTAGTGTGGTACATATGCCTAAGTATCCCAAGGAACCTGGAAAGGATATGATTTTCCAAGTTTTATTAGACCCTATTGGGAATGTGGCCCATAAAGGATATGATTGATTTAGATTGTTGGGTATGAACCACATGGAGGCTTCCACCATATCTCATTTGGAGGATAATCAATTCCCATGTAGTTTGGGGAGTCTCGCAGGGGTGTATGATCCTTTGAGAGAAATAGGTTGGGGATTACTCTTAAATTGGATTCTCTGGTGATTTGGGGGTTTAATTTGGGGCCTACTCCACAGGAGGATGCCCATTTATGGATGATATGAGATGGAGATTGGTCCTTAGAAAGGAATCCAACATATCCCAGTTTTTATGGGAATCAGAGTTTTTGTAGTTCATTTTGTTGGGATTTTTGTGTAATTTTTTGACCATCACAAATCTCTAAGCCCATGTGAGTCATGATCGGTGTGAGAAAAAAGAGGATGTGAAAGATTCAACAAATGTACACACACTTTTCCTCCTCCGTTGGTGTAAGAGGATGGGCCTATGAAGACGACAGGTGATGAGGCCGAGGCAAAAAAACCTTCCCCCTATTCACTTTATATTAAATGAGGGTCCAATGTAAGGAAGGAGTAAAGGTGAAGTAAGTAGAGAGGAGAAAGAATACAACCTCTTTCATGAAAGTCTAGGGGCCTACACCAGAATGGTTTCATTTATATTGGTCCTGGTAGGGGAGGGATACTTCTTCTTTATTCAAAAGGAAAAGTAGGTGTGAATCGTACCTTTATTACCAGGGACCTAAGGCTCTAGGTTTTAGAGATGATAAGGGAAGGGCATGGCCCAAATCCTAATCCTCCAAACTAGGAACTCCCCAACAATATTCTTGGGAGAAGGTTCCATGTGACTATGGATATAAAAACCCATATACACTCTATGAATCCTAACCCCATTACAAAACATATGTAGGAAACCTCTAACTATAGATATACAAACCCAAATAAAAGACATGCTGATATTCCATTCCCAAGGGTTTGATAATTTAGGATGTTTTTGTTGAGGTTTCAACATAATCCATTTTAGAAAAGGGGTCCAATGAAGAGGAATCCTTACCATGAATGAATTTTAAGAAGGCTTGATGAAAGGCTTGTATAGGCTGAAGGGATAAGGTGAATCAAATAGGGGCTCCCAAGAAAATATCTGGCATGCATGTTTGGGTGCACATGTAGGCTTGGGTGACCTGATGTTTACTTAAGTGATGGAAAACCCATATGTTAAAACTTGGGAGAGACTTGACTCAAGATCTCAAGAGTATTCGTAGGTATTCCTAGAAGTGGGGTGCTCAGGTTCCTTTGAGAGGAATGGGTGGCACACGAGTTTTTCTGATTTAGGGAGGTTGGGTACTTTAGGCGCACAAGTGTTATGGATTTCAAACACTAAAGGGAATTAAGTCCTATGATCCTCCTTCAATTCCTACACCCTAGGTTTCAAATAACTACCTTGAAGGTTTCAAAATATTTAGGAGAAGAACTAGGGAGAACAGAGCAATAATTAGGCTTTAGGGAAATTCGTCTGTACAAATGAAAACCCCAAGGGTCTATTTATAGGAAAATAAGTGACCTTGGGTGAATGGTGATTGGGAATTAAAGTGTCTTGAGTGCCATAAATGTGGTGCGCAAGTTCCTTGTGCGCTGTATATGCCTTGTATTGACTAGGGCGATCCAAATTTCAAGCCTTTTCAAATCTTGATTTTCTTCATATATTTTCTCCCCTTTTTTCTAAGTCATTTCCCTTTGTCACTTTTTCATCGATGTAATGGAATGAAGTGTCAATAGTGGGTTACATGGCATGTATTCTATTTTATTGTGCACTAGTATATCTTGGTCAACATGCAGTGTAATAATTAAATACAACTCGTGTCATCAATGCACACGGTTTGAGTAATTACTGAATTAACTCTAGGTGCATTGACCACGAGTACACAATGTGTAATTTCAATTACACAGCATATAATTCTTTTTTATCTAACCATAATCCTTAGCACCTCTGGATGAGTTCCTTAATTTTATTTTAATCATAAAAATTAATCGTTTCGATTCGATCTATGAGAAATGAATAAGTAATAAGTGGATCTCACACTTTGGATTAAAATAACAATTAATCTTTAATTGAAAAACTAAATTAAAATGAATCAATAAAAAATTATCTTTAAATAATTATAAATTATTATGTGACCACTCTAATAACACTTGTAGGTTCCGAGTGCAGTGGATGTGTGTTATGGGTGGTTCCCAACTCTGCTTTTTTCCATGATCGATGATTAATATGATATTTAACACAATGTTGAACTTCATGATCAATGAAATTAAATAAAAAAATATGATAATAAAAATTACGCTAGAACTAGAGGGAGGATAATCACCTATTATTTATAATTAATTTAATTAATTAAATAATTTCCTTTGTTGGACTTCTTTCTTCATTGATGAATCCGACAACAGATCTGGGTTGCTGTATCATTGTTTGTAGTAATCAACTGCAGATTCCCTCTAGCGGTGATTCACATGTGTTCCAAAAATCTTCAGATGTCATTGAAGGAATTTCTAGGTGCTATCATGGTAGATAATTGCACTTGCATTGTCTACACTTAATCTCTTTGAGGACCACTTCCAAATAATTCTCCTTGATCCAGTGGAGGAGGATTTCTCTCCATTATTGGGGCCATTCTTGGAGAAGGGAGCTCTCTGGGGATTGATTATATTATCCAAGATTTTTGTGCTTGACCAAAAATTAATTGGATTAATGAGAAAATAACACAACTGGATTTATATATCGCTAGGGTTAAAATAAAATAATTACACAAGTGACCTTAATTATTTATTTAATCCTAGAGAAACCCCATGTAAAATAATAATAATATCATTATTTCTTAACATGTTCTTAACTTACGAATTATAATTAAATATTATTTAATAAAATCATATTTATTATATATTATTTATCACCAGAACAAAAAACATGTTCCTCCATTACTCCATAATATTTATCAGACCTTGAAAAATGATTATTTATTTATTACATAAATATAACTACATTATTCTCTAATAAATAAATAAATATTATATTTACTGTATAGAAAATAAATATTGATATGATATCAAGAATAAATGAATAATTATTAAACCATGTATGGGAATAATATTTATTCAACCTGTTAAATAATAAGTAATAATATATATTATTTAACTGAAATTCTAGATACACTTTTTTTTGACCCTCTAGGCATCTTTATCAGTGTCATTACATGAAGAAACCTAAAGTCCAAGGTTAGAAACTAGCAACAGACCAAGGAAAACATAGAGAAAGAAGTTAATGATGAAATTACACGTCATCTCATACGAATTCTTATTTTATAATATAATACCTTTATCCCAATATCTCTAATCAAGAAGGTTTCATGCCAGTACCATCAACCTATGTGCTCGATGTCTCTTTCTTTGGATTCATGGAAAATGAACTTGCCTTTAGAACACCATGGAAATGGATTTATTTAGGCTATATCATTTCCATCAAAGGGCCTAAGATATAAACTTCCATTAATAAACATAAGGGGAAAATCCTTTCTCTCGTTATTCATTAATGTGATATTACTCATGACGCACCCAACATATCTTACTTCACTACGAACATCTATCATCACAGTTTTAATTAAAACATCTAAGTGCATGAATCATAATACTCATTAATAATAATACTAAATTATAAGGACTAATAAACATGTCCATAGATAGGAACATCCAACGACACATATAAATATAAATTTTCTACTGGTGAGTCTCATTCTCAAAATACCCTACAAGATATTACCAAGGGTGTACACCATGAGAAGATGACTCAAATACCTATGAGTCTCTACCCCTAATATCCTATATCATTTGTGTCCTTAAAATTATATCATATGACTATAGAACATATATTAATGAATAAAATCATAACACTTTCGAGTTCTCATCATAGTAGGAAACTGCTATGACCTTTTAGTGTGAAAACTACTCTTAGGAAATTATCACATACTATTTCACACAGAAGAATAATCACAGAAAGATAAGAACTTTATTAATATTATAAAAAATGAATACATATTTATCATAATGTACATATATGTTGGTTCTAGGACACTAACTCCAATAATTAACCCATTCTCAATCTATAAAAACTCAAAATCTACTCAAATACTCCATACAATCTTCTCAATATGATCTTTCTGAATCCGATAAAAAAACATTCAATGCCTAATCCTCCTCACTATATCTTTGTCTAGAAATAAATTTTACTTGATTTCTTTAGTACTTCTCCTTTTATGATTTTGTAAAAAAGTTTCAATGAACGAATGATTTGAGCAAATATTTATAGGAGACTCAAAAAATCAAGAGTGAAAAACTTTAAAACATTCCCCATTTTCTTAGATTTAAAAACTCTAAAAATATCTCATATTTAAACATTAACTTTGAATTCATCAATACTCCTTAAATTTCTCTGAGATTTTTGAAAAATTGAATTTCAAGTTTGACCTCTTCAAATCTTCATAAAACTTCTATTTTTGAGTCTTCTTCATAATCAGATTTCAAGGACTCTAACCTTTCATCAGTCCAATGTAACTTCCTCAGATTCAATATGATGGATCTTTTACAGCCTAAATATGATGGATCTTCCTCAACATCAGCTTACTATTCTCATTACAATCTTTCTTTCTTTCTTATATAATTATGGTCTATCTTTCTTTCTCAGCTCATTATGATTTTCATTTCATTCTCATCTCATTAAGATATGCCTTTATTTCTTATCTCATTACAATATTTATTTATTTCTCATCTCATTATGATAAAATAATTTTTTTTATCAGATTCAGTTTGATAGAATCCTCATAATTATGTAATTTTCAATATGATGGATTTCTCATAATGATGGAATTATCATTACAATGGAATCCCCATTACGATGGATTTACCCATTACAAAAGAAATCAAATTACGATTATTTTTCCATAATGATAGAAAGTATTCAACAATGAATCCACTTAGAAACTTTGAACTTCTTCAAACTTCATCAGCTTCACATATTCTGACTTCTGGATCCGATATTCTATGTCCATATTTATTGAATTTTATAAAGACTTTGTCATCATCACTGTAACTGATTCAACCATTACAATTCTTCCATTTCATCAAAATATTTTATCATGAGCATGTTTAATGATTTATAAGAACTTCCGGATAAGAATATCATTGTATTATTTTGTTGAGAAAGTATGAAAACTTTCTAACTCATGAATTCACAATATTCTTTCAAAATATCATCAGTAATAATAAGAATTCTTCACTCAGTAACTTTAGTCAATCTAACTCTGCTACTTCTTTATTTCTCTGATTACTATAAAGGTAATCTTCTAGAAATCAATAATTTCTACCTCCAATTATTTTGGATCAGATGAGCTGAATCTGATACTGATGGATCTGATACTCTGATTCTGATGCTTCTCAGTCTGATCATCTGAGTTCAGAAAACATCTGTCTTAAAAACAAAAAACTTTTCTCCCCATTTATGTTTGGGTTTTAACTTTTAGAAACTTTAAAATTTCTTACAAAGCCCATTATGATGGATTGGGTCATATTCCTAAATAAAAAAAATATTCTTATACAAAAATATTCCTTTTCAACAAATAAAAAACTTTTTTAAAGCAATTTATCATAAAGGTTCTTCAATCCCCCTTTGGATTTGTTGAAAACCCTTGTTAACAAATTTTTAACTCTCAATTTTTTATAACTCAAATTTTTTTAAACAACTCAAGTTTTTTAAATTTTACCAAAACATATCCTTTTCTCAAAAGATAGCATCCTAGCACCACACTACTGGATAAAGTAATGTTTTTGAAGGAATTTCATACCTCGATGGAAAGTAATTTTTTCTTCCATGTATAGATTATCTGCTCCTCACTTTTATCTTTTCCTCTCAATTTTATTTTTCTCTCCCCCATTTTATGATAACCACAAATTAATATTCATTAATGAAAGATAAATAAAACTTTTTATAGAGTTGAATGTTGTTACTTTCTCTCCCCCTTTTTCAACATAATCCAAAGCATGGTGGGGCTTCCTCACAAGGTTTAGGAATTCATGGGAGGAGGATGAACATAAAGTTGCAAACTCAATTCCAAAAACCTTTCTTTTAGTATTAATTTTGTAGAGATATCATCAATTTGATACTTTTTTGAAATATATTCCAAAAAAACATCTCTAACAGTAAATTTATCTTTTATAAAGTGAAACTTTATGTCAATGTGTTTATATTTAATGTTGGATAAGGGTTTTAGAAAGATAAATTTCACTCTAATTATCACAAAGTATCTTAAAATGTTTATAAACTTTTACTTTCAAATCTTCCAACTGAACTTTCATCCAAAATATTTGAGTACAAGCTTGAGTAGATGTAACATATTCATATTGATTAGTGAAAAAAGTTACTGAATTTTGTCTCTTACTATGCCAACTGACACAACATTCACTCAAGAAAAATGTTCCTCATGAGGATGATTTTTTATCATTACAATCTCCAACCCAATCAGCATCAGTATAACAATGAAACCTCATCTCACTATTTCTTTTGTATAAAAACCCATGTGAATTTGTTCCTTTGACATATATAAAAATTCTTTTTGCAACCAACATATGTGATTCCTTTGGATTACTTTAATACATGACACAAAAATTTACAACATAAAAAATATCTGGTCTTGAGGCTGTAAGGTAAAGTATACTTCTTATAAGCTTCCAAAAATCTTTCAGATTCACACTTTTTTCAGACTCATATTTACTTATTTTTGTCTCATAGATATAGGAGTAGTAAGTTCTTTGGATTCTTCCATTCCAAACTTATTTAAAATTTTCCTGACATGCTTTTCTTGAGATAAGAAAATATAATTTTCATTTTTTTGAACTTATAATCCAAGGAAGAAAGTTAATTCTACAAATACTGGAATTTCAAAATATTATACATTTCTTCAGAAAATGTTTTACAAAAATCTTCTCTACCCCTAACAGAAAATATATCATCCACATAAACAATTACAATTAGAGTTCTGGAGTCAACATCTTTTATATATCAGTTACTTTGAACTTTTCCTTTAGAAAAATTCAACATTATCAATCAATTTTTAAGATTATAAGACCGTGCACATGGAGATTTTTTTGACCCATACAAATATTTATTTAATTTAAAAACTTTGTTTTCATACTCATCAAGTAGAAATAAAAAAGGCTGTTCAATGTAAACTTATTACTAAATCTCACCATTTAAGAAAGATGACTTTAAATCTATCTGATAAACTTTTTAATTTTGATGTGAAATCACTGAAATAAACATTATAATAGTTTCTAATATTGAAAATAGGGAAAAAGTTTCTTAAAAATCCATACCTTCCACCAGTAAATAACCTTTACAAATAAGCCTAACTTTGTTTCTTGAAACTTATCCATGTTCATTAAACTTGTTTCTATAAACCCACTTCATTATGATAACACTTTTATTTGTTCGCCTTGGAATAATTTCCCATGTTTCATATTTCCCATTCTGATCCAACCCTTCATTCATATAATCCACCCATTATTTATGTTCAATAGCTTCTAAAACTGATTCCAGTTCAACTTTTGAGATAAATAAAGTCTAATTTTATAATATCAACTTTATTCTTATCTGAACTGGAGAATTTTTATTTCCAATAATGTCTTTAGACTCAACATGTTTTTTAAGGTGCTAAATTTTAAAGTTTATCTCCTAGATTCTATTTCCTCATCACATGATTCATCTGAATATTTATAAGGATGTTTTGGATTACTTTCACTATTGTTTAAAATCTACATTTTATCCTTCTCAGCATTCTCAGTAACTTTTGTTAAGGAAATTATATTTTTAATTGCTTTCACATCATATAAGTCCACAAAAGTTTTTAAATGTTTGTTCCAACATTTGTAACTTCTTCTATTGGGTGAATAACCCATAAGAGTTCCTTCCTCATCTTTCTCATCAAACTTTACCAAATCTAGATTCTTGATTTTAAGTAAACATGGAATTATAAAAAAATTAAGTACTTAAATGATAGTTTTTGTTATACCATATTTCATAAGAATTCATATTGGATTCTAGTATTAGAAAACATCTATTTTGAACATGTACAAAAATACTAACAGCTTCCTTCCAGTAACACTTTGAAAGTTTTTATTCTTCTAAAATAATTATACTCATTTCCAAAAATATTATATTCTTTATTTATGCTACTCCATTTTATTGTGGAGTATAGGGAGTACTATACTGATGTTTGATACTATGTTTTCTCAAATAAGCTTAAAAATTATTTCTGGTGAATTTAGTACCATTATCTGACATCAAATTATTTATATAAACCCCCATTTCTTTCTCAACTTCTTTTTTGAAAAACTTGAACATTTCCATAGCCCATGGCTTGTGTTTTACAAATATGATGTTTGTTATTAGAGTGAAATTATCAATAAAAGTTATAAAGTATAAATCATTTTTTTATTGATGTCTCATCGACCCACATAAATCAGAATAAGTAATACAAACTTATCTTATTTTATTAGTCTTTTTTTATTGAATCTAAACTCTCTTATGAATTTTATTAGTCATTTTTCCTTTCTGAAAAGTAATACAAACTTATTGTTATCTTATTTTCAATTCTAGTAGGTTTCTGATAGCATCATCCTTAGAAATTTTGTTCATTATTTTCTTCCCATGGTGGCCAAGTATTTCATGCCACAACTTATTTTCATCTTTAGCACTTAAGTAACAAAAGTTATGAAACTCTTCTATTTGGAAAATATTACCACTAGTTATTTTTATTTTTGTAATCATTTTTCCAAATTTCACACTTTTGATAACATAATAATCTTTTGTGAAGATTACACATTTTCCATCATCACAGAGTTGACTTACACTAAGTAAGTTAACTTTTAGACTATCAACAAATAAAACTTATTTAGATTTAAACCTTTCTACTTTAATCGCATTCGTTCTGATTCCAATAATTTTTAAGTAACTATCATTACTAAAGGAAAATGATCTTCTATCATGACTTTTAAAATGTTCCAATATTTTCATTTCACCTATCATATGTGAAGAACAACTACTATCAAGTATCCATGGTGTGTTCCCTTTTCTTTCTTTCAAAGCTGTCTCAACAATAAAATCTCTTTCTTTAACTTTATTCTTTCCAACTTCCTTTTATTTTCCAGCATAAGAAACTTATTCTAGAAGGAGTGTCATACATTTTTAGGAATTATGAACAGCCTCATCACAACTTCCACAAACCTCTTCCAAACATTCAAAATGATTTTTTATTGTTAGGTTTATCACATATTAAGATATTTCTTTTCTCACTTCCTGTGGATTAGGAAAGTTACTCATCCTTCTTCCACCATTTCTTTCAATTTGTTCAAACATTATTTCAGATATAGATAAGTTATGCCAATAATTATAAGCTCTATTCCCATAGATTCCACAACAACATTAATATCCATAAAATCTTTATTTTTTTACTGAAGTAAGATCTTTTTTATAGAATCCTTATTGAGGTTGATAAATTCTTATTGTTTAAACATACTCCAGTAGTGGACAATTTTTCCTCCTAGGTGAGTTTTCAAGTTCTATAGATGTGATAGGTTTCTCACATCCTTTTTCAACCCAAGATTTTCCAATAATTTTTTTGGAACCTGAAATATTAAAAAAAACATATGAAACATTATTTTTCATGGGTGATGATTTCACCCGATTCTTGATTTGATTCTTCTCAACAACTTTAGAAGTCTCATATTTTACTTCTAAGTATTTGTTGAATTTTTATTCCATCATCAAATTCATCACAATCTTTCTTCATTACTCTAATTTCTTTCTCAATGGTTTTGTTTTTATCAAGTCATGAAACAATTTCTATTATGAATTAATACTCTCTATAATATTCTTCACCACCTTATTCACAATATGAGGAATCTTTTGTTTTCTCAACTTTTTCAATGAAGGTTCAGAATTTTTCTAAACTTCTATATTCATAAGAATTGTTTTCAATTCATTATGATTCAAATTTCTTACTCAAAATTCTTCTTTTTTTTCAATAAAATTCTTCTTGTATATTTTGGATGAATTTTCTTCTTTATAATTTTTGTTCCACTTCTTCCATCAAGATTTTTCATCAGAATTATCGTGATATTCTCTAACTTTCTTCTTAGGGAAATTCATATCAAAGTGTCTGATTCCACCGCACTCAAAACATTTGAGAGGAAGTTTACCTCCATATTTTCTTCTTCCTCACTGATAGTTTTTAGAGATAAGAGACATAATCTTATCATTAAACTCATCATATTCCTTATCTTCAGACTCACAAGGTTCAACATCTTCAACATCTTGAATTTTCAACTTTCTCATAGCTTCAAAATCCATTTCATTTTTCATCTTGTTTTTAAACATGGGAGATTTTCTCATTTCATAAGCAAAAAAGAAAGTTATGAAATTAATCAAGAGATAAATAATAATTATATTCTAATAATGAAATTTTAGAATCAAACTTATCTGGGAAGTTTTTCATAAGTTTCTTCATATTTTTAGAATATTTCAGGAAATATATGAATTCTATGATGTTTCAAACAATTTTATTTACTCTTGTGAAGTATTCATCAATAGTTTCTTCATCTCTCATTATGATTTCTTTATACTTACTATGATATGTTTGTAGCTTTTTTTCCTTAACTTTAGTATTTCCTTTAAAAATACTTTCTATCTTGTCACACATACGTTTTGAAGTACTAAGACGGATCACCTTCTGATAAACATTCTCTGATGAGAACATAAGGATTTCATTTATATCCTTTCCATAGACTTCTATGTTTCTTTACCAGCAAACTTCATAGGAGAATATTTCTAAATAGGTGGAAAACCAACAGTAGAAACATCCACAACTTCTAAGCCAAGAGATAGGAGATAAGGAATCATCCTATTTTTTCATCCATAATAACTTTTTCCATCAAATGTTGGAATTTATCTATTATTAAAAAAATTATATTATCCATGATAAGGATTCAATAAGGTAACCTCCCACTAATACCAATTTAATTTACAAATAATTAAATAACAACTGAGAAGGGGGAGGGGGTTTGAATTAATTGTTTACTTTTTATAAGTTTCAATAATTTTCAAAACATAACCCCTGAAACCTATTAAGATATATTCCCTTATCATTTTTTATAAATACTCATGCATTAAAAAGTAGGAATACAATTAAATCACACAAGATTTACAAGGTTGGTACTTAGTGTGAGAACCTACATCCACTACCATGGGTCTATGAAAATTCACTATTAAGAATAAGTGAATACAACTTGTGTTAACTCCCATTAGACACCTTATATCTCCTGATTGGAAAGATTATACTGAATAATATTATTTTATAATTCTTTCTTATAAAACAATTGATCCAAAAATAATAATAATGGATTTTTTTAAACTTCTCTATAATTGATCAGATCGAATCCTCAGTCTGATTTGTCTGGATCCGACTTTCTCAATCTGATGAGGCTGGGTCTAGTGAACTCAGTCCAAGAAAATCAACATGATTATCCCCTTTTCAAACTCTAGTTCTCAAACTGTTCTCATAAAATCAGTATGATATTTCTCAATTTGATAGACTCGTTACGATGAAATCAATATGATGAACTAATTATCATTTTTTAAAAACCCAAACTCTGCTCAAATACTCAATATGATCTTGTTAATATAATCTTTCTCAATTCGGTAAAAAAAATTCATATGTCTTATCCTCCTCACAATATCACTATCTGGAAATAAATTTCACTTTATTTCTTTAGTGATATGCCTTTTTCACTTTAAAAAAAGTTAAAATGAATAAATTATCTAAGAAAGTATTTATAGGTGACTTAGTAAATCAAGATCAAGAAACTTTAAAACTTTCCCTGCTTCCTCATATTTTAAAACTTTGAAAATATCTCACATTTAAACTTTAACTTTGACTTCTTTAAACCTCCTCATATTTCTCTGATATTTACACAAAATTGAATTTCAAGTTTGAGCACTTCAACTCTTCATAAAACTTATCTTTTTGAGTATTCTTCATAATTAGCCTTCTCATACTCTCTAACCTTTCTTCAGTCTGATGTAACTTCATCAACTTCAATACGATGAATCTTCCTCAACATCAGATTCCTATTCTCATTATGATCTTCCTTTCTTTCTAAACTTAATGCGATCTTCCTTTATTTCTCAGCTCATTAGGATTTTCCTTTCTTTCTCATCTCATTACGATCAGCCCTTCTTTCTCAGCTCATTATGATCTACCTTTCTTTCTCATCTCATTACAATGAATTAAATTTCCTTCTTAGATTTAGTCTAATGGGATCCTCATAATTATGGAATTTTCATTACGATGGATTTATCATAATGATGGAATTATCATTACAATGGAATCCCCATTACGATGGGTTTTCCCATTATGATGGAAATCCCATTATGATGATTTTTTCATAAATATGGATTGTATTCAACAATGAATCAACTTAGAAACTTTTAAGTTCTTAAAACTTCATCAGCTCTACACATTCTGACTTCAGGATCTGATATTCTATGTCTAGATATCTTGAATTTGATAAATACTCTGTCTTGATCACTAGAAATGATTCAACCATTATAATTACACTATTTATTCAAAATATTTTATCATGAGTATGTTTCATGATTTATAATAACTTCATGATCGGAAAATAACCGTCTGATTTCGTTAAGAAAGTATGAAAACTTTCTAACTCCTAACTTCACAATATTATTTCAAAATATCTTCAATAACAATATGAATTATTCAATTAGAAACTTCAACATTTATAACTTATAAACTGGTTTCTTTCTATGATTATGTAAAAGGTAGACTTCCAACAATAAAAAATTTATGCCTTTGATTATTTTAGATCCAATGATCTAAATCTGATACCAATGTATTTGATTCTCTGAGTCTGGTTCTT
Source organism: Viscum album (assembly GCA_963277665.1). NCBI lineage: Eukaryota > Viridiplantae > Streptophyta > Magnoliopsida > Santalales > Viscaceae > Viscum > Viscum album. The sequence continues at coordinate 671,587,156 of OY728161.1, read as the reverse complement.
CTCAGTCTGATCATCTGAGTCTAGAAAAAATCTTTCATAAAAATAAAAACTTCTATCCCCCTTTGTGTTTGGGTTTGACCTTTCAACAACTTTCAACTTTCTTACAAAGTTCATTACGATAGACTGGGTTCGATTCGAAAATAACAAAAACATTCTTATACAAAATATTAGTTGTCAACAAATATAAAAACTTTGTTAAAATAATTTATCAAAAAGGTTCTTTAGAAATAAGTTTAATGGGTGAGTTTAAATTCTTCCTTGGTTTTAAAATATTTCAAAATAAAGATGGAATTATTTTAAATCTAAGTAATTACACAAATGAAATTTTAAAACATTTTGGTTTGGATAACAAAAAGAATAGTGATACTCCCATGAGTACAACCTATAAACTGGATCTTGATGAAATAGGAAAATTAGTTTATCAAACAAATTATAATTGTATGATTAGAATCTTTCTATATTTAACTACTATCTAGATATATATTAAGTTTAGTGTATATATGTGTGCCTATTTTTAATAAAATCCTAAAGAATTACATTTACTTACTATCAAAATAATTTTTAAGTACCTGAAGTATATATCTAAATTAGGACTTTTTTATCCTAAAGGAAAAACATTTGATTTAGTGATTTATTTTGATGACGATTTTGGTTTTTGTAAGTTAAATAAAAAAACACATTTGGAACATGTCACCTTTTGGTAAAGTCACTAATTTCATGGTGTAGTAAAATTTTTTTTTTTCATTGTTTACTACTAAGACTGAGTACATAACTGCAGGAAGTTTTTGTGTATAGATTATGTGGATGAAACACAATTTAATAGACTATTGATATAAATTTTGACATGTCACTATAAATTGTGATAATAAAAGTGTGATAAATATCTCCAAGAATCTCATATCTCATTATAGGACAAAAGATATTGATATAAAACATCACTTTTTTAGGTGATCATTTCCAAAAATTTTATATAAATACTGAATTCATTGGAACTAAACATCATCTTAATGAAATATTTATAAAGCCTTTGAATTATGAGAGATTAATCTATATCGTATATGAACTAGGAATGAAAAACTTTGATCAGTTCTTTATCTTCAGATTTTATTTTAAAAAAATTCTACAATTGGGGATCCACCATTTGTGATAGATCTTAGGTGATCCACCATTGGTGATCCACTATTGATGATCCACCATTGGTGGTCCACTATTGGTGATCCAACATTGGATATCTACCATTCAAGTGTTTTCAACTGTATGATACCTCTCATGATTTTTTTGCGATTAAATTTTTATTGGGTTTATTTATTTATATTTTATTATATTTTTTCAATTCTAAATCTTTAAATGATAAAATAATCTTAAAATCATAATTTGAGAACCCTCTATCTTTCACCTCCTTAGAACCTTCCCTTATCCTTTATCTCTCGATCTGTAACCCTCCTTACATTTTCCTTTCTTCCTTCAAATCAGTGAAAAAATAGTGAGAGTCAAATGCACTACTATTTCATCTCCTAAAGGATTAATTATCTCAAAGAAATTATGTGGTGAATCTAGTCAATAGACTATTTTGGAACCAAATAACCCCCAACTATTATACTGAGGTCAATCTACTATTTTTGAACCAAAGAACCCCCAACTATTGTACTGATTTTTTGTTGCTGAAAATGAAATAGATGTCGAATGGTTAGTTTCAAGAAAGTCGCTAGTGTTGAATGTGACCCAGAACCAAGGATGGATGGAATGGTTTTGAGGAATTACTAAACATTATATCCTAGGTTGGTTCACCAATTTTATCAGTTTGCAGATTCAGTGAAAATAAATATGTTATTAAGTCTATTATTAATGGTAAAGAAATGATATTTTTGTCAAAATAGTGGTCTAGATGCCTCAATGTACCTAATAAAGGTATATCTGGTGATTTTCAGGGATCCATTCCCTATACTAGTGAATTTTTCATGTATAAGGATGCCTTATTAGAGTTAATTGGAAATGATGTTTTGAAAAGTCCCATTGCTTTATAGATTGATAGATAATGCATGATTTTGTTTAAATTTATCCAACATATACTTTGTACTAGGAAGGAGGTCTTTAACACCATGAGGTACCAAGATGTGTTTTTATTATTTATTATGAAAACAGAAGACAAGATAAACTTGTGCAGATACTTGATGGTCCATTTGATGTAAATGTGCAAGACATCATCAAGATATAATTCCTTGATCCACCCCAAGTTCATTTTGGCTATGTTGGAATCCAAAAATTTAGTGCCTAAATATGAAGAGGTTGTAATCAAATGTGGATGTTTTTATCTCAGTCAATTTACCTACCAGATAATGAAGGTTAATTAGAACCCTTGGATCCTTAAATGGGTGGATGATAATGATAAAATTTATGATAATTTTAACCCTGTGAAACACCCTTCCTTACCTAAAGACCTGGTTGGTCCTAGATTGGACCTAGATGAAGAGGTAGTATATTCTTATGATGAGGAAGTTGAGGTTTATGTTGAGGAAAAATAAGCTAGAGATAGAGAATAATAATTAGTACCTATTTTATTAGAGGAAGGAAGTGACCCTGATGTGGTAAGAATCCCTAATGTTTCTTAGGGACCTTGTATTCTATCTCTTCCTCTTCCTGATAGATAAATCTTACTAAGTGAAGGTAAATATTCTAAGGAAACCAAAAGTCTCAAATGAAATTCAGGATAAGAGATCTTCATTTGAGAGTGAAAGGGAAGTTTTTTAATTTTCCTATGATTATAAAGATGGAAATGATGATAATGCTAAAGCTTGTGAATGTCAAGATATAAATGGTGATGGGGCTCAGGATTCTGATAGTCAAGATTGAAATGGTGATGAGGTTCAAGCTTCTAAAAGTAAAGCTAAGGATGTTTTCTTTGATAGTGATGATAAGAGAGAACCTACTAAGTTTGAGAAATCCCTAGGATCTTGTCAACTAGGGATTGAGTATTCAGACTCATAGGATGAATATGATGATGATGATGATGACCATGGAAGACCACCTGATCATGGTATACTTTATATATATCTATTGATGAAAAATATCATAAGGGATATCTGGTTAAATAGATTGATGAGGTAGGACAATTATAATGATTTTCTTTTTATGTTCCTATAGTTGAGTCTAGACATGATGATACTAACTTGCCTAGCCAAGAGAGGATATTATCTCATCATCCTTATCCTTATCTTCCTCCTGATTATGTGACTAAAGAGGACTTGGATTTCTTTTGAGTAATCCTGTTATCATATATATATGGAATTATCATATCCACACATCTTCAATAGACCAAAAATTAGTGAATTTGATACCATATAGATATTTGAATTAATCATCTCTCATATAAAACCTATGATTATTTTAAAAATGAAAGAACCAAAAATTGAGAACAAGTGTTTGGATAATCAAATGGAAGAGACTAGATCCATCATACATGAGATGAGAGGATGATTTACCAAAGGGAAGTTATATCTTATGGAAAGATTATATTCTCCGCCTATAAATTTTTTCTTCCACTTCTAGTGCTCCATATACCGCTTCTTCTTTAGTTGATACATATGATATTCATTCTTTTGTTTTAGAAGAACTGCATGCTGTCATGGGTGATCCTCCTATATCTCATCTAGAGGAACTTCATTAGATAAAGGAACATAGTGAGAATATTTATAATCTAGTTAAATAATCCTTGAATGAGTCTAGGAGTGATAGAGAGACTATCAATAAAAAAAAGTAAATATTACCTTTCAAGTATTTATATAAATAATGAGATAATTTTTCACTTTAAGTTTCTTTCTGAAAATATAATAATGCATCTTGTGACCAGGGTATTCAAGGTGAAAGTGAACCAGCTAAAGGTTTTGGACCCTCTACTCAAGCACTTCATGGAATAGAAGAAGTAATTATTTAAATAAATGAAGCATGGTGGAAATATTATTACAAATTTTGTTTATCTGATAAGACTATTTATTTATTCTTCTTGGAATAAATTATTGGAACCTTAGTATATACCCTTCTCTACTATCACTTTTGTATCCTCTTCATCACACTTTCTATAGTTTTTAACCTTTTTGAATGACTCTAGTTAAGGTAGTTCGACATATTAAGCATTTCATAATCATAGAACCTCCACAACCTACTCCTACAACCTCTACCACCACCTCTGTACCTTCAGTTACTACCAAAGGAATGGATCTAGTGGCCCTTCTTCTCATCAGACAGAGAGTGGTTTAGACCCTTATTATTTTTTATAGGGGTTGTATTGTATACCATTTTGGGATGTAATCTTTGACATTTATCTCTAATTCCATTTTTCAGTTATTCCTATTTATATTACTATATATTTTATTTTATTTCCTTTTATTTTTGATAATCTAAAAAGGGGGAGTATTTGAATGGAATTTAAGATGGTAATTATCACATCAATAATTCGAAATATAGAGCAGAACATTCTTTATATTTATCTACACTTATCTCTGTATCTATTTTTATATACATGGTTATAAATGTTGTGATATTTTATCAAAAAAAAGGATAGATTGTTAGCACCTCCTTATTTTAATGATAAAAAATCATGTTTCTTATGTTTTTAACAAGTTTAATGTTTTATGATAGTAAATATTTCTTCGAGTAAAATTATGAAAAAATTTGGATAAGTACAGATCTATTGTAATTAAATGGATCTAATGTTATGGTATTCTATCATTATATCTACCCCTGGGAACATATACCGCCATAGAAATATACTGCTAGACTAATCTACTGCTAAAACACATCCACCACTAGACATATCTACTATCACTATTACACTTATGTCCTTTGACAGTGTGAAAAATGGCTTTTAACATTGCTGTTAATTATATCGATGATAAAGGGGGTCCTTTATCCATGCTAAAAAAGCACTGATAAAGGGCCCCCTTTATCAACACTAAAAATAGATCTAATAAAGGCCTAGATAGGTAAAATGTGTTGTTAATATAACAACACACCCAACAAAAACCTGCAAAAACCTGTAATTTCAAACAATTCTATATAAATTTAATGTGACACTAGGAATACAAAAATGTTCACCCATGGTATATACAAAAAAACACTGATATATACATTTCAAAAAATGTTTTATGTAATTATATATACAATTATTCAACAAAAATTTAAAAACAATAATGTTTCATCTTTAATGCTCATGATCCCGTCTCAAAAATATCCGCTCATGGTATCAATTGTCGAAAAAATCATCTCAACCCAAGAAAATTATTCCTCCAATATAAGAAAACAAATATTATGTTAGTAATACTATAAAGAAATAAATTAAACATTAATATGAAAGAATAAATTAATAAAATGTCAATAATTAATAAAAAAGACACATTTGGAGTTACACTAGTCACAACATGCGTCCTATTGATGTGGGGTTGATTCCTACGTATCACAAATGAGTTATGGTTCATTTCACTAAAATATCAAAATAATATAAATGTGTTTTATCAGTTTTAAGTGTACCACTTTTTCTTTTAGTAAATTAATGTAAATTTTAAATAATGAAACATTTGGAGTTATAGAGGTCACACCATGTATCAGATTGAGGTGTGGATAATTCTTACCTATCACAAATTACATATGTATCCTTTTCCTAAAGTATCAAAACAATTCAAATGCTTTTTCTTGGTTTTTAGTATGTCAGTTTTATTTTTTTGATAAATTGTTATTTCAAAGTGGAAACATGAATTATGAGTCATATTGGTCTCATAATGAATCAATTTGATGTGAGACTACTTTATACTCATCAAAAATGACTTATGAATCATTTTCCTAAATTATCAAGATAACCAGAGAATGTTTTCTTGGTTTTCTATGAGTAACTCTTTTTTGAACTAAAATGTCAATTTTAAACTGATAAGAGACACTTTTAGTCATACCAATCACACCATTCATAGGATTGAGGTGTTATTGAATCATGCACATCAAAAATGACTCATAGATTGTTTTCCTAAAATATCAATACATCTGAATGTATTTTCTCGGTTTTCATTATGCCACTTGTTGTTTTTACTTAAATTAATGTCAATTTTAAATAAAAAGAGACACTTTAAGTTATACTAGCCACACCGTGCATCATATTGATGTGATCATGATTCCTACACATAAAAAATTACTTATATATCATTTTACTAAATTATTAAAACAATATGAACCTGTTTTCTATGTTTTTAGCATGCCACTTATTGTTTTTACAAAAATTAATGTCAATTTTAAGTAGAAAGAGACACTTTGAGTTATACCGGCCACACCATGCATTATATAGAGGTGTGGATGATTACTACATAATAAAAATAAATTATATATTATTTTTCTAAATTATCAAAATAATATGAATGTGTTTGCTTGGTTTTCAATATGTCATTTGTGTTTTTTTTACTAAAATGTCATTTCAAACTAGAAACACACATTATGAGTGATACTGGTCGCCTCATATTTTGGTTTGATGTGAGATTACTTCATACACATTAAAAATTAATTATTAATTGATTTACTAAATTATCAATACAATTGGAGTTTTTTTCTTGGTTTTTAGTGAGTAACATGTTTTGAACTAAAATGTCAATTTAAAATAGATAACAAACACTTTTATTTATACCAGTAAAACCGTACATTGGATTGAGATTTAGTTGATTACTATAGGTAAAAATGACTCATGAATTGATTTAATAAAGTATAAAAACAATAGAAATTAATTTTCTTGGTTTTTAGTATGTAACTTGTTCTTTTTACTTAAATTAATGTCAATTTTAAATAAAAAGGCACACTTGGGGTCATACCAGTCACACTGTGTGTCGTATTGAGGCACAATTCACTCCTACACATCAAAAATGACTCATGTATAGTTTTTATAAAATATCAAAACAATATGAATGTGTTTTCTCGATTTTTAGTATGTCACTTGTTGTTTTTACTTAAATTGATGTCAATTTTAAATAAAAAGAGACACTTTGAGTTATACTGGACACACCATGCATCGTATTGAGGTGATTCTAATTCCTATATGTCAAAAATGACATATAGATTGTTTTACAAGAGTATCAAAACAATATAAATATGTTTACTTGATTTTCAGTATGAAAATTGTGTTTTTTTACTAAAATGACATTTCAAATTGGAAACATGCATTATGAGTCATACCAGTCTAATAATGCATTCTTTTGATGTGATACTATTTCATACATGTCAAAATTGAATTATAAATTATTTTCCTAAATTATCAAGACAATCGGAGTGAATTTATTGGTTTTTAGTGAGTGAAACGTTTTGAACTAAAATGTCAATTTTAAACTGATAACGGACACTTTTAGTCATACTGGTCACACCGTGCATCGGATTGAGGTTTGGTTGATTCTTACATGTAAAAAATGACTCATGGATAATTTTCCAAAATTATCAAAATAATCTGAATGTTTTTTTGGTTTTTAGTATGTCGCTTATTCTTTTTTACTTAAATTGATTTTAATTTTAAATAAAAAGACACACTTGGAGTCATATCGGGAACAAAATGCATCTTATTGAGGTGATATTGACTCCTACATGTCAAAAATTAATCAAGGATCATTTTCTTAAAATATCAAAACAATATGACTGCGTTTTCTTAGTTTTTAGTAAGTCACTTGATCTTTTTTACTTCAATTAATGTCAACTTTAAATAAAAAGACACAATTCGAGTCATATCAGTCACACCATGCATAGTATTGAGGTTTAGTTGACACCTAAACTTCAAAAATGACTCATATATCGTTTTTCTAAAATATAGAGACAATCTGAATGTTTTTTCTTAGTTTTTAGTATGTCACTTGTCATTTTTACTTAAATTAATGTCAAAATTAAATAAAAAGAGACACTTTGAGTTATACCGGCCACACCATGAATCATATTGAGGTGAGGTTAATTACTACATGTCAAAAATAACTTATAGATCATTTTCCTAAAGTATAAAAACAATCCCAATGTGTTTACTCTGTTTTTAGTATGCTAGTTGTGTTTTTTACTAAAATATCATTTCAAAATGGAAACACGCATTTTGAGTCATATCAATCTCATCTTGTATTGGTTTGACATGAGAATACTTCATAAACCTCACAAATGATTTATGAATCTATTCCATAAATTATGAATACAATCTTAGTGTGTTTTCTTATCTTTAAATGAGGGACACTTTTTGAACTAAAATTTCAATTTTAAACCTATAAAAGACACTTTTAGTCATACTGGTCACACCATGTATCAGATTGAGGTTTGGTTGATTTATACATGTCAAAAATTACTCATGGATCATTTTCCTAAAGTATCAAAACAATCCTAATTCATTTTCTCGATTTTCAGCATGTCACTTGTTCTTTTTTCTGAATTTGATGTCAAATTAATATAAAAATACACACTTAAAGTCATACCAGTAAAATTGTGCATAAAATTGATGTGTAGTTTATTATTACACATCCCAAATGAATTATGGATAATTTTCATAAATTATCAAAATAATACAAATGGCTTTTTTCGGTTTTCAATATGTCACTTGTTCTATTTACTAAATGTAATGTCAATTTTAAATAAAAAAGACACTTTGAGTGATACCGGTAACTTTTTATTTTTTCTTGGTTTTGAGTAGGTAAAATGATGACAAAATTAATTAATTATATAAGTAGTATGAATTCACCTTTATACATTCATGAACCATTTCTTTTTTTTATTATCTGAGTTACAGCCTATAAGTCCCATCTCTCACGAGCATGAGCATCTTTGAATAAACCACCCCGACTCAAACAAAGGAATCCACTTGTATAAGAAAACAATTATTATGTGAGTAATATTAAAAAGAGTAATATGAAACATAAATATTAAACAATCAACTACTTCTATAGAAGTCACATATTCATGCTATTTTTGTACATTCTTCCATCAAGTATGCTGACCATTCATTTATGAGCACATCTTTATCGTCTTCACTACTGCATATATGGCCGTTAAAATCACTATAAAAGGATTTTTATAGTGCTAAAAAATCATTGTTAATCAAGGTGCTGATAAAAGGTGGGTCCCTTTTATCAGTACTAAAAAAAGTGCTGATAAAGACACCTTTTTTCAGTACTAAAAAAGCACTAATAAAAGTTTAAATTTTTAAAAAAATAAATAAATAAATCTGCAAATAGGAGGGGTTTTAACAACGCTTGACCCCCCTTCAATAGTGCTATAAATCACCTCACCCACCCGCATGCCCCTTCCACCCCTGCATGCCCCACCCCCACCCCCAACCCTTTAACAGTGCTAGCACCCCCTTTAACAGCACTAGCACAACCCTTCACCACCACGCGCGCCCCTGCCTCCCCCAGGATTCGAACTCAAGACCTCCCACTGTGCACCTGGACCCTTTACCACTCCTCTATATTGTTTTTCTATCCATTTAATGATATATTTATCTATTTATATATATATATATATATTTATATTTATTCGTATATTAATATGTATTTATATAAACATATATATATTTATATTAAAATATATATTTGGTTATATTAATATATATATATATACATGTATAGTTATATTTATATATTTATATATTTATTCATATATTAATATATATTTATATCTATCTATTTATATATATCTAGTTATAATTTTTTATCCGTATATTTATTTGTATGTTAATATATATCAGTTTTTTAATACACAGACACACAAATACACACACACACACACATTATATAGGTATATAAATATTAATATATTTTTTATTTTAAATAAAATAGATATTAGTTTTAAATTTATATAAGTATTATATATTTAGAAATATATTTTATATGTAAATAAGTTTAATTGTTTATTTATAAAATTAAATTTCTTATGTGTGAATATATAAAAAATATTTATATATTATTATATATTTGATTATAAATAATATTACATTATGAAAAATGAAAAAATTTTAAAGTCATAATATCAATATGAATTTAATCCCACAGAATAAATTCATTCCCTACTGAAAAAGGAAAAAAGGACCCCCTGAAACGAGGTTGAAATTCCATCAAATGTTAAAACATTTGTGTATACCAACTAAAACCTCATGTATAGAGGCATTGTGGGAATTTTTTTGCCTCTAAAAATGCAACAAAAGATTTCCTTTTGTTTCTAGTGTATAGATCTTATCATAGGCTTCAATATGATATATTGTAGAGCTCAAATGGACACCCGGATCAAAATTTATGGTCTTTTGAAGTTTGGGTTATGTTTTTAACTCATTTTAGACCTTTTATTAATTTTTTTATTTTTTATAGCTTCAAATTGTTATTAAATGACTATTACTCAATGATAATTAGAAAAATATTAATTAATAATATTTTTTAAATATTTTATAATCCATTTTCACTACATATCTTGTATATTAAGTGCAAATGTCTATTTATACTTATCTAAAACATATTTAAAAAATTTATATTATATTTATATCAATATAAATATAAATATATTTTATTTTTAATGATATATATTTTTAAATATACCCTTTATTAGTGCTAGTAAAAAAATTCACTAATAAAGACCACCCTTTATCAACACTACTAATAAAAGCACTGATAAAGAGGTCCCCTTTATCAGCACTTTTTTAACAGTGATAAAGGTACCCCTTTATCAGTGCTTTTTTTAGCACTATTAAAGGGTAGCACTGTGAAAACATATTTTTGTGGTAGTTCTTGTGAATATGAGTCTCTTCTAAAGTCATAGTAGTACTGGAAAAATATAAATACAAAAAGGATTAATAAATATTTTAAATGAAATAGTAATTATCTTCAAAAATACCTCTTCGGGGATGCTAGTTTGTTCAATGAATATAATCTCTATCATAAATTTACAAACATAATTACTAAAATATTTTCCATTGGTTTGTTTCAGACACTGCAGAAACATTGAGGAGAATAATTAATTTGTTTTGATTTGAGTTTGGATAGTTAAATCTTATTATATATACCCTGATACTTGTCCAACCACAGAACTTGTCTTTTTTTCTCGTGCTTAGACCCTCACCTCATTCCTTATTTTTCACGATATTTATGTACCACCCTATCATAACAGAATTCACATTAAAAGATAATATAACTTATATAACTTGATTTTTAGTTCTAAAATGTTGGAATTAGTGTATTACTTATTGAAAAAATCCATCATGTGTGGATTTTTTGTTGGATATTCATGCATTGAATCTAGGAAATAAATCTTTGGAGTGTCCAAATTTACCGCAATGAGTATACATACTTCCAAAAAATAAAAAAAAGGAATAAGTAATGAAAGAAATGAAAACATATTTTATATTAATAAGTTGTAGAGTTTTACCTATGAATCATTTATATTAAATAGACTCTTTCATTTGAAAGTTTTCTTTTAAACGTTTTGATCATACCTACCACTATTTAATCCTTTTTTTGGTATCTTTTTTTGGTTGTTCTGTAGAGAAGATGTGAGGAATAACGAGTCCAAAACAAATTCATGGTAAAATCCCTTCAATTGTATTTCATATATACGCCTTTGAAAAACATGAAATGTATTTATTCATAATTAACACATTATATCAGCTTTTGGAAAATCAAATCATGAAAACATACCTTATGTATACATTTACAACTGAGCCGCCTAGACAATCATAGTTGAGGATTTCACTTACACTCTCAATACCAATGAATTCTTGATCTTTCTCTTCATACATATTTTTTTCAAAATAAACTATGTGATTATGACCATCTTTTAACTTTGTATCCACGTGAACCTTCAATGATAGTAAATGTGAATATAGAATGAGTAGATTAATGGTACTTTTGGTAGATATTTTCGATTAGTTGGTTAATCCTTTTGATGGTTTTGAGTTTGTCTTTAATCTCATCCCATTACCTTTGTACATATTTAATAACATTCATTGGTTCAGTCCTTTTTTTCATTAATTGTTAAAGGTTTATCTTGAAAAATAAATTTGAAATGAATACCTCCTTATCGACATGTTTTTTTACAAAATGTGACGACCATGCGATGGATGTTCCAACAACTTTTTTGACCATATAAATATCTTCCTCATCAATTAGAATAGGTAGCTTGGTGCATGGATCCTGGGTTACACTAATTAACACTTGCACATGAACTATTGGAAATTGTCTATTATGTATCATTTCATTTTGGATATTGAACACCATAGCCCTCAATACAAGATGATGGGTGAGTTTTGATAGATATAAATCACAATTATTATCACCCTGTATAATATTTATACAGGAAAGGTATCAATATATGTCTAATTCACATTTCACAGAAACATTTATTAGAACATTTATTGCCTTGGCTATGACATCTCTTTGATGTGGATGAATCACCTCAAAGATAGTGGGAGGTGGGGAGCGATCTTCACGTGGTGGTTGTTCTTGAGTTGTTTATTCTCTTTGATTCCCCCCATAAAAGTTGTCATCATATATCTATACCATTTGAATTTTTCTTTAGGGGTAGCTATTTTTTCTCTCATATGTTTCATTAATTCACTTTGATCCTCCTCTTTTTTTATCAAAATATGTTTGGGGTGTCACCCCAAAACCCACACCTCTAATGCAGCCATACTATTCTGGCCACTTCAAGGCCACTGATAGTATGTGTTCATTCTGTACATGTGTTTCTGAAATCTGTGACTATGTAGGATAGAATATATAGGAAAATAAGTGATCATTGTTATGTAATAGTGATTTAAAGAAAAAAAATTATTATGTAAAACTTACACATATTTCTCACACTTTTTATGTGTTTTCATCTACTAGTATCCCAACATTATTTACACGGGACTCTTTCCATAGCACATAGCATGGGATGAAAGTGGATTTGGATTTGGAGTCATCAATTTTTATATAAACAAAGGAAAAAAATTATGGTTTTGTTTCATGTCGCATAAAAGTATTATATTAGATTTAAAATATGTACCAATTTTTTTTTCAAGTGAAGCATACCCCATCCTTGATTTACATTAGGGGTACATAAGTTTTTCTACATGTTCCTTATTTATATCACTCATTTTTAGTTTTATAAATAAAAAAATTTCAATCAAAGTGATGAATACACATATTGTCAAACAATTTATTACTAGCCAAAATGTACCTGAAATGAAACCTCCACACGACGACTAGTAAATGAATCCCACACTTCTTGGGTTATTAGGTGTGCATAGATAAGCGGCGGGTGTGAGTTTATTTTCCCTTCAGTATCTTTAAGATGATGTCTAGATATAATTATGTGAAATCATATGTTCATCCTTATATCAATACTTAATACATATTTCTTGTGGGATTCATCTACTATAAATTTAATCTATAATGGATAATGAAGAGTAAGTCAATGTTTCATTATTTTATTTTTTAGTAAAATAAAGAAATTATATCATAATGTTACCTTAATCTCTTCCCACATCAGTATCTTAAGAATGACCACAACATAGTTCCATGAATCTACATCAATCGACACACGTTTCCGAGTGATGGTTCCAATGAAACTACTAATCATAGCCTTTTGGGGGTAAACATGTTTGCCCTGCACATTCCATCTGACCTTGTATTTAATACCTTTGACTTTCGCCTTAATGATTTCTGCTAACACCATCAAACTATGGTGCTCCTTTTTTTTGCATCACTAGCCCTTCATCGCTTACCATTTTCTAGGATTCAACATCATCTATATGTTTCTCTAGAGTGGTAACATTGGTATATGTATATGGTTGTTGTACCTCTGTACTGGGAGAAACAACTGGTTGAGAAAACTATTGTTCCTCAGGAATGAGAGAACCAAAACGTGTAGAAGGTCATTGTTCCTTTTCACTACGAGCATATATAGGTTGAGAGACCTATTGTTACTTAGTATTGGGAGCACCAACATGTGCAGAATGTCATTGTTCCTATGCACTCTGAGAAACATCGGGTTAAGAGACCTGTTGTTCCTCAGGATTGGGAGCACTAGCACGTGTGGAAGTCATTATCTACATAATTGGTTTAACATTCAATTTAGAGTAAATAAATGTAGTATTAAATGGATAACAACATGATGTAACATGATGTATATTACAAGAAAAATATTACCTGATTATTAAACTCTATTTTTTTAAAGGATGAAGGAATTTAACCCCTCTATTGACTATCCAAATCCCTTTATTGTGGTCTCATTTTACATAAAAACATTGTATATATTGGGACTGCTATGTAATGATCACGACATCCCAATGAAAGGGTCATCCTCAGTTGAATTTTCATCTGACTCTTCTGTGGTTTCAGTAGATAACAAAATAATTGACTATTTTCGGTTTGGGGGATCTAGAATATAAAATACTTGTACTGACTATGATGCCATTATAAATAGTTCATCTTTATACCCTTGCTTACTGTAATAAACTTTTATGAATCCCAATTCATCTATTTTAATAACAGTCCTATTATCAACCCACTTTCATTGAAAAATTTGGACTTGTAATGTTGTATAATCCAACTCACATATTTGTTTGATGATGCCAAAGTATGACATATTCGTGTAAATTGGATTTCTATCCTTAGTACCAGAAACATGCATCGCTTCAACCACAAGTGTAACTATACTATCTTTCATGGAACTGTACTCATCATAGTCATTTATATAGAACTTATAAAAATTAATTACATAACCATTTTAAGATAATACATACATATTTGGTCCTCCGACTATCCATCAAAGTCTTTCTGAAATTGGATTTTTATTGTCATTTGACTTCTTAAAAATATGGCCCCGAAACCATCCTATAAATTGTTGATTATATGTATTTTAAATACATCTTTCATCCCTTAATATATTCAAATTCCTAAGAATTTATTGTTGAGTTTAAACATATGGGGTAACCTTTAAACTATTATAAAAAACCTAAAGGTGATCTTTCTCCTGATCTATAATATTTATTGTGACAATATCTCTTTTAGAAATTACTTCACTTGAAATTAGCCCAGTGTGATGAGATTTTGTTAGACCAATGATTTCCACACTAGATAGGTATTTGTTATAGAATTCAATGGCTTCCTCAAAAATATATAGATCTACTATACAACCCTCTTATTGACTTCAATTCTTGACATACCCTTTCAAAATATTCATATATCATTCAATAGGGTACATCCATCTATAGTGTACATGACTACATAGTTGAATATCTCTCATCAAGTGATCTATCATATCAAATAATGTTGGTAGGTATAATATTTCCAATTCACATAATATGATGACAATTTCTCTTTCCCTAGTCATCAATTTCTCAAGGTCTATAAGTTTGCTACATATAGATTTGAGGAAGAAATAGATCTTGGTTGATGTATGATGGTCATTCTTGGAAAAAAATGAAATCTAAAGATATAAGAATTAGATTTTTCATCAAAACCTGATAGTCATGTGATTTAATACCCTTTAACTTGAAATCAGTCATTGAAACAATGTTCTTAATATTCAATGAATACCCCTATGGAACCTTTACTTCATTCAAGAAGTTTCAAAACTGATATATCTCCTACCTAGAAAGAGTGTAACCAGCTGGAGTAAGAAAAGTTCATTTTTCACCCTTCACTGGTGCCAACTCTTCTTATATTCCCATGTCAACTATGTATAACCTAGCCTTAATTCTATCCTTTTTTTTTCTTGGTGAATTTTACAATGTGCCGATGACACTATCACATATATATTTTTCAACATGCATAACATCGAGAAGATTCCTGACGTACATAAAATTGCAGTATGGTAATTAAAAAAACTAATCTCTTTTTCTAATCATTTTTTGTAAGGTTTTTCAAAAAATATTTACCAAAATTAGTGTCCACATATTTTACTTTATCAAACAGTTGATCACCTATTAGTGGAGATAGTGTTGTATGTTCTTCTAAACTTCCATCGAATGATTTCGTCAAAGATTAGTACTTATACCATCAGGTTAGAAATATATGATTTTCTAGAAACGAAATTTTCGATGAATGTTTTAACCTAATTGATTGTGTACCTTGTTCACAGACAGGACACCCTTGACTTCCTTTAATGATATATCCTAAAAAATTTCTATAAGTTGGAAATTTATTTATGATCCTGTACAACATTTCTCTCAACATGAAATCTTCATTTTTCTAAGCATCATACAATGTAACACCTAAATATCATAATAATTCCAAATCCTCGATCAATGAATCCAAATAAACATCAATATAATTACCCGGTTGTTTTAGTCCTGATATAAGCATAGATAACATGATGTATTTTTGTTTCATGAATAAATATGGTTGCAAGCTATAATTTACCAATATAAAGGGCCATGTATTTTGAGTGCTGCATTGAAAACCAAAAGGATTCACTCCATCGGTAGATAATGTAAGACGAAGGTTTCTCAGCTCGTTTCCAAATTCAGGATACTCATGATCAATTATCTTCCATTGAGGAGAGTCTATTGGGTGAAATTGTTTACCATATTTAATTATTGTATTTTCATTCCATGTTAATTGCCATGTAGTCTCCTTACTTTCATATAGGCTCCTAAACCTTGGACTGATTGGAAAGTACCATAAAACATTTTTAGGACTAGATTCATCTTTCTTGTATCAAGAAGCACCACACTTTTGGAATTATATAATTGATTTTTGGTCCTTGAGAAATAGTATACAATCATTCGAGTAGGCTTGTATTCTTTCAGAGATCATACCCATCATGTGTAGCATTCGTTTGGAATCCTATGTTTGGCTTGGGAGCTCATTATCTTCTGGGAGAATGTCATTCAAGAGAGAAATTAGTTCTTTAAAACTAGATTCACTCCATCTGTTACATGATTTCAAATTATAAATCTTTTGTATGGCTGACAATGCTATATATTTAGTGAAACCAGCATACAATGGCGTCTTTGTACAACTCTTTAACTTCTCAAACAATTTTAGGCAATCACAAAGTTCATATTAAACTATCTTTATCATTTCCTCAAAATTCTCTTCATCATCATTCACATCTGTAATCACATCCTTGATACAATCTTCTTTATTGTCAATACTTTTAATCATATCAGATGATCCATAAAACACAATGGTATCCCAACCACTAGCTACATTCACTTTTCCCCTTGTTTATTATAGAATTTATAACTTCAATCAATTCCATGAAAGATAAAGTGTTCTTCCAACTCCTCTAGACCAATTTTTCTTGAATAAAAATAGTGTAAACACAAACAAAGGATTCGAGAAGTGTCATATGCATGATCTTTTTTAGACTTGATGAACTCTTTCACTCTATCTTCATACTCTTTTTTTAGATGATTGGAATCCATCCATTCTTTATTAATATCCATCCTATTTGATTTGGTAATATTAATATTTAACCAAGTATAAAAAAATATATACTTTAAGTCTCTTTCAATATTTATCCCCAATATCCACTTTCCAGAACCAAGGTCCTTCATTTATGATCTTCTAGATAAATCAATCTTCAAATCATCCGGCCTTTCCTTCATTGGTCCAACTAAGAGAAATTCATCCACATAAAAAAGTAAAATTACAAAACTCCCATCATAATACACCATAATATAGTAACAATTATTTACATTACACCGAATGAACATAAATTCTACCATGAAAGCATTGAAATTACAGTTACACTATCTTGGTGCCTACTTAAGCCCACAAAAACTCCATTTGAGACTGAAACTGAACCTTCTATTCCATTTAGCATGAAACCTTCCAGATGATCTATGTAGATCTCTTCCCCATAATCTCCATGAAGGAATATAATCATGACATTAATTTATTCTATAAATAATCCTTCAATTGAAACCAAGATGAGAACCATCTGAATTATAACTGAAATCTAATCCTTCTAATTATTGAAATACATTTACAACTAGTCGACCTATGTTCAATCCTAAAAAATAGAAAATCCACCAAACTTACCCACACATTCCTCATTAGGGATACTCTTATAGACTAAGTAAACCATAAAACTAGGTGAAACTAGCAAGTGTGTGAGCTAATTAGTGTTGTATACATCTTTACCTATTTCTTAATTCATAGGGTTCTCATGAATCCAAACAAGTGGAAGTGAGAAAAAGAAATCTAATGATCACCAAATGAATAAATATAATATAATTAGTAAATCACATGTCAACTCTAACACCCTCACAAGAAAGAGACCATTTTCACATCCATGAATAAACATCAAGAATTTCATATTAATAATCAATAACATCCCTCTAAGGTAAAAGACCTAAATAGACATATCAAAAAAGAGTCCCCCTAATTTAAACCATATAGGTGATGGTGGAAGCAAAGTAGGTTTATTAGTTGCAATGAGGTTAAACATTAATTCACCTTTTACAAGAGTGAAGTCATGATGTATATCCTATGGGTTGGATAGAGTTAGTGACATGCCCTTACCATGGTGTTATTATCAATATAACTATCCTCCCTATATAATGTATTGGTTTTCATAATTCTATAAAAATCTAAACTTAAAATATTATGTAAAAACTACATTTTAGATGTCCTTTAAAAACTATTTATAAAATCATATTTAAAATCCAATTAAAAAAACCAACCATTTACAAAAATTCTTCTTTAAAATAAAACCCCATTTTAAAAATAAACCAATCAATTCCAAGAACTATTTCACAAAACCAAAATTCCTTTTTTTTAAATCATTCAAGGAAACTTCATGACCCAACAGTCTTAATCATTTAAAATTAATGACAACCCTCTATATTTTACAAATTTTCATTTAAAACTTCACACACCCCTTATTAAAATGAAACTAGCATTAAATATACTTTCAAAACATTCAAATCCTTTTATAAAATCCAATTCGGTGAGTTGAAAAACAGTTGACATGAAGCCTAAGTCTATTAAAAGTGTTTAAATAATTTTAAAGCTATTTGAAACCAAAAAAATGTATGTTGAACACATAATTTTTTAAGAAACATTTCCAAACACTCCAATCATTTTATAAAAGGCACTTAGGTATTTTCACAAAGACATAAATCTCAAGAGATGCACTTTATAAAAGATACATGAATAAAAAATAACCAAGATTTTATAAAATATAAAGCTATAAGACAATCTAAAAAAATCTATTTTTAGGGAAAATAATTTTTTTTCATATAGTAATATAAATTGACACATAAAACATGTGGAATTACTATTAGTGGGTCTTTCCTGGGGTTTAATCTTCTTAGAGATCACCAAGTGTGAACTTCATGAGAAGATGTATCAATTTCATATGAGACTCTATCACGTGATAGTCAACCATCATCTATGTCATGTAAGATATATGTATCTAGACTATATGATATATTAATTTATGAATATCTTTATGGAATATCTATGTTCTCATTATAATGGTAAACTATTATAACATATTAATGTGAATTATATTTCAAGGACATTAAAAAATTATTATTAAACAGAATAATAATCACTATGTAATATAAATATATATACATTAAAATAAAAACATATAATAATACAAATTTTAAAATTTTACAAAATTAATTAAAGATAATCAAAATTATTTATATAATTTATTAATTCAAAATTATTAATTAGAGGTAGTCATAATTTTAAATTCTAAATAATTATTAATTCAAAATGATTACTAATTCAAAAAAATTGTTAATTTAAAATAATTAATTCAAAAAAATTATTAATTCAAAATTATTTATAAATTATTTATATAAACTATTAATTCAAGATCATCATAATTATTTATAATCAAAATTATTTATAAATTATTTATGATTATTTATATACACATAATTAGTTATAATCAAAATTATATATATACACATTATCAAAATTGTTTATATTTGATTGCTATTATTATTCATAAATTATGTTGAACTTAGAAAAACAATTATTTATAAATTATAATGAACAAAATATTTAGATATCCTTGAAAATATTGTTTGTTGTTGTTATTAATAATTAAAATTATGTTCATTTATATAAATATTAATTCAAGAAAATTGTATATCCATGAATAAGGAAAACATTTATCTTTTTTTTTTATAAAACTCAAGGCACCACAACTTTGAATTTATCAACTAAATACATTTATTTTCCCATTCCAATGGGAATGTATAAATTATCAAGGAAAATATTATAACCATGCATGTTATCCGTAAGGTATTTCATAATTACCTAAAACATTTTTGAGATTCACACATTAATAAAGAAACAACTCAACATGGTCATATATCATTCAAACCAAAAACCTAAAATACTCATAACACAGCAAATTAAATGATGAAAAACATAAAAGGGGACGACATGACAACTTGAAGGAACACCATTAGGAATTTCTTGAATATTAAATGTAATGTAATTATAGGAAAAAACCAAGTCAAAATCTATCTATATGTTATAAATTCATAATAATGTGGAAAAAATGGCATACCCCTCCGGAGGTAGCAGTAGGGTTTGGCGGCGACGAAGCTGGGGTAGGTAGTAGCAGTAGCGGCAGCGGAGGGGTTTGCAGTAGAGGTGGGGTTTGCAGCAGAGGAGGGTTCACAGTAGAGGAGGGTTCATGACAGAGGAGGGGTTTGAGGCAGGAGGTGGGGTTCGGTGCGTGGCGGAGGTGGGTTTGCAGTGGAGGAGGGGTTTGTAGCAGTGGAGGAGGCAGCAACATAGGAGGGGTTGGCAGCAGAGGAGGGGTCAGTGATGGTAGAGGTGAGGTTGGGGCAGAGGATAGGTCGGCAGCGCAGGGGTCGACTTCCATGAGACCATGAGGTGTGTGAGAGGAGGAGGCTGTTAGGGTTTATTCGAACCTTTTATCAACGTTAGTTAAAAAACACTGATAAAGGTATGTTTTATCAACGTTAAAATAGAGAACTTTGATAAAACATACCTTTATCAGTATTTGTATTTATTTATCAATATTTTTATATATTTATAAATATATTTATTTATTTATATATAACATTATCTACTAATAAAAAATATTTTTTTTATAAATTTATCATTATTTAAATAAATATATATTTATTTATATGTATAACTATAAATAATTATTTATTTATTTGTAATTAAAAATTATAATAAATATATATATATATTTATAGTTGTAATTGTAAATAAATAAATATATATATATATATATATATTTAAATAATTATAAAATTATAACAAATATATTTATAATTTTATAAATATATATAATTAAATATATTTATTATAATTTTATAATTATTTAAATATATTTATATTTATTTAGAATTATAATTATAACTATTTATATATATTTATAAATATTTGTATATAAATATATATAATAAATATATTTATTATAATTTTATAATTATTTAAATATATCTATATTTATTTAGAATTATAATTATAACTATTTGTATTTATTTATAAATATTTGTATATATTTACAACTTTATAAGTATAATAAATATATTTATTATAATTCTATAATTATTCACACACACACACACATATATATTTATAACATGGTAGAAGTGATCTACATGATGCTTATTCTAACAAGGCAAGGATGGGTGTTGGATTGGAGCGTGCTGGGAAATCTTCAACTCCAAATTTTTTCAAAATTATGAACTCCATTAACGCCCCTAAATTTTTTGTTTTTTATACTAAATGTATAAAGAAAATCTGAGGAGTTTTTTTAATGTTGAAGTGGTTGAGGGTACTAATGTGACACCTATTAAGGGCTTTCCATCCATCCAGAAGGCAGACATTTGCTAACAAAGGATGATGTCTAGGAGGTGCAGGTGCAGGCGATTGTTGTCCATGAGAGTTCTGTCAAGGGCTCTGATGATGAAGTACCCTTGCAGGATGATGGTGCAGGTACCCTAGAGCAGGCACTGGTGGATGCTGCCCAAGAGGTGCAGGATCATGATGGTATAGGTACCGAGGAGCAGGCACTGGTGGATGTTGCCTGGGAGGTGCATGATCATGATGGTGCTGGTACCTAGGAGCAGGCGCTAGTGGATGCTGCCCGGGAGGTGCAGAATCATGATGGTGTCGGTACCTAGGAGAAGGCGCTAATAGATGTTGTACATATTGAGGCCCTATCTGCTGTTGTAGTGAAATCTCATGTGGTTGAACCTCAGGCTGGGGGATTCAAGAAAGATACTGCAAAGGATGATCGAGGTGGTCCATGGGTCACCCCAAAATGGAGGAGAGGTCATCATCCTTAAGGTGTTGGTAATGCAAGGAATGTGGGTAAATGTTAAGGACAATCCTTCATGGGTGTGGTCTGTTTTTTTTTGTGTGGTGTGTGCGACGTCATTTTTGTTGCAACCCCTATATCATATACTATTATCTTTTTTATTAATAAATTTTCGGGGTTATAGGCTCTATGACTATGATTCACACCATTTGGATTATAACTATAAATAAATATTTTTTATAAATATTTTTATATAATTATATATAATTATATAATTATATATATAATTATAATAGATGTATTTATTGTAATTTTATAATTATATACATATAGTTATTATTATAATTACAAATAAATATATTAAAAAAGTATTTATATATAATTAAAATTTTATAATTATAAATATAATATTTATATTGAATATATAAATATATTTATTGTGATTTTATAAGTATTTTTTAGAACATAATAGATTTATAAGTATAATATGAATGAATCATATACCTAGTAAATTATAGATAATAAAAAATGAGTCATCACATATGGACAACATGAATAATAAGAAGGGTGTAATGTATAAGTGAACATTCATGATGAATACATAACATATATGCACGTCAATTATACTCACGCATCAATATATTTATTGACTAAATTCATTGGAAACATATATATATTTATTTATAATTATAATTATAAATATATATATATATTTTAAAAGTATTTATATATAATTATAAATATAATAAATCTAATAAATCTAATAAATCTAATAAATCTAATAAATCTTATAAATCTATTTATTATTTAATGAAATTTATTATAATCTTATAATTATTTAAAAATATATTTATTTAATTATAATCTTAGAAATACTTTTTTTAAACATTATATATATATTTGAATTATTAAAAAATATATATTAACTATAAACATGCTTTTTTTATTTAATGTATATAAATAAACATTATTTTTTAATATAAATATAATAATTTTATATAAATTAATAACATTTTTTTATTAAAAACTTTTATCAGCGCTAATAATAGCATTGATAAAGTCCCCCAGACCCCTTTTATCAATTCTTATTATTAAAAATGTTTCTAATTTAGTGATGTTTCCTGAAAACGTCGCTAATTTAACCATGTTTCTAAGAAAACATCACTAATTTAGCGATGCTTTTAAGGAAACTTCACTAATTTAGCAACGTTTTCAGGACTTGTCGCTATATATATATATATATAACTCATTCCCCGCATCTATGTAAATATATATATATATATATATATATATTAATATAAATAAACACATGCATAAATATATATAAATATATATATATATATATAAACACACACACATATATATTTATATATAAAAACACACATATATTTTAAATTTAGTCACATTTTAATGAAAATGTGACTATTTTAGTGACATTTTTACTTGTGTTTTAAAACAAGGCTAATTATATATATATATATATATAATTATATATTTGTATACATACACATATATATTTACACACACACACATACATATATATAAACATATATATATATATATATCTATATAAACACACATATATATATATATTAATATAAACATATAATATATATTAAATATATACACACATATATATAATATAAAATATAAACATATATATAAATATAATATAATATAAACATATATATATATAAACATAAAACATAAAATATAAAATATAAAATATAAACATACACACACACACACACACACACATATATATATATATTAATATATGAATATTAATATATACATATATATATAATATTAATTACTAAATACTAAAATGTATTTATATATATATAACATAATACAATTAAATATTTTAAATTTAGTCACATTTTTAAGAAAACTTAACTATTTTAGTGAAATTTGTGACAATGTTTTAAAATGTGGCTAATTATATATATATATATACATACACACATACACACATATATATTTACACACACACACACATAAACATATATATATATATATATATATTAATATAAACATATAATATATATATATACACATATGTATATATATAAATACATACATACATATATATATATATATAATACAAACATATAAATGAACATAAAATATAAACATATGTAGATATAATATACAATACACACAAACACACACATATATAATATAAACATATAAACATATATATATATATATAAACATAAAATGTAAACATATATATATATAAACATAAAATATAAACATATATATATAAACAAAAAATATAAAATATAAAATATAAACATATATATATTTATACAACAAAATATAGTAGTTTATTAATAACCTAATTGGGATCATTAGCATTTTCTTTGGATGTGAATCGGGCGACCAGGTTCTAGAGTTCTTATGGGCTCCAATTTTTAGCGTAATGGGGGGAGAGTGTCTTACAGGCACAATACTGGGTGGGGTGAGCGGTGAGACAGGGTAGGAGATGGGTGAGGGCGAGGGGCAAAGGGAGGTGCTGGAGGGTGAGCAGTTGGGGCATCGGGCAGAGGGCTGTACACAAGGGGCATAAGGAGGTATGGGAGGGTGAGGTGGTGTCACGAACCAACCCGGGTCGACTCTGAACCGGTCACCCGAGCTGTTCCACGACATGGCCCGAGAGTCGTTACCGATCCTCCCGGGTTGACGACAAGTGCCAGGGCATCAACAGAGGTGGTGGGAATGATTTCACCCAGTTAAAGTAAATAAATAAAGCAGCAGAAATAAAACAGAGTAGCGCAAAATAAATAAACAAAGTAAAGTAACTAAACAAGAACAAATGAAAAAGAAACTAACCAAAAGAGACAACCACCATCACCGTGTGACCTCACAGGTCACTCTCCAACTTACGACCAAACGTCACCCAGGGAAAACGCACCCAAGCTGTAGCCTGCACAAACACTAAAAATAGAAAATAACTATAAGCGTGAGTATTAAAACTCAACAGGCTAGCCTGATATCTATTCCCAATGCACTACCTTTAAATAAATAAATTTACTAATTCCAGGTTTGAACTAAATTATATAAAATAATAGTTTCCACACACACTTTCATTTCTAAAACAAGTAACAGTCCATAGCCCTTTTTAATTTAGAAACAATTTTTAATGTCTGAAAGGAACAGGTGCATTTAATTTTAAAACATTTTTGAAAACAATTAGAAAACCAAACTTTAGTTATTAACAAAAAAGGAAAACTACACATAACACACAACACACACCAAGGGCAATGGAAAAAGTGGCACACATGGGCTAGAAATCGAACTAGACCTCTCAACCGTCCACCACATACAAATAAACACTAAAAGAAACATGGATCGAACCTAGGAGATCATGATTAGTCCAGAACATACTATACATGTGACTCATCCTGAATGCATGCCCTAACTCGATGACGTCATAACGCTCTAACACTCAGCATAGCCCTACATGGCCTAACCGAGGGGCCCCATCCCCATAGTAGCAATAACTCAGTATTCCCCTACTATGGGTCCACTAGCCAGTGTGTAATCTAAACTAATGCAGCAATCGTTCTCAAAAGATTCACTCACTATGTCAGGTTCCCATGTCAACACATACAATAAAAAGGAAAAGGGGTGAGTCAGCAAAGTCAATCAAGTAGCACAAACATCACACACAACATATGCAGTCAACATACACCAAAGGTCACTCCTTAGTCACCCCAAAGAGAGTTTTCCAAAATAATTTATTTTTATTAAAGTGCCAAACGGGCCTTCACCAACTTTAAAGAAAAACCTCGTTTCTCAAAAAAATCCAAAACACTTGTTCAGAAGAAATCATTTATCTTTAAAACCAGAACCACATTTGAAATTATATGAATTATGTTTAAAGGCCAAACTGGAATTATTTCACTACTGGGTGTCCGCTCGTCAAGAAAATATTTCAAGAGTCGTGTATAAAATAAATGGATCTTTTTACACCAAAAAATAATTTAAAAATTAATCATCTTATATTACTTTCTATTTATTAAAATTAATAAAACATAAAGAAATTAATAAATTCTAAATTTAAAGGTGAGTGCAGTGGGGGACCTACCTCAACTCGTAGCTCAAAAAATGACAAGGTGACATTCCTCGCATAGGTGCACAAGCACACGCAAGCCGATGATTGCGGTATTGCAGGGTTACCCCGCAAACGCGCTGCAACAAACACACAACAACTAAAAACACATAACCACTGACTTAAAACAATCCAAATGAACAATCAACACAAAAGAACCAGCTCGACATGTTTTCAAAACACAACTCGCGCCATCCCCATTACTTATCAAACCACTTTAAAAATCCTCAAAGTGCTTACAAAAACCACACAACGCCAAAATAACTTACTAATCATTTTAAAGATCCAAAATTTCATTTGAAGAAAACACTAGAGTGAAAAGCTTGACAAAAGCGCATGACACAGTGAGATCAACATTTAAAAACATGTGCACCTAGACACATTTTCAAAAACAAGCTCGAATCACCCAACCTTTTATAAACATAATTTGCACCACTTCCACAATCCAATAAATATTTTATGAAATTTATAAAATCTTTTCAAGAACACAGTAAGGGTTTACACACCAAATACACTCAATGTTTTGTATAAAAATACCAATTTAGAACCAACACACATTAAACTTCAACATAGACCTTTTCCACACCATTTACAGAAAATCAAAGAACAAGAAGATTCAATTTAAATAAGAAAATTAATTTTTTCATACCAAGGTTATCCCCCAAAACTACCTAATTTATCCCCAAACCAATTATTCAAAAAAACGGAATAAATAATTATCATTCAAAGAGTGTGAAAAAAGGAAATACAACCAATCGATATAAGATTAAATTTAAAGGGGAGATGCAAGAGAATCCTACCTCAAAGGCAAAACCTGGATGAGTGCTCAGCGCTAGACATTTTTATCGGAAACAACCCAAAAGACATCGTAGGATTCAACGCACTACACAAAAATTGACAAAAGCCTTAAAACACCCATCGAACACCACTTAAAAGGTGTAAAACCAAAAAACAGGTATAATTGTATACCTTGGATGTCGGAAATGAACCAAAATGGAATCAATCTACTTCGCCTTCGGCGGTGGATGTTGGAACACGCAAGAACAAGACTTTAGGAAGTCTTTGCATAACCTATCCAAGAAAGAACACAACAATCACATAATATCCCAACCTTGGGGTTCCGATTGAAGCCAAACCGGGTACCAAAGGAGACACAGATTGCCAACGCAGTGAAGGAGAAGGGGTCCAGGGACCATACCTTAATGAATTTTTGGTGAAACATGAAGAGATTGGAAGAAAGATCAAGTAAGGGAGGTCGCACGCCACTGAAACTAAGTTGAGGGCTCGTGATCGCCTGCCGCAGGTCGCCTTCAAGAGGAGGCTGCGACCTTGATAAGATACGACCATGATGCGTTGAAGGGAGGGTAGGACATGGTGACCCGTCACATAGAAAAATAGGAACACGAGGGAGGTTGGTGCGGCGCTGCAAATAGGGGGAAAACAGGGGGAATCGGCCGGGGGGGAGATCGGCTTGGAGCCTGTTGCGCACTGGGAGAGGCCACACGAGGGAGGCCCAGTGAGGCATGCCGATCGTGATGGGGGCGGATGGTGAGGAGGCTGAGAGGCGGTGGTGTCCAGATAGCAGTTCAGAGTCAAAGCTGCTATGGTCGGATAACGTAGGGCGGAGAAAAGGCGAGCGACTTCGCCGGGAGCAGGAGCAAGGCGTCGTGGTTCGGTCAGCGCACTAAGAGGAGGGTGTCGCGGTCAGCTGACTCAACCACAGGAGGGAGTCAGATAGGTTTAGGAGGAGAGGAGCTTGTGCACGACGGACCAGGGGGGAATAGGTGTAGCATAGGTCACGGGAAAGGGGGCTTTAGGGTTTGAAAAAAAAACAATAAAAATAAGATAATAATAATAATAAAACTAATAAATTTATTTATTTTTCATCTATTTTATTTTTCATCTATTTTATTTTAATTGATAATTATAACATTAATCTAAACTCTACAACCATAATAATATTGATAATGCTCTTATACATATTAAGATATAATTTTATTAAATATTTAGCATTTTTTTAATTTTTTATTTCATCCTTGTTTTATCGATATAAAATTTTATTTAGCTTCCTCTTTCAATTTAACTTAATTAATTTATTTAATTTATTATTTATTTGAAGTGTCGCGCTACCGAACATTCACCAGGACCAAACGCACAGTCTCCGCTAACGGTGCGGTGACCGTACACCGGCCCAAGACCCACAAAAGACATAAAACTTTGAAAATTTCAAACCGAGACGCAACCAAACCTCATCTAAATGACGCGGGACCGAGTAAATAATAAAAATAAATTAAAATAAATAGGCGTCTGAGGTTGGGGTGTGAAAATTCTCCCCACCACAGACACTTTCAGCCCCCAGAAAGTCATCAAGCCAACAGTCGACACAACTAGAGTTAATGCCCAGACAAAACCAAAGGAAATTGAGGGCCTCAAAGTAACTATTCCCAACAAACGTCACACTCGACCAATTCTATGAGGACCACAACCCGATTTTTATGGGAGGAAACATGAGGGTTCTCCCCACCATGAGATTTCACTAATATAGAAACCTTTAAAACCCAAAGAAACCACCCCCCTGGGCGGGCAATATGGGGAATCCCAAACAAAACTCATTCAATCTCTCCACGTGGACCGAACAACACTCCTAAAACATAGACGAATGCTCCCTATGAAACAACCCAGGAACCTGAGGATGAGAAATTAATTCCACACTTCCCCTCAATTTCATGATGCCAAAAATTCCCCTAACGGGTACAACTAAGACCAACTCAAGATCATAATGGATCAGTTTATTCACGAGCCTAACACCCTTCAAGTACAATGAATGATTTGGAAACCACGCTAAGAATAGATAATACTGCTTGGATTGTGGTGGAACAAGCTCATCACACCACCACAACAAGGATGAGCTTACGACAACGATGAGAATAGAACAAGGAAATTCTGGATATTTCATCCCAAAGATGAAAACATTATCCAGAACGAGTTTCCACACACCCTTGGCAACTTCTGAATATGCACAAGCTTCACCCCGAGGCCTGTGGCTGGGGACCTAATGGCTGAAGCATCTCCTACCTCACAGTCAATCATTTGCATCCTTCGGTCCCTAACTCTTTGCTCCTGAATGAAACTTCTTTAAGAACTCTCCCCGGTGGTCCAAATAGTCACGCGGTAGGAAAACGTCAGAGGGGTGCGAAAAAGCGGCTTAGAATGCTTGAACCGGCCAGACTAGTGGCATGCGAGAGAATGGTCCCACAAACTGGGAGTCAGTACACATGAAGATCCTTGCTAGATTGGAAATATTCACAAGATTCGACCCCCACCAACTATACCCATTAATATAATGACGATGAGACATCCCAACTTTACTAGTCCAAAATTGAACCCTCTAATAACTTTGGGGCGGTACGAAACTTAACTACCTTGGGAGTTCCCAACAACCTGAAGACACACTATCTTCCCAAACTATACAACTGCCTCTAACAAACTTTGATTACCTTAATAAGCAGGCAACACACAAAAAGAAATAGGAACTAGGCATAACTCATTAACAACTTTTGGAGGCTTTCTGGGTAGCATACTCATAACAACACGAAATACACCATCGAAATCGGCATCAAGACAAAACTCAATCAAAGAAACAACACCAGCCAAGGGAAACAGGCCCATAAGCCAAACATATACAAACACAAGCAAACATCACTTTTCTAAAACCCTTATTTCTTTAAAATTTTAAAACTCACCAATGGAACCTTATGATCCGTCACATGTGCGTTCATTCAATATCACTCACATCATCTATAAACAAGTAACCCCCACGCACTCTCCACACATACTCATGCACATATGACCCTCCATAAAGAATGCCAAGGTTCAAAATCTCTCTCCCTAATCAAATCCAAACACACACTAAAATTTTCCAAATCAGAACACTTGCTCTTAAAAAAAATCCACTTTACTAATTTCAAAAACAATTTAGAAGAAACCCCTTTTTTCATTTCGAAATCACTTTCATTTTCAACACACACTCACATCGACAAAGTTCAAAATGAAACACAACTAACTATAAACCATCGGAATGAGGAACTAGTGTCTGTGCATGACCTGGAGACACAGTGGTGAGCCATTCCCAAGTAAGGCATGAAACTAAGAGGACCTTAAATCGAGCACATGGACTCCACATGGGTCACCACCACATGTGAGGCCCCAACGTGAACTGATTTTCCCTCTATTTTCATCCCTCAATCCAAAACAACCAAAGAAAAAAGACTTAAATCCAGACTAACCCCAGTAACTCAGGTCTCGTCACGAGCGGTGGTGATCATGCACCGACATGTAACCTACCTCTTGAGCCTCGATAGTCCTAATCTCCATCTACCGTACATCCCAAATAACAAAGGGCACTCTGAAAAGCGAGGTCTGTTAAGAGCCGACCTCCTCTAAAACCATTTTTTCATGAACCAACCCGGGTCGACCCTAAACCAGTCACCCGAGTTGGTCCACGACATGTCCTGAGAGTCGTTCCCGGTCCTCCCGGGTTGGCGACAAGCGCCAGGGCATCAACAGAGGTAGTGGGAACGATTTCTCCCAGTTAAAGTAAATAAATAAAGCAGCAGAAATAAAATAGAGTATCATAAAATAAATAAACAAAGTAAAGTAACTAAACAAGAACAAATGAAAAAGAAACTAACTGAAAGAGACAACCACTATCACCGTGTGACCTCACGGGTCACTCTCCAACTCACGACCAAACGTCGCCCAGGGCGAACACACCCAATATGTATCCTTCACAAACAATAAAAATAGAAAATAACTATAGGAGTGAGTATTAAAACTCAGTAGGCTAGCCCGATATCTATTCCCAATGCACTACCTTTAAATAAAGAAATTTACTAATTATAGGTTTGAACTAAATTATATAATATATTAGTTTCCACACACACGTTCATTTCTAAAAAAAGTAACAGTCCATTGCCCTTTTTAATTTAAAAAAAATTTAATTTTTGAAAGGAACAGGTGCATTACATTTTAAAACATTTTTTCAAACAATTAGAAAACCAAATTTTAGTTATTAGCCAAAAAAGAAAACTACACATAACACAGAACACACACCAAGGGCAATGGAAAAAGTGGCACACATGGGCCAATAACCGAACTATACCTCTCAACCATCAACCACATACAAATAAACACTAAAAGAAACATGGGTCGAACCTAGGATATTGTGAATAATCTAGAACGTACTATACATGTGACTCATCTTGAAGGCATGCCCTAACTCGATGACGTCATAACTCCCTAACGCTCGACATAACCCTACATGGCCTAACCGAGGGTCCCAATCCCCATAGAAGCAATAACTCAGTATTCCCCTGCTATGGGGCCACTAGCCAGTGCGTAATCTAAACTAGTGCACCAATCGTTCTCAGAAGATTCACTCACTATGCCAGGTTCCCATGTCAACACATATAATAAAAAGGAAAAGGGGTGAGTTAGAAAAGTTAATCAAGTAGCACAAACATCACACACAACATATGCAGTCAACATAGACCAAAGGTCACTTCTTAGTCACCCCAAAGAGAGTTTTCCAAAATAATTTATTTTGATTAAAGTGACAAACGGGCCTTCACCAACTTTAAAGAAAAACCTCGTTTCTCAAGAAAACCCGAAACACTTGTTCCAAAGAAATCATTTATTTTTAAAACCAAAACCACATTTGAAATTCTGTGAATTATGTTTAAAGGCCAAACTGACATTATTTCACTATTGGGTGTCCGCTCGTCAAGAAAATATTTCAAAAGTCATGTATAAAATAAACGGCTCTTTTAACACCAAATAATCATTTAAAAATTAATCATCTTATATTACTTTCTATTTATTAAAATTAATAAAACATCAAGAAATTAATAAATTCTAAATTTAAAGGTGAGTGCAGTGGGGGACCTACCTCAACTCGTAGCTCGAAAAATGACAACGTGACATGCCTCGCACAGGTGCACAAGCGTGCACAAGCCGATGATTGCGGTATCACGGGGTTACCCCCCCAACGCGCTGCAACAAACACAAAAAAACTAAAAACTCATAACCACTAACTTAAAACAATCCAAATGAACAATCAGCGCAAAAGAACTAGCTCAGCATGTTTTCAAAACAAAACTCACGCCATCGCCATTTCTTATCAAACCACTTTAAAAATCCGCAAAGTGATTACAAAAACCACACAACGCCAAAATAACTTACTAATCATTTTAAAGAGCCAACATGTCAT
This sequence comes from Viscum album, assembly GCA_963277665.1. NCBI lineage: Eukaryota > Viridiplantae > Streptophyta > Magnoliopsida > Santalales > Viscaceae > Viscum > Viscum album. The sequence continues at coordinate 671,554,532 of OY728161.1, read as the reverse complement.
TTCGAGAAAACACTAGAGTGAAAAACCTAACAAAAGTGCACAACACTGTTAGATAAACATTTAAAAACATGTGCGCCTAGACACATTAACGAAACCAGGCTCGAAGAACCCAACCTTTTATAAACATAATTTGCACCACTTCCACAATCCAATAAATATTTTAAGAAATTTATAAAATCTTTTCAAGAACACAGTAAGGGTTTACACACCAAATACACTCATTTTTTTTGTATAAAAATACCAATTTGGAACCAATGCACATTAAACTTCAACATAGACCTTTTCCACACCATTTACAAAAAATCAAAGAACAAGCAGATTCAATTTAAATAAGAAAATTAATTTTTTCATACCAAGGTTATCCCCCAAAACTACCGAATTTATCCCCAAACCAATTATTCAAAAAAAATTAATAAATAATTATCATTCAAAGAGTGTGAAAAAAGGAAATACAAGCAATCGATATAAGCTTAAATTTAAAGGAGAGATGAAAGAGAATCCTACCTCAAAGGAAAAACCTGGAAAAGTGCTCGGTGCTTGAAATTTTTATTGGAAACAACCCAAAAGGCATTGTAGGATTCAACACACTATACAAAAATTGACAAAAGCCTTAAAACACCCACCGAACACCACTTAAAAGGTGAAAAACCAAACAACGAGTATAATTCTATACCTTGGATGTCATAAACGAACCAAAACAGAGTCAATCCAATTCGCCTTCGGCGGTGGATGTTGGAACATGCAAGAACAAGACCTGAGGAGGTCTTCTCATAACCTATTCAAGAAAGAAAACAACAATCGCATAATATCCCAACCTTGGAGTTCCGATTGAAGCCAAACCGGGTACCAAAGGATAAACATATTTCCAACGCAATGAAGGAGAAGGGGTCCAGGGACCATACCTCAATGAATTGTTGGTGCAACATGAAGATATTGGAAGAAATATCAAGGAAGGGAGGTATCACACCATTGAAACTCAGTTGAGGGCTCATGCGCGCCTGCAGGTCACCTTCAAGAGGAGGTTGCGACCTTGATAAGCTATGGCCACAAGGCGTTTAAGGGAGGGAAGGATATGGTGACCTATCTCGTATAAAAATAGGAACACAAGGGAGGGTGGTGTGGAACTGCAAATAGGGGAAAACATGGGGGAATCCGCTGGGGGGGGAGAGATTGGCTCGGAGCCTACTGCGCACCGAGAGAGGCTGCACGAGGGAGGCCCACTGAGGCACGCCGGTCGTGATGGGGGGGGGGGTGAGGAGGCCGAGAGGCGGTGGTGGCCAGATAGTAGTTCGGAGTCGAAGCTGCTGTGGTCGGATAATGCAGGGAGGAGCAAAGGCGAGCGACTTCGCCGGTTGCAGGAGCAAGGTGTCACGGTTCGGTCGGCGCCCCAAGAGGAGGGCGTCGCGGTCGGCCAGTGCAGTCGCAGGAGGGAGTTGGCTAGGTTTAGGAGGAGAGGAGCCTGTGCACGATGAACTAGGAGTGAATAGGTGCAGAGAAGTTCACGGGAAAGTGGGATTTAGGGTTTGAAAAAAAAAGAAAAACAATAAAAATAAAATAATAATAATAAGATAATAATAATAAAAAAACTAATAAATTTAATTATTTCTTATCTATTTTATTTTAATTGATAATAATAATATTAATCTAAATTCTACAACAATAATAATATTGATAATGATTTTATACATATTAAGATTTAAATATTATTAAATATTTAGCATTTTTTAATTTGTTATTTCATCCTTGTTTTATCGATATAAAATTTTATTTAGATTCTTCTTTCAATTTAACTTAATTTATTTATTTAATTTATTATTTATTTGAAGTGTCGCGCCACCGCACATTCACCAGGACCAAATGCACAGTCGCTGCTAATGGTGTGGTGAATGTACACCAGCCCAAGACCCACCAAAACCATCAAAATTCAAAACTTTAAAACTGAGACCCAACCAAACCTCATCCAAATGACGCGTGACTGAGTAAATAATAAAAATAAAATAAAATAAACAGGTTTTTGAGGTCGGGGTGTGAAAGGATGGGTATAAGGCATGGGTGGGGTGAGAATGGGAGGGTTAGAAGGGTACAAGATAGATGGGGTGAAGGGGTGAGGGGTGAGCCAGGGTATGGGATGGGTTAGACGGGGTGAGGCAGACACTAGAGAGGGGAACATGATGGGGGTGGGATAGGGTGAGGGATGAGGCAGGTCCTCTAGAGAGTATTATAAAAAATAAATATAAAAATTAAAAAATTCAAAAATAAATTAAACAAATTTACTATAAAAAATTTACAAATTTCAAACAAAAAAATTACCAATGTTTTTTAAAAATGTCGGTAAATGAGGTTTCATTTTCCGATGTTTCTAGAAAACGTCAATAAATAAGGTGTTTCTAAATATCAATGTTTATAAACATATCTATTTTAATGATGTTTACTTACCGACATTTCTAAAAAACATTGGTAAATGAGGTGTCTCTAAATATAGATGCTTGTAAATGTTGATAATTTAGTGACATTTATAGACATTTCTAATTAGCGACATTTAAAAACATTGCTAAATTTAAAACACCTCATTTAGGGGTGTTCTAGGGTATAATATGGGTTGGACGGGGTGAGGACGATACTAGAGAGGGGCACAGGATAAGGGTGGGATGGGGTGAGGGATGAGGTATGGACTATTATAAAAAATAAATATAAATTTAAAAAAATAAAAATAAAATTTCAAAAACAAAAAATTGAACATATTTACTATAAAAAAATTACAAATTTCAAAAAAAAATACTAACATTTTCTAGAGACATAGATAAATGAGGTTTCATTTACCAATGTTTTTAGAAAACATCAGTAAATAAGGTGTTGCTAAATGGAGATGTTTATAAACATCTATATTTTATTAAAGTTTACTTACCAAAGTTTCTAAAAAATATCAGTAAATGAGGTGTCTCTAAATATAAATTTTTATAAACGTAATTAATTTTGTAACATTTATAAACTTGGATAATTGGTGACATTTAAAAATTTTGTTAAATTAGCAACACCTCATTTAGCGATGTTTTTGAGAAACATTGGTAAGTGAATTAACAACATTTTAAAATGTTGTTAATGCAAAAAATGTATCTAATTAGTATTTTTTTGTAGTGAAGGTTGATCTACCACCCATCAGATCTACCACCCATCAGATCTACCACTAGGTTGATCCACCAACAGTCCATTATATCATTCAGAGTTATTACTTCAAGAGTGCTACTATTGCTATCCAAATTAATTTCAAAATTTAATTTCTTCAGTGGATATTTTAAGGAATTAAATTCAATCAGCCACATGTGGATTTAAGAATCCTAATTCTTAAACTAATCCATGTATTCATTAATTAAAAACTCACACTTTCTTGATTTTGTGCTTAGTATGAGGATTCAGGTTATATTATCATTATTCTCCAATGGATAATTGGACCTGGAAAGGTATAAATTCAGAATAACTCCCTCATGTATCATAGAGTAATACATACATAGAGAACACTGAAATTCATATAATAAATCAATAATAATCTCTAATACATCTATGTGTGGAAGGATTCTAGACATCTACCGACTGAAAATAGAAAGATTTCCCAGAACATCACGATACTCTGTTTTACTATGCATTTTGTGTAACCCATTTGAGCCTATTACAAATACATATTTGAGAAACTTTGAACATGTGAAGCTATTAGAATCAATAAACATTAATTTTTACCATCTCTAATCATCGGCTCTTTCTGTTTATGCTTTATATTTGAGCTATGTTTAGTTTTACCCTATTTATCTAAAAAATATAGTCTCCTATACTTAACTAGATAGTTCTTGAAACTCTCTCTTAAATTTATTAATTTTTATACCCATAAAACTGTGAAATAGGTCATGTGTGGCCTATACTTATTTTTATCCCATGTATAACTATAGAATAGGATTTGTGCCTAGATATCCTTGTGTGCGGTTGTCTATAAAACCTGATCCAGGTTGTGGATCATGTTTATTATTTAATAACATTCTTGAAAGTTGATTATTTCCAAGTGCAGGGGATTAAGTATCATTTTGAGACCAAACCCCTTGTTTAAATTCTATTTTGTATGTTATAAGTTTTTTTTCTATTTATCAAATTTCAAAACTACATCTGTTTTAAAATCTGTATAAAAATTCTACTTTGATAGTTAACCTTAATTTGTGTTATAGATAGAGTGTTTTGATCAAGTAATTTAGTTTTAAAAGTTAGATTGATTTCAATGATTATTTTAATTGATCATTGATATCTCTTTGAGAATCTATTTGAAAAATAAAATTATATATTTCTATGGTTTTGATTAACTGGGTTTTTTTATCAAATGAGTGGATTTAAGTTTTAGATTGTTTTTAAACAAAATTTTTATGGGGAATTAAATTCAACCCCTCTTGTTTACTTTCTCTTACCAACACTTTGAAACAAATATGTAAAATTATTTTGTCGACATTCTTTAAGAGAAATAGGGGTAATTTTTATAAATTGTTTTTTGAAATGGTCATCATATAGTATACAATATAAATAATGTAAATAAATCTATCTCTTAACCAAATTTAAAATAATAATAAAATGTTTTACTTACTACACAAATCATTTCATTTCTTCATAATTGTGATGAGTATATGTATGATCTCTGTGCAATTATTCTTATGAAATCCATCATTTATGATAAAACCAAAACCAAGCTTGGTATGATTAAAAACTTATAATTGATTGTCCATGACATTATCAACATTTTCATTGTGACTCATGAGATTATGTTTTGAAAGATATTCAAATTGAAAAAAATAAGATCATAAATTTAAAATTCTCACCTACAAGTATGCTTCTATAATTTAACCTTCAACTAATTATTTGTTACGCAATTTATTATTTATTTTTTGCACAAATCTCTCAAATGGGTATATCCATCAAAATTTTATCGACCCTCCCAATTTAGCTTTATATATAAAATTCAATATTAGATGTTTCATTGAGTCAAATAAGGTTGGTGAGAATATTTTCTCCAATTTACCTAAAATTAAAAGAACATATTTTTATAGAATAATAAATATATCATAATATGATATTTACACACAAATATCTTGGAATAAAAAGGATATTTCAATAAAAACATCCCAAATTGAAGAATTCAATAGCCAATCTAAGACCAATAGGCAGTATTATTTCTATTATAAAATGACAATCGGGAATTTTTAACCGAGTAATATGTCCATTTCTAACACAATGAGATAAATTAGAAGTATAAATATCTGGTAACCTCAAATATATAATCCATTGAAAAAAAAATAATGGACTTTCTTTAGAAAGTGCATAAACTACTTTTGGATTCATTAAATTGTTTAATCTTTTATCGTAAAATAATTCAAGTTCATGACTCTTATAAATTTTGGCAATAGCTAACTATGACTTTACATTATATTTGGTCTTATCGAGTGTTTCCAAAATGGTATAAAATATATTATCAAAAAAATTATTCTAAATATGAATTAAATCTAACATGTGATGAACCAACAAGACAAACCAATATGGTAGATATAAAAAAAATACTCCCATTTATCCAATTATGATCTCTCCCAAAACTATATATATTTTTGTTCATTTATAGACGGTCTAAAAGTAATAGGAGGTAATGAATAGATGATAGACTTTACTTGAATACATGGGATCACTATTGGAGGTTCATCTCTTTCAATTCAACCTTTTGTAAAATTATTTCTATTTCTTTGAAACATGTGATCTACCAGAAGAAATATCCGATGATAGTCAAAATAAATTGTCTTTATTCCATTAAAAATCATGAATTCCTTTTTATTATCTATACAATACAAACATGATTTTAGACCTTGTGTACTCCATCTAGATAACATACCATATGCTATTAAGTCACTGATTTTCCACATTAATGCAACCCTCAATGTAAAATACTAATATGCAACTATATCATATGTAGTTACGCCATCATTCCATAATGAAATTAACTCGTCAATTAGTGGATTCAAATAAACATTGATATTTTTCTTCAAATGTACTAGAATTAATAGAGTCCATATATATATATATATGTGTGTGTGTGTGTGTGTGTGTGTGTGTTTCCTTCATCAACATCTAAGGATGTATGTTGTATGGAGTTATGAAAATAGGACAACAAGAATATTGACTGTTGTAAGCACAATATGAAAAAAACCATTATTAGAAAGACTCAACCGTCTGTTATGAGGTTATAAAGAAAAAGAAGTATGTATATAATAAAAGTGTTTGCAAGAATCACCCTCACAGGGATGATATAAGCTTTTACTGATAGAAATATTTGATTTATTTCATGTCATCAATGCAATTGTGTTTCAATACATAAATAGACACTATAACTGGGGTGTAATTAGAAAATATCTCAAATATTTCATTGGAAATATGGAATTTACTTATTACACCTCTTTATACATTGATTCCCAACATGTTGGAAAATTAACTAATGATTCATAATCCCCATAATATAAGATTTAGTCATTTTAACATGCATGGATATTCTGATAAATAAGACCCAAATTATGGACCAAATTCTTACTTTCATAGAAACTTCTAGGTAATGTATTTCCATTATGAAACAATGATTTAAACAAAGAAAAATATTTTATCAAAACAACTTTTTTAAATTACAAAATATGATTTAATAGAAATAAATTTCGCAACAACTTCAAGTTTTCTTATCTGGAATCCTGGATATAAGCCCCACTTAGTAGATTTCAATAAATTATAAAATTGAGATGGTTTTGATTCAAGATTTAGAATATCATTCTGATTTATTTTTTCTTGAATAGATGGGTCAGAAACCTCTGGTAATAAATTTTTAAATGATGGATCTAGAGCCAAAAAGTTTTTATTTTCTACTGAATTCCATTAAACATGTTGATATAAAGAGATGTAATCTTTCCAAAAACCAAAACACAGTAGATTAAGTCCAACATTTTCAAATGCTTCGAATCTCCTAAGATCACATTTCTAATATGGACATTTAATTATTCTTTTAAAAACAAATTTTGAATTTGACAATACAAATGATATAAATTTTTCAACACCCTCAATGTTGATAAGATTTATACCCAGACCATTAGGATTTTTTTGATGATTTATCCAATCAAAAATACGTAATAGAAACTGGTGTCTACTTCATGAGTCTATATTTATCTTGAAAAACATAAATAAGAATAATTATTATCCATTGTGATTAATTATAAATTTTTATTAAATTTTAATTATGGATAATTATGACTACTTATCATGAATTTTTACCAATTTTTACTAATTATTACTAATACTTATCAAATATTACTAATTATTAAAAATATTTATTAATTAATTTCAATTTTTTATTAATTATAACTAAATTTTTAATAAATATTAATAATTTTTAATTTTTTTACATTTTATATTTTTTTACAAGTTACTAAAAATCATCATAATTTTCACTGATATTTACAAATTATTAACAATATTTACTAATTATCATTAACATTTACTAATTATTAATAAAATTGAATAATTATATCTTAATTATTATAATTTATTTAATAATTAATAATAAATAAAATAATTATTACACAGATTCCACTAATTATTATGAATATTTAATAATTATTAGCATTGAAGATATTTTATTACAATTTATTACAAACTATCATAATTTACTCATATTTAAAAATTACTAATAATATTTACTAATTGATACTAACATTTACTAATTATTACAAATATTGATTAATTAATTATTTATTATTACAAATTATTTAATGATTATTACTAGTTATTCTAATTATTACAACATTTTTACTAATAATTGTGAATTTTTAATAATTTTTAGTATTTTATATATTTTTTTACAAGGTATTACAAAATAATTTCTAATTATTACAAATATTTATTAAATTTTACTAATTTATATAATTATTTATTAATTATAACCAATCTTTTAATAAATATTACTAATTTTTAATCATTATTAGTATTTCATATATTTTTTACAACTTATTACAAATTATGATAATTTACTCATTTTTACAAATTATTAATAATATTTAGTAATTAATACTCATATTTACTAATTATTACTCATATTGACTAATTATAACAAATTATTTAATGATTATTTTTAATCATTTTATTTATTACTACTTTTTAGTAATTCTTATGAATTTTTAATAACTATTTCTTTTTTATATTATTTTATAAGGTATTATAATTTTTTTACTAATTATTAATTACCAAAATTTTAATAAATATAAATTATTTTTAATAGTTATTAGTATTTTATATATTATTTTAAAAATTATTAAATATTATCATAATTTACCAATATTTACTACTTATTACAAATATTTCCTAATTATTTATTATTTATTAAAAATAATTTAATGAATAATATCGTTTTTTAAGTAGTACTGCATTTTTACTAATTATTGTAAACTTTTAATAATTTATAGTATTTTTTATATTTTTTACAAGTAATTAATTTTTTTACTAATTATTTTATATATTTATTATCTAATGCTAATTATTTATTAATTACAAATAAAATTTTAATAAATATTATCAAAGCATTATAACTAATCTCAAACATGATAGAAGATGAAATACCATAAGATTGTTATTTTAATATCATTAATGAATGATATGTAACATTAAAATAATTAATACAATTAGTAATCATGAACATGTAGTTCAAATATTACATATATATCTTGATTTGTAATAATTTAAACATAAAAAATCATATAAACATGTCAATCAATTATATGGTGTCACCACTTTCAAATGATATTATGATAAATCTATAATTATTCACAACTCAAGATATATCTAAGATCAAATATGAAATTAAAATTTGAGGCTTAAACAAACATGTACCTTCTAATGATGAATTATTAAAAATAAATTCAAACAAGCGATTAATCTTGAAAAACATGGAAACTACCCTTCAAAACAATTTTCAAACCGTATTTTTATTGAAAATATATATTAAACTCAAATTAAACAAATATGAACACCCAAATAGGAAAATATCTTAAATCTAAAGGTTAAATATTGGGAAAAATACCTCAAATCAAGTGCAATCAACCAATGCAGAGTCAAAACTCATCATCTTTGATGGTGGACACCCAAATTGGGAAGAATAACCCTTCAGTAACCTTAAATACCAAATAAACCAAAAAACCAAGTAAATTTTTTGGGTTAGGGTTTGAATGAATAAATTTTTTTGATAGGGAAGGGGAAATCGTAAAGTAAAGGAAGTAGGAGAGAAGAGCATTCCGTGCCTAGGGGATCTGAACTTCAATCTTCAAGAAATTAGGTGTGACAAATGATTTTGGGGTGGGTTATTCATTGGGGGCACGACGGGATCTAACTGTGTAACACCCGAGATTTTTATGAGTAATATTTTGTTTTTATGTTATATATATATCATCAAAGGAATATTCCACTACACACTAGCTTGACTTACTTTACACTCAATCACGACCTTCCTCGATAGCTTGCGTTGTACGCAATACCGAGTTTCACTAAACAACGATATGCTATTAAAATATTATTAAAACTAGCCGTTATGAATAGTAATAACCAATTTTTGAAATTTTATAAATTTTATTTTTCAAAATGGACTTCATTTTTGGATTCGGAATATCGAAATTAGCCTAGGGTAAAATTTTGGTATTTTTCTAAAAACTTTCAATTTTTGATGAATAGTGAAACCACTAAGTGGTAGGTTAAAAACTGAATTTTGCATAAAACTTAATTTTACCGCTTCTGTGAATGGAATTTCGAAAATCCGATAGACACGGTTGATATCAGTAAGTAAAATGTCGTTCAATGAGATAAAAATAATTTTTGGTGAATAGTAACTTTTTACTTTTTTTACCGCGGTTAATAGTAAATAGGGTAACTAAGGGTAAATATGATATTACTATTACCCTAACACATGTCCTAATTCTATTGGATAAGTGTAATTCGACCAAAAACAACTTTACGAATATAATATGACCATTTAGGTCCACTTGGATTAGATTATGACATTTAATATTATTTTATTTAATGAATAGTTAAAATAGTTAAAATCAAATTTTAATAACTAAAACATTTTTAATACGGGTTTATAGATAAGATAAATTCGATTATAAATATTCATTAGAAAGCTAAAAAGATTTACTACATAATGATATTTTATTTATAATTTTTAGAATTTAAATAAATTAATTTATTTATGACACAATGATGATGCAATAATTATCTTATTTTTGAAATATTGACATAATTGATGTTATAAACACCAAAATAAATGTAATTTGAGACTTTTTATGAATTAAACTAATTTTCTAGGTTACTATGATATATTAGGGTTGATTTAATCAACTTGGTTCGAACATATAATTCTGTTATGACTTTCACAAAAATCATATATCAAATAGTGTCAAAATTGACACAAAATAGTTTTTAAATCAAGTATTATATTATTAATTGTTATTTTATTCCTAAAAATCTAAGGTTCGGCCAAATGACTTAGATGAGGATATATATATTAATAATAAAAAAATTGGGGTTCGTTTGGCATGTTATAGTAAGTGTATTAACCATATAGTGTAAGAAAACAAAAAAATACACGGTAAAAGTTAAATTATTTAACTTAGAGTTAAATCTAATTGATAAGGTTAAAATAATAACCTAAACTTGTCTAAATACTGTTGGTTGATAGGATTTCGACCCATCCCAACTTTAGCTTCGAAATAAGACCCTTTGGAACCATTATAAACCGATTTTGACTTTAATATAAAATAATATTTTGAGATATTCCTAAGGTGCCCCTCTCCTCCCTTATAAAAGGACACCTCCTCCCCCTCCTCACACCAATTTGAGCACTCAAGCTCGGAAAACCCCTGCCAAAATCCCTTCTACACTTCCCTAGAATAATCCTAGAGGTCCTGGTCTTCTTCAAAGACCAATCTTAGTTCCCTAAGTGGAGGATTCAAAGAGGCGTTTCAAAGAAGAGGTAATATCCATTACCGATCTTTTCAATTTATTTCTTCTTCAAACTTCTTCTTCTTTAGTTGTTTCATGACAAAGTAATAACATCAGTATTACTTACATACTTATATGTTATTATAAATATGAAACAACCCTAATTCACCTTCTATCCATCCTACGAAAAAATGAAATCACCGCGCGTGCGTACGTACGGAATACCGTCTCCACGCCGTGGTGTAATCTATTTTCCACCATCACCTTACAAGGATGGGAATAATGGTGTAATGAGTAACTATATATGATTATTATAAAGTGATATTGATATTGAAATAGTATAAATACACTTAAATACAATTCCACGATCATGGGAACAATATCATCGCTCGTGCGTACGTACGGAATACCGTCTCCACGATGTGATGCGACTCGTTCTACATGATCATCATTACATAGTAATTATATAAATGAATTGAATGAATAAATATGATATATGTTACACTAATACCATTCTGGATATAAGGTATCTATAACCTTAAAATAAGAATAAGAATTTCTTCGGCAAAACACGCATAAGAACAAAAGGCAATAAAGACCCGAGTAACAGGTAACAATGAAATATTACTAATAAGAAGCTAGGAATATGACCATATATGATATCATATCAATATTTATGATTCTAGAATAAGTCAATAACATTATTTAAACCATTATACAGGAGCTTCGGACACGTACAAAGAAAATCGGACCTAAGGTAAGGGAAATATCACAATCTCATTTTTATCCGAGATTGTTTATACTTTGGTATTTACTGGGGTGTATTTTATCATCCACATCCATGTTCCCTCAATATGTAATATTGTTTCCATCCAATTAAAATAGTTTAAATACAATTTTACCCTTCGGTGAGTTTTTAGTAAAGAATATGAAAGGAATCTTTTGTCGTTTTTCGTACGAGGTACTTTTTGACTATTCCGACAAAAGTACGAAGAATGTTTTTTTTAACTTATATGGAAAGAAATGATTTTTAAAACATTATTTCCAAGAATCTTCCTTTATAAGTTTTCAAGTTTATTTTTAATCAACTTCTTTTAGTTTATAATTGTATGACATGTTAAGAAAAGAAAAGTGTTTTTGAAGTAGAAAGGATATTTTCTTCAAGAATGGAGTTCAAATGTTTTATCAAAATTATTTCCCATCTAAGATAATATAGGGTTCTGTTTTTATCCCTATTATTACATTGATTTGATTATGTTTTGAGGAAATTATTTTTATGAAGTCATTTACCTTATATGATTTGTTTTATGATGTCATGATGTTTCAAGAATTCCATTTTTGGTACATGTGTTATGCGATGATGTATGATTTATGATTATGTGGCACACATAAGAAAGGATTCATTATAAGATGGGTGGGACCTATATCTCCATCCAATTCATTGGGTAAAGATTTATATCTCATGAGATAGACATGGATGGAACGGAAGGTTATTTCGGTTCAGTGATACAGGACTGAAACGAGGAGTGAACTCGGTTCAGAAATGGACATTGTCTGCTAAGATAGTCTTGGAAATGAGTCATGACTAACAAGAAATGATTTTCCATGATTATGTGTGCATGCCACAAAGTTTCAAGTTTTATGTTATGATTATGGGGATCTCATTTTCACTTCTATGATTTATTCCATGTTAAGATATTATGATCTCTTTTGCAGGTTATGATTTTCAAAAAGATATGATATGATTTTTATTTCCTTTATTTTCCCTTGCTGAGCATTTGAGCTCACCCTATTTTTTTTGTTTTCTTTCCCCAGGTCAGGAAGAAGTTTATTAAGTAGGATATGCCAAAAAGGGACTCTAGATATGATGAAATAAGTGGGAGGCAAAGTTGATTCTTTATGAACCAGTTGTTTATGTTTCCCAGTTTCTAAAGACGCTATAGCTATACGGTCCTTTCGTGGTTTTTGTTATATGTTGTAATAAGTATGCTTCAATTTTGAAGTATTAACAATGTATGTAAAGTATGGGTCGTTATAGTTGGTATCAGAGGGAGGGTATAGTCAACCTTTGGAAACTAGGATGTGAAAGCCTTAGTAAGAACCCTAAGGATAAGTCTAAGCATAGAACACAATCTTAGTGTTTTAGAAATGGCCATGAATAACCTAGTATAAGACCTTAAGCGTGAAAAATTTTATTCTTGATTATGTGGTTTTCCTATTATAATTAGTGTTGCTCACACTATTCTTCTTGGTTTTAGTCAATGGCTGGAACCCGAAGGAACCGTGTTAATGCGGAATGCGATGGGCAATGCAATGATTGTCCCCCTGAGCAACCAAACGATATGGGAGATGGAATGAAAAATCTTGTAGCCATGATCACACAACTTTCTCAATCTATGAATCATGTAGGATTTCCAAACGAGCAAAGGAAGGAGCAACATTCTGTTGAATCCTTCATGAGGCAGCGTCCACCTTCTTTCAGCGGGTCTACTGATCCATTAGTTGCTGAACAATGGATTAGTACTACTGAAAAGATATTTTCAGTTCTTCAATGTTCTGAACATGATAAAGTCATCCTAGTAGTGTATCGTTTGGAAGGAGATGCTGATCAATGGTGGAATCTTATTAAGAATACGAGGCAAAGGGATGAAATTGAGTCCATGGAATGAGACGAGTTCAAGAACTTATTTTTCAATAAGTACTTCCCTCGTATTCTCCGAACAAAGATGGAGAAAGAGTTTCTTGAACTAAAGCAAAAGGATGATGAATCTGTTGGTACCTATGAAGCAAATTTTACAAGACTTGCAAGGTACGCTTCTGGTATTATTATCCAACCTGGGAGTAAGATTGATCGATTCTTTAGTGGCTTAAAACCAAGTCTTCGAAGGGCGTTAGCCATAAGGGACTTCAATAGCTACGAGGAAATCGTTCGATGTGCTCTCAAAGTCGAGATAGAGATTGGAGTAACCCATCAGTCATATGGGTTTGATAAGAAGAGGAAAATGGAATTCAAAGGAAAATTTAAAGAGAACACTGAAAAGAAGATGAGCTTTCCCTTATGCTCAAAGTGTGGAAAGAAACATGGAGGGAGTTGTCTTAAAGGGACAATTAAATGTTTCAAATGTGGAAAGGAAGGTCATCGGGCATTTGAATGCCGCGATAATGGGAAGAAGATGTCTAATGATGCAAACAAAGGAAGGGATACACAAAATGAACCTACTAAACTTCAATGTTTCAAGTTCAAGGAGATGGGGAATTATGCCAATCAATGCCCAAATCCAAGGGTTGATGATGATGGTCAACGTCAACAAACTCTTAAGGCTAAAGACAAAGGAAAGTCACATGCAATTTCTATCAGCGATGTGGAGTACGATAACGATGTGGTGAAAGGTACACTTACCATCAATTCTAAAGTAGCAAATGTTTTATTTGATTCTGGATCCACCAACTCTTTTATTTCTGAATAATTTTATAAGGGTATCACCGTATTACCTCAACAATTATATGTTGAGTTAGCTGTGAAAACACCTAATGGCACATCAATCGCATCAAAAGTTTATAATTCTTCTCCAATTGACGTTTGTGGGAAAGTGCTTCCTACAAATCTTGTGATCCTTCCTTTAGTGGAATTCGATGTGATTCTTGGCATGGATTGGATTTCTTTATACGGAGCTCATATCAATTGACAAAGAAGGGAAGTCACATTTCATATTCCAGATCAATCTATGATCGTCTATCAATGTAAGGATGAACATAACCTTCCAGTGGAAATTTCTTCCATTTTATGGGTATTGATTCTACTAAATGAAGGTTATTTATCTCAAATGGTTGGTGAGAAACTCGCGATTAAGAATATGCCCATCGTACGGGAGTTTGATGATGTCTTTCTGGAGGAATTACCGGGTCTTCCACCAAATCGTGAAGTTGAGTTTTCAATAGAACTCGTACCAGGTGCTTTGCCTATTTCAAAGACACCTTATAGAATGGCCCCAATTGAGTTGCAGGAATTGAAGAAGCAACTCCAAGAGAATCTTGATAAGGGATTCATATGCCCTAGTGCGTCACCTTGGGGAGCACCTATTCTATTTGTTAAGAAGAAACATGGATCAATGAGACATTGCATTGATTATCGAGAACTTAACAAGATCACTATCAAGAACAAATATCCTCTCCCACGCATTGATGACTTATTTGACCAACTACGCGGAGCTCAATACTTTTCCAAGATTGATCTTCGTTCAGGGTATCATCAATTAAGGGTCAAAAGGGAGGATATACCAAAGACGGCTTTCCGTACAAGTTATGGACACTATGAATTTATAGTGATGCCATTTGGTCTTACTAATGCCCCTGCTATCTTCATGGATCTGATGAATAGAGTCTTTAGAGACTATCTTGATCAATTTGTGGTAGTATTTATAGACGATATTCTTGTCTATTCAAAGAGCAAGGAAGAACATGAAGATCACTTGAGAATTATATTGAAGACCCTGAGAAAGGAGAAGCTTTATGAAAAATTTACCAAGTGTGAATTTTGGCTTAAAAAAGTTGTATTTTTGGGTCACATAATCTCAAAAGAGGGGATATCCGTGGATCCAGCAAAAACAGAGGTTATCGAAAGATGGTCGAGACCAACAACAGTAACTGAGATCCGAAGTTTTCTTGGTTTGGCTGGATATTATCGACGTTTTGTGAAATATTTTTCACGATTATCTAATCCACTCACCAAGTTGACTCAGAAAGGAGTTAAGTTTGTCTGGATGGAGGAATGTGAAGAGAATTTCAAGGAGTTGAAAAGAAGGTTATCCAGTGCACCTGTGCTCACACTACCTTGTAGTGGAGAAAGGTTTGTGATCTACAGTGATGCATCCAAGAAGGGATTGGGGTGTGTTCTTATGCAAAATGATATGGTGATAGCTTATGCCTCACGACAGTTGAAAATCCATGAGCAAAATTACCCAACACATGATTTGGAGTTAGCTGCGGTAATCTTTGCATTAAAGATTTGGAGGCATTACCTTTATGGTGAAAGGTGTGATATTTATACTGATCATAAAAGTTTAAAGTATATTTTCACACAAAAGGAGCTGAATATGCGTCAAATAAGATGGTTGGAGCTGATTAAGGATTATGACTGCTCAATCCATTACCACCCTGGGAAAGCAAACAAGGTGGCAGATGCATTAAGTCGACAAGACCAAGCCAGTTTATCCATGATGAGGATCACAAAAGATCCAATATTTATGGATTTACAAAGGATGGATCTTGGAATTATAATGGAAGGGGAAAAATCTTATCTTTATCAAATGAATGTTCAACCATCTATACATGTGAAGATTAAAGCGGCACAGAAAGAAGATGTCGAGTTACAAAAGAAGGTGAGAAATGTTCCTGAATTCAACCTTGATTGTGATGGGATAATAAAGTTCAGGAATCGGGTTTGTGTTCCTCCCATCCCCGAATTAAAGAAGGAACTGCTGGATGAGGCTCATAGTTCTTCATTCTCTATTCATCCTGGAAGCACGAAGATGTATAGGGACCTGAAAGAGTACTTCTGGTGGGATGGCATGAAAAGAGATGTTGCTGAATATGTCTCTCGATGCTTGGTTTGTCAACAAGTTAAAGCTGAGAGACAGAAGTCTAAGGGGATGTTACAACCATTACCCATACCCGAATGGAAATGGGAAAACATTACTATGGACTTTGTCACAGGACTTCCTAAAACATCCAAAGGCAATAATGTTATCTGGGTCATAGTTGATCGTCTTACAAAGTCTGCACACTTCATTGCTATTAGAGAGGATTTCTCTCTGGATCAGCTTGCCAGGATATATGTAAAGAAAGTGGTAAGATTGCATGGAGTACCACTTTCTGTTATATCTGATCGGGATCCGAGATTTACCTCGAAGTTCTGGTGAAGTCTTCAGCATACTCTGGATACAGAGTTGAGTTTCAGCACTGCTTATCATCCTCAGACAGACGGTCAGTCTAAAAGAACAATTCAAACCCTAGAAGGTATATTGAGAGCTTGCTCTATGGATTTCAAAGGAGGTTGGGATCAACACCTACCTTCGGTGGAATTTTCTTATAATAATAGATTTCACTCCAGTATTCATATGGCTCCTTATGAAGCTCTCTATGGAAAGAAATACAGGACTCCAACTTGCTGGGATGAAGTTGGGGAAAGAAAGCTATTAGGACCTGATCTCATTGATGAAATGGCAGAAAAGGTAAGATCTATTCAACAACACATAAGAGCAGCTCAGAGTCGACAGAAAAGTTATGCCGACAACCGAAGAAAAGACCTAGAGTTTGAAGTGGGTGATAAAGCGTTCTTATGAATATCTCCCTGGAAGAGGGTTATGAGATTTGGGAAGAAGGGGAAGTTGGAAAGGTAGCTTACCGATTGGCGCTTCCACCAAATCTCTCTCAAGTTCATGATGTGTTCCATGTATCTCTCCTGAGAAAGTACATACCTGATCCTTCACATGTACTCAGCTCAGAAGTTGTACCGTTGGAGCAAGATCTTTCTTATGAAGAACAACCGATAGAGATTCTGGATGGTAGCGAAAAAGTCCTACGAAACAAGACCACTCGATTGGTGAAAGTTTTATGGAGGAACCACCAACTTGAAGAAGCTACATGGGAGCTTGAGGATATGATGAGGGAGAAGTATCCTCATCTGTTTGTTACAAAGTGACGAATTTTGAGGGCGAAATTCTTTTTAAGGGGGGTAGAATGTAACACCTGAGATTTTTATGAGTAATATTTTGTTTTTATGTTATATATATATCATCAAAGGAATCTTTCACTACACACTAGCCTGACTTACTTTACACGCAATCGCGACCTTCCTCGATAGCTTGCGTTGTACGCAATACCGAGTTTCACTAAACAACGATATGCTATTAAAATATTATTAAAACTAGCCGTTATGAATAGTAATAACAACTTTTTGAAATTTTAAAAATTTTATTTTTCAAAATGGACTTCATTTTTGGATTCGGAATATCGAAATTAGCCTAGGGTGAAATTTTGGTATTTTTCTGAAAACTTTCAATTTTTGATGAATAGTGAAACCACTAAGTGGTAGGTTAAAAACTGAATTTTGCATAAAACTTAATTTTACCGCTTCTGTGAATGGAATTTCGAAAATCCGACAGACACGGTTGATATCAGTAAGTAAAATGTGGTTCAATGAGATAAAAATAATTTTTGGTGAATAGTAACTTTTTACTTTTTTTTACTGCGGTTAATAGTAAATAGGGTAACTAAGGGTAAATATGATATTACTATTACCCTAACACATGTCCTAATTCTATTGGATAAGTGTAATTCGACCAAAATCAACTTTATGAATATAATATGACCATTTAGGTCCACTTGGATTAGATTATGCATTTAATATTATTTTATTTAATGAATAGTTAAAATAGTTGAAATCAAATTTTAATAACTAAAACATTTTTAATATGGGTTTATACATAAGATAAATTAGATTATAAATATTCATTAGAAAGCTAAAAATATTTCTACATAATGATATTTTATTTATAATTTTTAGAATTTAAATAAATTAATTTATTTATGACACAATGATGATGCAGTAATTATCTTATTAATGAAATATTGACATAATTGATGTTATAAACACCAAAATAAATGTAATTTGAGACTTTTTATGAATTACACTAATTTTATAGGTCACTATGATATATTAGGGTTTATTGAATCAACTTGGTTCGAACATATAATTCTGTTATGGCTTTCACAAAAATCATATATCAAATAGTGTCAAAATTGACACAAAATAGTTTTTAAATCAAGTATTATATTATTAATTGTTATTTTATTCCTAAAAATCTAAGGTTCGGCCAAATGACTTAGATAAGGATATATATATTAATAATAAACAATTTGGGGTTTGTTTGGCATGTTATAGTAAGTGTATTAACCATATAGTGTAAGAAAACAAAAAAATACACGGTAAAAGTTAAATTATTTAACTTAGAGTTAAATCTAATTGATAAGGTTAAAATAATAACCTAAACTTGTCTAAATCCTGTTGGTTGATAGGATTTCGACCCATCCCCACTTTAGCTTCGAAATAAGACCCTTTGGAACCATTATAAACCGATTTTGACTTTAATATAAAATAATATTTTGAGATATTCCTAAGGTGCCCCTCTCCACCCTTATAAAAGGACACCTCCTCCCCCTCCTCCTCACACCAATTTGAGCACTCAAGCTCAGACAAACCCTGCAAAAATCCCTTGTACACTTCCCTAGAATAATCCTAGAGGTCCTGGTCTTCTTCAAAGACCAATCTTAGTTCCCTAAGTGGAGGATTCAAAGAGGCGTTTCAAAGAAGAGGTAATATCCATTACCGATCTTTTCAATTTCTTTCTTCTTCAAACTTCTTCTTCTTTAGTTGTGTCATGACAAAGTAATAACATCAGTATTACTTACATACTGATATGTTATTATAAATATGAAACAACCCTAATTCACCTTCTATCCATCCTACGGAAAAATGAAATCACCGCGCGTGCGTACGTACGGAATACCGTCTCCACGCCGTGGTGTAATCTATTTTCCACCATCACCTTACAAGGATGGGTATAATGGTGTAATGAGTAACTATATATGATTATTATAAAGTGATATTGATAATGAAATAGTATAAATACACTTAAATACAATTCCACGATCATGGGAACAATATCATCGCTCGTGCGTACGTACGGAATACCGTCTCCACGATGTGATGCGACTCGTTCTACATGATCATCATTACATAGTAATTATATAAATGAATTTAATGAATAAATATGATATATGTTACACTAATACCATTATGGATATAAGGTATCTATAACCTTAAAAGAAGAATAAGAATTTATTCGGCAAAACACGCATAAGAACAAAAGGCAATAAAGACCCGAGTAACAGGTAACAATGAAATATTACTAATAAGAAGCTAAGAATAAGACAATATATGATATCATATCAATATGTATGATTCTGGAATAAGTCAATAACATTATTTAAACCATTATACAGGAGCTTCGGACACGTACAAAGCAAATCGGACCTAAGGTAAGGGAAATATCACAATCTGATTTTTATCCGAGATTGTTTATACTTTGGTATTTACTAGGGTGTATTTTATCATCCACATCCATGTTCCCTCAATATGTAATATTGTTTCCATCCACTTACAATAGTTTAAATCCAATTTTACCCTTCGGTGAGTTTTTAGTAAAGAATATGAAAGGAATCTTTTGTCGTTTTTCGTACGAGGTACTTTTTGACTATTCCGAAAAAAGTACGAAGAATGTTTTTTTTAACTTATATGGCAATAATGGATTTTTAAAACATTATTTCCAAGAATCTTACTTTATAATTTTTCAAGTTTATTTATATTCAACTTCTTTTAGTTTATAATTGTATGTCATGTTAAGAAAAGAAAAGTGTTTTTGAAGTAGAAAGGATATTTTCCTCAAGAATGGAGTTCAAATGTTTTATCAAAATTATTTCCCATCTAAGATAATATAGGGTTCTATTTTTATCCCTATTATTACATTGATTTGATTATGTTTTGAGGAAATTATTTTTATGAAGTCATTTACCTTATATAATTTGTTTTATAATGTCATGATGTTTCAAGAATTCCATTTTTGGTACATGTGTTATGCGATGATGTATGATTTATGATTATGTGGCACACATAAGAAAGGATTCATTATAAGATGGGTGGGACCTATATCTCCCTCCAATGCATTGGGTAAAGATTTATATCTCATGAGATAGACATGGCTGGAACGGAAGGTTATTTCGGTTCAGTGATACAGGACTGAAACGAGGAGTGAACTCGGTTCAGAAATGGACTTTGTCCGCTAAGATAGTATTGGAAATGAGTCATGACTAACAAGAAATGATTTTCCATGATTTTGTGTGCATGCCACAAAGTTTCAAGTTTTATGTTATGATTATGGGGATCTCATTTTCACTTCTATGATTTATTCCATGTTAAGATATTATGATCTCTTTTGCAGGTTATGATTTTCAAAAAGATATGATATGATTTTTATTTCCTTTATTTTCCCTTGCTGAGCATTTGAGCTCACCCTCTTTTGTATGTTTTCTTTCCCCAGGTCAGGAAGAAGGTTATTAAGTAGGATATGCCAAAAAGGGACTCTAGATATGATGAAATAAGTGGGAGGCAAAGTTGATGCTTTATGAACCAGTTGTTTATGTTTCCCAGTTTCTAAAGACACTATACCTATACGGTCCTTTCGTGGTTTTGTTATATATTGTAATAAGTATGCTTCAATTTTGAAGTATTAACAATGTATGTAAAGTATGGGTCATTATAAACTGTGTGAAGGGGAAAGTAAATTAGAGGATGAGGGGAGGAGAAAAGGGTTCATGTGATTTTTAATTATAGTTTATTTGTGATAGGAAAATTATCCTATTAGGATACTACCATGAATCTATACAATTTCCATCCACATTCATCTTTTAGTTCTGGTATAAAATAGATTTCAAAAAAATTTCGAAAAAAATCATTTCCCCATACAAAATCATCCTGTGGATTTCTTTTAAAAACATCCCATTTTCTAATAATTAAAACAATATGAAAAAACATTTATCCATGAGGCACAAGTTGTTAAATAATATAGGTTTTCATGCATCGATATCCATATTAGGTGGGAAAATAAGCATATCAAATAAACATGTAAATAATGTATTCAAAAAGAACCAGAGGGAAATCCATGACATGAGGCCATACACAACTAAGACACTCAAAGGAAATCTAGTCTGCATAAGTGAATCCTAAAGTTTAGGAACCTAGGTGCCACAATAGGGCTACCCACTCGAAACCATCTCATCAAAGGTACCCACCCTAGTGATGGATTACTCCACCAAGGTATACATATTTTTAGTTTTATCCCATGATCCATGGTTTTCAATGTGCTATTTACCATCATTTAGTTTTAAGAAAACTAATCCCACATTTCATAAAATATTTTGAAAGTCAAATCCAAAACATTTCCATGCATGAAAAATTGTTTTCAAATCAAATTATTCTTTAAATAAATCCATCGACCACATCATGTTCATCAAAATGATTTTAAATAAAAAAAAATTAGATTACATTTTCATATCCATCAAATAGAAAATTAAGCTCTCGTGTATTTCAAATAATCAATTTCATAAATCAAAACCAAAAGGAATCATAATAACATGAATCATGCCAAAGGATAGACCATAAGATAGAGATACTTAACTCACCAACAGATAAAAATTTTCACCTTTAAAAACAGTGATGGGTAACAAAGTGATTTGGTTCTCACAATCCTAGATCCAAGGTAAACATAATCAATTATCCATCTAAACTGTATATTTGGTTATCATACCCCATATAGGTTTGCACAACATGTATAAAATGAGATATCAATGGTAGATCTATAAATAAGAGAAGAAAAAAACCATAAAAACACACATACCTTAAAGAGATCCTTCTAGATCGATGGGAATTCACCATGGGACCAAAGGTATAACCTCCTATAGTTTCAAGGGGATGATATTTTGGGATTATGAGGAATTAATATGGGATTAAAGGTTAAATCTAGTGACAATATCAATGTAATTTTTTATTTTAAGAAGTTTGGATTGGGTCACATGGTTAGGCCACAAAATTAGGCAAACCATGCACTAACTATGTGGTTGACACTTTCCATTGAAAATTAAGTCACATGTCACCTAAGAATAGCCACAAAGTTAGGAAAATCATGTGAAATCTAGGTGATATCCTCTGGAATCAATCCATTCACCCACACAGTTTTCATGGACACTTTCATGGTTAGAAGAACCATTCTTAAATTGTGTAAATCACCTCTAGAACTAACATATCCATACTGAAAAGTTTATATACGGTTACTAATAATCATGAATAGACCATGTGACTATATTTTTTCCCCAAAAACTTCAAATTATCAACCCCCAAATCTCGAAATCCATTATAAACTCAAAGGAGATAAACCAATATCAAAATTAAACATACATATGACCCAGAGGGAATCACAACCTACAAGCGATAAGAAATATAATGTGTAGAATATAAATAGAAATTGACATCAACATAAATAAATGATTGGACTATATAAAAATGAGTTAATAAATAATATCTATACAATGTGACACCCCAAAGGTAATCCCAATAGATGATCAACGCACATGAGTACACCTGATTTTACAATTGACATATAAAAGAAATTATCATCTCCTCATTGAAAGGACGCTAGGTATGAGTCGCCATATATCCTCATGCACTAAGAACTCATGGGGATGTTATTCCAATAACAATTTACATTTATAAGCACCACCATGTGTCTTCAAGAATCTACTCCACACAAACATCTAAGGCTCCACGATAACTAAGACCACCTCCAAACTATGGGTCAACTTTAGAGACATAACATGTGTGGGAAAATTAATCAGTTAGGGATGAGTATAAATATACCCCATATAAAGATCCTAAATAAAAATTGAAGGGTAAAACAAAGAATCAACTTCAAATCCCCAGAATAAGAGTGTAATTGTATATAGAAAACCCAAATATTCATTACAAGTTAGAAACATAGGAAAATATGGAATTATTATATCACTATATATCACCTAAAATTAATTAAGAATCATAGTATTCAAGTATACAAGGTCACATTGGTGAGTGAAAGACTTGGTGTGTCTGAACTCTGTAGCTCAGCTACAAGTCACACCTCAAAGGTGATTGAGGGAAACAAAGAGAATCATCAAACCATCAAACTTTATATTATCCTCACCCATGAACTGAAGAAAACCAATAATATAATAGAATCCAAATAATCTAAATAATACAAAATTATATGATCCTCATATCACCACTTTGGAAACAAGGATTGGGTTTGCACCTTATCAGGGAAAAGTACATTTCCATATATTATCTCTATAGATGTATAACATCAGAAAGGAATATGAAGTACCCAAAGCACTTAAAAACCCCAGTGCACCCAAAATATATCATATATTTCATTCCAAAAATCCTTAGATATCAATAGTAATGGGGGACTCGTGCCTTGTGGGAAGACACTTCAGTTGAGGGAGTACTGACTCTTATGGGGGACCCGTACCCCGATGTGTGTAGTGTGTATTTTCTAAGAGGGTAACTAAATACATGAGTGGAGGACCTGTGATCCTCTATAAGGAACCTAAATTAAGAGTATTACCTACTCTAATATATATATGGATGACCCATTCCCTAGAGATATATATGCTTGAAGAGGGTTACAGATCCCATGTATTCTCTAGTCGCCCACCCATACACATCATCTTCTTTATGAATCTGTGAAAGTAAATATATCCAATAACTCAAATATAAACTCTATATTATTAAGATAATAATACAATAATTTTTTTATATGAAAAAATACTTATAATGGACTACTCATACATGAACAAAAAATCAATGGGTGGAAAGGTATAAAAGGTACTCGAAACTTCCCTATACATGACGTGTCCATAGAGGGTATGCGGCATGTGAGCCACTTGGGAAAGGTTGTTTGTGTACTATCATTTCTCAACTCATGTGAATCCAAAATACATGGTGTTTCCATATAAGTACATAATATTCATTTATTTTTGGAAACTCAAGCACGTGTTGTCACCAGATTTCATTTCATGTTCATAGTACACAACTTGTCTTCATAGTACATGGAATCTATATAGGATACATGATGTATGGTTATTATGTATTTAATAGGCATGTAAATCCTATAAATTATGATCTACCTTAACTAAGATACAAGACATATGGGTATTATGTGTCATATGGGAATGTATGTAGAGTACATTTCAAGATATACAATCCTGCATTACATGTTATGCGGCCCAAAGTCATATGATTCATGACATTTAAAATATCATGTCCACTTAGTTTGAGTCAAACGATATGTCACACAACACATATCTCAAATATACATGGCACATGGAATTAATTTCAATATGGAAAATATATTTGGAAACATATATGACATGTGATTGAAGACTACATGTCGTGTAGTCAAAAAATTCCTAAACCTATATAAAATTATACACCATATTATGTACTCCACTATCATATCCACATTTTACTGTGCCTACACTATTAGTAAAACCCAATGTCTTTACCACCTTATGTGAACTTAAAATTTCGTCTGTTAATTAATGTGGTTCCCTAAGTCTGAGAGTGAATCGTCATGTGGGGACGGAGATAAGGAATGTTGATATTGGTGTATAAAACAACCCAAAAGGGGCTCACAAGTATGTTCAATGAGGAACAAATAATTTAATATGGAAATGAAATCTTTCCTCATTTACCAAATCAAGATTCATGTGGAATTGATTATAAACATTCCATTAATAAAAAATTGATTTACCAACGAAAGAAAAATATTCACCAACATGATCAAATGATGTTAGATAAATAATCCATAGAAAATTATCAAATTAAAAAAAAATACTTTATTAACATGGCGGCTTCATCCCCATGTTAGTCCCATGATAAAATTATTTATTAACCAAATAATAATGCTCAGATAAATAAAATAAAATGAATGGAATTTAATATCAATTATTTATGCGATAGGAAAACAATACAATTTTATAACTTAATCAAATACTTGTTTTATAAATATTCAATTCCTAATCAGCAAAACTCATCCCATTTTTTTCTTAAAATTATTTATAAAATAAATAATATTTTTTACAATAAAAATTAATCAAATTATAAAAAATCAATCAATTATGCAACATGAGAAAAAAATTATTTTTAGGGAATAATAATATATTTTTAAATGAATTTTTCTCTTGTATAATCAAAATAAGTATCACATTTTATTATTTAATCATATTGGAAAACAATTTATAAAACAAATATATTCAAAATTTAAATAATTGTATTTAATTTCACAAAACATTGCCAAAGTAAATCTATTAAATCAATTTCTAACTTTTCTAATTTCTCATGAATTTATTTTTTTATAATAATCCTCAAAATATATCACCATCAATTATTAAATAGAAATATATTCCACACAAAATAATCCTTATTCCATGATCACATTATTTATAAAATAATTAAACATGTAAATACAAGAATGATTATTTTAGATAAGTTATTATTTTTATCAAAATTGAAATATTACCAAATATTATATTATACTATTATTTAATTCTTTTTACATGATCAAATTGAAAATAATTTAGAAAATTAGTTCATAGATATAGATGGATCGAATTCATGGGGAATGGGGTAAAGTAAAAAATAAAAAGATGTCCTACCTCATTGGATATTTTTAGATGCTTCAATAATTCTCTCTTTGTTATGTGCTTAATGTTATCATATTGCATGAATGTCATCGCCATGTAAATAATGTGTTCATTATTTTCATCTCCATCATTAACAACATGAATAACATGAACACTCTATCTTCATTGTGTGGAGAGGTATATATTGATTTCTCTAATACAAGGTTTTTTCTGAAGGAGATATCCCATAGGTCATTAAACCCACATAATAATTTTTAGCCATATCATATGGTATGATATAGGTATTTCATTGGATATAATATATGATATGGTAACTCTATATCCACCTTATGATTCATTGGATACATATTTTAATGCACTAATATGCATGAGATATCAAAATATAGTACATTAATATTGTTACCCATACTAGATATAATTATTATCTGTGTTTTATTTGATAGATCACATCACAGTTAGATCATATATGGGGTTACAAATAGTTTTTAATCACATATATAACTCATATATTTCATAACATATGAGTTAATGCATAGATGAATCAAGAGTGTCTAAATATTATATAAAAGGAGGTTATCACCATGAGATGGTGATGGTTCAAGCCCATCTAACATCCCATCGATCCTCCCAACTTTCAATATTTCATCATATTCTTCATTTTTATAAAAAAAATACCAACTTTTATTATAATCCTCTCTACCTTAAATAATATATAACCAAATACTATTATATCATGGCGAGAAAGTGATTCCCACTCAAGCGTCATGCAATTCAGCTAACCCATGGATGCACCACGGAGGAGGGATACCATTACAGTACCTATTGTAATCTTCATCAAGATCATTATATGAATATAGTTATTTCAATTCTATGGTTTAAAGAATATAATATATGTTTCTTTATTTATATTTTTTTATGGGTTTGGTCATCTCTCATGTCTGATCCTATAAATGAGTTTTTTATTCACTTTCACTTCTTAGATTAAGTGTTAATACATCCCTTTAAACCTAATAGTGGTATAAGAGATTTACCATGTGATTAGTTTATCAAGAACATATGTAAAATGAAGTATTCTTCATGCTATGAAAAACAGAGAACTATATTGTTTAAATGATTTGGTGTACATTATTAAATAAAACTAGCAAGGGAAAAGTGGAATCATGATTTATGGTAGGTTCCAAATCAATCTTACATGGGTCATATCACACATAAGAATAATTAAGGGTTAATTTCTTACAAATAATATTCTATTTGAGGTTAATTCTATACAAGGGTGCTTATCATAAGCAATAAAGGATTAATCTTATATAGGATGCATAATGTGCTTTCCATTCTTATATAGGCACCATGGAACTAAGTTATTATCATTAAAGTTAATATCATACCTAACATTGTGCTACTTAGATTATTCAAATGCACCCCCTTATTATAAGGCATTATTACTTGTGTTGTGTGAGGTTAGTACCGATTATTCTCATGCAAGATCGCCACACATTATCACTCTCCTTACAAAACACCTTGTGTGAGATTAATCTTATGAATGATTTTCTATATCACATAAATCTATTCATACAAAAGCATTGAGTTAATTTCATGTAGTGCTCATATTAATGTTATGAGAGGTTTTTTTAATCTCACATAATGAATTGTGCTATAGATTATGATAGGATGCATATGAATAGTTGAGTATTAATTCTATGAGGTCTATATCATAAGATGTATCTTCCCATGTAACTGGGATTACTTTATATATCCCATCTTAAGAACTTTATTCTTATATGGGATGGGGATTTTTTTCTTAAAATTCTATTATGAATAAAATTATATAATTTATAAATTTTTTATGATTTATGGAAAAAATGTAATGGGGTATTTATTAATTTATAAAGATGTTTATAAATCAATTAATTATATATATTTTTATAATTAATTAATTAAATGATTTTGAAAAATTTATTAAATAAATATTCCATAATAATAATTTTTAATATTAAAATACCTTTTTCATATTATATGGAAATACTTATAATTTATATATAAAGTTTTTATATAGTAATTATAAAGATTATTTATAAATTGTTTATAAATTAAAAAAAATGTATTTATTACTACGAATTGATCATAATAATTAATTTTAATTGTTCAAATTAAATGCATTATTTGAGATATTATTTAGAACACATAAAAAGAAGTTTTGATAATTGATTTGATCAAGGTTTAAATAATATTAAATATATGATTTTTTGATTATGTTACTTTTTTACATAATATATTTCAAATATAAAATATTTATATTTCATATAATATTACATATTTAAAATAAATTACATAGAATGAATATAATTAAAGAGTTCATATTTAGAATAAATATAAAAATTTTATATTTATTTAAATCATCAAATTTCTGTAAGGTTATCTAAAATTATAAAGTATTTATGATTATCTTTAATTTTTGAACTATTCATAGATTGTTCATCTCAAGTTTAAATATGTAAATTTTTAATTTATTTAGTTTAGTCCATTGTTTTATTATTCATATCTATGAATTATTTATACTATAAATATATGTGTATTATTTAGTTTAAATTATTAAACCATTTATAAATTGATATATATGCATCTAAGAAGCTACATGCTTAGTATGATACAAAAGTTAGTTTTCAATTACTTATGATTTATACATATTAGGTGTTATAGTTATGATAAAATTGTGATCCCTCTTGAGAAAAGTATCCTCGGGTGGAGAGAATTTGGGTTGGACTACTCACTGTCCTATAGGCTTATGTGTTGTCTAGAAAAGTGAGGCTTGACTATCTATTCCTCTAGGTTTACTCATGTAGAGATTGTTGATTTCATATAATTCCAATCATTTTCATTAAAGGGTTACATGTAACTTATGCATAAGAGGAATTTGGTTATACATGAATATAGTTGGATTTTAATTTGGGTTAGTAACACAACCTATGAGTTTTGTAAAGGGTTGCACATTAATGTGGTTTGGACATACTGATTAGGTGGAAATGATAGGATTCCAAACTAAATCAATAGAATCGTGCCTACATATAAAGGGAATAAATGAGATAATATGGTGAGATTAACCCCCCCCCCAAAAAAAAATAATAAGTGTTAGATTCCTTATGAATCAAACACTTACTGAGACCTAGATCATTTAGTATGAGTAACCCTAACCATTAGGTTCCCATGAATTATTATTTGTAAGGGAAAAAAGTGATGTGGTGACCCTAGCTATTAGTTTGCTTGTTCTTTATGTATTATTTGGATCATACTTATCTAGTAAACCCTGACCGTTAGTATAATAGAGGAATCAGGTTGAGATAATACATATAATGGATTGGAAAAAGTGTTGTCTACTCGAATATCCAAGAGTCATATATTATATTATTTACACGATTGTCTACATATATAGTCATGAATTATTTACATGATAACCGGTGTAATACAAAATGAAATATGGATCTTTTCCCAGTAATGGATATGATGATTTCAAAAGTGTTCATCATTTTAGTTGGAGAATATTTAATAAATGTACATATTAAATAAATATAAAACATGAAACTTATCTAAAAAAAGTTTTGTTATATATTAATTACATCACCATTATAAAACTTAACTTTTAGATTAATCCTACAAAGGAGAAACTTAATGTATGAAATTCATAAGACTGGTACTTGAGAAAACTTAATAATAATGAAATTATATGTATTAGAATAACTCCTCTAGAGTAACTAACCATTAAAGTTATTCAACACTTGGAATTTAGATTCTTATGAGAAGTATAAATGGATTCACTTGAGTTTTCAAAGGAATTAGATGTAAAATAAATAGGGGAACTTTTGTCTCTAATCACAAACTCAATATAATTGAGTATACTAATGACTTAACGAAACCAAAGATTTTCAATAAGGCTCATTATGGTTAAGTAATTTATTATATTTCCATTAATGTAAGTTTCTCAATAGTATTCATATATTCAAGAAATTTTGTACCCTATTTTATATATTTTTTTAGAATAGATGAAATGGTCATGTGATGTCCATATTCTAGTGCTTTATTGACAGTATAAGTGGGTAAATGTTTAAATCAGAAGAATAAAAGTTAGTTAGAGTGTCCAATACTATTTCTTCATAATATCATGTCAAGTTCATTAAAATCGAAAGTCATTTGGAAAGATATGTAATGATTTCATAGGATGGAATTATGAAAAATACCTAAACCGGTTTAGGAAATTTTATAGAATCTTTATGTTAGGTATCAGTGTTGTATCAGTGTTGTATCAGTGTTATATAAATTAATTATTTAGTTTTAAAAGGTAAGTGATACCAAGTGTATACTTGAAAAGTTTTATAAATATAAATGAGTTAATAATCAAGGGAAGAATTTATAGGGGTTATAGTTTTTATTTAAGGATTTTGAATATGTTTAAGGAGTTTAACATTAGTAATATTATTCCCAAGTCTCACCATTATTCCAAATATCCTAATTCATAGATTTTAATCACTAAAGAGTTTAGTGAGAGGGTTTTATAAGTTGGTCTCATAGATATGTGGAAATAATTACATAGATATATAATGAGTTTAAAAAACCCTTGAAAGTGAAGAAAACATAAGGCTGATCTGGCAGCTTATCATATATGATATATTAGATAGGTTCTTATGTATATTTTTCTTAAGTATTCTTAAATTAGTTTAATAATATAGAAAATATCATGTTATAAAAAATTAAATATCTACTTTATCATTATTTAATTTTAGTTTCATATATATATATTGATATATATACATATATATCATGAAGTGAAATGATAATTTACCTTTCAAAGTATGAGTTATCCCTAAATAATTTTTTTCCATGGAGTATTATAGGTTATAAATAAATATTAAAGTTATAATGGACATGATTCTTATATTAGGATACAAAATATTTTCATTATACAAAAAAATGGGTTTTGTGCACTTGATGACCCATGAAGTATACCACATGGAGTTTTACACTATATATTATTGGTATAATAGAGGTTCAAAGTTTTTATTTGGATTCCCAACTACCTGAGGTTAGAGAAATAACTAGAATGATAAATTTCATACTTCAAAACCATTTTTACGCAAGTCTCAAGGCTTAACTAATTAAGGGGTAGTTGGGTAGGGTGTTGAACATTTCATCACTTGGAGCTTAGCCAAGATGGGATTTTTTTTCTCTCATATAACAAGTATAATATTTGAGAAATCTATTGATATAGATTAGGTAATTTTATAGCCCTTTATAGATAGTATATATTCCATGTCTGTCTATTTAGGTAAGGGTCATGTAATGTGCTCATCCATAAAGGCAAATGAAATGTGATGTATTTATTGATCTAGTCAATCTATACTTATAGAATCAAGAAAGAATGAGTTGTATATAAGGTATTTACATAATTTGTGTCCCATGGTTACTCAATATTTTGGTAAAAGGTATTATATGAGAACAAAAGATTTAATATGAAATAACTAATGGACACAGATATATAGTTTCATGTGTTTGAGGGAGATCATTTCATATACCTTTATAGCTTGAGTATTACATAATATTTTCTATAGGATTCTATTTGCTTATATTTTTGGATCTGATGATTCATATTTTATGTAAATGATATAAAATTACCATGGGACACACTTTTGTGGTTTACTGAATGGGGATTGATTTTTGACTTAGATATATTCTCTAAAAGTGTTTTAGAGTTAATCAAAAAAGGAGTTTTAGATCAGGTTTTCACAAGGTATTGCATATAATGTGACACAAAGTGAAGTTGATCATATATTTACAAAAGTAGTTTTGAATATGATTTCAAAAATTTTAGTATATGATACAATATAATGTTAATTGGAAAAAAATTGATAAGGCTTTAGTACAAGTTGGATATTGAATGAGATATACCCTAAAGACTTAAACTCATATAATGAGTGATGACTTGTAGGGCATCATTAATTCCTATGGGTTAATAAACATTAGAATTTATAAAAACGGAAAAAAATAACTTTAATTACTAAGGTGAAGAATAATACATATGAATATCAATGTAAAGACCCCAAACATAGTATCCCATAGTTGGTGGTTGCTTTTTTAAATTGGTGCTAGATACAAGTGATCACATCCCAAAGGACTTAATACTTTACTAGTCATGGTAAATTAGATGCATACATGATTCCCATATTAAATTGTAGATATAAAAACATAACATAAGAAAAATTCTTACATCATTGATATCTTTTACAATATCCTACTTCATATCCCGGGGAAACAAAACAAAATAAGTGTGATATAAGATGATCACTAAGGGTTATGTAAAATAAAATATATCATGAGTAAATAAGGAATAATCAATATGTAAATTTAACTAACTGAAAACAATTTACATTTAATCAATAACTTGAGGATGAATATTAATATGGAAGTAATTAATGATAATCAAATAATTATATATAAATAATCACATAATCTTAAAACTTATCCATGGATGTCATAACTATTCAAATAATCACATGGACATCAATAACATATTTCATAATTATGGAATGAATAATTTAAAACATTATAATACTACCATCAATTCCTTGTGCCAATACAACATATGTAAATAGGTAAGGTGTATGTTAAATATCAAAACTAGTTTGTCTCATGAGACTTACTGATACATTGGGGGGATATAATGGGCCTCGAACATTAATTACTAAGTCCAATGCATTCCTCATATGTTTAATAATCAATTTAATTCATAAAAAATATGCCTCATCAATAAATATTCATATTGAGTAAATAATATGAAATATTTGGATTTCCCCAGTCAATCAAGTGAAAAAAACTGTATATAGAAACAATATATAGTTTAGTAAATAAGAATATACATGATGAAAAGAATATAGATATGTCTGATGAAACATTATCACAAGAAAGTGAATGTTTCAAAAGAAAGTTAATGACCATAAAACTAATCAATATATGATAAATGACCATTAATTCATTAAGAAAGTAGATTTATAGTAAAATAAAATCTTTAGGAGGATAGAAGAAAATGAAAGTGAAACATTTAAAATAAATTATCATTAAATAATTTTATTGGTAAAACCATTTAAAACTTTTATAATAATCTTAATATCATAAAATGGTTGTGGTGGTGGTAAATTTCTTTAACTCTGTATACATTAAAAGGAAACATTCCTTTTAACTTTTGTAAAGGAAGTTGAAAGTGAACCTTTTATAGGATAAAAAAGATATATAAAATAGTTGTAAAATAATTATAATAACATATAATTATATTTATGATAATTTATTTGTTATTTTATATTGGGTACAAAAAATTTATTGGAAGTAGAATAATTTTTTTTGAATGAGTTGGTAAAGATGACTACCACTTATTCGCTAGAATTCCTTTAGATTCCTTCTTAAGGACCATTGTAATGGAATTTTAAGATGACCATAACCTCTAATTAGTGTATAAGAAAGTTTAGAAGATAAATGGGTAGGGTAATGTCAAGCTTGATGGCTCAAATTGGCGTGAATAATTGAGGTAAAGGGGTGTCCTTTTTATAAGGGAGGGAAAGGACACACTTGGAATTTATAAAAAAGATTAAAATATAATAAATCAATTATCAAGAAAAATGATTCAAAATGGTCATAGATTTGAAGAAAAAGATTATAAGGTAAACATATACTCAGAAAATGAATTTTAGATAGGTTTTGGTTTCATTTTAAACCTTATCTTTTGGGTTAACCCCTTGGTTATCCAATTTTAATCATTATCGTTTCAATGAATTTTCAAATCTTAAAGAGTTAAAATTTTACTTATAAGGTAAAAATTGGGTCATAGATGAAAAAGGGATAAAATTTTAGACCATTTATCATCCTAATTTTCCATTTTAAATATTTTTATGTTTTTTAAATAATTTAATAAAATATTTTTATCATAAAATAATACTAATTTCATTTTAAGAACTGGTCTTATAATTTGACTTTGAAAACAACATGAAATCGATGAAATTATAATATAAACCTTTAAAACATATATAAGATGTTATTTTTATCTTAAAAATTCATAAAATACAATAATTATCCCAAATTCCATTACTATTAATATTTTTAAAATCATTTATTTAATTTTTCAATTAATTTAATAAATACTATATTGGTGTTGTGTAAGAATTTAACATAATTATTTAATTACTGAAAATTATAATTAAATTACTATGATAAAAAATTAATTTATCTTTAAAATAAATATTAATAACTTAACTTATCCTCTTTTTATCCTTAAGTAAAAATTTTAGAGATATTAAATTCAAGAGAGTGATATTTTGTATTTTTTTTTGTATTTATTCTTTCCTTAAATTAATATAAAGGTCATAATCAAAGAAAAATGGAAAAAAGTGTCCATATATCATATAATTGAATGCAAATGGAAGAACAAAACTCATATAATAGGATAAAGGAATGTTCTATTGAAATTTTAAAGCCTCGTCCTAATATTTAACCCTGTTTTACTCGTTTTACCCTTACTGAGGTGACAAATATACACTAACATTACTATTCATAATGAAAAAAATAAAAGGTACCAATTTACAAAATTTGAAAATAGTAATTCCAAATATGCTATCAATTTTTCAATATTCAATTTCAAAAAGTGGAAGAAATCAATTTTAATAAAAATGAGTAAAATGCATTGAAATTTTTTTTATAGAAAAAATGTACTTTAAGCATAAAAAATAACTTATATCCAAATAATGAATATTACCGATGAAATTAATTATATTATTCTAAAAAAATGGATCTTATTTCAATTCAATATAGAATCTAAAATATAATATAACTTTTAAATTACTTAAAGAAATGAAAATATTTGAAAAATCTATATTTTCTACTATTCAATAAAAAACAATTATTTTAGAAAAACCCAAAATTTCACTCTCTGTTAATTTTGATATGATTATTTAAAAAATTAATTTTATTTTATAAAATAAATGTTCTAAAATTTGAAAAAAATTAATTATATTATTTTCTCACAAAAATCAATAATAATCATTTATGAAGAAAACATATTTTGAAAAATAAAATTTATTTACTAAAGAATTGAGTTCTTATTTTCTAAGAATAAATCAACAAATTTGTATTGAGTAGGTCATATATATATATATATATATATATATATATATATTTCATAACATGGTTAATCCTATTCATACCCACTAATTCGATGACTAGGTTATAATGATCATATTTAAATAATAATATTCTATGGTTCATTTAAGTTCAATGTTGCATATGGTATACACTATCAAACATAGTGTTCTTTTAAAATATCATGGTGTCACATTCTACCCCATTTAATAAATTTCTCCCCCATTATTTTAATTTGTGCTCGGTAGTGTATTGTTTGACATTTCAAAATACCTTTTTTTAAAACCCACATTGTAAAAATGGTTAATAAAACTTCCATTTAAAAGAGGGAAAGGGAAATATGAAGGTCATCTAGAATAACCCATAACTAGGTTTAAAAATATGATAAAATTAGTGGGAATTTAATAAATGGACATGGAGGAAAGATAAATGTCCTAATAATGATGGAGAGTGATAGAGAACATTGATCATAAGAAATTGAATGATCATGATAAATTTGACAGCCATAAAACCATAAATCAATAAAGTGTGAAAAATGCCATCAAGTCGTACGATATAAATGTAATAGGATGAAATTTTTGTTTCAAGATCCTTTTCCTAGAGTTAGGAATTAATTTACCATATAGACTGAAAAATTAAGGAAATATACTTACTTGATAAGTATAATTTCACCCTTTAATCAATTTACACCAAAATATCATCTTTTTCTCTAAACTATGAGTATTCAAGATGATTTTTTTAGATAAAGCACTAATAAACCTCTAATGGATCACATAATCCAAAAAAGGATAACAATATTTTCCTCCTGTCTTTAAATATTAACTAAAATTGAAATGGTTACCATAAAGAAAGATAATATCCAAAATTAATAATCCTTCATATGAAGAAATAATAAATTTTAATTCAAAATTTTCACAATAACACCAAAGGATAGACTTAGATTATTCCACAAATAAATAACTATGAATCCCAATTAACCTTAATAACATCAACATTAAAGAATGATTTAACCTAAAAGGTGATATCAAACCTTTTAACTTATATCCCCAAAAATTTAATTGCATTATTCCCAATTTATATTTCATGTTAAAATACATGTTAAACCTAAAATTTGCATAAACCTCAACCAATGAAGCATCCCCAAAAATAAAATTAATCACCATGATAAATCACTATATAATCTTAAAATGTACTGAACTTCACACAAAAATATCATGAATCAAATTTAGATACTTACCTGAAAGGTAATCCTTAGCTTGAATATCACCTTATCAATGAATCACCTTTTAATCATCAATACTATATATATCCCACTATACAATATACCATAATTAAATTAACATCAAATCATATAATATCCTAAATGGTTATTTAAACCTTAATAGATTATTCTTCCTAAAACCCAATAAATGATTCAAGTCACCTCATAATACCATCACATAAAACCTCAAAAGGGTTGTCTATGATTTTTAACTTATGACCAACCTTAAATATATAATCCCATGATGGTATCCATAACTCTTAAGTTATCCTCACATGAAAACATATTTTCTTCCAAAAACTAAAACCATACATTTTACTCAAATAAAATCACATACTGTTTCCATAAATTTAAAAATGAAATAAAATCCATCAAAGATAACCTAAATAAGTTTATCATCAAATCATTAAACAATTAAAAATTCACTAATACTACCACATTTACTTCATCAATGTCAATAATCTCTTTATCCCAACTAAACATTATCATATTACCACCAAATCATTTTGCTTGTTTATCAGTATATTTCAACATATGTTTTCAAATCCTTAAATAAAATATACTATTGAACAATTCTTAGATATATCATGATTATTATATCCATAATATCATTGATATAATATTTCGTTAATGTAATTCTCAAATACTAATACATAAACACTTCAATACTTATACTTCAATGATTGTCATAACACATGTCCTTCCTTGGCCTATGAGTTAACCCTTTGATTATGGAATTTACATGGATAATTCTCATATTATCCATGCATAATACATTTAACTATAAATTACTCCTTGAGATGAACATAATATCCCTACATCAAACTCTTTATTTTCCTCAAAAATTCATTGATATATGCCCTTATTTTCCACACATAAAACATTTTCCTGATCTTTTAAGACATTCTCCAGGGTGTATCTTTCTATATTTCTGAAATGAAGAAAAATTATCTTTTTTTCCTCTATGGTCATCACTACACAATATCTCAGTAAACTATATTCTTCTCTTATTTGGTGAATCCAAGAGTTGGTTAAGGTGTAAGTTGTTAATCACATAATGTGATAACAAATTAGGCATAATCCCAATATATTTCACTCCAGTAATCATCCAATTTGTTTACTCATAATAACTAAATTATCTATTATATTTATTGTTAAAATGATTCCTCCTAGTTCCATCCATTTACTAAAACCAAAAAACATATTTTGAGAAACAATAATCATAGTGGGAAACCACATAATCATAAAAAATCATTTATAGGATATCTGAATCATGAAACCTTATTTTCAATATAGGAAATCCTAGGTTTAACATAGTTCATTAATTGTCATAATCTATACAAACCCTTCATAATGGTTCATAAAGAAAACTCTAAAACCCCCTAAAACCCCTAAAAGCCCTAAAAACCCAAAAAAAACACACCTAAAAACCCCTAAAAACGTGAATAAACCCCTAACCCCCCCCCCAAAACCATAGAAACAACAAAACAAAATATAAAATGACAAAAAAAAAATCTAAAAACATTAAAAACCTTTAAAAACCCAAAAAAACCATAAAAAACCCAAAAAAACCAAAAAAACTAAAAAAATCCTAAAAACCCTAAAAAACCCAAAAAACCCTGAAAAACCCTGAAAAACACTAAAAAATCTAAAAAACCTAAAAAACACTAAAAATCCTAAAAACCCTAAAAATATCATAAAACCCTAAAAAACTCCTAAAACCCTAAAACCCCTAAAAACACTAAAAACTCTAAAACCCCTAAAAATCACTAATATCCCTTTGCAACCCCTAAAAACCTTAAACACCAAAAAAATCTAAATAACCCTGTAAAACTTCAAAAGCCATAAAACCCCTCAAACAACCATTAAAACACCTAAAATCTCCACAAGACCATATAAAACACAAAAAACCCCTAAAAACCATTAAAAATCCTTAAAAATCTATAATAACCCTAAAAACCTTGAAAACCATGAAAAATCCAAAAATCCCCAAAACCCCAAAACTACTAAAAACCCTAAAAACACTAAAATAACCGAAAAACCCTAAAAAAACCTTAAAACCCCTAATAATCCCAATAAACTGTAAATACACAAAAAACCCAACAAAACCCAAAAAAAATCTAAAAACCCTAAAAACTCTAAAAACCCTAAAAACCATAAAAATCCTAAAAGATACCAAAAACCCTACAATAAATAGAAGACCCTAAAATACCCTATAAAACCCTAGAAAGATAAAAGACCCTAAATAACCCTACAAAACCCCTAAATTCCATAAAATCCCATAAACCCTGTAAAACTCTAAAATCCCTTAAAAACCCTAAAAACCTAAAAAAACTAAAAACCCTAAAAAAACTAAAAACCCTAAAAACCACTAAAACCCTAAAAACATTAAAAACAATAAAACCCATAAAAACCATAAAAAATCCTATAACCCTTAAAAATCTTGAAAAAATATTAAAAACCCCTAAAACCCTAAAAACCAAAAAAAACTAAAAACCCATAAAATGAAATGAAAAGACCCAAAAAACCCCTCAAACCCTTAAAAACTCTTAAAAACCTAAAAACCCAAAAAAAATTAAAAAACATTAAAAACCTAAAAACATGAAAAACCTAAAATATATAAAATCCCTAAAAACCATAAAAACCCTAAAACCCCTCAAAAAACCTAAAACCCCCCAAAAATCCTTAAAAACCTAAAAAATACTAAAAATCCTAAAAAAACCCAAAAACATCTTAAAACCCTAAAAGACCAAAGAAACCAAAAAAAACCCTAAAACCTTTAAAACCCCCTAAAAAAATAAGCTGGTTGGGGTTGGCTTAGTGGTACTGTGTATGATAGCCACTCCCCGACAATGAAACTAGTACAGGTTCGAGTCTCACCATGCATGAATTTAGCTGGGGACGAGTGGTGTGCGGGTGGTGAATGGGTCCTAGAATTAGTGTGGCATGGTAATCACCTATACCTCATTACCCACAACTCTTTTTTTATGAAAACCCCTAAAAACCTATGAAATCTCTCTAATTGATGGATGCTCCTACTCTCCCTCATGATGGACACTTATTTCCCCTTCATCATGCTTGACGATGATGATAACCTATACGTCTCTACCTCCCCCCTCTCTGGGGGAGGGGTCTCTGCTATGTCTTGGTGATGATCAAACATTCATCATGTTCTCGTCTCCGGATTTTTTGCCTTCATTTCCAAGGATTGAGCTTTTCCCTAAGGTTCTTGAGCTTTTTAAAGGTCACCCACAGATTCTGATTTTGATCCATGAGTTCAATGAAGCCTCCTCATTGCATCATTTGACATAGGTTGATCAATTTCCAAAATGTCACCCTCCGATATATGTTCTTGACAGGTTTGTTTTTGATCATTGGGATCTTTAGGACCGTGAGATGGTGGGTATTGTTGATAATGATCATATAATGATTCATTTTTCAATTGAGGAGGACCTTATTCTTGCTTGGTCCGCGACACCTCAAAGATGAAATGGTGCTTATTTCTCCCTCTTTCGGTGGATTTTTTATCTTCACCTAAACATCGACTCTCTGATGGTTGTGACTTGGGTTAGATTTCCTGAACTTCCCCTCCCTTTTCAAAATCTTCCTATCATCTCAATGTTAGGTAACTTGGTAGGAAGGTTCTTATTAATAGATAATAGGACTCGGGCCCTATGTCACCCTATTACTCTAAGGGATTTTGTTGAGATTTATTCTTCTAAGGAGCTGATTGAATTTATGTTGATTGTGGTTGGTGAGGAGATCTGATGGAAGCAATCGGTGGTCTTTGAGTTGTGGGTTGACTTTTTTTATTCATGTTGGAAACTTGGGAATCATGGTCAAGCTTTCAAGTGTAGTGAAAAGGAAAGTGGTGGTGTGAATCTAGCTCAGGTGGAGTCTGGTGAGGGAAATCGGGCCTTGGTGGAGGTGCAGGAGGTAGTAGTGCCGAAGTAACCCAAACTTTTGCCTCCCCAGCCAAAGGTTAGTGTATTTTTTGAGCATATGAAAACTAATTTGAAAGTTGGATGTGGTAAGGATATGAAAGAGGTAGATTCATGTGGCATGGTCCTGGTGTTTTCAAGGGATTTTAGTGGAAAGTAAAGGGCTAATAGAGAGGTTATGTACAATGATGCAAGTGTAACTTTGAGCAGAAAAAGCAGGCATGCTGAAAGTAGTGTTTTACAGGGGGAGATGAGTAGGGGGATGTGGATGAGCTGGGGGTGATGGTTGGGTCTGATCATAAATATATTTTGTCTAAGGGAACCCTGAAATAATCATTAAGTAGGGATGCAGTGGCCTTGAGAAAAAATAGTGGGCAAGTTGGTTGAAGTAAGTTTCCAGTTCTGGATGGTGTCTCTCTAAGTAATATGTTTGAGGGTATAGACTATGTCTATTTAGCTGGTGGAGATGATACACTAGGGGGTGGGGGTGGAAGCTGAGCTAGGGGACCTGGATGAGTAGAGGGAAGTGGCTCGGATTGGGCATGAACAGAATCTGGTTGAGAAGCAGGCATTGTGTTTTGATGTGGGTGACCCCTCTGTGCAAGTCCATGGGTGTGGTAGAAATGGGAGGGTTGGCTAGTGGGTTTCTCCTTTGGTTCAAAGTGAGTAAAAATTTGAATATTGTGTTAAAGATGTGGATGGGAACTCGCTACTTGGTATTTCTAGCACTACAGGTGGAGGTACGTCTCAGGACATGCAGCTGGCTGTGGTGGTGCATGAAGGTGCTTCTGCTGATGAGGCTCAGTGTGTGGTTCTACACGACATGGTTGTGGTGAAATGACTAAGTGTCTACATTGAGTATGAGGATAAAATTCTAGGGGAGATTTTTGATGAGGAGGACCGTGGGATAAATGCCAATATGGACCATTTCAAGAGGGATAAGGCCGCACTTGGGGATGCCACTTTGAAGGGGGACGATTCATGTGTTAAATACCTTGGATCCTTTGGACAAGTTGACCCCTACTAAAAAAGTGTGATAATAGGGTTGGTGATAAGGGGGCCTCAAGTGTGGCTAGTGAAAACATCTTATATGGGAAGGAAGCTCATGCTGACGGTTTCACCTCTTCCCCCCCCACCAAAAGGAGGCTGAAGTGGTATTATTATACTCTCCCTCGAACCATGACTACCCGGGACTCCTAAAATTAAACTAAATTGAAGGTCAAATTCAACAATATGGAGCGACCTCCATCCGCCTTAGAGAAAGAAAGACTCAGGGAGAAGTATCTGACACTCTTCAGATTTTAGGAGGATTTTGAGTCTGGATGGGAATCGATGGACATGGGGGCATACTCTGACTTCGGCTTTGCTGACACTGCTTTTGTCTATGGTGCGGATGGTGACTAACTTATTTAACATGTGTTCTTTTTGGTTCCTTGGGGTTTTTGTGTGTTCTAGTGGGTGTTAGGGGTTTTTTGGTGTGGGTCGTTTGACTCCTCCCCTCCCTTGTTTTCTTGTCTATTTTTTCTAATAAATTTTGGGGGGGCTAGGGATAGCCTAGTCTTATGCCTTCCATTCCCTAAAAACACTAAAAAAAATCCTAAACCCCCTCAAAAAACCCAAAACACCCTTAAAAAACCGAAAAACCTTAAAAAACACTAAAAACCCATAAAACCAAAAAAAAACTATAAAAAACCATAACAACACTAAAAAAACCTAAAACCCCCCTAAAAGCAAAAAAACCTCAAAACCCCTTAAAAGCCCTCAAAAAACTTAAAGACCCTAAAAACCCTAAAAAACCTTAAAGACCCTAAAAACCCTCGGGCTGAGTTCGTAAGGGGTTTTGGGTGTGGATTGATTGATCCCTCCCCTCCCTTGTTTGCAGTGTCTTTATCCTTTGTTTATAAATTTTGGGGGGGTTCCGGGAATAGCCTGGACCCGTGCCTTCTTTTCCTAAAAACCCTAAAAAACATTAAAAAACTTAAAAAATCCTAAAATGACCTAAATAAGACAAAAAACCCTAAAAATCCTTTTTAAACCCTAAAAACCCTAAAAACCCAAAACCCCAAAAAAACCCCAAAAAACCCAAAAATCACAAAAATACCTTAAAATCCTAAAACAACCTAAAAACCCAAAAAAATCTAAAAAATCCCTAAACACCCTAAAAATACCTAAAAACCCTAAACCCCTAAAAACCCAAAAAATCCGAAAGCCCCTAAGAAATCCTTAAAAAACAAAAAAAATCATAAAACCTAATAAAACCCTAAAAGACCCTAAAAATCATAAAAAAATCCAAAAACTCTAAAAAAACTTAAAACCCCTAAAAAATCATAATAAGAAAACCCTAATAAAAATATGTTGTCGCTCTCTCTTGGGATATCCCTCTCAACTCCATGATCTCCAGCTCTTGGAGTCCTCCGTGGTGGATTCATGCTCAAGATTTTTGTTGTGGATGGGTTCTTGCGGTCTTCTTATGTAGTGTCGTGCTTGTGGGAGATGAGGCGGATAATTGGAGGTGAAGGGCTCTAGCGGATGTGTTCAGGAAAGGGCGGTGATAGCTTGGCCTGGATCTTGTGGTGTCATGGCTCAACTTCGGCAGATCTGGGTCCCTCTCTTCCATGAGTGTCGTCTTGCTGGTGGTGGCATCTTCT
This sequence comes from Viscum album, assembly GCA_963277665.1. Lineage (NCBI taxonomy): Eukaryota > Viridiplantae > Streptophyta > Magnoliopsida > Santalales > Viscaceae > Viscum > Viscum album. The sequence continues at coordinate 671,511,129 of OY728161.1, read as the reverse complement.
TTTTCATGGAAGCGTCTTCGATTGACTCACCAGGCACTGGGACTCCTCGTCAGTGGGGCTCCCTTTTCTCGGTGGTGAGGTCAGATCTGGTGAACAGGCGGCGTCATAGCGTCTTGCGCTTCTCGGATTCAGGCGTCTTGTGATAAGTCACGGCGAGGCGAGGTCTTGCGGCAATGATCTTTGGATGGGTTGATCTTGGTGTCTTCTTCGTCTTTTTGATATATTTTGTCATATGGTGTTTGTTTCTGTTATGGGGGCTTTTGGATCTGCTCAGAGGCTGCAGGAGGCGCATATGAGATCGGCTTAGAATCAGTTTGTGCATAATTTTCAGGTTCATATTTCTTAGTTTTTTGGATCTGTTTCATGCTATTTATGAAGGGTTTGTTAAGTTGTGTTGTGTTATGGATTCTATATTGTACTGTGTCCTTCTGTGTTATGGATGGTTTGGTTGTGAATCATTAAGGGTGCTGGATTTTGGTAATTTTGAGTAACACTGGAAGTTGTCTTGCCTTTGGGTGTTTCGAATGGGTTATTCTTCTGAATGTGCTACTAGGTGTGAAATAATAGAATTTGGATGGATAATAGGTGATGGTTGCTAGAATTTTAGTTGTTGGGTGATGGATGCTACTTGGCTGGGATGTGGTGAAAGATGTTAGTGCTTGGTGATGGTTGTTGCTTCGCTGTGAGGTGACAAAGGTGAGACTTATGACTTTGACATTGGTGATTATGTGATGATGGCAGAGCATATGATTGGAAAGGATGTTATGGATGATGAAAGTGGTGTTGCGGGATGCTGGTTGCTGTTTGGCCTGGAGATGCTATTGGAGTTGTTTCTGATTTTCTTCTTTTTATGGTTTTGTGTGTCTTTTGGGTTTTTTGGGGACTTTTGGGTTTTGTGGGGATGAACAGGGTTTTTGGGTGTGGGTTGATTGACCCCTACCCTCCCCTCCCTTGTCTACTTTTTATTTTTTTAATAAATTTTGGGGGACCAGGAATAGCCTGGCATCGCACCTTCCTTGCCCTAAAAAATCCTAAAAAACCTAAAACACACTAAAACCCCCTAAAATTCCTAAAAACTCTAAGAAACACTAAAAAATCCCAAAACCCCCTAAAAATCCTTAAAAAACCCAAAAAATCCCTAAAAACTCTAAATACCCTAAAAACCCTGAAAATATAAAAAACCCTAAAAACCCTAAAACCCCTAAAAACTCTAAAAAACCACTAAAATAATAAAACATCTAAAAAATCCAAAAAACACTAAAAAACCCAAGAAAAATTAAAACTCCCTTAAAAACCCTAAAAACCATAAAACCCCTAAAACCCCTAAAAACCCCTAAAACCATAAAACCCCTTAAAACACTAGAAACCCTAAAAATCCTAAAAACCTTTAAAACCCCTAAAAACCCTAAAACCCCTAAAAACCCCTATATCAAAGCTGGAAAGGACTCTTTTGTACCCTCACATATTTTTTATGCCGATGATATCCTTCTCTTTGGGAAGGCTAATATGCGAACTATATCTTCTATCCAGAAATTCTTTAATCATTATGAAGATGTCTCTGGAAAAGAAATCAGTTTGAGTAAATCATCTATTGTCTTTGGGAAAGGGAGCTCCTCTGTGAGGAAAAACAGAATCATTAGATGTCTTAGTGTCAAAAAAGGATCTCTGTCATTCAATTAACTTGGGGTTCCCCTCTTTTGGGGAAAGGTAAAGTGTTGGCACCTGGAAAGCATCTCTGTTAATATCACAAAGCAGCTGGCTAAATGGAAGGGAAAGTCCATGTCCCAAGCAGGCAGAGTATCCCTTATCAATTTTGTCATCACCTCAATGTTTGTATGATGGCCAGTAAGTCTGATCAAGTCTCTTCAATCCAAGATTCGGAACTTTTCATGGACAGGATGCATTAATGAAAAGAAATTGGTAACTGTTGCATGGAAAGAATGCACAAAACCCATTGAAATGGGTGGTCTTGGAATTAAATATCTCATGGTTTTTAATGAGGCCTTGTTGGCCAAATTCACCTGGAACCTCTTCATACACAAGGAAGGTGAGATGTATTTTCTTAAAGAAAGATTTACTGCTCACTTGTGCAATAGTTATACTGGGTACATGCTCTCCTATGTCTGGACAAAAATTAAATCCTTATACCAGGACATTATCTCTCAGTCTATTTTGGATGCTTCAAGACACTCCAATCTGAATTGTTGGTTCACTCCGTGGCTCAATCTTCCACTACATGAAATCATGTAGGTACCTCAGGGTCTGCAGCACATGTCTATAAATGATCTCAATGCCAGGATGATGGAGCTGTATGGTTTTCTACCACCACACATCATCTCCCAGATTCATCATTACAACTACATTGATTCTGATACTCTCATATGGAAGCCAAATCTGATTGGTCAGCTCACTACAAGGGAGTTCTACAAGCACAAATTCCGGAAAGTCCTAGACCCCCCCCCCCTCATGGCTTTTGAAATACAAGTTCCAATTCATTCCACCTAGACACTTCCTTCTTCTTTGGAAGCTTTGGAGAAATAGGCTACCTATGCCTGATCAGCTGTAAAAATCCAGATGACAGATTGTTTCAGCATGCAACATATGTTTTCAAGGTTTTGAAAGCATACAACACCTATTTCTTGAGTGAAATCTTGCGCATATACTATGTAATTACATGCAATATGTATTTGGTCTATGTTTACCCCCTGTAACCTTTTCCCAAAGGCTACTCTTTATTATAGATTTCAGCTGCAGTGAGCCGCTTCACAATCTCCTTCTTGCTGCATCTGTAGCAATTGTAGCCTTCCTATGGGCTGCGAGAAATTCTGCTTTGTTTAGAAATAAATTATGCTCCACACATGAGGGTATTATTGCCATGCACAGTGCTGTTCGAATGGCTGGGTGTATTCAATTAGGTACGATGAACAACTACTTCAATGATCTTGTTACACTCCGTACTCTTGGTGTTCCTGGCAGGTGCAAAAAACCAATGTTGATGAATTGCATTAGATGGATTCCACTAATCCCATCATGGATCAAAGTTAATGTTGATGGTGTGGCAGCAGGCTCACCAGGCCCTTCAGGTTATGGTGGTGTTTTCCATACTTATCGAGGTTTTATCAAGGGCATTTTCTATCATTTAATTGGGAATGGATGCGCCTATGAGGAAGAGATTTGGGCTATTATCAAGGCTGTTCATTTTGCAAATCAATTTGGGTGGATGCATCTATGGATCAAATCTGATTCTATACTTGTGGTGGAGTCTCTCCATCAAAACTCAAGGAAGGTTCCATGGAGGCTCCTACCTCAATGGATTGAATTCCTTATCTTATCCAAGAACATGAGTCTCAAGATCACTCATGCATATAGGGAGGTCAATATGGTGGCTGATGTTCTTTCCAAGATGTCTATTGAAGAATGTTGCTCACGGTGGTCATTCATTGATTCTTCTTTTTGCACGTATCATGTAGACTCTGATATGAAGGGCACTACCCACACCCGAATGTACAAGTCCCCCCTGTAATGTTTTGTACTTTTACTTTTTTATAAATTGAGGCTCCAAGCTCTCCGCTTGGCCCACACCTTCTTTTCCCTAAAAACCCCTAAAACCACTAAAAAAACTAAAAGCCTTAAAAAATTATAAAACCCTAAAAAATCCTAAAACCATAGAAACCCATAAAAGACCCCAAAAACCCTAAACCCCTAAAAGATCATAAAAAACCAAAAGACTAAAAATTTATAAAAAACCTAAAAGACACTAAAACCCTAAAAGCACTTAAAAGACCATAAAATATTCTAAATGACTCTAAAAACCCTATAAAACCTAAATGACCCAAGAAAAACTAAAAAACCTACAAGAAAATAATAAATCTAAAAATATTAAAGGACACTAAAAACCCCTATAAACCCTAAAAAACCATAAAGGAACCTAAAAAACCTGAAATACCCAGAAAACCATAAAAACCCTAAAAGACAATAAATAACCCTAGAAAACATTAAAGGACCCTAAAAACCCTAAAGAAACCTAAAAACCCTAAAGGAACCTAAAAACCCCAAAGGACCCTTAAAACCCTAAAAACCCATAAAGGAACCAAAAAAACTAAAAAACCTAAAAGAATCCAAAAAACCTGAAAGGACCCAAAAAACACCAAAAAACCATAAAAGACCATAAAAACCCTAAACGACCCTAAAAAACCCAAAAAACAAAACCCCCTAAAAACCCTAAAAGACCCTGAAAATCCTAAAAGACCTAAAAATACTAAAAACCTTAAAAAGACACTAAAACAACATAAAAAACCTAAAAACCCTAAAAAACATAAATGATCCTAAAAAATCATAAAAAATTTTAAAAGAACATAAAAAAACCTAAAAAACACTAAAAACCACCAAAAATACTAAAAAATCCTAAAAAAAGAAAAAACCCATAAAAACCATAAACCCTTAAAAACCCTTACAAACTTAAAATCCCTAAAAAACTCTAAAACCTTAAAAACACCTCCCCCTGCCAAAAAACCCCTAAAAACCCCAAAAAATTCTAAAAACCCTAAAGGACCCTAAAAACCTTAAATAACCATACAAAAACCTAAAAACCCACTAAAAGATCCTAAAACCCTAAAACCCTAAAATCCCAAAAAGACCCTAAAAAACCTAAAAACCTAAAAACCCCAAAAAACCTTAAAACCCCTAAAAACCTAAAAGTCACTAAAACCCTAAAAAATCCTAACAGACCCAAAAATTCTAAAAAACCCTAAAACCCTAATAAAGATTAACAGAAACCAAAAAATCGTAACAATCCTAAAAACCCTGAAGACCCAAAAAACCCTAGAAACCCTAAAAACCCTAGAAACCCTAAAAACCCTAAAAACCACTAACAAAACCATAAAAAAGGGAAACTTTGCACTTAAAATTGATATCTCCAAGGATTTTTACCCTGTTAAGTGGAGCTTCATCTCCCAGGTCCTCTCCATGTATGGATTCTCGAACAGCTTTATCAGGATGGTTATGTCCATACTAAGCAGTGTCTGGGTTTTTTTCCTTCTTAATGGATCTCCGAAGGGGTTCTTTCCATGTTCCTGTGGGGTCAGATAGGGTGACCCACTTTCAGGAATCCTCTTTGTGATTGCAGAAGACTACTCGAACAGGTGCCTCATTGATCTTGGACAAGCTGGTCTCTTCTATCCTATCTGGGTAGGGAGGGATCTCCATGTGCCATCCCATTTGTTTTAGCAAGTTGACAAATGGACTGTGGATTCCATCCGCATGATCTTCTGGCATTATGAAAATGTGGCAGGGTAATCCATTAGTTGGAGAAATTCTTTGATTGTTTTTGGGGAGGGGATCCCAAAACTCTGCCAAATCTCCATTGCAAGGTCCCTTGGTGTCAAGAGAGGGTCACTTCCTTTTGACTACCTGGGTGTTCCCATTTTTTGGGGATGAGTCAAACGCTGTCATCTTGAGTCCATTGCTTCCAGAATTACTCAAAAACTGATGAAATGGAAATGGAAATGTCTTTCGCAAGCTAGAAGGGTTTTTCTTATCAATTCGGTTATCACTTATATATTCACTTATGCTTTCTATATCTATAGATGGCTAGTTAACCTTCTTAAGGACCTACAAGCAAAGATCATGAATTTTTCCTGGACGGGGTGTATAGGCGAAAGGAAATTGATTATGGTGGCATAGAAAGATTTCACCAAACCAATCGAGCTGGTAGGGCTTGGTATCAAAGACCTCAGATGATATAATGATGCTCTTCTTGATAAATTTACTTGGGGGCTGCTTAATCCTAGGGGTGGGGCCTGGGTTTCACTCGAGAAAGGTTTGTGCTTAAACTCTGTGATGAATATGCAGGATACTTCCCCTCTTCTATTTGGCTGGAAATTCATGAGTCATATAAGGATATTGTTTCTCACTCACTATGGATTATCTCAAAGCACTCGGAGTTGAATGCTTGGTCCACTCCATGGCTTGATAGGCCCCAAAAGGAATGCATGATTCCCCCTGCTGACCTTAAGAGCCTATCCATAACGGTGTTTATTCCTCAGCTGGAAGAGTTTGGGGACCTTCTCCCAGCTAAAGGTCTTCTTTAAATCCAACACTATGCCTTTGTAGACTTTGACATCTTGATCTGGAAACCCAACTTGGTTGGATGACTAAATGCAAAGGATTATTATCGGTACAACTATGCTGGGGGATCCCCTCCCCCGGCCTGGCTCTCCAAATTTAAGAGGAATTTCATCCCTCCATCCAGCCATCTCCTCCTTTGGAAAATTTGGAAGAACTGACTGCCAATGTAGTACCAGTTGCAGAAAACTAGGCATAGTCTTGCCTCTGTATTTATCCTCTTCCTTGGCATGGAAAAAAGTACTCAGCACACCTTCCTTCAATGCAGATTTAGTGCAGAACTTTGGGGCTACTTATAGCAGATATTTAGGATCCTAGCCTGCCTGGAAAAGACTCTTTTCAGGCTCCTGGGTGACCTGTCCAATTGGGATTACAGTGAGCAGGTCCGCAACCTCCTGATGGTCACTGTTGCAACCACTATTTACTATATTTGGACCACTCGGAATGTGGTTCCCTTCAATAAGAAACAGATCTCCGTTCATGGTGGGGTGGTGGTGATCCACAGGGCTGTCTATGCAGCTTCCTGCATTCAGACATGCTCTATGGTGAACGATGTTAGTGAGCTCATCATTCTTTGGCTGCTTGGCATCTCTGGTAGGGCCAAGAATCCAATGGTCACCAAGTTTATTCGATGGATCCCTCCACTCCCCTCTTGGATTAAGGTTAACGTGGATGGCATAGCCCTGGGTGCGCCAGGCCCTACTGGGTGTGGTGGAGTTTTTCACACCTATCGGGGCTTCATCAAAGGACGCTTCCAGCACTTCATTGGTGATGGGTGTGCCCTTGAAGCTGAACTGTGGGCCATGATTAAGGCAATTGAGTACGCTGTCAGTTTTGGTTGGAGCTTCCCGTGGATTGAATCTGACTCCATGCTTGCCGTGAATGATCTTAATAACAGATCTAGGTGTGTTCCCTAGAGGGTCCTCAGCCAATGGATGGAATATCTCACCACGTGTCAAAGACTGAATCTCACTGTGAAAAACACAAACCGGGAAGCGAATGCGGTAGCGGATTCCCTTTCCAAGCAGGCCATTGTGGAGAGGTTCTCTTTGTGGTCCTTCGTTGCCACGCCCTCCTACTCTTTGTTTGTGGACTCTGACTTAAGGGGCGAGACACACACCCGTCTATGTACCCCCCCCCCCCTTGTAGCCCTCTGTTTGCTTTTTTCTTTTTAGTATAATATTTGGAGAACCAGGCCTGCCTGGTCCCGCACCATCCTTTCCCTAAACCCCTAAAAAAACCCTAAAAACCTGAAAAACCCCTAAACACTGAGAAACCCAAAACAACCCTACCCCCCTAAAAACCATAAAAAACATAATAATCTCTAAAAACCCTAAACACCCCAAAAACCCTAAAAACCCTAAAAACCCTCAAAAACAATAAAAAAATCCTAGAATCCTAAAAAACCCTAAAAATCTTAAAAACCCCTAAAAAAAATCCAAAAACCATAAAAACCCTAAAAACCCCTAAAACCCCTAAAAACCCTAAAAAACACTAAAACCCCTAAAAACCATAAAAAACCAAAAAACCCCAAATATCCATGAAAACTCTAAAGCTACTAAAAGCCCATAAAAACCCAAAATTACCCTAAAAACCTAAAAACCCTAAAACCCCAAAAGAATCTAAATCACTAAAAATTCTAAAACTCCTATAAAACCCTAATAAATCCTTAAAAACCTAAAAATCCTAAAAACACTCAAATGCCCTAAAAACCATAAAAAACCTAAAAACCTAAAAACCCTCATAAAACACTAAAAACAATAAAAAAACCTCAAAACCATAAAAACCCAAAACCATAAAAATCATAAAAAACTCAAAAAATACCCACAAACCCTTAAAAACCCCTAAAACCCATAATGAACCCTAAGAACCCTAAAAACACTAAAAACCCAAAAAAACCATTGAATACCTAAAAAACCCTAAAAAACCTAGAAACCCTAAAAACACAAAAAGCCCTAAAAATCCAAACAAATCCTTAGAAACCCCTAAAAACCCTAGAAAAAACTAAAACTAATAAAAACCATACAACCTAAAAACCATAAAAACCCAAAAAACCCAAAAAATAATAAAACAAATTAAAACCCCTAACAAAACCAAAAAAACACTAACCCTAATAAAATAAAAAAACCCCCAAAACACAAAAAAAACCATATAATAGCAAAAATTCCTAAAAAATATAAAAACCACTAAGACCCCAAAAATCAAAAAATGCTAAAAAAAACTAAAACCACCAAAAAACATTAAAATACCCCGAAAACCCATAAAAACTTGAAAAATACTAAACACAAAAACCTATGAATTAATCACTAAACCATAAACCCTAAACCCAAAACCCAAAACCCTACATCCTACACCCAATACACAAAACCTAAAACCTTACACCTTAAACCAGATACCCTAAACCCCAAACCCCAAACCCTAAACCAAACACACTAAACACTAAAACGTACACCATAAAATATAATCTAACACCCTAAACCTTATACCCCACACCCTAAAACCTAAACACTATACTCAAAACACTATACCCAAAACCCCATACCCAACTCCCCAAACACTAAACCCAACAACCTAAACCCTAAACCCTACTCCCTAAACAATAAACCACACACCATAAACCCTATACCATACACACAAAACCCTAAACCATATACCATAAACCATAAACCCTAAACCCTATATCCAAACCCTAACCATAAACCCTAAACCCCAAACAATATACAGTACACCGTAAACCTTAAACCATACACCCTAAACCTTATGCCTCATACCCTAAACCCTACACCCTACTACCTAAAAATTATACCCTCCACCATAAACCCTTAATCCTACAACCTAAAGCATATATGCTACACCATAAACCATAAAACCTACACCCAAAACTCTACACCCAAAACCCAAAACTCTAAAACCTAAAACAAAAACCCCATACCCTAAACCTTGAACCCTAAATGCTAAACCCCAACCTTAAATCCTAAACCCTAAAATCTAAACCCTAAACTCTAAACCCTAAACTCTAAACCCTAAACCCTAGACCCTAAACCCTAAACCCTAAACCCAAAACCCTAACCATAAACACTAAATCGTAAACATTAAAAAACAAAACCTAAACCATAACCCTAAAACCTAAACCTAAAACCCTAAATCCTAAACCCTAAACCCTAAATCCTAAGCCCTAAAACCTAAACTCAAAACCCTGTATGCTAAATAGTATAACATACACCATAAACCCTAAACCCAACTCCCTAAATCCTAAACCCAACACAATAAATCCAATACCCCAAACCCTAAACCCCATACCGTAAACCATAGATCCTAAACCCCAAACCCTACACCGTAAAACCTAAAACCTAAACTCTAAACCCGATACACTAAACCATAAACCATAAACTGTGAACCCTAAACCCTGAACCCTATACCCTAAACCCTAAACCCTAACCATATACCCCAAACCCTAAACCCGAAACCCGAAACCCCAAAACCTAAACCCTACACCCTAAACCCCACACCCTAAACCCTAAACCCTAAACCTGAAACCCTAAACCATAAAACCAAACCCTAAACCCTAAACCTCGAACCCTAAACCCTGAACCCTCAACCTTGATCTTTAAACCTTAAACCCTAAACCCAAAACCCAAAAAACCAAAACCTTAAACCTTAAACCCTAAACCCTAAACACTAATCCCTAAACACAAACCCTAAAACCTAAACCTTAAACACTAAACCCTCAACCCTAAACCCTACACCCTAAACTGTATACCCTCCACACTAAAACATAATCTCTAAACCCTAAACCCCATACGTTGCACCCAAAATATTACAACCTAAACCCTCTACCCTCAACCCAAAACCTTAAACACTACACCTGAAACCATATACCCTATAGTCTAGTCCCTAATCCCTACACCCTAAACTCAAAACTCTAAACCTTATTCCTAAACCCTAAACACTAAACCCTATACCCTAAAACCTATACCCTACATCCTAAACACTATACCCTACAACCTAAATCCTAAAATCTAAAAACCCAAAAAAACCCAAAAAACCCAAAAAACCCAAAAAACCCTAAAAAACTCTAGAAACACTAAAATAATATGAAAAAATCCATAAAACCCATAAAATCCATAAAAACCCCTAAAAACCAAAAAACCCCTAAAAGCCCTCAAAATCTTTAAAAACATAAAAACACTAAAAACCCATAAAATACCCTAAAATACCATCAAAACAATAAATGGGAGTCGATGGAATTAGATTCTTCCTTGGGCTATGGTGCTGATGGAGATCCCTATGGCTATGGTGATTTTGTTCCGAAGTTGTCTTGCATTTTGGGCTCTTGGACTTTTTTTGTGTGGGTTGTCAGGGCTTTGGGTGTGGGTTGTTTGACCCTTCACCTCCCTTGTATTTTGCTCTTTTTCTCATATTTATTTATCTGGGGGGGGGGGGGGTCAGGGATAGCTTGGCCCCACACCTTCCTTGCCCTAAAATCTCTAAAAACCTAAAAAACCCTAAAAACTGCAATAAGACACTAAAAAATCCAAATAACCCTAATAACTCTAAAAAATAATAAGAAACCCTAAAAAACCCTAAAAACTATAAAAACCCATTAAAACCCTATAAAAACATTAAGAAACCTAAAATCATAAAAAATCTCAAAAAACTCGAACCCCCCCCCTAAACAGTTACTAAAAACCCAAAAAACCCTAAAACCCTAAAAAACAATCAAAACCCTAAATACCCTAAAAAAACAAAAAAAAACTCAAAAAAAACCTCAAAAACCACTAAAAATATAAAATCCCTAAAACACCTAAAAAACCCTAAAACCCCCTAAAAGGCCCTAAAATCCCTAAAAACCTTAAAAGACCCCAAAAACCATAAAAACCCTAAAAGACCATAAAAACTCAATAAAACCTAAAAGAACCTAAAAACCCTAAAAGACCCTAAAAACAATATAAAATCCCTAAAAGATTCTAAAAACCCCTTAATCACACTAAAAATCGTAAAAGATACTAAAAAAGACCCTAAAAGAACCTAAAAACTCTATAAAATCCTAAAAATTTCTGAAAACCCTAAAAACTCTAAAATCCCATATGAAAACCTAAAAGCCCCAAAAAAAATCTAAAAAACCATAAACCCCAAAAAAAATTTAAAAAGACTAAAAATACCAAAACCCTTAGAACACTTAAAACCCCTAAAACCACCAAATAGCCCCTAAAATCATTAAAAATTTCTTGAAAATCCATGAAAACTCTAAAATAAAATTTGAAAACCCTAAAACCCCTAAAACCCAAATGATAAGAAAGATGGAGGCTCCGTAGATTTTACTCTCTCACGATGGTGGCTTCCCCTCCCTTCCAGGTTGAAGATGATGGCGAATGAAGCCCCTCCCCCCTCTTTGCGGGGGAGGATCCTCCCTCTGAGGACTTACCTTCCTTGGCTTTCTCTTCCCCGGATTTGCCGCCCTCTTTCCCGGAAACAGTGCTTTGTCCAAAGGTTCCAGAGCTCTTTGAAGGATGTCTGCAGCTTCCCCTCTCAATTAGAGAGTTCACTGAAGCCTCAGATCTGCACTTCCTGACTCTTTTTGTGAGGTTCCCGATGTGGCGTCCCCTGGTGGCCTCTTTCAATAGGTTTGTCTCTTCTTTCTGGAAGTTTAGTGATTGCGTGACGGTGGGTCTGGTCGATAGCTCCCACATCATGATTCGCTTCGCATCTGAGGAGGACCTAGTTCTGGTCTGGTCAGTGGCTCCTTGGATATGTAATGGCGCTCACTTCTCTCTTTTTCGGTGGATCTTTGACTTTCATCTAAAGTGGGACACTATGATGGTTGCGACTTGGGTTAGATTTTATGAAATCCCCTTCCCTTTCAGAATTTCTATATTCTTTCGATGCTTGGAAATCTGGTGGGGAGGTTCCTCTGTGTGGATAGTAGGAGTAGGGCCCTTTTCCACCCCGTTTCACCAAGGGCCTTTGTTGAGGTTTATGCTTCAAAAGATCCGGTGGATACTGTCTAGATTGCTGTAGGGGAGGAGCTCCGGTGGAGGCAACTAGTCATTTTTGAGTCATGGCCGGTTTTCTGTTCTAACTATTTGATCCTTGGGCATAATGCTCAGTTTTGCAGATGTGTTTTCCCTGGTAAGATTGGCTCATCTCTGGTTTAGATGAGTCCTGGGGAGACCACCCACACTCTGGTGGAGGCGAAGTGAGCCAAGAGGGTGATAGAGACCTCACCCCATACTTTGGTTGCTAAAGTTTCTCGTTTGATAGACCAGATGCATGGGAATGATCTGGAAGTTGCTTTGATAGAATTAGGTAGTTTTAGCATCAGTCTGGCTGGAGATGCTTGTTTTTCAGGAGCTGCCATTGCTGAGGCAGTGCTAATGGCTAAAGGGGAGGAGCAGCCCCGTGCTAAAGTTGTCTTCGGATGTGGTGAAGCTTCATGGAGACAGTTGGACAAAGGGAAAGCGGCCACGATGGAAGAGGGGAACATGAACGAACATTTGGAGCCCCCCTGGTACCAGCACTGGGAGAAGAGGATACAGTCTGCAATATGAGTTGTGGGGATGCTAACAGTAGCAGACTCCCAGAGGGGTATGATGTGGCTCTTCATAACAGGTTTCAGGATTTAGCCTTGGATAAACAGGCGGATAATGATGTGTTGGTGGGTGAGATTTCGCAAGGGGATATGGATGCGCAAGGTGTGCGAGTTAGGGATGAGTGGAAAATGACTTTAGCTGAGAAGGAGAGGTTTGTGATAGAAGGGCAGTCCTGGAGTCCTAGGGTGCGACGCATCGATTGGCGTGATGCCCCCCTGGTGCTTGTGGGGTGTGATGATGTGGGGAGTACTCTCTTGGAGGCAGGCTCACCTCCTATTGCAGAAGGGACCAGTGGAGTGGAGGACCTACCGTGTGCTCCTGGTGTGGACCCGAATGGATTTTCTCCACCGCGACTCACTACTATTTTAGGCGATATGACCCCAAACCTACAAATATCCATGGTTGTTTTTGGTTCCCCATCTGCTGAAGATCATTGTGTCCTGCTGCATGATATGATGATGGTTGAATGGGAAAGGTTTTCCCTTTAGGGGGAAGCTAAGAGACTCGAAGAGAGATTTGTTGAGGATGACCACTGGATAAATGTTACTATGGCCAGTTCGAAGGATGAAAATAATAATCTATTGGAAGGGGTGCTAAATTTTTTGGGTCTGGAAGAAAAAAGGGGGCAAAAAGGTCTCAAGTGCAGCTAGTGATGGAGTAATTCGTGAGGAAGCAGTGCATGAGGATGGTTATATCTCTGCTTCACCGAAGCATAGGCTGTAGAAGGATTATTCTGCCCTCCCGCGACCTATGGCGACCCGGGCCACCTCCAAGAAAGACAAGATAAATCTCAAAGTCAATTTGTGGGAGTGGACTTCACAAACTACAGAGCAGAAGAGGGCTAGAGAGAAGCTTTTGTCGATGCTCAGAATACAGGAGTATGATTCAGGATGGGATTCTATGGATATGGGTGCTGGATCAGACTTCTGCTTTACTGGTGTGGGCGCTGACCTGGGTACGAGCTTCGGTTTCCACGGTGTGGAGCTGGATGACTTTGGTTGTGATATTGACTGACACGCTCTTTTGTGTGTGTCTTTTCTTTTGGACCTTTTCTGTTTGTTTTTTCTTTATATTTATTTTTTTGGGGTCATTAAGGGTTTTTGGGTGCGGGCTGTTTGACCCCTCCCCTCCTTTGTCTGTCGCATCTTTTTTCATTATAAATTTTGGGGGGTCGAGAATAGCCTGACCCTCGTATCTTCCATGCCCTAAAACCCTAAAAAACTCTAAAATCACTAAAAATCATATGAAATATTAAAAGTAAATAAAAACCATAAACCCCCCCAAAAAATCCTAAAAAAAACCTTATAAAACCCTAAAACCCATTAAAACATCAAAAAACTCTAAAAATTCTTTGAGACCCCTAAAAAATCTAAGACCATAAAGAGAAGATGGCTCCTGCATCTCCTGGCTCCTCTCGTGTTTGGGTCTTCCATCGGTGTCAATGCTTCTTTGTCGTGGTTGCGGATCCTCAGGCGTCAGATTTCTTTGCTCTCGAGGTGAGTTTTCTCTGGATCGATGGTTCCCTTGCAGGTCTTCTCTGGAAGCAGCTTTGGATGAAGGCTTCTTCCAATTTCGAGCAAGCCGGTGGTCTTTCTGGCTTTCGGTGTTGTGGAGATTTCGTGGGGTGGACCGGTCTTTCCTCTGGGTGATCCACGGAGGAAGTGGTTGGATTTGGACTTCCCGGTGTACGACTGGTCATTTGGGGCAGATCTGGACCCTCCGTCATGCGAAGCTGCAGTTCTCTGGAGGATACGATGGGAGTTGGTCTCCCTTTTGTTCGTTGTTGCAGATCCATGGCTGACTGGGCAAGATCCGTTCTACGCTCTTTTCTTGGCACTGGATCTGGTCACGGTGTTCGCAGATCCAAGGTGGAATCACTTAGATCTGAAGTTTTCTATGTGTACCGCTACAGATCCAGGGATGAGCAGGTCAGATTTTGGTGTTCTGGTTCGTGGCAATGGGATTCAGTGGTGCTTCTCGGACTCACGGTAGCAGGTGCTCTTTGGATTCCTCGGACAATCTGGTATGTCATCTTTGGAGAGGGTTTGTTTCTGCTTTCTTGCTATTCTCCTGGTTTCCCAGTGGCTCGTGGTTTCAGTGCACTGCTACTTTTTGGGTACATGATTGATCTGCTGTTATGGTTCTCTTGGCTGGTGGACTAGTTCTCTAGTGGGGATCTTAATCTAGTTGGAGATACTCTGTTTGAACTTATGGCTGAGGTGGTTCTGGTTTTTTCATTTTTCTTTATGCTGCTGTGGATTTTGGTGTGTGCTGATGAGGGAAGGAGGAATTTTGCTTATTCTTGCTCACGAGGCATTGAAGTACATCTTTGCTACCTGAAACTCTAGTGCCGGATGATGTTCATGGCTGGACTGGTGGTTGTTGGATGGTGTGAGTTGCTGAAGGATGACTGGTTTGAAGGTGATTATTGCTGCTGGTGCTTGGAAAGGGGTGTTGCTTTTCCCCGAAATGATGAAGGGAGGTACTGGCTACTGGTTTTTTTGAATAAAGAGGATGATTTCTGTCTAGATGCGAACTCCAGTTTCTGGTGGTTGTGTGCTTTTGGTGCATATGGTTATGTGCTGATGTGGTAGCTCGTTTTGGTGGGAAGGTGCTGGTTTCTGGTTTCGGTAAGATTGGATGTTGGTTGCTGTTTGGGGCTGGTGGTTTTGTGATGTTGGATGCTGGTGGTTCTGGATGCTCGATGCTACTGGGATGGGAGATGTGGAACATGCTTTGCTTGTGTTACTGTTGGTTGCTAATTGGCTGGGAGCTGCTGTCGGAGATGTTTTGGCCTTTCTTTTTCTTGTGTGTTTTTTATCTTTCTTTTTTTTGAGGTTCTTGAGCGTGTGTCTGTAAAGGTTTTTTGGGTGTGGGTCATTTGAACCCTCCCCTCCCTTGTCTTCAATGTCTTCATGTATTTTTTATAATAAATTTTGGGGGATTCAGGAATAGCCTGGCCCCGAACCTTCCTTGCCCTAAAAACTCTAAAAAACCAAAAAACCCCTAAATACACAAAACCCTATAAACCCGAAATCCTTAAAAACCCTAAAAACTCTAAAACCAATAAAACCCTAAAAAACTAAATAAACCCTAAAAAAAAGAACCCTAAAATTCTTAAAAACCCACAAAACCATAAAATAAACTAAGCAATCCAAAAAACCAGAAAAACCACTAAAAAGAACCAAAACCCCCCAAAACAGCTAAAATAACCTTTAAAAACTAACAAAACCTTTAAACAACCTTAAAAAACAATATAAAACCCTAATTCACCTTAAAAACCCCTATAAACACAAAAAAACACTAAGAAACCTCAAAAACACTAAAACCCAAAACCTTACACCATAAACATGATACCCTAAACCCCGAACCCCAAACCCTAAACCTAGAACCTAAACCCTAAACCATACCCCCTAAACACTATACCCTACACCCTAAAACTTAGACCCAAAACCATAAACCCTATAACCCACACCCTAAAACCTAAACACTACACCCAAAACCATATACCCTAAACCCTAAACACTACGCCCTAAAAACTAAACCCAACACCTTAAACACTAAACCCATCAACCTAAACCCCAATCCACACACCATAAACCCTATACCATACAACCTAAACCCTATACCCTAAACCCTATATCCACACCATAACCCCAAAACCTACACCCTACAACCTACACCCTAAACCCTAAACCATACACCATAAATCGTATACCATACACCCTAAAATCCATTACCCTACAACCTAAAACATATACCCTCCACCATAAACCCATTACCCTACAAACTAAATCCTATACGCTACACCCTAAACCATAAAGAGAACACCCTAAACCCTAAATATGATACCATAAACCCTAAACACTAAACCAGAAACTTCAAACTTCAAACCCTAAACCCTAAACTCAAAACCCTAAACTTTAAACACGAAACCCTAAACCCAAAACCCAAAACCCAAAACCCCAAACCTTAAACCCTAAACCCCAAACCCTATATCCTAAAATTGAAACCCTATATGCTAAACACTATACCATACACCTTAAACCCTAATCACTACACCCAAAATCCTAAACCCTACACTATAAACCACATACCTTACACCCCACACACTAAACTCCAAACCCTAAAAACTAAACCCAAAACCATACACAAAAAACTTTATACCATAAACCATAAACCATAAACCCAAAACCCAAAACCCTAAACCATACACAATGAAACCCTAAACCCTAAACACTAAACCGTAAACCGCAAACCCTAAACCCTAAACCCTAAACATTAAACATGAAATCCTAAACCCCAAACCCCAAACCCCAAACCCTAAAACCGAAACACTAAACCCTAAACTCCAAACCCTAAACCCTAAACTTGAAACCATATATGATAAACACTATACCATACACAATAAACCCTAAGACCTACACCCTAAATCCTAAAACCTACACTATAAACCATACACCCTACGCCCTACACAATAAACTCCAAACCCAAAATCCTAAACACAAAACCATACACCCTAAACCCTATACCCTCCACCATAAACCCTAAACACTAAACAATAACCCTAAACCTTAAACACGAAACCCTAAACCTGAAACCCGAAACCCGAAACCCGAAACCCGAAACCTTAAACCCTAAACCCTAAACCCCAACCCTAAACCCTAAATACTAAACCACAAAACCTATATCTGAAACCCTAAACCCGAAACCCTAAATCCCAAAACCTAAACCCTAAACATTAGACCATAAAACCTAAACACTAAACCCTAAACCCTAAACCCTAAACCCTAAATCCTAAACCCTAAACCCTAAACCATAACCCCTAAACCCTAAACCCTAAACCCTAAACCCAAAACCCAAAATCCAAAACCCTAAAACCTAAACCCTAAACCCTAAACCCTACACCCTAAACCCTAAAACCGAAACCCTAAACACTAAACCCTAAACCCTAACCCTAAACCCTAAACCCTACACCCTAAACCCTAAACCTAAACCCTAAACCCTAAACCCTAAACCCTAAACCGTATACCCTCCACCCCAAACCATAATATCTACACGCTAAACCCCATACGTGGTTAAGAAAGAAAAAATGTCATCGCTCTCTCCTGGCCTCTCTCTCTCAACACTACACTCTCTAGGGATTCCTCCACGGATCCTCCATGGAGGCTTCTATCTGGATATATTCTACTCCTCTTTGGCTGACTCCATCTCGATCGCTCTCCCTTGGTTTGAGATTTTCATGTTAGTCAAGGCGGGGATCGTAGTCTGTAGTGGTGAGGGCTAGGGTTTCGGGTGGATTTTCCTTCTCCACTGGTTTCTTTGCGCAAGGAACTGTGTAAGGGCTTCCTGTCGGCGTATTGGTTTCTACGGTGACAGGTTTTGGTGGAGGTGCGGTGTGATGTTTTGGATCCCTCGGCCGCTGGTGCTTTGATCGTCTCTTCTTGATAATCTGGAATCTGGTGAGCTTTGTTGGTTCTATGGGCTTCGCGATGGAAGATGGCAGTTTCGAAGGGAGTTGTGTAGATTTTCTGGTGGTGTGTTTAGTCCTTCGGTGTGGGCTATCAGATTTGCTGTTCAATGGATTGCGCTAAATATGCAGGCGGTGTCCCAGCTTCTTGTGTTGTTAGGCTTCCTGGGGCTTGTGCGAAGTCAAGGCGAGGCGAGGCTCTATGGAAACGATCTGGGGATGGGTGATTCTTGGTGTATTTTTTGATTTTGTGAAGGTTCTTGGGGATTGGTGTTCGATGATGTGATGTAGGCTTTCAGATCTACTAAGAGGCTACTGGAGGCGCTGCAGAAGATACAAGTTGGTATTTCTAGTTTCCATCTTTTGGATCTATTTCACGTTGTTGCTGAAGGGTTTGTTAAGTTATAATATATCATGGCGGCTATGTTGGGTTGTGGTCCTCTATTTTTTGGCAAGTTTGGTTGTGAATTGTTGCGGATGCTGGTCTCTGGTCCTATTGGGCAGTGCTGGATGCTGCTTTGTGGTGGTGGATGGTTTGGATGTGAGTCGACGCTGGTGTTGTTTACTTGTTTTGTTATGTAGTGCTCTGTGATGGCTATGCCTTGCGGTTTCTGGGCTACTGGAAGGGGTGTATGTGCTACAGTTTTGTTATGGTATTGGATGCTGGAGATTCTACACCTCTAGTTGTGCTGGTGGGTGCGGGTTGCAGGTATGTTGGTTGTTACTTGGCTAAGATGTGATGAGGATGATGTCTCTGTTTCTAGTGCTAGTGGCTCTGTACTGCTGTAGATGGATCTTCCTGATATGGTAGTGCTAGTTGATGTGGAGGCTGGGTATTTTGGTACTAATGGTTTGATGTTGCTGATGTGTTGGGCGATGGATGATTCTTGGCTAGGATGTGATGATAGATGTTGGTGTTTGGTGATGTTTGTTGCTTTGCTGTGAGGTAACAAAGGTGAGATTTATGACTCTTATGTTGGTGGTTCTGTGATGTTGGCGGTGGATATGCATGGAAAGGAGGTGTTAGTTGATGAAAATGGTTCTGAGAGATGCTGGTTGCTGGTTGGCTGGGAGACGCCGCTAGAGATGCTTCTGTTTTTAGGCCTTCTTTGTCTTGTGTGTCTTTTGGGTTTTTCGGAGACTTTTGGGTTTTGTGGGGGTGTCCAGGTTTTTTGGGTGTGGTTTGATTGAACCTGCCCCTCCCTTGTATGTTGCATCTTTTTACTAATAAATTTTTTTGGGGGGGGGGGGGCAGGAATAACCTAGCCCCGAACCGTCCTTGACCCCAAACCCCATAAGCTACACCATAAACCTTACACCTTAAACCCTATACCCTACGCCCAAAACCTTAAACCCTACACCCTAATCCCTATACCCTATAGTCTAATCCCTATTCCCTACACCCAAAACCCAACACTCTAAACCTTATACCTATACCATAAACCCTATAACCTGCACCCTAAACCATATACCCTATACCCTAAACTCTATACCCTACACCCTAAATCCTAAAACCTAGAAACACTAAAAACCCCCAAAAAACTAAGAAAACCCCTAAAAACCCTAGAAACACTAAAAATATATGAAAAAAATCAATAAAAATCCCTAAAATCCATAAAAATCCCTAAAAACCAAAAAACCATAAAGGCCCTCAAAATCCCTAAAAAACATAAAAACACTACTAAATAACCCTAAAACACCCTAAAAATCATAAATACTCTAGGAAATCTTAAAACCACTAAAAAATATTAAAAACCCTAAAAAATCCTAAAAAACATGAAAATCGACAAAACCCTAAAAATCCTAAAATCCCTACAAAACCCTAACAAACCATAAAAAACCCCAAAACCCTAAAATAACCCTAAAAACACTAAAAAACCCTAAAACTGTAAAAGAACCCTAAAAACCATAAAAACCAGAGAAACACTAAAAACTCTAAAAGGACCCTAAAAACCATAAAAATCCTAGGAAAACTAGGGAAAACCAAAAAAGACACTAATGCAACTGAAAACCCTAACAAACCCTAAAATCCCTAAAAATAGTAATAACTTCTAAAAGACCCTAAAAACCCTAAAACCCCTAAAATACCTAAAATAACCTTGAAAATCCCAAAAAAAATCTAAAAAACCAAAAAACCCATAAAATTTTAAAAACCCTAAAACACCCTAAAAGCCTTTAAAACCCTAAAAACCCATAAAAGAACTTAAAAACCCCAAACCCCTAAAAACCCTAAAACCCCTAAAACCCTCTAAAACCCTAAAAAACCCTAACACCCCTAAAAATATAAAAAACCTAAAAACTGTAATAAAACACTAAAAATCCCTAAGGGATGAGCATTGTGCCAGGGTTTTTGTTGAGGTTGACATGGTGACCATGCTGGTGGAGGAGGTTGTTCTCACCACCCTTGAGGACAATCTCACCCTTGAAATTAAATATGAAGGGAAGCCCAAGTTCTGAACTAGTTTCCAGTTCTTTGGTCACCTCCTCTTGGATTACTGAAGATTGAAGGTTTTCACGCTTTACAACCTACAAGGGCATGATGTTGTTGTCTGCAAGAAGAGTCATGGGGATAGGAAAGGAAAGGGAAATTCTAGTGAGGCTCCTCCCCTCAGGCTACCTCTTCTTCTGTGCCAGCTACATGTTCTAAAAATGAGGACCCTATTTATGAGCAACCTAGGTAGAGTTCGGTTGATGGGGCTTCTTCACAGGATTCTACAGAGATTCCTCACCCAATGGTGTTGTGGGTGGTACTTGTTTCTAGGAAACACCTCCCACTTGCATGGGTTTTCTACTCATGTTGGAAGAGCTTATCCAGCATTCTTTTGATACTACTAATGAACCCACTCATCTAATGGATCAACACGGCATTTTTACTAAGGCATCTCTTCGGGAATCCTCTCCTCTTGAGTACCCTTTCTATCTAATTCATAATGTTGTAGGTTTTCTAGTAGGCTCCATAGGGATTTGCTGTTACTCCCCCCACCACACAATATGTGGGAAATTCCATGACCCCTATTTATGTGGTAAGGGATGTATAGGTGGAACCATTACACCGCTCCACTCTATACATTGTTTTAGAGAAACCCTTCAGAATCACCAAGCATAGGCTCCATGCAGTTTGAGAAGTAGGTCACACCTAAGGAATCACCCATGCCTATAGGTGCTGATTCCTTCACACTGGTCCCTTCTGATAAAGCTATGAGGAGGAAGTCAGAGGGGGATGTTTCAAATGATGAAATTTTCCTTTTGAATAGATTTATCCCTCTCAGTGGGATTTTCTAGTCTGATGATGTAGAAGATCAGCCTACAGAGGATGATAATTGATCTAATCCTATTGTTGAGGACTATCCACCAAAGTTGGTGACCCGATGGAGGAAGCTACTGGCTCTAAAGAGAACCATCCCTCTACAAATGGTGTTTTTTATCAAAAGGAGGAAACCACTGGTTCTAAACACATGAAGAACCCCATTGGAAGGCCTAAAAATAAAGGAAAGACATACAAAGGGAAGGGAAGAAACACCTCTTCAAGTTTTTGTAAAAATAACTTGCCTCGTGCTAGGGGAAACTCATACCTTAATTAATGATGATCATGTTATTGAATTTACATGGGCTTGAGAACTCTCCCATAACCTTATCCCTTAAGAATTTTCTCCTATCAAATAGGCCTATGCTGGTTGGGATTACTGGACCAATGTTAAGTTTTGAGAATTAGAAGGTATTTAACTGGGGTATCCTTCGTTACTCCATTGTTTCTAAAGATATAAATGAGAGTGGATTAGACACCTTATGGGTTCTGAATCATGATAACATTCAGGTTCTGTCTGTTGAGGTGAGCCCTCAAATCATCACTTTATCAATTTGTTTTCAAACTTCTACATTAACTCCGTCCTTTTTGTATGAATCCTATGCATACACTAGGAGAAGGGTCCTCTGGAGGAAGTTGGCTCAATTTAATGAGCTCATTTATCACAAATGGATTTTTATTGGTGACTTTAACACCGTCTAGAGACCAGATGAGAATATTGGCCCCAACTTCTCCTGATATGATGGTAATTATTTCTACCATTTCTTGGACCTATGTGATCTCATGGAAGTCCCTATTGCTGGAGTTTCCTTTACATGGGGAAGGTTCATAGTTAATGGAAGATAGGCCAACAAGCTTAACAGGTGCTTCTATCAGATAAGGGATAAGAGTGTCTTCTCTGATGTCTCTGGGTTTACTCTTCCTAAGTTCAATTATGACCAGAATCCTCTTATTTTTGATCTATAGGGGGAGTCTACAAGGTCTAACCCTTTTCCATTTAAATTCAATAATGTATGGCTCTTGATTTATGGTTGTAAGGAAGTGATTACAAATGGATGGAATATCAATTTTAATGGAAGTACTCACTTAATTGTGGCTTCCAAACTCAATAGAATCTAATTTTTACTGAAATAGTGGAGCGTGAACTATTTTTCTAGGTTGGATGATGATATTAAGGTTGCTAAACTTCATCTCACTTCCTGTAAAACTACCAAACAATAGCTGCACAAGCCTACCTGGGAGGAGCATCAACTTCATTCCATGTTGGATGATCTTCTTTCTGTCACTGAGAGGTTATCCAAGATCCAATTAAATGTTATGTGGCTAAAATATGGGGATAAGAACTCCAAATTCTTCCATTATTTACACAAGGAGAAAAGGTACAAGAAATGCATGAATGTTGTTTGTATAAATGAATCCACCTTCACATCTGTGGAAGATGTTTCCAATGTTGTGGTGGACTATTTTAATGGATCATAAAATGGTGATGGTGGGGATTACTCTCTTTCTCTGACTAGCTCCATTATTCCATGTGTTGATGGGGAATAGAACAAGGCCTTAATGGATTCCCCATTTGAAGAGGAAGTTAGATCAGCTTTGTTCTCTTTGAACATGGATAGTGCAGTAGGTTCGTACGGTTTTAGCAACAAGTTCTTTATATTCTATAGGGATATTATGCATGTGGAGATCACAAATAAAGTTAGAGGACTGTTTCTATCTAGCTCATTCCCATATGGAACCAATTCTAATTCTAGTGCCTTGATCCCAAAGGGGGATAATGCTATTGACATAGGAGATTTTTGGCTTGTTTCCATTTGGAACACTATTCCCAAATTTGTTAGCAAGATTATGGTAACAAGGTTGGGAAAGTTTTTGAGAGATCTCATTTACCCAAATCAATTTGGGTTTATTTTGGGGAGGAACATTAAAACTATCTATTTATAGCCTCAAAGGGTATTAACATCACGAGGAAGCATATGAAGTATGAGAATTTTTCCATGAAGCTGGATATCTCGAAGGATTTTGATATAATCAAGTGGAATTGGTACTTTGGGATATGTAGTGGGTCTCCCTCTACCCAAAATAAAGAGGTATTTTCTTTAATAATAAATTGAGGCTTCGGCCCCAACCTTTTTTTAAAAAAACTAGAGATTTATCTTCTAAGTGATTAGAAAATATGGTTTCTATAGAAAGTTCATTAAAATGGTTACATCTATATTGACCTGTGCAAGGGTTAACATTCTTATCAATGACTACCCAAAAGGGTTCTTTCAATGTTCCCATGGAGTCTGGAAGGGGGATCCACTTTTAGGAATTAATTTTGCGATTGATGAAGATTATTTGAGAAAGTGTATCATTAATCTCATGCAGGCTAGCCTATATAAACCAATAAAGGCAGGGAGAGATCTGTATGTGCCCTCCCATCTTCTTTATGCTGATGAAAACCTTCTATTTGGACAAGACAACAAGCATACCTTGTCCTCAATTAGAATGATATTCCATCATTATGAAAGTGTGGTTGGGTAATCCATCAGTTGGAGGGAATCCTCTATTGTATTTGGAGAATGAGTTTCACTCTATATAAAATTAAGAATTGCTAGGTCCCTTGGTGTGAAGAGGGGTTCACTCCCATTTGTTTATCTGGGTTTCCCTATTTTCTAGGGAAGGGTCAAGAGCTATCATCCTGAGAGAATAGCTACTAGAATCACCCAACAACTTGCTAAATGGACAAGAAAGTGTTTATCACAGGCAGGTAGGGTTTTCTTAATCAATTTGGTTATCACCTATATTTTTGTTCATTCCTTCTCCATATACAGATGTCCGGTTAATCTTGTCAAAAGCTTGAAGGATAAGATTAGGAATTTTTCTTGGACAGGATGCATTAGTGAATGAAAGTCGGTCTCTATGGTTTAGAAAGATTACACCAAGCCAATTGATCTTGGGGGGGGGGGGGCTGGGCATTAAAGATATTATGAGATTTAATGATGCCCTTCTTTCCAAGTTCACACGGAGCTTGCTTGACTCACATGATGATGGAAAAGGGTTTATTAGGGAAATGTTCATGCATAAAATGTGTGATGGTTAAACATGATATATCCCCTCCTCTCTGTGGTCTACAATCAGACTCTCATACAAGGATATTATAGCTCATTCCAAATGGGTCATTTCAAAACAATCAAACCTGAACTGCTGGTCCACTATATGGATGGACATGCCTCTGCTTGATTCTGCAATGCCTCACCATGATTTAAGAAATATGTCTATTGCTACCCTTAACCAGAGACTTGGAGACTTTGATGTGATCCTCTTAGATAACATCATCATGCAGATTCAAAGGTACATGTTCGTTGACAATGGCACCCTTATCTAGAAACCCAACCTTATTGGAAAGTTCAATACAAGGGAGTTTTTTAAACATAAATGTACATGGGGAAATGTTTCTCTATCTTGGATCATATATTTTAGAAGACCCTTTATCCCACTAGAAAACCACTTAATGCTGTGGAAACGGTGTAAGAAATAGTTTCCACTTCAAGATCTGCTGAAGAAGGATGGTCATATCCTAGCTTCGTCATACTTTCTCTACCATTGGGTTGAGGAAACCATCCAACATACCTTTCTTTAGTGTAGGTTTTTTGCAGCATTTTGGGATTACCTACAACATCCTTTTGGGTTTCCCTTATGTATGAGCAGGTTGTTTTTGAGATGTTGGATAGTCTTGATGAATGGAAATGCAGTGATTAGGTTTTTAATTTTCTCCTCATTTCCGTTTCTTCTATGATTTCATATATATGGGTTTCTGAAAATGCAGTTTCTTTCAACAGGAAGCATCTCTCCTTTCATGATGGTGTTGTGATGATTCGTAATGCAGTTCATGCAACGTCTAAAATTCAAAAAAGTTCTATGGATAATTATGTTAATGATATCATTATTTTTTGGATGCTTAGAGTTTTTAGAAGGACCAAAAAAAACCCCAAGTTCTCAAGTTTATCCACTGTATTCACCCGATTCCTTCTTGGATCAAATTCAATGTGTATGGTGGTGATTTAGGAGCACTGAGTCCCTCGGGGTGTGGTGGCGTATTCCGCACACATAGAGTCTTTGTGAAAGGATGATTTTATCACCTTTTTGGTGATGGATGTGCATATGAAGATAAGCTTTGGGTAATGTTGAAGACAGTTAAATTTTTGGTCCAATTCGGGTGGAGGTTACTCTGGCTTGAATCTGACTCGATGCTTGCGGTGGATGTTCTCAAGAACAAGTACAGGAGATTTCCTTGTAGGCTTCTCCCCCAATGGATTTATTATCTCAATCATTTTCTAGGCCATACTCTCAATATAACACATTCTTACCGAGATATGAACTCAGCGACAGATGCTTTATCCAAGCAGGCAATTGTGGATAGGTGCTCAATGTGGTCCTTTACTACCTTTCCTTTCTGCTCATACCTTGTGGAATCTCATATGAAGGGTGAATTATACACTAGTTCTTATAAACCATCTTTGTAACATTTTTCCCTTTTTTAATAAATTTTGGGGGACCAGGCAAGCATTTTCTCGAGTCTTCTTTTCCCTTATAAAACCTCAAAAACAATTTAAAACCCTAAACCCCTAAAAATATCCAAAAAACCCTAAAAACCATAAATAAACCTAAAAAAACCCTGAATGAACTTAAAACCCCTAAAACCCCTAAAAAACCTAAAAACACTAAATACTCTAAAACCCCCAAACCCCAAAAACCCAAAAACCTAAAAGACCATGAAAACCCTAAAAACCCCAGAGAACCCTAAAAAACCTTAAAACCCTAAAAAATCTTAAAAACCCCTAAAAGACCCAAAAACCCCTAAAAATCCTTCAGGACCCTAAAACCCTGAAAAAAAAACAATAAAATAATATAAAAACCCTAATAACTCCTAAAAACCCTTATAAAAATCAAAGATAACCTAAAAACCCATAAAACACTTTTAAAGACCCTAAAAACCCTAGTAGATACTAAAACCCCAGAAAACCTCCAAAAGACACTAAAATTCCCTAAAAGCCCAAAAAGTCTCTAAATAATCCTAAAAAGTTAATGGACCTCAAAAAACCTAAAAAAATCTAAAATACCCTAAAAAACATACAAAAATCCTAATAGACCAGAAAAACTCTGAAAACCCAAAAAATTCAAAAAACTATAAAAAAACACTAAAATCCATAAACCCTACACTATAAACCACATACCCTACACTCTACACACTAAACTCCAAACCTTGAAAACAAAACCCAAAACCATACACCAAAAACCCTATACCATACACCATAAACCATAAACCATAAACCCTAAACTCTAAACCCCAATCCCTAAACTCTAAACCCTACACCCTAAATCCTAAACCCTAAACACTAAACCGTAAACCGTAAACCGTAAACCGTAAACCCTAAACTCCAAACCTTAAACCCAAAACACTAAACCCTAAACCCCAAACCCCAAACCCTAAACATAAAACCCAATATGATAAACACTATACCATACACATTGAACCCTAATCCCTACACCCTAAATCCTAAACCCTACACTATAAACCATATACCATACGCCCTACACACTAAACTCCAAACCCGAAATCCTAAACCAAAAACCATACAGCCTAAACCCTATACCCTACACCATAAACCCAAAACACTAAACAATAACCCTAAACCCTAAACGCGAAACCCTAAAAACGAAACTAGAAACCCTAAACCCCAAACCCTAAACCCTAAACCCTAACCCTAACCCTAAACCCTAACCCAAAACCCAAAACCCTAAACCATAAACCCTAAACCCTAAATCCCAAACCCTAAACCCTAAAAATTAAACCCTAAACCCTAAACCCTAAACCCTAAACCCCAAACCCTAAACCATAAACCATAAACCCTAAACCCTAAACCCTAAACCCTAAACCCTAAACCCTAAACCCTAAACCCTAAACCCTAAACCCTAAACCCTAAACCCTAAAACCTAAACCCTAAACCCTAAACCCTAAACCCTAAACTATAAACCCTAAACCCAAAACCCTAAACCCTAAACAGTAAAACCCTAAACCGTAACCTCTAAACCCTACACCCTAAACCCCTAAAACCTAAACCCTAAACCCTACATCCTAAACTGTATACCCTCCACCCTAAACCATAATATCTACACCCTAAACCACATACATGGTTAAGAAATAAAAAATTCCATCGCTCTCTCCTGGCCTCTCCCTCTCGGCACTACACTCTCTAGGGATTCCTCCACAGATCCTCCATGGCGGATTCGATCTGGATATCTTCTAATCCTCTTAAGCCGACTCCCACTTGATCGCTCTACCTTGGTTTGAACTTCACGAGTTGGTCAAGGTGGGGATCTTTGTCTGTGGTGGCAAGGGATAGGGTTTTGGGTGGATTTTCCTTCTCCACTGGTTTCTTTGCGCATGGAACTATGTAAGGGCTTCCTGTCGGCGGATCGGTTTCTGCGGTGACAGGTTTCAGCGAAGGTTAGGTGTGATGTTTTGGCTCTCTCGGCCACTGGTTCTTTGATCGTCTCTTCTAGATAATCTGGAATCCGGCGATCTTTGCTGGTTCTATAGTCTTTGCGATGGAATATGGAGGTTTTTGAGGGTGTTGTGTTGATTTGCTGGTGGTGTGCTTAGTCCTCTGGTGTGGGCAATCAGATTTGCTAGTCAATGGATTTTGCTAAAGATACAGGCTGTGTCACAGCTTCTTGTGCTATTCGGATTCCTGTGTCTTGTTCGAAGTCAAGGCGAGGTGAGGATCTATGGAAAAGATCTGGGTATGGGTGATTCTTGGTTTATTTTCCAATTTTGTGAAGGTTCTTGGGGATTGGTGTTCGATGCTGTGATGTAGGCTTTTAGATCGACTCGGAGGCTGCTGGAGGCGCTGTAGAAGATACAGGTTGGTATATCTAGTTTCTCTATTTTGGATCTGTTTCACACTGTTGCTGAAGGGTTTATTAAGTTATACTAAACCATGGCAGCTATGTTGGGCTGTGGTCCTCTGTTTTTTTGGAAAGTTTGATTGTGAATTGCTGCGAATGCTGGCCTCTGGTCCTGTTGGGTGTTGATGGATGATTCTTTGTGGTGGTGGATGGTTTGGATGTGAGTCGACGCTGGTGTTGTTTACTTGTTTTGTTATGAAGTGATCTGTGATGTCCTTGCTTTGTAGTTTCTGGGCTACTGGAAGGGGTGTTTGTGCTACAGTTTGGTTATGGTCTTGGATGCTGGAGATTCTACACCCCTGGTTGTGCTGCTGGGTGTGGGTTGCAGGTATGTTGGTTGTTACTTGGATAATATGTGATGAGGATGATGTCTCTATTTCTGGTTCTGGTGGCTCTGTACTGTTGTAGATGGATCTGCCTGATATGGTGGCACTAGCTGATGTGGAGGCTGGGGATTCTGGTAATAATGGTTTGATGTTTCTGATGTTCTGGGTGATGGATGATGCTTGTCTAGGATGTGATGATAGATGCTGATGTTTAGTGCTGGTTCTTGCTTTGCTGTGAGGTAACGAAGGTGATATTTATGACTCTGATGTTGGTGGTTTTGTGATGTTGGAGGTGGATATGCGTGGCAAGGAGGTGTTAGTTGATGAAAATGGTGCTGAGAGTTGTTGTTGCTGTTTGGCTGGGATACGCTATTGGAGATGCTTCTATTTTTGTGCCTTCTTTTTTTTGTGTGTCTTTTGGGTTTTTCGGAGGCTTTTGGGTTTTGTGGGGGTGTCCAAGGTTTTTGGGTGTGGGTTGATTGACCCCTTCCCTCCCTTGTATGTTGCTTCTTTTTTCTAATAATTTTTTTTTGGGGGGGGGGACAGGAATAACCTACCCCGAACCGTCCTTGACCCTAAACCCCATACTCTACACCCTAAACCTTACACCCTAAACCCAATACCCTACACTCTAAACCTTAAACCCTACACCCTACACCCTAAACCCTATACACTATAGTCTAATCCCTATGCCCTACACCCTAAACCCAACACTCTAAACCTTATACCTACACCATAAACCATATAACCTACACCCTAAACCCTATACCCTACACCCTAAACTCTATACCCTACACCCTAAATCCTAAAACCTAAAAACACTAAAAAACCCCAAAAAACTAAAAAAACCCCTAAAAACCCTAGAAACACTAAAAAATATGAAAAAAATCAACAAAAGCCATAAAATTCAAAAAAATCCCTAAAAACCAAAAAAACCATAAAGGCCCTCAAAATCCCAAAAAAACAAAAAAACACTACTAAAAAACATTAAAACACCCTAAAAATCATAAATACCCTAGAAAATCTAAAAACCAAAAAACCCTAAAAAACTATTAAAACCCCTAAAAAAACTAAAAAAACACGAAAATCGACAAAACCCTAAAAACCATAAAATCCATGCAAAACCCAAACAGACCATAAAACCCTAAAAACCCTAAAATAACCATAAAACACTAAAAAACCCTAAAACTATAGAAGAAACCTAAAAACCATAAAAAACCCTAGAAACACTAAAAACCCTAAAAGAACCCTAAAAACCATAAAAATCCAAGAAAAACTAGGAAAAACCTAAAAAGACACTAAAGAAACTGAAAACCCGAACAAATCCTAAAATCCATAAAAAATAGTAATAAATCTGAAAACACCCTAAAAACCCTAAAACCCCTAAAATACCTAAAATACCCTTGAAAATCCCTAGAAAAAATCTAAAAAACCTGAAAACCCATAAAATTTTTAAAAACCTAAAAACACCCTAAAAGCCTTTAAAACCCTAAAAACCCATAAAAGAACTTAAAAACCCTAAAACCCCTAAAACCCTTTAAAAACCCTAAAAAACCCTAAAACCCCTAAAAATATAAAAATCCTAAAACCTGTAATAAAACACTAAAAATACCTAAGGTATGAGCATTGCGCCAGGGTTTTTGTTGGAGTTGACATGGAGACCATGCTGGTGGAGGAGGTTGTTCTCACAACCCTTGAGGACAATATCACCCTTGAAATTCAATATGAAAGGAAGCCCAAGTTTTGCACTAATTTCTAGTTCTTTGGTCACCTCCTCTCAGATTGCTGAAGATTGAAGGTTTGCACACTTTACAACCTACATGGGCATGATGTTGTTGTCTACAGGAAGAGCCATGGGGATAGGAAAGGAAAGGGAAATTATAGTGAGGACCCTCCCCCCAGGCTCCCTCTGCTTCTATGCCAGCTACATGTTCTAAAAATGTGGAACCTATTTATGAGAAACCTAGGTAGAGTTCGGTTGATGGGGCTTCTTCACAAGATTCTACAAATATCCCTCACCTAATGGTGTTGTGGGTGGTACCTGTTTCCAGGAAACACCTCCCAATTGAATGGGGTTTCTACTCATGTTCGAAGAGACTATCCATCATGATTTTGATACCACTAATGAACCCACTAATCTAATGGATCAACACGACATTTTTACTAAGGCATCTCTTCGGGAATCCTCTCCTGTTGAGGACCCTTTCTATCTAATTTCTACTGCTGTAGGTTTTTCCAGTAGGCTCCATAGGGATTTTTTGTTACTCCCCCCACTACACAAGATGTGGGAAATTCCATGACCCCTATTTATGTGGTAAGGGATGTATAGGTGGAACCATTACACTGCTCTACTCTAGAAATTGTTTTAGAGAAACCCTTCAGAATTACCAAGAATAGAATCCATGCAGTCTGAGAAGCAGGTCACAACTGAGGAATCACCCTTGCCTACAGGTGTTGATTCCTTCACACTGGTCCCTTATGGTAAAGATATGTGGAGGAAGTCAGAGGGGGCTGTTTCAAATGATGGAATTTTACTTTTGAACAGATTTACTCTTCTCAGTGGGAGTTTCTAGTCTGATGATGTAGAAGATCAACCTACAGAGAATGATAATTGATCTAATCCTATTGTTGAGGACTATCCCCCAAAGTTGGTGGCCAGATGGAGGAAGCTACTGGCTCTAAAAAGGACCATCCCTGTACAAATGGTGTTTTGTATCAGAAGGAGGAAACCACTGGTTCTAAACACATGAAGAACCCTGTTGGCAAGCCCAAAAATAAAGGAAAGACATGCAAAGAGAAGGGAAGCAACACCTCTTCAAGTTTTTGTAAAAATAAATTACCTCGTGCTAGGGGAAACTCATACCTTAATTAATGATGATCACGTTCTTGAATTTCCACGGGCTTGAGAAATCTCCCATGACCTTATCCCTTAATAATTTTATCCTATCAAATAGGCCTATGCTTGTTGTGATTGTTGGACCAATGATAAGTTTTGAGAATTGGAAGGTATTTAACTGGGGTATCCTTGGTTACTCCTTTGTTTCTAAAGATATAAATGAGAGTCAATTAGACACCTTATGGGTTCTGAATCATGATAACATTTAGGTTTTTTCTATTGATGTGATCCCTCAAATCATCACTTTATCAATTTGTTTTCAAACTTTTACATTAACTCTGCCCTTTGTGTATGAATCCTATGCGTACACGAGGAGAAGGGTCCTCTAGAAGAAGTTGGCTCAATTGAATGACCTCATTTATCACAACTGGATTTTTATTGGTGACTTTAACACCGTCCTGAGACCAGATGAGAATATTGGCCCCAAATTCTCCAGATATGATGTTAATTATTTCTCCCATTTCTTGGACCTATGTGATCTCATGGAAGTCCCTGTTGCTGGATCGTCCTTTACATGGGGAAGGTTCATAGTTAATGGAAGATATGCCAACAATCTTGATAGGTGCTTATATCAGATTAGTGATAAGAGTGTCTTCTATGATGTCTCTGGGTTTACTCTTCCTAAGTTCAATTAATACCATAATCCTTTTATTGTTGATCTATAGGGGGAGTCTACAAGGTCTAACCCTATGCCATTTAAATTAAATAATGTATGGATCATGATTTCTGGTTGTAAGGAAGTGATTACAAATGGATGGAATAGAAATTTTAATGGAAGTACTCACTTAATTATGGCTTCCAAACTCAATAGAATCAAATGTTTACTGAAAGAGTGGATAATGAACTATTTTTCTAGGTTTTATAATGATATTATGGTTTCTGAAATTCAGCTCACTTCCTGTAAAACTACCAACCAGTAGCTGCACATGCCTACCTGGGAGGATCTGCAACTTCATTCCATGTTGGATGATCTCCTGTCTCTCACTAAGAGGTTATCTAAGATCCAATTAAATGTTATGTGGCTAAAATATGGGGATAGGAACTCTGAATTCTTCCATTATTTACACAAGGAGAAAAGGTACAAGAAATGAATGAATGCTGTCTGTATAAATGAATCCACCTTCACATCTGTGGAAGATGTTTCCAATGATGTGGTGGACTATTTTAATGGATCGTACAATGATGATGGTGGGGATTAATCTCTTTCTCTGACTAGATCCATTATTCTATTTGTTGATGAGGAATATAACAAGGCCTTAATGGATGCCCCATTTGATGAGGAATTCAGATCAGCTTTGTTCTCTTTGAACATGGAAAGTGCAGTAGGTCCGTACAGTTTTAGTAACAAGTTCTTTAAGTTCGATAGGGATATTATGCTTGTGGAGATCAGAAATACAGTTAGGGAATTTTTTCTATCTAGCTCATTCTCGTATGAAACCAATTCTAATTCCATTTTCTTAATCCCAAAGGGGTATAATGCTATTGACATAGGGGATTTTTGGATGGTTTCCATTGGGAACACTATTCCCAAATTTGTTAGCAAGATTCTGGTAATAAGGTTGGGGAAGTTTTTGAGATATCTCATTTCCCCAAATCAATTTGGGTTTATTTTGAGGAGGAACATTCAAAACTACCTATTTATATCCTCATAGGGTATTAACATCATGAGTAAGCATCCAATGCATGATAATTTTTCCATGAAGCTGGATATCTCAAAGGATTTTGACATAATCAAGTGGAATTGGTACTTAGGGCTATGTAATGGGTCTCCCTCTACCCAAACTAAAGAGGTATTTTCTTTAATAATAAATTGAGGCTCCAGCCCCAATTTTTTTTTTAAAAAAAATGGAGATTTATCATCTAGGTGATTAGAAAATATGGTTTCTATAGAAATTTCATTAAAATGGTAACATCTATATTGACCCGTGTAAGGGTTTCTATTCTTATCAATGACTCCCCAAAAGGGTTCTTTCAATGTTCCTATGTAGTCTGTAAGGGGTATCCACTTTTAGGTATTATTTTTGTGATTGATGAAGATTATTTGAGAAAGTGTATCATTAATCTCATGCAGGCTGGCCTATATAAACCAATAAAGGCAGGGAGAGATCTACATGTGCCCTCCAATCTTCTTTATGCTGACGAAATCCGTCTATTTGGACAAGCCAACAAGCATACCTTGTTTTCAATTAGAATGATCTTCCATCATTATGAAAGTTTGGTTGGGTAATCCATCATTTGGAGAAAATCCTCTATTGTCTTTAGAGAATAAGTTTCACTCTCTAGAAAATTAATAATTGCTAGGTCCCTTGGTGTGAAGAGGGGTTTACTTCCATTTTTTTATCTGGGTTTCCCTATTTTATAGGGAAGGGTCAAGAGCTGTCATCCTGAGAGAATAGCTACCAGAATCACCCAACAACTTGCTAAATGGACAAGAAAGTTTTTATCACATGCATGCAGGGTTTTCTTAATCAATTTGGTTATCACCAATATTTTTGTTCATTCTTTCTCCATATACAGATGTCCGGTTAATCTTGTCAAAATATTTAAGGATAATATTAGGAATTTTTCTTGGACGGGATGCATTAGTGAATGAAAGTTGGTCTCTATGTCTTGGAAATATTGCACCAAGCCAATTGATCTGTGGGGGGGGGGGGGGGGTTGGGCATTAAATATATTAGGATATTTAATGATTCCCTTCTTGACAAGTTCACCTGGAGCTTGTTTGACTCACATGATTATGGCCAAGGGTTTATTAGGGAAAGGTTCATGCATAAAATCTGTGATGGTTAGACATGATATATCCCCTCCTCTGTCTGATCAGCAATCATAATCTCATGCAAGGATAGTACAGCTCATTCCAAATGGGTCATTTCAAAACAATCAAACCTGAACTGCTGGTCCACTATATGGATGGATATTCCTCTGCTTGATTCTACGACGCCTCACCATGATTTAAGAAATATGTCTATTGCTACCCTTCACCAAATACTTGGAGACTTTTATGTGATCCTCCCAGATAACATCATCATGAAGATTAAAAGGTACATGTTCATTGACAATGACACCCTCTTCTGGAAACCCAACCTTATTGGAAAGTTCAATATAAGGGATTTTTTTCAACATAAATGTGCATGGGGAAATGTTTCTCTATCTTGGCTCATATATTTTAGAAGAACTTTAATCCCACCATAAAACCACTTACTACTATGGAAACTGTGGAAGAAGTGGTTTCCACTTCAAGATAGGCTAAAGAAGGATGGTTATATCCTGGATTCAGCCTACTTTCTCTAAATTTGGGTTGAGGAAACCATCCAACATACCTTTCTTTAGTGCAGGTTTTTTGCTGCATTTTGGGAGTACTTACAACAACTTTTTGGGTTTCCCTTATGTATGAGAAGGCTGTTTTTGAGATGTTGGGTAGTCTTGATGAATGGAAATGTAGTGAGTAGGTTTTTAATTTTCTCCTCACTACCATTTCTTTTATGATTTCATATATATGGGTTTCCCAAAATGCAGTTTCTTTCAACATGAAACATCTCTACTTTCATGATGGTGTTGTGATGATTCATAATGCATTTCATGAAGCGTATCAAATTAAAACAAGTTCTATGGATAATGATGTTAATGATCTCATTTTTTTGTGGATTCTTGGAGTTTTTGGAAGGACCAAAAAAACCCCAAGTTCTCAAGTTTATCTGTTGTATTCGCCTAATTCCTTCTTGGATCAAATTCAATGTGTATAGTGGTGCTTTAGGAGCACCGAGTCCCTCAGGGTGTGGCGGTGTATTCCGCACACATAGAGTCATTTTGAAAGGATTATTTTATCACTTTTTTGGTGATGGATGTGCATATGAAGCTAAGCTTTGGGCAATGTTGAAGACAGTTAAATTTGTGGTCCAATTCGGGTGGAGGTTACTCTGTCTTGAATCTGACTCGATGCTTGTGGTGGATGTTATGAAGAACAAGTTTAGGAGAGTTCCTTGGAGGATTCTCCCCCAATGTATTTAATATCTCAATCCTTTTCTAGGCCTTACTCTCAATATAACACATTCTTACCGAGAGATGAACTCAGTGGCAGATGCTTTATCCAAGCAGGCAATTGTGGAAAGGTGCTCAATGTGGTCCTTTACTACCCTGCCTTTCTGCTCATCCATTGTGGAATCTCATATGAAGGGTTAATTATACACCCGTTCTTCTTAAACCTCCTTGTAACTTCTCTTTTTTAATAAATTTTGGGGGACCAGGCAAGCATGGTCTCGACTCTTGTTTTCCCTTATAAAACCTTAAAAACAATTTAAAACCCTAAACCCGTAAAAATCCTAAAAATATCCAAAAAACCCAAAAAACCATAAATAAACCTAAAAAAATCCCTAATGACCATAAAACCCCTAAACCCCTAAAACCCCTAAAAACACTAAAAATTCTAAAACCCCAAAAAACCCAAAAACCCAAAAACCCAAAAACCAAAAAGACCTTGAAAACCCTAAAAACCCTAGAGAACCCTAAAAAACCTTAAAACCCTAAAAAATATTAAAACCCCCTAAAATAACCTAAAACCCCTAAAAATACTTAAAGACCCTAAACCCCCCAAAAAATATTAAAAGACTATAAAAACCCTAATAACTTCTAAAAACCATTATAAAGACCTAAGATACCCTAAAAACCCATAACAGACTTTTAATGACCCTAAAACCCCTAATAGATACTAAAACCCTAGAGAAACTCTTAAAGACACTAAAATTCCCTAAAAACCCTAAAATTGCCTACGCTTTCGGGAGACTAGGCTGCTGCTTGTTGATGTCGAGATCTGGCAGTTCTTTTTGAGAAAAGGAGACAACCTCTTGGCATGGCTTGTGCGGCGGTTTTTCTTGGATTTGAATTGTCCCGATCCGGTTTGTGGGGAAGCCGATGATTCCTTGGAGGCTAGGAACCCTCCTGGATTTCATCCTTTCAGGGCTGTTTTTCTAGATCTGGATTTCCCGTCGGGTCAGCGGGGTCAACGACTTCATCGGCCGAGATGGGGTCACGATCTTCACCATCGGAGGGAGATGCTTCGATGACTTGGGTGGAGACCTCCTCAATGGTCGGTCACCCTCTCTAGGATTCAACATCTGAGCTTAGATGGTTCTTGGTGGCTTCTCTGGATATGCAATGGTCCTTCGTGGATGCAGAAGGTTTGGTGCCATCTTGGTGTTTCTGCGCTTGTTCTGGTGCTGTGGGTGCTCATATCTTCTTGGTTTAAGTCTACGAGGAAGATCCAGGTTTGTCCCTCGACCTTGTTTTTGATTTTTTTCCTACGATGGTTGTTCTTTTCTGGTGTGTTGGTGGATAGCGACTTCAATCGGATTCTGCATTGTGGGTGCATGTCTTACCTGCAATTTTGGTTTGGTTTGTTAATGGTTTGGTCTGTTGGCTGGGTTGTGCCAATGGATGGAGGTTTTTGTTTTTCTTTTTTGGTTGCGATGGCTCTGGTTTGCTTGTTTCTTGCATTGCTGCTATGGAAAGTGGTGTATGCCTTTTCTAGAGATTGGTGGTGTGTTGCTACTTTCCTTCGAGGTGTGAAAGATTTTGCTTGGTATCAGAAACTTTGGTGCTGGATACTTCTTGATGATAGGTTGGGATGTAATGAAGCTGTTGGTCTGGGGCATGGGCGATGGTGGTCCTGTGTTGTTGGTTGTTCTATATGTTGTATGCTTGATGTGGGTGTTGTTGTTTATGGTTTTCTTTTCTTTGAATGGGTGTTGGTTGGTGCCTTTTTCTGGTTGCTGGATGCTTTTTGGTTTGGAAGTAATGGTTGCTAGCTATTGAGTTGCTGGTTATTAGCTGCCTCTTTCCTTGAGGTTTGGTGGTGGTGGGTGCTGGAAGACTTCTATGGATGTGTTGATTGGAATTGGTGTTTTTGGTTGCTAGAACTGAATTGGGGTTCTGGGATGAGGAGGCGCTGGAGGCTAAAGATAGTGAAGTGGGATAATGATGATGGTTTTGACGCTGCTGGATATTGGTTTCTGTTTGGATGTGGTGCTACTGGATGCTGGTATTGGCTGGATGTGACGTGATGATCCCACTATTGTGCCTGGTTTTTGAGTCTTTTTTTCTTTTCTTTTTTTGGGCTTGTGTGTGTGTTGTTAAGGGTTTTTGGGTGTGTGTTGATTGACCTCTCCTCTCCCTTGTCTACAGTGTCTTCGTGTCTTTTTTAATAAATCTTGGGGGCAGTTAGGAATAGCCTGGCCTCGAGCCTTCCTTTCCCTAAAAACCATAAAAACACTAAAAACCCTAAAAAACTTAAAATCCATAAAAATCCCTAAAGGACATTAAAATACCCTAAACGACCTAAAAAACTCACTATAAACCTAAAAACCCCTAAAAACTTTTAAAACCCTTAAAAATTCCAAAAACCCTAAAAATGTTAAAAAACAGTAAAACCCCCCAAAAACCTAAAAAACAATAAAAACCATAAAACCCCAAAAAAGCCTAAAAAACCTTAAAATTTTTATAAAACCCATAAAAGATCCTAAAAAACCTAAAAATCCCTAAAAAACCCTAAAAACCAAAAAACCCTAAAAGATCCTAAAGACCCTAAAATACCCTAAAAACCCAAAATGACCCTAAAAAATTCTAAAACCCCCAAAATACCCTAAAAACCCTAAAAATCATAAAACCCCTAGAAGACACTAAAAACCAAAAAATCCTAAAAAAATAGAGAAAGAAAACTAAAAGACTCTAAAAACTCTAGAAAAGCCAAAGGACCCTAAAAACCATAAAAAACCTAAAAGACCCTAAATACCATAAAAACTCCTAAAGGACCCTCTAAAAACCCCTAAACACCCGAAAAGACCCTAAAAACCTTAAAAAACCATGAAGTCTCTAAAAACTATAAAAAAACTAAAAACCCAAAAAAATCTAAAATCCCTAAAAACCATAAAAATCATAAAACCCATAAAAAATCCTAAAAACCCCAAAGACCCTTAAAAACACCAGAAAACCTTAAATTTCCAAAAATACCATCCACTCCCTAAAAGCCCTAAAAACAATTAAAACTCATAAAAAACCCCAAAAACCCCAAAAACACTGAAATCCCTAAAACCCTAAAAACCCCAAAGGCCCTAAAACCCCTAAAAGTCCCTAAAACCAACCAAAAACCCTAAAAAAACCCTAAAAAACTCTAAAAAACCAAAAAACACGAAAAAATCTAAAAAAACTTAAAACTATAAAAAACAATAAAACCCTAGAAGATATTTAAAAAACTAAAAAAACCTAAACAAAATAAAAACCTTAAAAAAATAAATAAATACAAAAAACCCTGAAACCCCTTAAAACCATAAAATACCCTAAAATACCTTAAAACCACAACCCCCAAAAAATCATAAAAAACCATTAAAAAACCCAAAAACCCAAAACACACTTAAAACCCATAAAAACCCAAAAAACCATGAAAAATTGCTAAAAAACATAAAAAAACTAAAATACCTAATCAGTCCAAAAACCCCTAAAAACCCTAAAAAAATTAAAACCCTAAACCCCTAAAAACTAAAAAAATCCTAAAAAACCATAAAATACCCTAAACCATATACCACACACCCTAAACACTAAACCCACACCGTAAACCCAATACCATACAACCTAAACCGTAAATAGTACACACAAAAAAAAACCCTACACCCTAAATGAAAAAACCTACACCCTAAACCATGTACTCTAAACCCTATAGCCTGAAATGCTAAACCCTACACCCTAAACCCTAAACCTTACACCTTAAACCCCAAAACCTATATCCAACACCCTAAACCTTAAACACTATCCCTTAAACCCCTAACTCTACACCATAAACCCTAAACCCAAAACCCTACACCCTACACCCAAAACCCAAGACCTTATACCCTAGACTCTTAAAGACCATAAGAAACTATAAAACAATAGTGAAAAATTGCAAAAGCACTAAAACCCTATAAAATTTTAAAAACCCCAAAAAACCCAAATACCCTAAGACCCCTAAAAAACCTAAAAGACCCTAAACCCCTAAAAACTTTTAAAGACCCTAAAATCCCTAAAATCCCTAAAGAACCACTAAAAGACTCTAAAAACCTTAAAAAACATAAAAGACCCTAAAGACCCCTTAAAACCATAAAACCAAAAAACCTCTAAAAACCCTTTAAAACCCATTAAAAACTATAAAAAAAATTGGGGGGGGGGGGATAGCCCAACCCTCGTATCTTCCTTTCCCTAAAAGACCCTAAAAAAACCTAAATGACCCAAAAAAATCGTAAAAAAACCCTGAAACCCGTAAAAACACAAAACACTCTAAAAACCCTAAAAACCATAAAAACCCTAAAAACGCCTAAAACCCCCCAAAAAACTATAAAACACTAAAAAACCATAAAAATAATAAATGACCTAAAAACCCTAAAACCCTAAAACCCTAAAACCCTAAAACCCTAAAACCCCTAAAAACCCGAAAAAGATAAAAAAACCATAGAAAGCCTGAAAAGAATTTAAAATTCTCTTAAAATCCTTAAACACCCCTAAAAATAAAAAAAAACAAAAAAAAAATTAATCCCTAAAAAAACCATAAAAAAAAAACTAAAAAACCTAAAAGACTCTAAAAACCCTGAAAGTCAATAAACACCATAAAACCCAAAAGACCCTAAAACCATAAAAAACCTAAAATACCCTAAAAATACTAAAACCCCTTAAAAACCTTAAAAAATTCTGGAAAACTCTAAAAACCATAAAAAATCATTGAAACCATAATGGAATGAAAAACCATAAAAACACTAAAAACCCTAAAAACCCTAAAAAACCTAAAAACATTAAAAAACCTAAAAACCCTAAAAGACACTGAAAACCACTAAAAAACCTAAAAAATACTAAAAATTTATAAAAGACTCCTAAAAACCTTCAAAACCCCTAAAATACCCAAAAAGACCCTAAAACCACTATAAAA
The DNA here is from genome assembly GCA_963277665.1 of Viscum album. Lineage (NCBI taxonomy): Eukaryota > Viridiplantae > Streptophyta > Magnoliopsida > Santalales > Viscaceae > Viscum > Viscum album. Next base: position 671,470,525 of record OY728161.1, on the reverse strand, counting down.
TTTATAAAGGATCCTAAAAACCCTAAAAATTCTAGTGCTCGTGGTTGTCTGGTTATTTGATGCTACTGCGGATAAGTTTGATGTTGTGCTGCTTGTTGCTGGTTGCTGTTTGCTGGGAGGTGATGATGGCTGCGTTTGGTTGTGGTGCTTGTGCTGTGGTTTGATGCTGCTGGGTGCGATTTGCTGTGATGTCGGATTTGGTGTTGTTGGTTGCTGGGGCTGGTTGGTTTGGATGTGTTGTTGCTACTGTGTAGCTGTGATGATTGGTTGTGGTGTTGCTGGATGCTGGTCGTTTGTTAGTTGTGAGCTTCTGGATGCTGGTTGATGCTGGATGATGGTGGTGAATGCTTGGTTGTGTGTGTTTTCTTCTCTTTGGGTTTTCTTTTTTGATTCTCCTTTTTTGCGTGTGTTGTAAGGGGTTTCGGGTGTGGGTCGTTTGACCCCTCCCCTCCCTTGTCTTCTAAGTCTATTTTTCTTTGCTAATAAATTTGGGGGGGGGGACGGGAATAGCCCGACCCTTGAATCTTACTTTCCCAAAAGAACATAAAACCCCTTAAATACCCTAAATTTTTTTAAAAACCATAAAAAACCCAAAAAAAAACCCTTAAAAACACAAAATCACTTAAAAACCCTAAGAAACCCTAAAAGACCCGAAAAAGGTAAAAACCCCTAAAACATTCTAAAACCCTAGAAAAATTAAAAGACCCTTAAAATCCCTTAAAATCCTAAAACACCTAAAAAACCCTAAAAACATTAAAATGACTAAAGAACCCTAAAAACCTAAAAACCCCCTCAAAACCCTTAAAAAACCCAAAACACCTAGAAAACCCTAAAAATAATTAAAAAACCTAAAAACACTAATAACCCTAAAAACCAAAAAAACCCTAAAAATCCTATATAAACCCTAAAACCCCTAAAACCCCTAAAAATCCTAAAAAAACCTAAAAACCCCCCAAAACCCTAAAAGTCCCTAAAAACCGAAAATAGCCCTAAAATAATCCTAAAATTCATAAAAACCTAGAAATACCCTAAAAATAGAAAAAACATTAAAAAACCCTATAACCCCTAAACCCTCAATAAAAGTCATTAAAAACTCTATAAAACCATAAAACCCTAAAACCCCATAGAAAACCCTAAAACCCCAAAAAATCCTAAAATCCTAAAACCCTAAAAACCCAAAAAGTATCCTAAAACACCCTAAAAATACTCTAAAAATCCCTAAAAAATCTAAAATACCCCCAAATCCCTTAAGACTCCCTAAAATCCATACAAATACCTAAATTAAAAAAATAAAAATAAAACCCTAAAAAATCTAAAAAACCTTTAAGAACACGAATAAACCTTAAAAACCATAAAGAACTAAAAACCTTAAATACCATAAAGACCATAAAACCCCTAAAACCCCAAAAAAGAACACTAAAACCCACCAAAACCCAAAAATAATACAAAAAAAACTCTAAAAAACCCTAAAAAACCTTGAAAACCCTAAAAAAATAAAACTTCATATATAAACCAAAAAACCAAAAAAACACTAAAAACACTAAAAAAATTAAAAACACTAAAAACCCATAAAAACACCTCAACCCCCCTAAAACCCTAAAAAATCCTACCCCCACCTCCCCAAATAGCTAAAAAGCCCTAAAAAATCCCTGAAACCCCTAAAAAATCCCAAAAACCCTAAAAACTCCTTATAATCATTCAGAATACATAAAAACCCAAAAAACCCTAAAAGACACTAAAAGGTCCTAAAAACCCTAAAATAATTAAATGACCTAAAAATACCTAAAAGACCATAGAGGTGAAGAGACAGATCAAGGAGGGGAATCAAGAAATCATGGGGATTGAGCTCAAATCCAACCCACAGGAGGTAAGAGTGATGATCTGACATTGGTTCAGACAGAATTGGTTGAGAATAAGGTGTTATTTGATCATTATAAACCTAACGCTTCAAAGCCTGGAAGTTTTGAGGCTTCAGATGCATCAGTCTGAAGCTAAATTTTATGGTGGTGGTGAATTCTGTGGATTTGTTCACCTTCATAGATTTTAACACTCCCTCTCTTGGTTGAGTGATTAGAAAAAGGAATGTGGATCATGTATCTAAAAACCATGTGGCAGTGGAAGAGTGAATTAGCCTATGTCGATTTTCCATAATCACAAGGGTGCTAACCCCAAAGGGGGAAAAGCTTTGGAAATTTAAGGATCTTACCAAACATATTTTTGAAATTTGGGGGTTTAATTATTAGAAGATGATAGTTATTGGGAGAGGTTATTATCACATTTTCTTCCCATCTAATGATTGGAAATGGGGGTCTTGGAGCTTTGGACCACTTAATCTCAAGCCAAGCCTACTTCGGATTCAAGATTGGGACAATAATTTTGATCTCTCCAATGTGAAAAACACATTCATGTAGGTATGGAACTATATCTGTAACCTGAATTGGCTTTACTATCACCCCCAGATCCTTTGGTGAATTACATGTTTGGTTGGATTCCCAATCGGGATTGATAAGAAGATAGACAACCCAAGGTATGAGAATTATACCAAGGTCCTTATTGAAGTGGATATGGTGAGTACCCTATTTGGGGAGGTAATCCTCAATATTATTGAAGATTTTATCACCCTGAAAATTTAATATGATAGAAGTTCCAAATTTTTTCATAACTAAAACTTATTTGGTAATTTAATCTCATAGTGAAGATGAATGAAGTTTTGCACAATTTGTAACCTATAGGGGCATGAGGATAACCTCTACAAGAGGAATCATGGAATAGGAAAAGGAAATGTTCAGGTAAGCTCTATGGTTGTTGAGCCCTCCCCTCAACAGGATCCTACTTATGTTCCCTATCATAATGCAGTTGCTGGTCCTGAGGGGATCATCCTTGATTGATCAATAAAGTAGGGAAGTGTTGATCAAGCTCCTCCTCAGACCATGGCTATGCATAATGTATGAGGAAACTTAACCTATATCTCTACTGTAGACCATTCTCATATCAATGTTTCTATATAGCCTCCCTTATCTTCATCACCTATTGGCCTACTCATTAATGTGGTAGGTTGAACTAGCGTTGTTTTGGAAACACCCCTATAACTTCAAGGAGTGACTATTCACGATTGGGAGAATGCTATTGATAGCATCAAATAACCTAAGAAGGACCTTCCACCCCAAGAACCTACATTTAACACTTTCTTGGTTCCTACTTTAGATGTTGTAAAATAGGCCCAAGAGAAAGAGACCATTCCTGTGGGTTCATCTACTGCTGTATAGTAAGACATTCCTGTTCACTCTAAAGAGTAGGTGCCCACACTTGTGGGTTCTGAGGTATTGGTTAGTGTTGTGGAAAAGGACCATGTTGGTCATGCTGATGATATGGTTATGCTACATGGGACACCTGTGAACCCTTCTGTTCCTATCCCAATCACGCCAGTGGACTTGAGCCACTATGTGGGTCCAGTGGCCACACTCGAGAGATCACATATACTTGAATTGAGTGCAGATTCTTTCACAGTGGAATCCTTAGAAAAGGATTATAATAGGAAACATGATGGGGATTCATCTAAAGAAATGTTTTCACCTTGAATACATTCATCCCACCAAATGAGGATTTCTAGAGTGATATGGCTGAGGAATCTCAATCGCATGAAAATGAAGAAAAGTATGCCATTGGTTCTGAACCCAATGAGTAGACTGATGTCTATAATAATTGGATGGATAAAAACATTGACACGAAACCCAAAAGGCATCATGTTGGTAAGACAAAAAAGGAAATAAATTTAAAGGGAAGGTAAATAATCCCTCCTCCAAACATATCAAATATAATATTCCCCTCTCTGGGGGAAACAAACCCCTTTCTCAATGAGGATTATGTTTTTGAATTTAAAAGGGTTGGGTAATTCTCCCACAGTCGTAGCCCTTAGACACTTTCTTCTCTCTTACATGTCAATGCTCGCAGGGATTTCTAAGACCATGATGAAGTTTAAAAATTTTAAGGGATTCAAATGGGCCATCCTTGGTTACTCTGTTGTTTCTCATAGTAGGGATGAAAATGATTTGTAAACCTTATGGGTAATAAACCAGGATAATGTACATGTTCTTTCTTATGAGGCAAGATCTCAAATTTTCTCCCTCTCAATATACCTTCAGGATGTCACCTTAACCCAATCCTTTGTATATGCATCCTTCTTGTACACTAGGATAAGGGACCTTTGGAGGAACTTGGATCAATTAAATGAGTCTATTTTCCAAAAATGTATTGTTATTGGTGATTTAAACATTTTTCTAAGACCATATGAGAATATTGGCCCTAAATTCTCTCACACTACTGAAAAAGATTTCTCTTCCTTCTTGGATCAATGTGATCTCACTGAGGTACCTATTACTGGATCATCTTTCCCATGGGGAAGGTTCACTATTAATGGAAGACAAACTAATAAGTTGGATATGTTATTATTTCAGATTAGTGATAGGATTTCCCTTACGGATATCTCTGGGTTCACTCTTACCAAGTTTAAATCGGATCATAATCCCCTTATTGTTGATTTAGGGGAGGGTATGACAAGGTTAGTCCCTATGTACTTTAAATTTAACAATTCTTGGCTCATGATTCCTAGATTAAGGTAAGTGGTTATCAATGGCTGGAATAACATATTCCATGGAATCACTCACTTTATTGTAGCCTCTAAGCTTAAGAGAATCAAATGACTTCTGAAAGAGTAGAGTAGGAGTTATTTTTCTGGGTTGGATAATGACATTATGGATATTAAATCTCATATTTCCCTTTTATAGATTACCAACCAACAACATCACATGCCTTCATGGGAGGATATACAGCTTCATTCCAAGCTAGATGATCTCTTGTATCTCAAGGAGAGTCTAAAAAAATAAATTTAATGTTATGCGGCTCAAATATAGGGATAGGAATTCCAAAAAATTTCCATTTTATACATAGGGAGAAGAGGGCCAAGAAAAACCTTAATGCCATTTGCATTAATGTCACCACTTTCACATATGTGAATGATATCTCTAATTCCATGGTGGATTATTTTCAGGAACTGTACAATGATGATGGTGATAATTTTATTCATCTATCTGACTCCATCATGGCTTGCATTGATGATCACTAGAATAAGGCCTTAACAAATGCCCCTTTTGAAGAGGAAGTCAAATATTCACTGTTCTCTTTGAACATGGATAGTGCAGTGGGATTGGATGGATTTAGAAAAAAGTTTTTTATGTTCTACATGGGAATTTTACACATGGAGGTCACTAATGTAGTCAGGGAATTTTTTCTCTCCATTTATTTCCCTCATAAGGATAATTCCAATTTCATTGATTAGATTCCAAAGAGGGACGATGCTATTGATATAAGGGAATTCTAGCCTATTTCCATTGGGAACACCATTCCCAAAATTATAATCTAAATTTTGGTCATCAGGTTGGGGAATATTTTGAGGGATCTTATCACCCCAATTGAATTTGGGTTTTCTCCAGGGAGGAGTATTCAAACCTAAACCTTTATAGCCTCATAAGGAATCAATATCATGAGGAATTAAATGAAACATGGGAGTTTTACATTGAATTTGGATATCTTGAAGGCATTTGACACCATTGAGTGAAGATTAATCTTTAGCATTCTTAATAAGTATGGTTTCTCTTACACTTATAATCAAAATTATTAACACCATTTTGACTAGTACTAGGGTTTCTATCCTTATCATTGGCTCCTCAAAAGGTTATTTCAATGCTTCCATGGAGTTAGGAAAGGGGACCCACTCTCGAGTCTTCTATTTTCAATTTTTGGGGATTACTTGAGCCGGTGCATTATAGATCTCTTGTAGGCTAGTTTGTACAAACTGATTAAGTCAAGGAGAGACCTTCATGTGCCCTCCCATCTTCTTTATGTAGATGACATCCCTTTGTTTGGGAAAGTGAACAATAGAACCTTATCTTCAATTAGAATGATTTTTTTTCATTATGAAAGTGTGGCTGGGTAGTCTATTATCTGGATTGAATCCTTTATTGTCTTTGGAAAATGGGTTTTAGTATCCAGACAATGCTGCATTTCCATGTCACTTGGGGTGAAAAGAGACTCACTCCCTTTTACTTATCTAAGTGTCCCTCTTTTCTGAAGGAAGGAAAAATTTGTTACCTTGAGAGAATATCAATTAAGATCAATCAGTAGCTGGCATAATAAAAAGGAAAATTCTTATCTTAGGTCGGTAGGGTTTGTCTGATCAACTCCTTTATCACTTCCATGTTTGTTCATGTGTTCTCCATTTATAGATGGATGACTAGTATTGTGAAAATTATACATGCCAAGATTAATAACTTTATGTGGATGGGATGAATTAGTGAAAGGAAGCTGGTTTCTATGGTTTGGAAGGACTGCACTAAGCCTTTTGATCTGTGTGGGAAGAGAATTAAGGATCTCAGAAGATTTAAGGATGCCCGGCTTGGAAAGTTCACCTAGAATTTGTTCAATCGACATGATAATGGGATGAATGTTCTTTGTGAGAGGTTCACAAAGAGAATATGTTATGGTTTAAAAGGATATATACATTCCTCTGTCTGGCCCATAATCAGGTCCTCATATAAGGACATTATATCTCAATCCAAATGGGTTGTGTCAAAATAATCAAACTTGAACTGTTGAAAAAATACCTATCTTGAAAGGCCTCTATCCAAAATTGTGGCACCTCCCCATGAGTACCAGGACATGTCTAATACTGATCTTAATAAAAAACTGAATATTTACTTGAGACTCTTTTATCCAATATCATATTGTAGATCTAGAGGTATATGTTTATGGACAATGATACCATCATTTGGAAGCCAAACCTAGTTGGACAGTTTAATATATGATATTTCTATCTGCTGAGATGTCCAAAAGGAATGGTCCCACCATCTTGGATTTTAAAATTCAAGGTACTATTCATTCCACCCACATACCACTTTCTACTATTGAAACTCTAGAGGAACATGCTTCCTACTCAAGAGAATATAAAGAAATCTGGTAGGAATCTGGCCTCTGTTTTTTACCTCTACCTTCGATATGAGGAGAACATCCATCATACCTTAATTCACTGCAGGTTTGCTATTGAATTGTGGGAACACCTTTAGTAGATGTTCGGTTTTACCTGAAACGCGCATGGATCACTGGTTGAGCTTATCAGCAGACTTATGGTGATGTAGTGCTATGAACAATTGCATAACCTACTACTTGTTGGTGCTGCTGCTATGATTTCCTACATTTGGACTGCTCGTAATGCGGTGGCTTTCAACTGCCAACATTTTTCCTTCTATAGTGGAGTTATGAAAATTCATAAGTCAATATAGGTGGCGTCTCACATAAAAACATGTTCAATGGAGAATGATTTCAATGATCTCATACTCGTGCGTTTTCTTGGAGTTTCTGCCAGGAGAAAAAATCCACACATTTTAAAATTTATTAGATGGATTCCCCCGATTACATCATGGATCAAGGTCAACGTGGAAGAAACGACTTTGGGAGAACCTAGACCCTCAGGGTGTGGTGGGGTATTCCATACACACAGAGGCTTTGTGAAGGGGTTCTTTTACCACTTTATTAAAAGTGGATGTATATATGAAGCTGAGCTTTGGGAAATAATTAAGGCGGTCAGGTTTACGACCCATTTTGGGTGGACATTTCTTTGGCTTGAATCCAACATGATGCGTGTAGTGGATTCCCTCAAGAAAAAATCCAGGAAAGTCCCATGGAGACTACTACTACAGTGGATTGAATGTCTCAACCTCTCCCAGGCTCTCACTCTGAATGTCACACACGTCTATTGGGAGGTGAACATAGTGAAAGATGCACTCTCCAAAAGGCAATTGAGGAAAGGAACTCGTTGTGGTCCTTTGTCACACTACTTTTTTGTGTTCCCCACATGGACTCTGATATGAAGGGTGAACCATACACCAATATTTTTAAACCCTCTTGGAAATGCTTTATATTTACTTTTTTATTAAATTTTGGGAGGCTAGGCATGCTTGGCCCCGTGTCTTCTTTGCCCAAAAAGACCATAAAAACCCTAAAAGTAATAAAATACTACAAAATACACTAAAAGACCCTAAAACCCTTTAAAACCCTAAAAACCCTAAAAACCCAAAAAAATCCTAAACCCCCCTAAAAACCATAAAAAATGCCAAAACACCCTACAAAACCCTAAAAAACCAAAATAAACCTTTAAACCCTTAAAACCCATAAAAAAACTTAAAACCCCAAAAATATTTAAAACCCCTTAAAAACTACTAAAAATTTATAAAAAACCCTAAAAACCCTAAAATCCCCACAAACCCTATAAAACCCTAAAACCATAAAAACCCTAAAAAATATTTAAAAACCCTAAAAAGTCTTAAAACCCTTAGAAGAACCATAAAACTGCAAAAAGCCCAAAAATAAAAAACATTAAAATAACACTAAAACCCCTAAAAACCATAAAACAATCCTACAAACCTATAAAAACCCTTAAAAACCCTAAAAACCATAAAACCCATAAAACCCCTAAAAACCCTTAAAAACCTTAAAAAACACAAAAAACCATAGAAAACCATAATAACCTAAAAACCCATAAAAAACCTAAAACCCCTAAAAGACCCTAAAAACCATAAAACCCTAAAAACACCCTAAAAACACATAAAGACCCTAAAAATCATAAAACCCAAAAAAGACCCTAAAAACACTTAAAAGACACTAAAAGACCCTACAAATCCCAAAAGTCCCAAAAAGACCCTAAGAACCCCAAAAAACTATAAAAATCAATAAAAGAACCTAAAAACCCTTAAACACCCTAAACAACCCAAAAAACCTAAAACCCCTAAAAGCCCAAAAATCCCAAAAACGCCAAAAAAGCATTAAAACCCCTAAAAAATATAAAAACCATTAAAAACCCTAAAAATCCTAAAAATCCTAAAAATGATAAACAACTATAAAAACCCATATAAAACCATAAACTAATTCTAAATACCCTAGAAAACCTTAAAACCCTAGAAAACCCTAAAAACAAAAAAAACACCAAAAATACCCTAGAAACCCTAAAACCCTAAAATCCCTAAAATACCCTCAAAAATCCTAAAAACTCCAAAACCACTTAAAAACCCTAAAAACCGCTAAAAACACTAAAAACACTAAAAACCCTTAAAAACCCTTAAAAAAATAAAAAACCCTTAAAAATCTAAACGACCCTAGAAAAATCTTAAAAACCCAAAAAACCCAAAAAACCCAAAAAACCCCAAAAAACCCCAAAACTATAAAAAAACCCTATAACTCCCTAAAAATACCTTAAAACCCATAAAACCCCCCAAAACCCAAAAACACCTAAAACCCCTAAAAAACCCTAAAACCCCTAAAAAACCCTAAAACACCTAAAAAAACCTATGACTCTTCAAACCCTAAAAAACATTAAAACCCCCCCAAAAGACCCTAAAACCCTGAAAAAACATAAAAAATCATAAAAGAACCAAGAAACATTAAAAACACTATAAAACCCTTAAAGAACATAGAAATTATAAAAAAACTAAAACCCTAAAAATCCTAAACCCCCTAAAGTACCCTAAAACCATTAAAAACATAAATACCCCTAAAAACCCAAAAACGCTAAAACCCCTAAAATCCTAAAAACCCCTAAAAGACCCTAAATCCATAAAAACCCTATAAAACCCCTAAAAGGCACTAAAAAATTCTTAAACACCATAAACTCTCTAAAAACACCTTAATCACCCTAAAAACACTAAAAGAACTTAGAACCACTAAAACCCCTAAAGACGAAACCCATAAGAGATGACAATTCACTCCCTTGGATATTTCTCTCACTCGATGTGTGTTCCAGGGTTTCCCATGGATTCTTATTGGGGCTTTAGTAATGGATCTTTATCCCTTCCATATGTTTGTGGGGGGAGATCTCAGCAGTGGTGTGCTTTGGAAGCGCTCTACGAATCCAAGTTGGTGATTGTTTCCTATCTTTAGTGACTTCGTATTTCCCAAGTGGGGAATTTTCTCAGGCCTTCAACTTTGGATCCCAGAAGGTCTTGGATTCTTTAGTTGTGTGTTATGGCATTGGTGGTTCTGGAGGTCATGCGGATAGCTGTGCTTTTGACTTGGCTCATATCGACACATGACGATGCATTTGTCTCTATGGTGGTGAGTTTTTCTTGGGAGTCTCCAACGTGACCCTCAACTCATCTTTCTTTGGGCGATGGATTTTCTGGATCCTAGCTTGCAGGTAGTGGGAATTGGTGGCAGTCATGATGCTGATGGAACCCTCAATGTTTATTGAAATTTATAAACCCTACCAGACATCATCTGTGGACATGTGTCAAGTTTTCAGATGGGGTTTTGAAAAATGGGTTAGAGGTGGTGAGGGTTTCATCAGCAGAGAGGATTTTGATGTTGGCATGGTGGCATCATCAATGGTTAGGCGCCTCTTTTGTAATTTTGCCTTAGTTCTGTTCAGTTGATTCTTCTCCGATGATGCTTCAAATTTAGTATGTTGTCCCTTCTTTGGTGTTGATTCTATGATTTTCTCCGATTATAGCATATCGGTGGCTTTTGGATTTATCTTTCAACTATTTTGTGGGTTCGTTCTGTATATACTATTATGGATCATTTTTCTAGTGTCTTGGTTTATTGGTTGGGCTTTAAATCTGGTCAGGGGTTTTCTAATTGAGTTTCTGGTCGAGATGGTTCTTGTTTGTTCGATGTTTTTGTTGATGTTGTGACAATTAGGTGTTGGTGTGTGCTGATGAAAGATATTGGTTGTTGGTTATTGCTTGTATATGAGGTGCTGGAGGAGGTGCTGGTTGTTGGAAAATAAGGTGTTGGAGACTAGTTGCTGCTTGGATAGGATGTGATGAAGGTGATGTATATGATTTTGATACTTGTTTTTCTATGTTTCAAGCGGTGGATCTACTTGGTGAGGAGTTGTCGGATGCTAAAAACAGTGCAACTGGATGCTGCATGATGCTTGGTTGGGAGGTGTTAAAGGCAATGTTATTGTGTTTTTGATGTACTAGTTTTGTGTGCGTTTTGGGTTTCTTGGGGGTGTCCCGGGTTTTTGGGTGTGGGTCGATTGACCCTGCCCCTCCCTTGTATTCTATGTAATTTTTAAAATACAATTTTGGGGGGCTAGGAATAGCCTAGTCCTGCACGATGGGATCTGGAGGTTCCTTTTTGGGAAAGGCGGGAACAACCTGGCCTGGGTCTTGTGGCGAACCTATTCAGCTTCGGATCATTCCGATCTGAAATATTGTGAAGTCGAAGACTCCTTAGAGGCCAGGATCCCTTCTGGATTCCAGCATTTTGGGGCTGATCTTTTAGATCTGGGGTTTCCACAGATGGGTCAGTGGGGTCTGGGGCTTCAATGACTGGGTAGGATATTTTAGTCCAATGATCTCTTCCAATCTGATGATGCTGATGGAGTTCTGTTCGAGAAGTCTCCTTCCCTGGTGCTCTTGCGGGAGACGAGACAAGTGTTTGATGGAGATGGGATCTGGTAGCCCAGTTCGGGCATGGGAAATAATGATTTGGCCTAGATCTTGAGGAGATTTGGATTGGCCTTGGAAGATCTGGTTTCCACTCTTCGTCGTGGCATCCACAATCAACACTCTGGGCGGCGGTTTTGGTGGAGTCAAGACGAGTCAAGTTGTCACCGTAGTGATTTGGTACCAAGTGCTTCATGGTGGGTTTTCTATTCTTCTGATGGTAAAAGGAGATTGGTTATCTTCAATACTATGGGGGATTCCAGTTCTTCCCAGAGGTTGAAGGAGGCGCAGATGAGATCTACCTGGCATCGATTTTTACAGGTTTTGCAAGAGCGTATTTCTGGTCTTTTGGTTCTTCTTCATGTTGTTGATGAAGGTACTGCTTTTTTGTGTTTCGTTATGGATTTTACTTTGGACTGTGGCCTTCTGTGTTGTGGCTGGTTTGGTTCTGAATCACTAAGAGTGCTGGATCCTGGCAACATTGAGTGGTGTTGGAAGTTGCCTTTCCTTTGGGTAATGTAGATGGGTTCTAGGCATGGGCGCTAGTTTCCATTCTCTCTGGTTTGTTTTATTTTTTCTGTCGCCATTGTGGATTTTGGTGGGTGCTGATGCGAGATATGTGTGGTGTGTTGCTGCTTTCTTACAAGGAATTATTGGAGCTGGTTTTCGACAATTTTGGGGATGGTTACTGCTTGCTGGTGAGCTGGATTGTGAGGAAGCTGTTGATTCTTATCATGGGTGCTGGAGATCCAGTGTTGTTGGTGGTACGCCTAGGCATGACATGCTGGAAGCTTCCAGTATAAGAGGTATTGAATACTAGAATCTGAGTTATTGGTTGTTGGATGCTACTTGGATTGATACGGTTTAAGAGGGTGGTGGATGGCTTGGTTGGGACTCTATGTTGGTGCTAGATGATGGGGGTGATGTTGATGCTTATGCTTCTCATGATGGTGATTCTATGTTGTTGGTGGTGAACTTTCTTGGGGAGAAAGCGCTGGATGCTGGAAATTGTGATACCGGATGCTGGAATTTGTGATTCTAGATAATGGTTACTACTTAGCCGAGAGGTGTTGAATTTGTGGCTTATGGTCTTGCTGCTGCTAAATGTTGATTGCTATTTGGTTGGGACTGCTGCTGGGTTCTTTTCTATCTGTATTCTTTGCTAGTTTTTGTGTTCTTTTTGGTCCTTTGGGTTTTCTGGTTTTGGGTTTGTTAAAGGTTTTTGGGTGTGGGTTATTTGACCCCTCCCCCCTTGTCTAATGTGTCTTTTTTTTCATAATAATAAACATGGGGGGTCGGGAATAGCTTGACCCTCACATCTTCCTTGCCCCTAAAAAATGCCAAAAACACTAAAAAAAACCTAAAACACCTAAAAACTCTAAAATCTCTAAAAAACCCTAGAAAACCATAAAAATACCTAAAAACCCTAAAGAACACTAAAATCCCCTAAAAAATCTATGACAACCTTAAAAACCTATAAAATAAAATGAAAAACCTTTAAACCCCTTAAAGATCCTAAAAACCTAAACCCCCCCTAAAAGTCCCTAATAGACTGAAAAAAACCCTAAACACCCTAAAATACTCTAAAAATACTACAAAACCCTAAAACACCCTGAAAGAACCTTAAAGAACCTGAAAGAACCTGAAAACCCTAAATAATCTAAGAAATCCCCAAAACCCCTAAAGAACCCCAAAAAAACTATAAAAAACCCGTAAAGGACTCTAAAATCACTAAAAACATAAAGGGCACTAAAAACCCTAAAAAATATAGAAGTAACCTAAATACTCTAGAAAAATCTAAAGGAACCTCAAGGACACTAAAAACCCTAAAAACCCAAAAGACCCTAAAAATCCTAAAAACCCTAAAAAACTCAAAAGACCCTAAAACCTCTAAAAAACCAAAACCACCCTAAAAACCCAAAAAGACCCTAAAAACCCATAAATACCCCATTAGGCCCTAAAAAACCTAGAAAAATTCTAGAAAACCCAATGATACCTTAAAAACCCTAAAAAATTAAAATACCCCCAAACCCTAAAAACCCCTCAAAACCCTTATATTTTTTGAAATATCATAAAAACCTTAAAAACCCTTAAACCCTTTAAAAACCCTATAAATCCATAAAAACTTAAAAAATAAAAGAAATATAAAAATCCTAAAAAACATAAAAACCCTGAAAACCTAAAAAACCATAAAAAATTAAAAACCTAACAAACCCTTATAAATCTTAAAAACCATAAAAACCATGAGAAACCCTAAAAACCCTAAATCCCCCTAAAAGATATAAAAACCCTAAAAACCCCCAAAAGTCCGTAAAAACCCAAAAAAACATTAAAACATAAAAAACCCTAAAAAACAATAAAAACCCTTATAAACACTAAAAACCATAAAAAAACCTAAAAATCCCAAAAAACCCTAAGGCTTTTGTGTGCAGCTTCATGAGATGGTATGGGTTGAAAGGGAAAGGTTCCCTCTTGAAGATGAGGCAAGGAGGCTTGGGGAGAGGTTTGCTGAGGCTGATCAACGGATAAATGCTGCTATGGTCACATCAAGGGAGAAAAAAATCAGCGGAGGTGCTGAAACTCTTGAGGAAGAAAGCAAGAAAGGCAAGGCACCACTAGCCGCTAGTGATGGTGGCAATGGACCAAAGATGTCTGTTGCGGGAACCTCCTCTACCCCACCAAGACGAAGAAGGAGGAGGGATTACTCTGCCCTCCCACGCCCAATGGCAACTAGGGCCTCCTCACGAGCTGTCAAACTGAATCTAAAGGTGAATAAGCGAGAGACGCCTTATTTTTCTATTGAGCAGGTAAAAGCTATGGAGAAGCTGCGGTCCAAACTTGGCATGCAGGAAGATTTTGACCCTGGATGGGATTCAATGGACCAGGGTGATGAATCAGATTTTAGCTTTGCTGACGATGGCGGCGGCTTTGGTGATGGCATGGGGTTTCATGATGCGGAGCTGGAGGATTTTGGCGGCGATGTTGACTGACCTACTCTGTGTGTGATTTTCTTTTGGACACTGTGTCTTTTTTGGTCTTGTACTTTGTTTCTTTTTTTCTTTCCTTTTGTGGCCCTCGGGCTGAGGTCGTAAGGGGTTTCAGGTGTGGATTGATTGATCCCTACCCTCCCTTGTCTGCAGTGTTTGTATCCTTTGTTTATAAATTTTGGGGGGTTTCGGGAATAGCCTGGACCCGTGCCTTCTTTGCCATAGAAACCATAAAAACCCTAAAACCCCAAAAAAACTATAAAACTATAAAAAATCCTAAAAAATCCTAAAAACACTGAAAACCCCAAAAAACCCAAAAAACATCTAAAATATTTAAAAAAATATAAAAACCCTAGAAAAACCTAAAACCCTTAAAAATACATTAAACACCCCTAAAACCCTGAAAACCCAAATAAAATATTAAAAACACTAACCCCCCTAAAAACCATAAAAACCATAAAAACTATAAAAACCCTAAAAAATATAAAGAATCCTTGAAAACCCATTAACCCCCAAACCAAACAAACCCCTAAAACCCTAAAAAACAAAAAAAAACCCTAAAAAAATAAAACCCTCAAAAAACTATAAAACAGTAAAAAACCCTAAAACCTTAAAACCCTAAAACCCAAAAAAACCATAATACCCTTAAAAGACTATCAAAAACTATAAAAAATCCAAAAAAACCCCAAAACCCTAAAAGATGAAAAAATCCTAAAAAACCCTAACAACATTAAAAACCCTAAAACCCATAAAACCATGGAAAAACCTAAAAATCATAAAAGCATTAGAAACCCCTAAAAAACTCAAAAACACCCTAAAAAGACACTAAAACCCTCAAAAATACATAAAAGACCCTAAAAACAAAAAACCCAAAAGACCCTAGAAACACTAAAAACCCTAAAAAACCCTAAAAACCATAAAAAACCTAGGAAAACCTAAAAAACTATATAAAAACCCCAAATACCATAAAATATAATTAAACACCCTAAAAAATATAATAAACCATAAAAACCTAAAAAACATAAAAACCCCTAAACCCCTAAAAACCTTAAGAGATGGCGACGCTCTCTCTCCCTCATCGAGGATTATGGGGTTTCCTCCAGATTCTATTGGAGATAGTGGTTTTAGATATTTTCTCCTTCCCTCTCAGCCTTGTGGGGGGTGTTCATGGTGGTGGTGCACTGATGTAGAGTTCTTTGATGCAATAGTTTCTCTTCGGCGACTTCACGTTTTCCAAGCGGCAGTGTGATTCGGGGTTTCGACACCTTTCACAGCCCTTCACTCTCATAATTTTGGGGGGAGATCTCAGCAATGGAGGACCTCATCAAAATTATACAAACCAAAGGTTGTAGGTGTTCTTAGGCGGTTTCCTCTTTTCCAAGTGGCGGGTTTTCTCAAGTTTCCAGCGAGTCTAGAAGCTGCGCAGATTTCTGTAGCTTCGGTTCGGCTTGGATCATTGGGCATTAGTGGTTCTCCCTCGTTTCAATTCCCAGAATCTCGATCTTGCGATGTTGAAGGTTTTTACGGTGTCTAGTCTGATCTTTTATTTGTTTCATGAAGCAGATGCAGGTGTGTGTTCTACTTGGTCCCTCGGCTTCATCTCCGCTACACGCTGTTGACGGTAGATTTGGTCGGATTTCTTGGAATTCAATTATCTTCTATTTAGTGGTTTTGGTTGTGGTTATGAGTCACTGTTGTTACGATTTTTTGGATATTCTGAGACTTGTTATGTGATTTTTGGTGATGTTGTACAATTTTGTTCTATCCAAGGGGTGCTGGGAGCTGTGGTTTGGTACTGGCTGTGATTACTGGTGGTATGTTGTTAGCTATGTTGTGAGGTGTGGAATGATGGAAGTTGTTCGGTCTGAAGGCATTGATTTTTGGATGTCGAGCTATGATCTCTCAGAAGATGATGTGTTAGGATGCGCTGTATGCTAGTTTTTGAACTGCAATTTGATAGGAGATGTTTGGTTTTCACCGAAGATGCATGTTTATATTTTTGGTTTCTCTCTTTTGAAATTGTTTCACGCTATTGATGATGGGATCATTAAGCTATGTTGCATTTTGGATGCTATGTTGGAATATGGTTTTCTGTGTTGTGGCTAGTCTGGTTGTGAATTGTTTCGGGTTCTGGAGTTTGGTTATGCTGAATGGTGCTAGATGATGTCCTTCCTTTAGATGCCATGGATCGGTTCGATGCATGGGTGTTGGTTTCCTTGTGTTCCTAGAGGTGATACTTGCTGTGAAATGCTTCGAGTTGACTGTATAAGAGGTGATGGTTTCTGGAATCTAAGCTGCTGCTACTGGAATATTTCTTTTGGTGGTAATGCTAATGTGTGGTGTTTGGATGATCTGTTGGGTGACTGTTGGAACTGGATTCTGGTGGATGCTACTGATTTCGTGCTGATGATTGCTAATGAAGTTGCTGCTGGTGGTTATGGTGCTTCTAGATGCTGGTAGCTAATTGGATGGGAGGTGATGATGGGGAAGGTTCTGTTTTTCTGCTGTATTTTTCATTTTGTGTTCTTTTTTGGTTTTTTAGGTCTTTTGGGTTTGGGGTTTAAGGGCTTTTGGGTGTGGGTTATTTGACCCCTCCCCTCCTTTGTGTACTACATCTTTTTTTCTAATAAATTGGGGGGTGGGGTCGGGAACATCCTTACCCCTACATCTTCATTTCCCTAAAAACCTTAAAACGCCCTAAAACCCTAAAAACCCTAAAAACCTAAAAAATCAGTAAAACACCATAAAAACATTAAAAATATAAAAAATTTAAAAACCTTAAACCCTAAAAACACTAAAACCATTAATAACCCTAAAATAATTCATAAAAAATAGAAAAACCTTAAAAATATTTAATGCCCTAAAAACAATAAAAAAATTTAAAACCATAAAAAATCTTTTAAAACCCTAAAAGACCATAAACCCTGAAATATAAAATTAATTTAAAAAATCCTAAAAACTCTAAAAACCCAAAAAACCCAAAAAACCCAAAAAACTGAAAGAACCCTAAAAACCAATAAAGACCCTAAAACCCTTAAAGATACTAAAAGATCTTATAAACCCTATAAAAATCCAAAAGACCCTAAACATCCCATAAAACCCTGAAAACTTTAAAAACTATAAAAAAACCTAAAAACCCCTAAAACCCCCATAAAACCCTAACAAAAACAAAGAACCTTAAAAAACACCTAAAACCCTCTAAAAACCCTAAAACTCCAAAAAACTATAAATATGATAAATGAACTTGAAAACCCTAAAAAACCTTAAATACTGAAAAAAACAAAAAACACTTAAAAACCTGAAAAACCTGAAAAACCCAAAAAAACCCTAAAAAACCCTTTAAAAACCTTTAAAAAACCTAAAAAACCTTACAACCCATGAGAACCCTAAAACCCTAAAAACCCCAAAGAAAACCCTAAAATATTCTAAAAACCCTAAGAAACCCTAGATACCCCTAAAATACCTAAATACCCAAACAAACCCTAAAGACCATAAAAACCCTAAAGAACCCTTAAAAACCCTAAAGACACTAGAAAACCCTGAAACATCTAAAAAACCTAAGAACCCTTAAAAACCCTAACAAACAGTAAAAAACATTAAAACCCTAAAATCCCTACAAAAATCTGAAAAACCCAAAAAACCCAAAACAACCACAAAACCCCTAAAAACCATAAAAATCGATAAAAACTCTATAAGAAACATAAAAAACCTGAAAAATTATAAAAACCTGAAAAATGAATTAAAACATTTAACACACTAAAAACTATAAAAACCTAAAAAACCCTAAAAACCTTAAAAACCATAAAAACACTACAAACCCAAAAAAGACACAAAAAACATAAAACTCTAAAAATACCAAAACCCTAAAAAATCCTAAAAACACTTAAAATCCTAAAAACCCTAAAGAACTCTTAAAACACCTAAAAAAACCTAAAAAAACATTAAAAAAAATCCTAAAACCTATAAAAGACCCTGAAAAACCTAAACACCCCTAAAAGACCCTGAAAACTTCTAAAAATCCTTAAATATCCTAAAATTCCTAAAACCCCCCAAACAACTAAAAATACCCTAAAACTCTAAACCCCCTAAAAAACCTAAATCCCCCAATCCCCTTAAAACCTTTAAAATCCTTAAGATATATTTAAAACCCCTAAAGACTCTAAAAAACCCTAAAACCATAAAAAATTGTAAAATCGTAAATCCTTAAAAATCCTAAAACACTAAAAAAACACTAAAAAACCCTAAAAACCCAAAAACACCCTAAAAAGCCTTAAAAAAATAAAAAACCACAAAACATACCTAAATACATTAAAAACCATCAGAACCCTAAAAAATCCTGAAAACCCCTTTAAACCCTAGAAAACGCTAAAAACACTAAACAACTCTAAAAATCTGTAAAACCCCTAAACAACTACGAAACCCCCAAACACCTAAAAATAAACTAAAAGACCCTATAAAACCATAAAACCCTAAATAAACCCTAAAAAATCTAAACCCCCCTTTAAAACCATAAAATACCCTAAAATCCTAGAAACCCTAAAATCCACAAAAAACCCAAAAAACCCTAAAAACTAAAAAATTCAAAAACTCTAAAAACCCATAAAACTTATAAAAACCCTAAAAACCCTAAAAAACACTAAAATAACTACCCTAGACCCCCTAAAAAACTCTAAAATACCATAAAACCCAATAAAAACTTAAAATGCTCTAAAACCCTTAAACACCCTTAAAACCCTTAAAAAACTAAAAAACCATAAAGAACCCTAATATCCTCTAAAAACCCTAAAATCCCAAATAAAATACTAAAAAAACTTTAAAAATACCCCAAAACCCTAAAAACCCCTAAAAACCCTAAAACCCATACAAATATTGAAACCCCCTAAAAAAGCCATCATAAATCCCAAAACCGCCTAAAACCCCTAAAAACCCTAGAAAAAAGATGGTTCCCATGTCTCCTGGATCCTCTCGTTATGGGGTCTTCCTGCGGTATCGATCCTTCCTTGCATGTTGCTTCTTCAACACGGTGGTGGATGCTCAGGCTTTGGCTTGCTCGGCGTTGCTGCCCCCTCCTCTTGAGGTGCATTTTCTCTGGCTTGATGGTGTCCTCACAGATCTTCTCTAGAAGCTACTTTAGTTGAAGTCTTCATACAAGAACGAGCGGGTCAGATCAGGTCTCTCTAGAATTCGGTGTGGCTGTGTTTTGGTGGGGTGGGTCGGATCTACCACTATGTGGAACTTCGGATCCTTGGAGGTGATGGTCGGATCTGGTCTTTCTGAGGTGTGGCTTTTCAATTCCTCAGATTCTTGGGGTAGATCTGGACCCCCCGATGTACAGTGTTGCAGTTCTTTGGAGGAGTCGGTTGGTTCTGGTCTTTCCTTCGCACAGTGTTGCAGATCAATGGAGGAGTGGACAATATATGATCTTTGCGCTTCACATGGAGTTGGATCTAGTCACAATGCTTCTTTTTTCCATAGTTATTCTCTTCATATTTCTTGGAGTGGAGCTGAAGGCAGCTGGTATATTTTCTGTTTTGGGTCGCTGGATGATGGTTGTCGGTGCGACAGAATGATGGGTTGCGCTAGGATCTCTTTTCGGTAGTTTTTCAGTTTTCGTGGTGGGCGTGGATGGTCCCAGAAGAGGATGCGGTGGATGCAAAGAAAGTCACATTGGATTGGTGGTGGCGTGAATAGGTCTCTGGTGTGAGTTTTCAATTCATCTTGGCTTCAGTTGGCGCAGAAAATGTAGGTTCGTTCTTTTGGTTCATCAGTTTTATTTTTGTTTTAAGCTGCTGATGAAAGGCTAGTTAAGTTGTGTTGTGTGGTTGTTGTGTTGGAATGTGATTTCTTGAGTTATGGTTGGTTTGGATGTGAGTTTCTACTGGTGCTGGATTTTGGTTCTGCCAACTGGTGCTGGAAGCTGTCCATCCGTGAACTGGGTCATTGGAAGGGATACCTAGTTATGGGTCTGAAAAAGGAGTTTTGGGTGTTTTATATCGGATCAAAGAATAGGTGCTGGTGGTCCTATAGTGGTAATTCTAGGTTTGGTTTGGTCTTGGTGTGATCGCCTCCCATTGTTGCAGGTTCACTTCAGTCTTGTTGCGATCTGGTCCATCTGGTGGTCAATGGTTTCTTTGTTGGATTATCTGGATTAATGTTTCTGTATTACAAGTTTCACTGCTTTGTGGTTGTGGCTAGATTAAATGAGAACCACTTCTAGTGTTGGTTCTTAAAATTGGGGTGCTGGATGCTCTGGATTGGTTTGGGAACTGACTGGTTTGGAATTATCGCTTGTTGGAATCTGATCTGCTTGGCGTTGGTTAATTTTTGCAGGAAGCTTAGCTATTGGGTGATGGTTACTTCTTGGCTGAGAACTGTTGAAGGAGGAGCTAACTGTTGGAAGCCAAGGAATATGATGGTTACTACTGCTTGGATGAGTGGTGACGATGTGGGTGCCTGTGAGGTGAAGGCACTAAATGATGGGAAGTGTGATGCAGGTATTGGTTACTGATTGGTAGGTGGATTGGTGCAGCCGAATGCTGGAGTAGGATGAAAGGTGTTGAAGCTACTGCTGTGTTTGGTCTTTTTAGTCCTTTTCTTTCTTTCTTTTCCTTTTGGGGATTGTTTTTTGGGGTTTAGTTGATTGACCCCACCCCTCCCCAGTCTGCAGGGTCCTATTTTTCTTAATAACTTTTGGGGGAGCCATGAATAGCCTGGTTCCCACATCTGCCTTGCCCCTAAAAACCCTAAAAGCACAAAAACATCCTAAAAAATCCCCAAAACCCTAAAAACCCATAAGAACCCCTAAAAACCCTAAAAGGATCTAAAATCCCCAAAAAATTATAAAAAACTAAAAAACCTTAAAACCCCTAAAAATCCTAAGAACACTAAAAAATACTAATAACCATTAAAACCCCCCCAAAAACCTAAAAGACCCCTAAAAAAACTAAAACCCTTAAAAATCCTATAACAATTTTAATATGGAATGTGATGAAGTCAAAGACTGCCATCAGCCATAGATCGAGGTCATTTTTTCAGATATGGGGTTTCCACGGATGGGTCATTGAGGTCAAGAGAATCAACAATGGAGAAGGTTGTATCAGCGAAACAGGTTCTGGTCACCTAAACGGTTGGTCATTTGCTCTGGTTTTCTTATTTGGTGTTCAGTTTCTTCTATGAAGGGGCTTCAAATCTAGTATGTTGTCTCTCCTATGGTGTTTATCCTATGTTTTTTTGGTATTCCAGTGGCTCGTGATTTCTGCTTCCTACGGTTTAGTGGGTACATGATTTATCTAATGTTATGGATTGTTCTAATTTTAGATTGGTTTGTTGGCTGGGCTTGTCATATGGTTAGGATTGAGTCTCCAGTTAAGATGGTTCGGGCTTTATTGATTTCATTAATGTTGCTGTGGCAATTAGTGTGTGCCGATGTGAGAGATAGGTTGTTTGTCACTGCTGGTTTATGAGGTACAGAAGTAGATGTTGGTTTTTAGAAATGGTGTTGTTGTATGGTGCTTGCTGATGGGCTAGGATGTGATGAAGCTGATGTTTATGAGTTTGGTGTTGGTGGCTCTGTATTGCTGGTGGTGGATCTACTTGGTGAGGAGGTGCTGAAGGCTACTGATTCTAGTGATTTTGTGCTGCTGACAGTTGATATGCTTGGAAAGAAGATGATGGATAATGGCAATGCTGTTGTGGGATGGTTGCTGCTTGGATGGGATGTGATGAAGCTGACGATCCTGAGTTCGGTGATGATAGTTCTGTGCTAAAGGTGGTGGATTTCTTTGGTGAAGAGGTCCTGGATGCTGAATGTTGTGAGATTGGATGCTAATCGTTGCTTGGCTATGAGATGCTTGATGCTAGTTACTGCTTGGATGGGAAGTGATGAAGCTGTCATTATTGGTGTTGTTTGGGTCCACATGTTGTTTCTTTCTGGAGGTTTTTATTTTTTGGGTGCTTGTTTTTTTGGGGATGTTCATGGATTTTGGGTGTGAGTTGATTCACTTCTCCCCTCGCTAGTCTACTGTGTATTCCTTTTAATAAACTTGTGGGGGGGGGGTCAGGAATAGACTAGCCCTATGCCTACCTTGCCCTAAAAAATCCATGAAAAACACTAAAATCCCTAAAAACACTAAAAACCCTAAAAAAATAAAAAAATCCCCAAAATCCCTAGAAACTTGCTGAAAAAAATAAAAAACATAAAACCCCTAAAATTCCCTAAAAGGACATAAAAACCCTAAAAACTGAAAAAATGATAAAACCCCTAAAAACCCTAAATCCCAAAAAACCCCTCAAAACCATAAAAAACCCTAAATACCCCTAAAAATTCAAAAAACCCAAAAAAATCCTAAAAGACCCTAAAATCCCAAAAATAACAAAAATAAACCCAATGAAACAAAATCCAATAAAAGCCTATAAAGACCCTTAAAACCATAAAAATGCCAACGAGCCTGTACCCAAGTTGTACAGGCTCCTACTTGGCATCCAAAAGACCTCGGATTGAATCCGGGTAGAGAAATATTTCTAGGTACTGTAGCAGTACTATATTAGTGGCGGGCTATAGTACCGGTGACACTATAGTGGTAGAGGCACTGTAGCAGTGACGGTACTGTAGCATCTTAGGTACTGTAGTAGTACTATTCACCCAAGGGCCCTTTAGGCAAAAAAATGGGCTCTCAATCCTTGTATTCAGGCCACTTGGCCTTGGGCTTTTGGGTTATGTAATGGGTATCCCTCAACCCAGTCAAAAATAGGTCTTTTCTTAAATAATTAAATGAGTCTTTGGCCCCACCCTTTTGAAAAAAACCAGAAAATACTCAACCCCCCCCCCCCTCAAAACCCCCAAAGATCCTAAAAAACCATAAAATCCTAAAAAATCCTAAAAAACCCCAAAACACTAAAAAAGTCAAAAAACCTTAAAACCCACATAAAAGTCCCTAAAACACTAAGGCCTCTAAAAAACTCTAGAAAAAATTAAAGAACTTAAAACCCCAAAAGATACTAAAAATAATTAAAAACCTTAAAGTCCATAAAAACCTTTAAAAAATCCCTAAAACACCCTAAAACCATTAAATACCCTAAAAAACCTAAAAAAGTATAAATGTTTTAAAAAAACACTAAAAACCCTTAGAAAACCAAAAAAACTTAGAAAACCTAAAACCCTAAAACCCCCCAAAACCCCTAAAAAACCCTTAAGACCCTAAAATACCCTATAACGCAAACAAAATCTAAAAAATCCCTAAAATAATATTAAAAAATCCTAAAACACTAAGAAAAACACTAAAAACTAGAACACCCCCAAAACCTTAAAAACACTAAAAAATCCTAAACAAACCTAAAAAAACCCAATAAAACACAAAAAACCCCTAAAAATCAATGAAAAATAAAAAAATACAAAAAACCACAAAAAACCATAAAACCCCCAAAACCCTAAAAAAACCCTAAAACCCTTAAAAACCATAAAACCCCTAAAAACCTATGAATACCCTAAAAATCCTTAAGACCCCTTTAAAACCCTAGAAAACCATGAAATCCCTAAAAAACCACCCCAAATTCTAAAAACCTCCCATAAACCCTAAAAACCCCTTGAAAATCATTTTAAACCCTATAAAACTCTAAAAACCACTAAAAATTATAATAAAACCCTAGAAATAGTTAAAATAATGTAAAACCCCTAAAAACCCAAAAGAACCATAATAACCCTAGAAAAAATTAAAAACCATAAAAACCTTGAAAACATTAAAAACACTAAATCCCTAGAAAGACAATAAAAACCCAAAAAGATCCTAACACCCCAAAAAACCCTAAAAGACCCTAAAAACACTAAAAAAACCAAAAATATTCAAAAAACCTTATAAAAAATCTAGAATACCCAAAAAAACCCAAAAAAACCCTAAAAAACCTAAAAAACCTAAAAAACCTTAAGTCTCTAAATAACCCTAAAAACTACTAAAAACCCAAAAAACCTGTAAGAACCCTAAAAACCGTAAAAAACTCTAAAAACGCAAAAAAAACCCAAAAAACCATTGAAAAGACTAGAAACCCATAAAACCTCTAAAAATATTAAAATCTACAAAAGGCCATGAAAAACCCTAACAAACCCAAAAACCCTAAAAACACTAAAAAACACTAAAACGCCCAAAAAACCATAAAATCCATAGAAACCTAAAAAACCCATAAGAGAATTAAAAATTCTTAAAAACCCTAAAAACACTTGAAACCCACAAAAATCCTTAAAACCCTAATAACCCTAAACGCCCCGAAAACCCTTAAAACCCTAAAAACCCTAAAACCCTAAAAACCCTAAAACCATAAAAAACCCTAAAAGTGATAACTCCCCAAACTCATAAAATCCTTAAAACCTTAAAAAACTCTAAAAACCCTTAATCCATAAAAGTCCTAAAAACCATAAAAACCTATAAAACCCCAAACCCTTAAAAATGCTAAGAAACCCTAAAAACCATAAAAACCCTAAAAAAATAAAAAGCTCAAAATGAACCTAAAAACAAAAAAAGACTTTAAAGTTATAAAATCCCCTAAAAGACCCTAAAAGACCCTAAAAGACTCTAAAAACCCCAAACCCCAAAAAACCCAAAAAACCATAATAACCCTAAAACCCTAATAAATCCTAAAAAACCCTAAAACCCTAAAAAACCAATAAAATACCTAAAACCCTAAAATGCCAAAAAACCATAGAAAACCCCAAAAGGTCCATAAAAACCCTAAAGTAACCCTAAAAGATCCAAATCCCCCTAAAAACCCCTAGAACCAAACAAACTTAGAAACACCTAAAAGACACCAAAATATATATATAGACCATAAAATCTCATAGAATAACATTAAAAAGACTAAAAAATTCTAAAAAACACCTAAAAGACCCAGCCCCCCCCCCCCCCTCCCCCCACAAAAAATTAAAAGATCATAAAAACCATAAGAACCCCAAAGGACCCTAAAAACCCTAAAAACCCAAAAAGACCCTAAAAAACCTAAAAACACCAAAAGGATAGTAAAAACCTTAAAAAATCCTACATAAACATTAAAAACCCTAATGACACTAAAAACCCAAAAACACCTTAAGGAAATAAAAAACCCCTAAATGTCATAAGAAAACCCTAATGGACCCACCAAAACCCCCCCAAGAATCCTGTAAGACCTAAAAAAACCCAAAACCCTAAAAAATTCGAAAGGATCTTAAAAGACCTAAAGAATCCCAGAAAACTCTACCCCCCCCAAATAAAACCCATAAAGACCCTATAAAACATAAAAACTCTAAAAGATCCAAGGAAATAATAAAAACTAAAAAAGAACCTAAAATACCTAAAAAACCTTTAAAGACCATAAAACCCCCCTAAAAACCCTAAAAAACCCTATAAAATAGTAAAAACCCAAAAAAACTAAAAACCCAATATATATATATATATATATATATATATATATTAACCCCCCAAAAATCACCAAAAAACAAATATACTCCCTAGAAACCTTAAAACCCAATAAAATCTCCAAAAAAAATAAAAAAACCTAAATAACCCTAAATAACCCTAAAAACCCCTAATAAACCCCAAATCCCACCCACTAAAAAATCCTAAAAGACCCTATAAAACAAAAAACAACTGAAAACCATTAAAGACCCTAAAAAACATAAAAACCCTAAAAAACCTTAAAACCCCTAAAAACAAAAAAGAACTAAAAATCCCTAAAACCTCTAATACCACAAAAGTACCCTAAAAACCCTAAAAACAAAAAACCCCTAGAAAATACAAAAAACCATAAATAACGATAAAAACCCGAAAAACCCTGAAAAACCCTAAAAACCCTTAAAAAATTAAAAACCCTAAAACCCTAAAAAACCATTCAAAACCCCTTAAACCCAAAGAAACACCTAAAATCCCAAAAAACCCATAAACCCCCCTAAAAATCCCTAAAACCCCAAAAAAATCCTAAAATGACCTAAAAACCTAAAAAACCTAAATCCCCCCCCCCCAAAAAAACCTATAATCCACAAGAAACCCTTAAAAACCCCAAAACCCCTAAAAACCCTATAAAACTTTAAAACCGTAAAACACACAAAAACCATAAAAAATACTAAAATTCTTAAAAACCCCTAAAAACCCTAAAAACCCTAGAACCCCTAAAAACCATAAAACCCTAAAAAACCTTAAAGATCATAAAACCCTATGAATTCTGAAAAAACCTAAAAACTATTAAAATAACCAAAAAATACAAAAGTCTTTAAAAACACTAAAAACCCTAAATGACCCTAAAAAACAATTAAGAACACAAATATACACTAAAATCCTAATAAAAAATTTAAAAGAACCTTAAAAACAGTTAACCACCCTATGAACCCTTAAAAACCATAAAAACATTAAAAACATTAAAAATATAAAAAAAACTAAAAATCCCTAAAAATCCTAACAAAATTATAGAAGCCTAAAAACCATAAAACATCCCTAAGAACCTTTAAAATCCTAAAAATCAGTTCACTTCCCTTTATTTATCTAGGTGTCCCACTATTCTGGGGAAAGGCCAAGAGTTTCCATATTGAGATCATTACAACTAAAATAACTCAACAAGTGGCCAAATGGAAAGGAAAATTCCTATCTCAAGCCGGAATGGTTTTCCTGATCAAATCCATCATTACCTCTATTTTTTTTCATGCATTATACATCTATAAATGGCTGAGTAGTCTTGTCAAAATATTATGTGTCAAGATTAGGAACTTTGTTAGGACGGGCTGAATTGGTAAAAAGAAGTTGGTTTCTATGGGATAGAAGGAATGTACTAAGCATATTGATCTATGTGGGTTGAGAATTAAGGATCTTAGGATATTTAATTAATCCATGCATTCCAAGTTCACCTAAAATTTATTCAATCAACATGATGATGGTCTAGAATTTCTTCATGAGTGGTTCACGTGGATACTTTGTGATGGTTTTATAAGCTATATTCCTTCACCTATATGGCCTACAACCAGATCCTCCTATAATAAAATTATTTATCACTCTAAATTTGTGGTGTCAAAATAATCAAACCTTAACTATTGGAAAACTCCCTAGCTTGAAAGGACCTTGTTTGAAATTGTGACACCTCCTCATGATTCGCAGGACATGTCCATTTTTTCTCTTAACAAGGAATTGGAGATTTACATGAGACTCTCACAACTCATACTATCTTGTAGATACATAGGTACTTATTTATGGATATTGAAACCCCTATTTGGAAATCGAATCTGGTTGGACAATTCAATACACAATTTTTATACCGACTGAAATGCCCAAAAGGCATTGTTCCACCTATTTGGATACTTAATTTCAATGTTTCTTTCATCCCACTAGAAAAACACCTACTGTTGTGGAAGATATGGAGGAACTGGATGCCTAATCAGGAGCAGTTGAGGAAATCCATTTGGCATCTGGCCTCAGTTTTCTACCTTTTCTTTAGGTCTAAAGAGAATATCCCTCATTCCTTCTTACACTGAACATTTGCCATCGAGCTGCGGAGATACCTGTAGTAACTATTCGTCTTTGATGTTAGCATGTAAAACTCTCTCCTTGGTATGGACTTCATTCATGGGTAAATGACCTACAGTAAGAATGTGAAAAATATGCTACTCTCAGGTGTTGCTACTACTGTTTCTTATATCTGGACATCTCATGATGTGGTGGCCTTTAACCACAAGCCTTGAACCTTTCATGGTGGAGTTGTGACAATTCATAAAGTGGTGTAGACATCATCTTAGATACAAATATGTTTGATGGATAATTATTTTATGGATATCATTATCTTACATTTTCCTGGAGTTTCTTGTAGGAGGAAAAAGCCATAGGTTCTAAAATTTATCCTATGGATTCCCCCGATTCCATCATCGATCAAGGTCAATGTGGATGGTGCAGCTTTGGGTGAACCTGACCCCTAGAGGTGTGGTGGGGTCTTCTGTACATACATAGGCTTTGTGAAAGGCTTATTATACAACTTAATTGGAAGTGGGTGTTCTTTTGAAGCTAAGATATGGGAAATTATGAAGGTGGTCAAGTTTATGGCTGATTTCGGGTGGAAGCGTCTCTAGATTGAATCTGATTCGATGGTTGCAGTAGAATTCCTCAAGACCAAATCCAAGAAGGTTCCTTAGAGACTCCTACCAAAATAGTTTGAATTTATTAGCCTCTCATAGTCTCTTAATCTTAATATCACACACACCTATAGGGAGGTGAACATGGTGGCAGATGCACTCTCCAAAAAGGCAATTGAGGAAAGGAACTCATTGTCATCCTTTGTTGTACAACTTTTATATGTTACTTATGTGTACTTTGATATGAAGGGTGAACTGCTCACCCATGTATGTAAACCCTCCTTATTACGCTTTGTCTTTATTTTTGAATAAATTTTGGGGCGATAGGCATGCGTGGCCCTGATCCTTCTTTGTCTAAAATCTCTTAAAAACCCCCAAAACCCCTAAAAACACTAGAAAACCCTAAAATTCTAAAAAACCTAGGAATACCCTCCAAAACCCAAATAATAGATGAAAAACCCTAAAACACAAACAAACTCCATAAAAAAAATAAAAAACCTAAAAACCCTAAAACTCTAAAAAACCCTTAAAGATCCCTAAAAAATCCCCCAAAATAATTAAAAACATGAAAAACACTTAAAATCCAAAAAAATCATAAAAAAAACTAAAAACCCCTAAAAATATGGAAAAAATAAAAACAATTAAAAACCATAACCAAATATAAAAATCTTGAAAAACCCAAAACCCCCCACAAAAATTAAAAACCACAAAAAACCCAAAAACCCTAAAAAACTATAAAAACCCCTAAAAATAAAAAAAAAACTTAAAAATCCAAAGATACCCTTAAAACCCCAAAAACACTAAAAAACCAAAAAAGGATAAAAACCTCAAAAAGAATAAAAATCATTCAAAAAACAGAATCCATATACCCTACACCAAGCACTAAACCATACAACCTAAACCCTATATCCTACACCCAAAATATTAAACCGTATAACCTAAACCATAAACCCTACACCCAAAACCATAAACCCAAAAATATACACCCAAAACATGATACCCTACACCCTAAAACCAAAACTCTATTCCCTAAACCGTATACCCTACCCCACAAACCCTATACCCAAAACCCTAAACCATACACCCTACACCCTAAACCCTAAAATATTGACCATAAACCCTCACTACTAAAAAATGAGTCTATACCAACACATTCATTCCAACGTTTTTTATAAACCATTGGAATAGATTTTCTATACCTACGGTTTTAATAAAACTGTATGTATATACTCCCTCAGATCAAATTCTATCGGGCTCATCCTGAGTTCCCCCCCAAAAATTATCCTCTCCCTAGAAAACCCTCTTCCCTGAAAACCATCTTCCCCACCAATCATCCCCGATTATTCATCACGCTATTCCTCAGTGCCAAATCTCTTCTCACCTGCCAACCCTCTTCTCCCCTGATTCATCTCTCATCCATTCCACTCATACCACTCAAAGCTAAAACGTTTCGTCGATGCTCTGGTTCCTTCCAATTCCGTCGTTCCACCATGGGCTTTTGCACTCATCCCACTCAAATCTGAAACTGTGCCTCGATGCTCCATTTCCTTTCGATTCCACCATTTCAGCTTGGGCTTTCATCCTCCCTGTTAATGCTCAAAGCCCGGTTTATGGTGTGATCTTCATGGTTTATGGTTGGATCGCCAATGTTTGGTCTCCAATTAAGTTTTCCTTATTTCCTTGTAGGTTTCTCCTTCCCTATTGTGGTTTCGTCGAACCCTAGTTCAAAGGATTGATTGGATTTTTGTGGTTTCATTAGTGTTTAGGGATCATGGTAGTTTCTTATTGGTTGTTTAGCCATCCACCCACAGACTAGATGCATTCCAGCTCATGTGTCAGTGGTTTGTATAAATGTCTGCACTATGCCTTGACTGAACTCCCTATCACCCAAAATGTGGGATGTATTTTGGATGCAATTTTAGTTATCTATATCAAACCCATATGCTAGTGTTTAAGATGATAGAATGGATTCTTCAATAAATGGTACATGTTTTTGTAGGATTTATTCATTTTAGTTTCTTATGAATTTTTCATATTTATAGCATGGTAGATAATTCATATGGGATTTTATAAGCTTCTAGAGATCTAATAATTGTTATTAGAATAATTTAAACCCCAACAGTGGTATCATAGCTATACCATGAATTTGATTTATGAATTGCATGATATGAAGAAGAAAAAAAAGAGAACATTATTTTCGGTTTCATGGAAAGTTCAATTTACCTTTATTTATTCTAGATCTACCTAATGGTTATCAGTTTTACCCAGACACTGAATGGTCTACAAAAGTGACATCTCCACTTACCCTTTTATAATACATTCTATGTAAGGATAACCCAGTATTATCCTTACACGGAACAATTTGTATAAGGATCATTTTGTTTTACCCTTTTCAAGCTAAATGCAGTTACCCTTATGTAGAATGTTTTTTCATAAAGGTAAATGAAATTACCCTAAATAATAATGGTTCTATGTAAAATTAACTTTTATATTACCTTTTCCATGAAAGCTGAATTTTATTGAGTTTGAAGCATTAATCGCAATTCACTAAGTGTTGGATGGCACCTATTCTATAACTAATGACACATACTCTATTCTTGATTAATCATTCAAAAACTCAATTCACTCTTACACTCAACATAAACCGACATACACTGGTCCTCATTCACACAAACACTCAGCATTAGTGTGACCTTTACATAGGATTGATAGACCTCCATACATGTCATAGATGAACATTTCCAAATGTACTAAATCAGGGAATAACTCTTATAAAACTCTCTAATATTCTAGATTATCTTTTGATGGAGTGTAGTGACGCTAATGTAGCACTATAACATCAGTTTTAACTTTACACGACACACCAGTTTATTATTACATAGACACTAGATGACAATTAAACATGTCCTTGATTTTATATTTCCCCTCATGAACCTCTTGATTAGCTCTACAAAAGTAGTAACTTACCACTATGAAAATAGTAATTTATATTCGCACATGTCTTTGCCAGCCTAACTTATTTGTATGTATCTGCTACTTTTACCCTTATGCAACTACTGTAATTCCAGACTTCATCAATTTAGCATCTAGAACATTTTCAACTTAACTCGAGGACTTCTCTAACACTTTAAATACTCTCAAAACATCATGATATATACTGAAGAGAAAGTTTTTACCCCTAAAATAGTTGTCTTTAATTATTTAAATTCTACCTCACCAACAATTATCAAAATTGAGAAGAACGCTACATTGAGGAAATCCAACCAAAGTCTTTAAGAAGCAATACATAGTATCGTATCCATTTATGATGGAATGAAACTAAAAAACTCTAGAACATATTCACACACATGTTGAAATATTCTTATATCTTACATAATGACAAAAAATATAATCATACATGGAAATTTAAATCTACCCATTTGTAATTATTTTTAATACCACAACACACCTCTAAATTCAATATGTGTTCTCATTTATTTCACAAATCAATAAGCACATAAAAAATATATTTTGCAAGGTATAAAACTCTCCCTTTCTCCTTAACATTTACAATACCCCCTTTATAAACGCATTTATTATAATAAAAATGGGGTAATTTTTTTTATTGAAATACCTATTCTTTCATATTTTTAATGATGTTTAGATAATTATATATTTTATGATTTTTAACACTTTAAAATCCTTTTAACATGTTTTCCTCCCTCGAAAGGGATGAACCCACTTTATCATCATCATGGTAGTTTATATACTCAATGATGAGAATATTCTTTTATTATAAAGTAGTGATAACCTATTCCAAATTCCCCAATATTTGATTCTTTCAATTCCATACATGTTAGTAAACATCAAATGAAAGGGGATAGGGAGGGGGTAATTTTATTTTTAATTAGTTCTAGAATTTTGATATATTTCTATCTAGTGAGATCTTACATACTTCCCAACTTTATAACTGGGATAATCATTAATCCTATTTTCCTAATTGTATCATCATTTATCTTTTTAGACAACCTGATGTTCTCACTTTTCTCAATAGGCTTATTGTGTGGGACCTCTTTTATTGAATGTTCAAAAAAGTGAAATGAAACCTTATATTATAGCTTATTATTCTTCATATTTTCCTTTTTTCTTGGTAGGAATGTCATACTTCCCTTTACAACATGGCCAGTTACCTTCCATTCTCTTAAACATTAGGTTTTCCTTGTTTCATTTTCTCATAAACAACATTTTGTTCTTTAATTAGATCTCTATTTCTTCTCCTATAATTTTGAAAATATTTTATACATCTTATTTGACACTTCTAATGTTTAGAAATCATTGGAGAGTTTTTTTAGACTTATCACATGTATATCTCTACATTCTAGTATTATTTCTATTTCTCACAGAATTTATTTTATTTTTCTTGGATTTATCACATAGATTCATTATAGTTCTATGTTAATCGCATGTTCTTATAATAATTAAAGTATTTGTACCAAAATATCCCAAAAAACCAATAGTTACCCTTGAAAATTTGATCTTAGAACATATTAGTGAGTCTATATAAGTAATTATACTTTCTGTCTAGGAATCATGCAACCTTTATTTAGCCTTCTACCAAGGTATTATTCTTGGGTTTCTTTCACTTGAATTTTCTTTTATGTTGGAGTGACCTTATCACATCTTCCTTTAGCACAAACGCTATTTGTTTTGTATTTATAATCTATAATTTCAGAGAAAACATAATCAGTGTGATTTGAAAAATTAAGAGTTTTCTACCTTTCCCTTTGGGTTATTCCTGAATGTATTTTCAGAATTAATTCATTGAGATTGTGCCTCATTCAATTATTTCTCTTTTAAAATAATATTATCAAGATCTGTCATTCTATGAAATTGTTGTCATGGATGTTATGATCTCTTTAATGAGATCACTCTTATTTACATCCACCTTTATTACTTATTTATCTTTCCTTTTAATTTAATTCTTATGTTGGATATTTTTCTCAAGGAACAATTCCAATTTTATTCTTGGCCTGTACTAATTATAGGTCTCTTCTCCTCCCTCATCATTACTTGAAGAATATATATATTTTTAAACTTGAGCAATGTAGGATTTATGTTTGTGAGAGAAACCTTAATCATTAGATTCACTTAATGAAAATGATTTATCAACTGGTTCTCAACTCATCATATTTTTATTGTCCATTATTGATGATCACTTCTTCATCATTGAATAGCCTCTTCTATATTTTTTTTCATATCTTCTCCGAGATGACTATTCAATAAGAATTTTATTCTAGTATATCTTACTCAAATTCAATGTTCTTATTTTCATATTTTGAGGTGAAATGCACAACACATTTACATTTATAACACCAAAAAGGGTGTTTTCTTTTATATGTTCTTTGCCCCTTTTTGAACAACACTATTACAAGAGCTATCTCCCTCTTAACATGAACTCATTCAAACTGAATTGAATCAAATTGAATCAGCCTAACCTGATTCAAATCAAAACTAACCAAATTAAATATGATTATGAAGAGTAAACCCAAAATGAGTTGAACTAAATAAAGTGACACCATGTAAACCCACAATGGATTGAATAAAACTAAATAAAAAATAGAATGATTTAAAAAAAACATTCACAAACTAACCGAACATTACTGGTATAAATGTAAATAAGATTAACCAAAATAGATCTATAATGATCAAAATCATGAAAATAAAATTCAAATAGTAAAAATTGAATGAAACTAAATTGGACCAAGTCATACTAATCTAACTTGAACTAATTTGATATTACAAATTATGAATCAAATTGGACGAAATGTAATGAATTCAAACCTATATGATCACAACTGACATGAACTAAATTGAACTAAACCAAACTGATATAAACCAAATGTAATCAAACTGAATCAATTAAAACTCAAATGAATGAAATTTCCCAAGATAATATAAAAAGAAACAAGATGAAATAAATCTAATGAAAATGTCCCAAAATAACTTGTATCAAACAAAACCAAACTAAGCTGAAACATGAGACAAAATTATTATATACCATTAAAAGGATGAGTAATTTTTAATTAATAAGAATGTACTATTTGATAGCATAATTTTTAAAATTGTATTTGTTTCCCCCTTGCATGCAGGAGTATGGTTTGACCCATGGGGTGTTGTGGTTCTTATATGTTGAGCAGTGACTTGTATAGTCATAGGAGACAGGTGTGATGTAGTATAGTTTTATTTCATTTTCTTTATCGCATTGGCCACTTAGGCCTTTTTCCGCTTTCTATGGACAGAGGGTAGTTATATTCTACGAAGGGGGCTAGAAGGGAACTGGAGGAGGCTTTACAGTTTTCTTTGTAGGGGAGGGAGATCGGGGTAGTGGAGAGATTAATTAGTCTGTTTCATTTTTGTCCACTTTTATACCATGTTTCTTTTGTTTATTTTCTTTTCTTTCAGAGTGTACACCTGATATACGGATGGGTCATGCCAAAGATTGTTCATTTAATTGCCCCTATTTTATCTGCTGAATATTTTCTATTCATGTCCAGTGAAGGATTCCATTGGCATGAATCTGGACGTCCCATGAAAAACATGCATTTTCTCTATCTTGATTTACCAAGCATAAAATTAAGCGACTTATTATCTAGATATTTCAATAGTTACCTGATTATAATTACCACAATGAAAAAACAATCAATCACCAACTTCATAATTTTTTTTATGTCAATTCCAAAAATCTATCACTTGAAGAAAATTTTAATTCTTTATCCATAGTGCCATCGGTCAGCTAGTGAAAATATCACCTAGCACATATTTCAAAACAACCATCAATCTACAACCTCTCATATATCAGAACATCATAAAATACACTTCATCATTCATGTATCATCTTGACAAAGGTTTTGATGCTCCTTAGATTTGTGGTTTCAGGGGAAAAACCCATTCTGGTGTGCCAATTTTTTTTAAAGAATGTAATTACTTTTTCAATGGATCTTATGAGAACCCCTAACATATACATGTTTTGATTCTTTCTTCACTCTTTCATATCCACATGAAAATCAGGCCACTAACTCCATCTTATGGTAATATGATTTTACAACATGACACCACCCTTCTGAATCTTTCTTCCATATCTAGAAACCTTTTCCACATTAAACCATAATTATGAATCCCATAATATGAGTCCCATGATTTATGACACATAATTCATGTCAACAGTAGATTTTATTCACAAAAAACATCCAGTCCCAGAGCAATCTTAGGGTTAAGTCCCAACATCACCTCATATATCTATTTCTTGTTGAAACTTTCTTTAAAGAACACATTTTATTATTTGGATACAGTATGCAGTACCACATATAGAATCAATGCATGGCCTCTCAGGTAGCCTTTAGGAATACGAGGATTAGATGCTACAAGAAGTGCCTTGAAGTAAGACTCATCCAAGCCACCAACCACACCCCTATCTTTAGTATAAGTGTCACCCTCCAATAGTATATTAAGTATTATGATGTGTCGTTTCTCCCTGATACCTGCATGGAAGTATTCTGTATTCTGATCACCTTATGGAGCCACTTTATTCTCAATTTTTCGTGCACTAATTATTCTTTCCTAAGAATCCTGTCCTCTAGGAAATCCTTTCAAGTGAGTTTACTGAACAATGTGTCATTTTAGTAGTCTTTGAGACTAGATTTCAGTCGGTTGATATCCATCTTGAATACACATTCATCTCCTGAGAATGGGGGGGGGGGGGGGTCTTACTGATCCATTCCTAGATATAATATTTGAGAAGTATTAGCCTATTTTGAAGCCCAATCCATGCACTTACATTCTATGATTCACTCACGACTTGATGATATCTTGGAGTGCTGGTCCAAATATTAGAGAAGTTGAACCACTTGTGCCTCTCCTTCTTGGAGGACAAGGAAAGAAGAAGTGGTGAATGATCAGATATGCTTTCAACCAGGTGAGTTACCTTTGCATTATGATAGGCAGATATTTCATGACATTTGAAAGTTATTGATCAAGAAAACTCCAAGTTCAAATAACCCCTCTATAGTTATTTCACCATGTGAACTGATCCCGGTCTATACCCATAAGCCCATTTCTAGCCATGAGATAGAAAAATTCCATGCTCGACTTTTGAAGGAATAATCCTCTCCCTTCATTTTCATTCATATTTTAAAAGATATTAAAGTATCCTACAACAATCCACATGAATTACCCTGGATCAAAGGATCCTAGCCCATGCCACATGGATTCTCTTATCCGAGCATCACAGCTTCTATAAACAAAGGAAAAAAACAAGCTACTACTACCTATAGCTACTTTCATAGTGATAAACTGGTCTTCCAAATGTATCAGTTACACATAGATATAGGGATACCAAAAGACCCATATAAATAGGTTTTGAGGGTTGGAATGAATGGATGCACACATTATTATTCTACGCGCATACTTGCTGTTTTTGTAAAAGAATTTCTTTGGATTGAGCATAGAAACAATGGAAGCCTTACTATTATGAATTTCAGTAGTGATAAAATCTATTTTTACCTAAGCACCCAGGCCTCAGTTTTTCAGATTGGGACCATTGGTCTTGTTGTCACCTAACTTTGGCCCTAGGCATCTTATCCCCTTTCTTCTAACAAGAATGTTAATCTTGAGTGTGTTTGGATTGAGATCTCAAACACACTCTATTATGCTGAGGTGAAGAGAATGTTGTAGGAGTTGAGAAAACCTATGATTGAAATTTATCCCCCTTTGACACACTAAAAAAAGCTTGTGGAGATGGGTTGGGAACATCACACAATAGGGTGGACCTGGTGCACACACCTGCATGCATTAGGGATTGGGAAACTCCCATATAAGGAGATTCCACTTGTGAGGCATGGGCTAGAAGGATATCTGCGTATTCTTGGGCTTTCTGTATATATGATAACACACTGTACGGGGATCTTGGGGAAGTGGGGATGTTGCGGTGGAGTGGGGGATGCTGTAGAGAAGTGGGGATACTGAAGTGGAGTGGGGATGCTACAGTGGAGTGGGGAGTGGGGAGTGGGGAGCAGGGAAGGGGAGTGGGAATGGGGACAGTAGGGCAGGGGAGTGGGTAGGGGGGCAGAAGAGTGGGCAGTGGGGCAGTGGGGTAGTGGATGTAATTTTTTAATAGGTTCTAGCTGGAAGGTCCTCTGCCCACAATTTTTTTAGGAAAATATAATATACCAATGGTTCTCAGAACCGTTGGTATAAAGAGGAGTGAATACACATATCCCAACGATTTTAATAAAACTGTCGGAATAGAGCAGGCAGTATGTACACCAACGGTTCATGAACCGTTGGTATACATATATTCCAATGGTTTCATTGAAACCATTGGAATAGAGTAGTTCACTGGGCAGAATGTATACCAACGTTTCGGAAACTGTTGGTAAACATATATCCCAACAGTTTCCAAGAAACCATTGGAATAGAGTAAATCTAGACACCCCTATACCAACGGTTTCATAGAATCTGTTGGTATAGGGTTGTTGCCACAACCAGCACCGCAACGGTTCCCAAAACCACTGGGATACCCTATCCCAATGGTTTCAGTAGCTATCCCAATGGTTTTGAACCGTTGGGATTGGTAAAATTTTCAGAAGTGCAAAAACCCTACACCCTAAACCATAAAACCTACACCCGAAACCCTATACCCTACATCCCAAACCCTAAACCTGATACCCTACACCCAAAACCATAAACTCTACACTATAAATCTATACCCTATACCCTAAACCAAAACCATACACAATACAATATAAACCATAAAACACTATACACTAAACCCCATACCCCATACCTTAAACCCTATACCCTACAGCCTAAACCCTACACCCAACAAGCCACACCCTAAACCCTAAACCCTAGCCCTTAAACCATATACCCTACACCCTAAAAAATAAATCATACTACCTAAATCCTATACCCTATATAGAAAACCCTAAACCCTAAACCCTAAAAAAAAACTAAACCCTAAACCCTAAACTCTAAACCCTAAACCCTAAACCCTAAACCCCAAAACCCAAAACCCTAAAACCTAAACCCTAAACTTGAAACCCTAAACCCTAAACACTAAACCCTAAACCCTAAGCCCCAACCCCAAACCCTAAACCCTAAACTATAAAACCTACACCCTACACCCTAAACCCTACAAACCAAACCCTAAACTCGACACCATAAACACTATACCTTTCACCATAAACCCTAAATACTATACCCTAAACCCAAAACACTACACCCTAGACACTAAAACTTAAACCTAAAGACCTATACCCTACACCCTAAACCCTAAAACCTACACCCTAAACCCTACAACCAACATCATAAACCCTAAAAATCCCTAAAAACCCAAAACCCTAAAAAAACCCTAAAATCCTTAAAAACCATAAAATTCGTAAAAAGTCCTAAAAAACTGAAAAACCCCTAAACCCCCCTTTAAAACCTTTAAACCCCTAAAAACATAAAAAACCCTAAAGGAACCTAAAAACCATAAAAACCCAAAAATACCCTAAAAACCCTAAAACATGATACCCTACACCCACAACCCTAAACTCTTCACTCTAAATCTATACCCTACACCCTAAACCCCAAACCCCAAACCCTAAACCCTACACACTACAATATAAACAATAAACACTATACACTAAACCCTATACCCTACACCTTAAACCCTATACCCTACACCCTAAACCCTACACCCTAAACCCTACACCCAACACGCTACACCATAAACCCTATACCCTAGCCCTTAAACCATATACCCTACACCCTAAACCATAAATCATACTAACTAAATCCTATACCCTATACAGAAAAAAATAAACCCTAAACCCTAAAACCTAAAAACTAAACCCTAAACCCTAAACTCTAAACCCTTAACCCTAAACCCTAAACCCCGAAACCCTAAACCCTAAAACCTAAACCCTAAACCCTAAACCCTAAACCCTAAAAAATAAAACCCCAAACCCCAAACCCTAAACTATAAACCCTACACCCTAAACCCTAAACCCTACACCATAAACCCTAAACTCGACACCCTAAACTCTATACCTTTCACCATAAACCCTAAATCCTATACCCTAAACCCGAAACACTACACCCTAGACACTAAACCTTAAACCTAAAAACCTATACCCTACACTCTAAACCCTAAAACCTACACCCTAAACCCTACAACCAACATCTTAAACCCCAAAAATCCCTAAAAACCCAAAACCCTAAAAAACCATAAAATCCTTAAGAAGCATAAAATCCCT
Organism: Viscum album; assembly: GCA_963277665.1. Lineage (NCBI taxonomy): Eukaryota > Viridiplantae > Streptophyta > Magnoliopsida > Santalales > Viscaceae > Viscum > Viscum album. The sequence continues at coordinate 671,430,696 of OY728161.1, read as the reverse complement.
AAAAAGTCATAAAAAACTACAAAACCCTAAAACCCCCCTAAAAACCTTTAAACCCTTAAAAACATTAAAAACCCTAAAGGAACCTAAAAACCATAAAAACCCTGAAAGACCCAAAAACCCTAAAAATTTATAAAAGATCCAAAAAACCAATAAAAAACTAAAAACCCTAAAAAACCTTAAACATATTATAAAACCCTACAAACCCTTAAAGACCATAAAAACACTAAAAGAAACTAAAATACACAAAAAATCATAAAAATATAAGAATCCATAAAAACACTAAAAACAATAAAAACCCATTAAAACCCATAAAATTATAAAAACCCTAAAAAATATAAACCCCCCTAATAAAATTAAAACAATACTAAAAACCCCTAAAATCCCTAAAAATCCTAAAAATCCCAAAAAACAAAAGAAACCCTAAAAATCCTTTAAAAAATTCAAAACCCTCAAACCCCTCAAAATACCTAAAAACCCAAAACCCCTAAAAACACCATGAAAACACATTAATAACCTTAAAAAATCATAAAAACCCTAAAACTTTAAAAAAACATAAAACCCTAAAAAACCCTTAAAAATCCATTAAAATCCCTAAAAACATAGAAAAACCCCAAAACTCATTAAAAGACACCAACAAAACATAAAAAATCCCCAAAACACAAATGGATCCTAAAAAACCCTAAAACCCTAGAAAACCCTAGAAAACCCTTGAAAACCCTAAGAAACCTTTAAAATCCCCAAAACCTAAAAAATCCCTAAAACCCCTAAAAAACCTAAAAACCATTAAAACTCCAAACGGCCCTAAAAACCCTAAAAGACCCAAAAAACCCAAAAAACCATAAAAGATCCTAAAAACCACAAAAATACCATAAAGACCATAAAATAACCGAAAAAACCTAAAAGGCCAAAAAAACCCTAAAAACACTATAGACCCAAGAAACACTAAAAGACCCTAAAAACCTTAAAACCCCTAAAATACCCTAAAACCCCTAAACCCCCACTAAAACCCTAAAAACCAATAAAAACCTAAAAACCACCAAAATCGTAAAAAATCTCAAAAACCTTAAAATCATAGAAAACCGATAAAAATCCCTATGAGCCCTAAAAAACCCTAAAAACTCTAAAAAAAAACCCCCACAAACCTCTAGAAAATGTTAAAAACCATTAAAAACTCTAAAACCATAGAAAACCAATAGAAATACTTATGATCCCTAAAAAACCCTAAAAATTCTACCCCCCCCCCACAAACCTCTTGAAAATGTTAAAAACCATAAAAACCCCTAAAACCCTAAAAAATCCTACACAACCCTAAAAACCATTAAAAACCCTAACAAACTCTAAAAGAACATTAAAATCCCTAAAACCCCTAAAATAACTTTAAAAACCCAAAAATAATAAAATAATCCTATAAACACCTAAGAAACCTAAACCCCCCAAAAAACCCATGAAAACCCTAAAACCCTAAAACCCCCTAAAAACCATAAAAATCATAAAAATAATAAAACCCCCTAAAACCGATAAAAACCATAAAACTCTAAAAAACCTAAACCCTCTAAAAGTCTCTAAACGCCGTAAAAGACAAAAAATACCCTAAACCCCCTTAAAAACCATAAACGACCCTAAAAATGCTAAAAACACTAAAAGACCCTAAAAGAAATCCTAAAAGACCCTAACACCATAAAAAACATAAAAAATACATAAAATTCCCTAAAAACCCTTAAACAACAAGAAAACACTAAAACCCACCAAAATCCTAACAACCCATAATGACCATAAAAACCTAAAAACCTATAAAAAACCATAAATACCATAAATACCCATAAAAATTTATAAAAACATCAAAAAAATTTAAATCCATGAAAAAAACTAAAATAACTCTCAAACCCTAGAAAAACCTAAAATATTCTTAAAAAATCTGAAAAACATTAAAACTCTAACAAAAAATTCCTAAAATACACTAAAAATATTAAAAACCCCTAGAAATACCTTAAAACCCTAAAAACCCTAAAACCCTAAACCCATAAAACATATGAAAATCCATAAAAGACCTTAAAATATCTTTAAAACCCTATAAAAATCCTAAAAATGAAAAAAAAACATAAGACCCATTTAACACTCTTAAACCCATAAAACCTCAAAAACTATAAAAAACCATAAAAACAATAAAAAACACTAAAAATATGAAAACCCTAAAAGAACCCCTAAAAACCCACCAAAACCCCAAAATCCCTAAAAACCCCCCAAAACCTAAAATACTAAAAAACAAAAAACCTCTCTAAAAACCCTAAAAAACTGAAAGAATTATAAAAACCCCAAGAACTCTAAAAAATCATTAAAAACCCTAAAAGGCCCCAAAACACTAAAAAACCCAAAAAACCAAAAAAAACACTAAAAAACTTAAATGAACCTAAAAACCCTATAAAAAATCCTAAAAGAACCTAAAAACACTTAAACACACTAAAAACCCTAAAAACATCAAACACTCTAAAAACCCTAAAAATGCTAAAAATATTTTAAAACATCCTAAAACCCATCCACCATCCGCATCATTGGCCACCTCATCGGTAGATTTATTTGTATAGATGTAGGGACTAGTGCTTCTTTCCACCCGATTATGATGCGAATATGCATAGAGGTAAATGTATACAAGGATCCGGTTAATTTTTTCTGCATTGAGATTGAAGGTGAGATCCGATGTCATCCGAAGATTTGATTTTAATCCTGGGTTTCTTTCTATTCAATCTGCCATAGACTGGGCTACTATGTATCTACCTGTAAGTGTTCTAGTAGTAATCTCAATTCTACATTACAATGAACGACTGCTACAACTCATGGTTTACAACACGATGCATCTCTATGGTGGGGTCAGAAAATGCATGGTTCATGTATACCTACTAGACAAATTAATGTTCCTCGGGCTGATGATCATGCTGTTATAGTGGTTAGAGATGTTCCACTGAAGGTTGTGCGATAATCTTCACCCAAACTGAGGGTTTGTGCTGTGTTTGATAGGTTGAAAAGTGACCTGGGAATTGTGACTGGTAAGGGGTGATGGAATCTGAGGAAGCATGCAATATTCTGAGGATTGTGGAGACGCGGAAGATTTCATCTCCTGTGTTGTGCCATAATTATGGAGTTTTGGAGGAGGACATGGATTCTTAGGATCAATTGGAAGTTCATAAGAGAAGTACTGGTGTCTCTATACACAATCAGTTTGGTAGCTTGGTTTCTGAGGAGTTGGTCTATGAGTTGCAGGTTGTACAACCGAAGGTGGCAGGTGACATTGAAGAAAAACCTCAGCATACTGCTTGCTCTAGGATTGAGGGTGATGATTTTGAAGATGGGGGTAAGGGGTTACAAGATTTCTTAACCTATGGTGATGTTGTGCTGGATGGTATGGGGGATGAGGATTTATGATGCTATGCATGAAGCCGGTGTTAATGTAAATGGATTTCCGGTTCATATTGCAGTGGATGAATCTTTTGTGCTTGAGGGAGTTCATTCTTCTCGGTCTTCATTTAATGAGGATGAGTTCATAGGGGCTAATATGCAGGTGCCCCTGTCTAGTTGTGATTTTTTTTCTGAGGTTGAGATGGGGTTAGACAATGTTTCCATTTCTACTCAGGAGGGAGTACATGATGGGAAGATTTCTCGTGAGGAAGATGAGGGCATGAAATTGATTATGGTAGATTCAGGTGACACTAGCTTAGAGGTTGTTAGGAGTTGTACTAGTTTTGAGTAGGGATCAGTGGCTCTGAATGTTCTTAGTGATTATAGGATGGATATTTTCCCCTTAGATCAGAATGATGGTGATCCTGGTCAAGAGTTTGTGGTCCAAGGCATGATGCAATGTGAAGTGTTGGCTGGATATATTATAAATCAGGAAGACACCTATATCCTCAAACATGAAAGTCTTTTCCAGGGGAAGGGTAGTAGGATGAGCTTTAACATGGATATGATCATTAAAGAGAAGGCTTTGATAGAGGAAGTCATTCTGTATGGGAAGGAAAATAAATCTGTTGGTATCACATCAGACCCCCGAAGGAGGAATCCAAGGAAATACTACTCTAGTTTTCAAAAGATAGTGTCCACTAGAGCCTCCTCTAACGCTTTAAAGAAAAAATCTTTTGATAGGGGAGGACATCCTGCCAAGATGCTGCTAAATACATAGCATAAAAGGCTCAAAGATAACTACATTTCCTTATTCAAGCAACATGAATCTGAATGGGAGTCAGTGGATACTAATGCAGACTCCAGATATGGTGCTGATGGAGAGCCTTATGATGAAACTTCTTATTATGATGGTGGTGGGGATGTTGACCTCTATAACATGTAACTACTTTTAGGTTGGGTCTTTTGATTTCTCCCCTTCCTTGTAAGCCTTTTCTTTCTTCTAATAAAATTTGGGGGACCAGGAACAGCCTGGTCCTAGGCCTTGTTCTCCCCTAAAAAGACCCAAAAACCCAAAAAATCCTAAAGAGACTAAAAACCATTTAAAAACTCTTAAACCCTCTAAAAAACTAAACCCCTAAAACCATAAAAATACCCAAAAATACTTAAAACCCCTAAAACAACCTAAAATACCCAAAAAACCTTAAACACCTGAAAAACCATAAAAAAACCAAAATACATTTAAAAACTATAGAAACCCAAAAAACCTTAAAAATCCTAAAAATACGTAAAACCCCCTAAAATCCTAAAACCATCAAGAACCCTAAATAACCCTAAAAACCCTGAAACCACCGAAAGAACCTTAAAATTACTGTAAAACAATTAAAAAACTGAAGAACTTTTAAACCATAAAAAATCCTTAGAAAACTTAAGAAACCCAATAAAAACATCAAAAAAACTATGAAATAACTAAAACACAATAATAGTTCCTGAAAAAAACCCTAAAAAACCCCTAAAAGACCCCAAAAACCTTAAAAAACCTGAAAACGCACTAAAAGACCCCAAAAACCCCAAAAACCACAAAAGACCCTAAAAACCATAAAAACATTTAAAAGACCCTAAAAACCCTAAAAACCCATAAAAGACTAAAAAAACTTAAAAAAACTAAAAAAATTAAAAAGACCAAAAAATCCTTAAAAACCTAGAATACCTTAAAAAATAATAAAAGACTCTAAAAAACCCTAAAAACCCTAAATGATATTAAAATACCCTAAAGGACTCTAAAAACTATAAAAATCCTAAAGGACACTAAAAACCCTAAAAACCCCTAAAGGACCCTAAAACCTAAAAACACTAAAGGAATCTAAAAAACCCTAAAAAATATAAAGGTACATAAAAACCCGAAAACCGTTAAAGACCCTAGAAACCCATAGAAACCCAAAAATAATATAAAAACCCAAATAAACCCAAAAGACCATAAAAACTATTAAAAACTCATAAAAAACCCTAAAAACTCTAAAAAAACTTTAAGAAGCCTTAAAACCCACTTCAAACTGTAAAAGACCCTTAAAGACAAAAAAATCATAAAAGTATCTCAAAACCATTTAATCCCCCCAAACCCCTAAAAGACCCTAAAAATCCCTAAAAATTAGTTTTTTAAACCCTAAAAATAGTAAAAGAAACAAAAATCTAAAAATCTTTAAAATACCCTAAAAATTTGTAAAAACCCTAAAACTCTTAAAAACTATAAAAGAACAAAAATATCATAAAAAATTGTAAAATCCTATAAAAACCCTAAAAAATCCATAAAACCCTAAAAACCATAAAAAACCTAAAAAAACCTAAAATCCCTGAAAAAATCCAAAAAATCCCTAAAAAACTAAAAAAAGCTAAAAAGCCCTAAAAAGCCTAAAACCATAAAATCCTTAAAAATCCTAAAAATTAATCACGAATCTCACCTTCGATTCATTGGCGTCCATCCTAGGGTTCTTTGGGAATTGGCGACACTCTGCAGTTTTGGTCGGCTCTACACTACAAAAACTATTTGTTGGGACTGAGGTTCTTTAGGTGTTGGTGATGGACAGACCAGACTATTTTGGTTGCATGAAGTGCTCTTGGAGGTGCGTTCTTGGCAGAATTTCTTCCTCGTGTTGGTTCTGGTGGTATTTTGGTTGAATGGTGGGATAGATTTTTCTTGTGCTGGTGCTGGATGTTGGATGCTAGAAGCTGGTGCAGCTAGATGTTGTTGGGGAGGCTGCAGAATGTTGATGGCTATGTTATGGACCTGGATGTGGGCACTGGTGATCCTGTTTTGTCTACGTTGTTTTCCTTTGTCATCGAATCAGAGGTAATGGGTGCGAGTTGCTTGTTACTGGGTTCTGATTGTCTTGGAAATGCTAGTTGTTGGATGCTGAGCTACTAGTTATTGGTTGCTGCTTTCCTTGGAAGGGCTGGAGGTGGTGTTTCATCAGTGGGGATTCTCGACGGAGAAGACAGAAGGATGCAAGAGGCACTGTTGAGGTTTTTTTGTTCTCATATTCTGCGTTTGTTTATTCTTTATGACTGTGTCACTGGTTATGGATGGATTGGTTGTGTGTTTCTACTGGTTCTACATATTGGCTTTGATGTGAGGGTTTGTTTGGCCCTGGGTTGGAACAATAAGTTATGGGTGATGCGATTTGGCTATGGGCATCGGGGTTGGTGGTCTTGCATTGCTGTCGGGAGGGGAGATATTGAAGGATATGCTGGTTGTTGGAAACTGAAGAGTCGTATGTTGGTTACTACTTGGCTCTGACGCGATGATGTGGAGGTTGATGATTTTAGTGTTGTTGGTTTGATGTTGCTGGTGGTGAATTTTTTTGGTGAGGAGTCATCGGATGCTAGAAAGTGTGTTGTTGGACAAAGGTTACTACCTTTCTAGGAGGTGTTGAAAGAATTTTATGGTTGAGATGATTGGATTTAGTGTCGTTGGATGCTGGTTTTGATTGGATAAGACGCGTTGAAGCTCCTACTATGTTCAGTACTTTTTGTATTTTATTTCTTTGTTTTTGTTTTTGGGGATTGTTTTTTGGGTATGGGTTGATCGACTCTGCCCCGCCCTTATCTTCACTACTATCTTCATTCATAATAAATTTGTGTGGGGGGGGGGGATAGCTTGTCCCTTCACCTTCCTTGACCTAAAAACCCTAAAATCCTAACCCCCCCAAAACCCTAAAAAAACTAAAAAAACTAAGAAACATAAAACCCCCTAAAAACTCTCAAAAACCATAAAAACCCTAAAACCCCCTAAAAATTCTAAAAAAACCCTAAAACCTTAAAAAATATTTAAACACCCCCAAAACTCTAAAAACCATCCTAAAATCTAAAAAACCCCATAACCCTTTTAAAAACCCCAAGAAACCTTGAAAATACATGAGAAACCCTAAAAACGTTAAAAACCCCTAAACCCCTAAAACCCTATTAACCTTGAAAAACCCATTAAATCCCAAAAAAACTGTAAAAAACCCTTTAAATCCATTCAAATCCCCAATAACCCTAAAAACCCTAAAAAACATAAAAAAACCAAAAGACCGTAAAAACCCTAAAAAACCCTAAACACCATAAAAACCTTAAAAACATTAAAATTTCTAAAAAACATAAAAAACCTTAAAAATACTAAAAACCCCAAAAAAACCCCTAAAAGACCCTAGAATCCCATAAGAACCCTAAAAAACCCTAAAAACACTAAAAAACCTAAAAGACCTTAAAATGTTAAAAAACCATGAAAAACCTTAAAAACCATAAAACCCTAAAAACTCTATAAACCCTATAAAAACCCCAAAATATTCTTAAACATCGTGGTAAAATCTAAAAAACAAAAAAACCAAAAAAAATCCTAAAAGCACTAAAAAACCCCAAAACCCTTGAAACCCCTAAAAAACCCTTAAAGGGAAAAGATGCCGCCTCTCTCTCCTGGGCTCGCGCTGTAGCGATTTCCAGGTTCCTTTGGAATCCTCTTCGGCGGCTTCTTTGTTCGATTTGATGTTGCGGATGGAGCTTTGGTTGATGGTTCTTATTCCACTAGCTTGCGGGAGACTAGGCTACTGCTCGGTGGTGTCGAGATCTGGTGGCTTTCTTCGAGAAAAGGGAACAACTTCCTGGCATGGATTGTGCGGCGGTTTTTCTTGGCTTTGATCTGTCCCGTTCCGTGTTGTGGAGATGCCGGTAACTCCTTGGAGGCCGGGAACCCTCCTGGATTTCATCCTTTTGGGGATTTTTTTACAGATTTGGGTTTCCTGACGGGTCAGCGGGGTCAACGGCTTCATCGGAAGAGACGACAATCTCGACGACTCCGTTTGTCCCAGCGTGGTGGTGCTCTTGGCTCCTGTGGATAGGATCTTCTGAGGATGCAGTGGGGTCACGATCTTCATCATCGGAGGGAGCCTCCTCGACGACTTGGGTGGAGACCTCCTCAATGGTCGGTCACCCTCTCTGGTTTTTGCTTTGATGGTTTTTGGTGGCTTCTCTGGAGATGCATTGGTCCTTCATGGAGGCAGAAGGTCCGGTGTCGGCCTGGTGTTTCCGTGCTATTTCTGGTTCTGTGGATGCTCATATCTTCATGGTTTAAGTCTATGAAGAAGATCCAGATTCAGGTGCATATGTTTCCTCCTTTGCTGCTCGCTGTTAATGCTGGTTCTGGTTGGAAGTCCTTAAATCTTAAAACCTATGGCGCACTGGTTGCGGTGCTGGACATGATCCATTGAGGGTTCTGACTTCTGGATTTGCTGGGCAATTCTGCTGGGGAAATTTCCTGGAGATGGGATCTCTCTTTTGGGTGCTGGGTGCTGTAGCCTGGTCCAGTGTATGGGTGCTGGTGGTGTGTTGTTTGCTCTATTGTGGGGTGTGGATCATCGAGAGTTGTTGGACGTAGGGTTATTTGGTGCTGGATGATGTACTCTGCTGGATTGGGATGTGTGAAAGCTGATGAATTTGGTGCTTCTAAGAAGGTGCTTGAAGTTGTGCTCGATGTGAATGGTTTCTGCTTGTTTCTTGGTGGTGTTGTGTCCCCTGAATGGGCACTATTGGGTGAGAGCTGGTTGTTGCTGGATGCTGTTTGGCATGGATGTGATGGTTGTTGGATGCTGAGTTGCTGGTTAGGGGATGTGGATTTTCTTGAGGACTGTTTGCTGGGAACTGTTGAAAGAGGTGCTGGCTGTCAGAGTCTGATGGGTTGGATGTTGGCTGCTGCTTGGCTGAGACATGATGTTGCTGATGCTTTGGAGGTGCTGAAGTTGTTGTTTATGGTGATGGTAATGCTGCTGCTAGATGTTGGTTGCTACTTGGTTGGGACTACTGGTAGAACTTTATTTCTTGGTTTTGTGTGTTTTTTCTTTTTTGATCTTTCTTTTTTTGGGGTCTTTGGCGTCTTGGGTTTGTAAAGGGTTTTTGGGTGCTGGTCGTTTGACCCCTCCCCTCCCTTGTCTGCTGCGTCTCTTTTTTCTTAATAAAATTTGAGGGGGTTGGGAATAGCCCGATCCACGCATCTTCCTTTCCCTAAAAAACCTTTAACACTTTAAAATACCCTAAAATACCCTAAAATACCCTAAAATACCCTAAAAATCATTAAAAACCCTAAAAACCATAAGAAGCCCTACAAACACCAAAAAATGAAAAAAACCCAAAAAATACCTTAGTAATCCTAAAATAACACTAAAGAACTGAGAAACCCCTAAAAAATTGTAAAAAAACCTTTAAATCCCTAAAACCCTTTAGAAAGCTAACAACCCTAAAAATCATAAAAACCCAAAAATGTCTAAAAAACACTAAAAACCCTAAAAAATACCAAAAAACTCTAAAAACCCTAAAAACCCAAAGAAATGCTGGAAAACACAAAAAAACCCTAAAAACCTTAAGAAACACTAATAAACCCTAAGAAAACCCTAAAAACCCTAAAACCCAAAAAATAGCTAAAAACCATAAAAACCCTAAAAACCCTTGAGGATCCCTAGAAGACCCAAAAAGTCCTTAAAATTTTAACAAGACCCTAAAAACCTAAGAAACCCTAAAAGACCCTAAAAAACCTAAAACCCTTAAAATTCCATAAAAATCCTATAAAACACTAAAAATCCTAAAACCCAAAAGAACCCAAAAATCTTACAAAAACCCTAAAATACCTTAAAAACCCTTAAACACCCTAAAAAATCTCGAAAATCATAAAAACCCAAAACCCTAAAAAACCCTAAAAACACTAAAACCCCTAAAAACCCTAAAAAACCGAAAACACCCTAAATAACATAAAAAAACTAAAATGTTTAAAAACCCCTAAGACCTTAAAAACCCTGAAACATCCCTAAAAACCCTAAATCACCAAAAAATCCTTAAAACTAAAAAAACCTTAAAAACCCTAAAACTTAAAATGACTAAAAAAACATTTTAAAACCCTAAATCCATAAACAACCGTAAAATATGTAAAAAACCATAAATTCAATACTTCATGGTCCGGTCTCCCCATCATGGCTGCTTAAATTCATAACCCCTTTTATTCCCCCCCACACTTTGTATTTATTTGGAAAATCTGGCAGAATTGGCTTCCAATTCATGAGAATCTAAAAATGGCCAGCTGGAAACTTTCCTCTGGTTGTTTCTTCAGTAGGAAGGCTGAGGAGAACTGCAATCATATCTTCCTACAATGCACATTTTCTTTAGAACTTTGTCGCTACCTGTTACAGTGCTTCAGCCTGACCTGTAGTTTGCAAAGATCGATCTGTGATTTCTTGCATGGCTTGGTAGAGATGAATAGAAGTGACCAAGTCCATAATATTATGCTTTTTGGTTTGACAGTGACTAATCACTATATCTGGGCTGCTATCAATGCTATATCATTCAATTGAAAACCCCTCTCTTTGAATGGGGGAGTGGTGACCATCCACAAGATTATCCATAATGCATCACGATTACAAACGAGTTCGATGTTTAATGATGTTAGTGATCTAACATTATTTCACTCTCTTGGGGTTGCTGGCAGAAGTAGAAAAATGATTGTCTTGAAGTACATTAGATGGATCCCCCAACTCCCATCATGGATAAAGTTCAATGTTGATGGCGCGGTCCTGGGAGCGCCTGGACCCTCGGGGTGTGGTGGAATTTTTCATACCTCCAGAAGATTCGTTAAGGGATGCTTCTTTCATTTTATTGGGGATGGCTGTGCTTATGGAGTAGAGATTTGAGATATCATAAGGGTTGTGAAATTCTCAAGTCAGTTCAAGTGGAAAAGGCTTTGTATTGAATCTAATTTGATGCTCGCGGTTGCCGCTCTAAATGGATTTTCCAGGGATGTCCCTTGGAGACTTTTACCGCACTTGATTGAGTGCCTTAATATTTCTCAGACTCTAAGCTTTAGTGTTTCACATGTATATAGGGAGGCCAATTCGGTTGTGGATGATCTCTCCAAAAGAGCGATTGAAGAAAGATGTTTGATGTGGTCCTTCGTCACTCCACCTTTTGGTACTCCGTTTGTTGATTCAGATTTTAAGGCTGAGATACACTCTCTCCCTTGTAGACCCATCTTGTAGCTATCTGTTCATGTTTTATTGAATTTTGGGGGGGCTAGGCTAGCCTAGTCCTACACCTCTTATACCTTAAAACCCCCCAAAAACATAAAGAATCCAAAAAACACCTAAAAACCCTAAGAAAATCCATAAAAACCCAAAAAAACCCCCAAGAAACCTTAAGAAACCCCTAAAAACCCTAAAACCCCTAACAAAACCTAAAAACCAAAAACCTAAAAACCTAAAAACCCCAAACCCAATAAAACCATAAAACACTAAAAAACTCTAAAGCCCCTATAAAACCTAAAACCCTATAAAACCCCTAAAACCCTAAAAGAACAAAAAAACTCATAAAAGAACCCTAAAACCCTTAAAAACCTGAAAAATCACAAAAACTCTAAAAACATTAAAAACACCAAAAAACATAACAAAACTAAAAAACTATGGATTACTAGTGGTCTGGACGTGTCATCTATGGCTTCCCACTGGTTTGGGAATGGTCTCGGTGGATCGAATGGCTTGGTGATAGTTACAGAAACTATTGTCAGTGGTGTGACATGAGGGTCTGGTGGTTTTCTAAGTCGATGACAGAGTGGATCTCAAATCTAGAACCATATCGAAGTTTTTATTGACTTCTCTGGATTCACAATGGTGACAGGCAGGTGTGAAGGGCATTATGATGACTTGGTGGTGCGATGGACTGGATTTCTCGGTCGTCGGGGATGCGTTACCTTCTAGATATATTTTTGGGAGGGTTATGGTAGCATTTCTAGCTTCGCAAAAGATTAAGATGGATGAAGAGGGAATTTATTCAGCTTGGTGGTGGCATGATCGGTCCTAGTGTGTGGGATTTCAGATATGTTTTCCATCAGTTTTGTGCAGGAGCTACAAGTTCGTGTTTCTAGATCCCCAACTTCAGCCTCATTTCACACTTTTATTGCAAGTCTATTTATGTTGTGTTGTGATATGGTTTCTATGTTGGTATTGGGATTCCTGAGGTGCCAAAATAGCTTCTTTGGTTGAAGCGCTTGGCATCTATGGATTTATTGTTCACAACATCTGTGTCTGGATGCTTTGTGGTTGAAATTTGGATGCATCACAAGTTGTGGCTGGATTGGTTGGGATTCAATGTTGGTGCTGGTTGATGGATTTTATGTGAGTCGTTGGGTGGTGTTTGTTCATACTGTATGATTTCTTGGTCAGTGTAGGGGTGGTATGGACCTGGGTTTGAACAAGGACGTTTGGGTGTTGCGGAATGGTGCAAGGCTTTTGTGCTGGTGGTCCTATGTTACTGTATGTGATGCTGGGTGTGGAATGATGCATGTAGAATGGCCAAAAGGTGATGGTTTCTAGAAATGGAAATGCTGGGTACAGGTTACTGCTTGGCTGGGAACCGCTAAAGTAGGTGCTGGTTGTTGGAAACTGATGCGATGGATGCTGGATGCTGCTTGGCTGGGATGTGATGAAGATGAACTTTATGATTTTGGTGTGGGTGTTTCTATGTTTCTAGTAGTGAGATTTCTTGGAGAGAAGGCACTGGATTCTAGAAATTGTGCTGCTGGATGCGGGTTGCTGCTTAGTTGGGAGGTGCTAAAGGTGAGTGTCTAGTTATTCCTGGTCTATCTTGGGGTATTGATTTCTTTTCTTGGAGTTGATGACATTGATTCTTATGGTTATGGTGTTGTTGGATGCTGGTCACTGATTGGTTGGGAGGTGATGAAGGTGCAGTTTTGGTCTTAGTGTTGTCGGTGTACTCTTGTTGTGGTCTATTTTTTTGTTTTTTTTTGTTTTGGGGGGTGTTAAGGGTTTTTGGGTGTGGGTCGTTTGACTCCGCCCCTCCCTTGTCTGGTGTGTATTTTATCTAATAAACTTTGGGGGGTTAGGAATAGCCTATCCCCGCATCATCCTTTCCATAAAAATACCCTAAAAACCCTAAAAACTCTAAAATCCCTAAAAACTCTAAAAACCCTAAAAACCCTAAAACACTAGAAAAATCCTAAAAACATAAAAACCCTCTACAACCTATACAAAATGTGATTTTGATGTGGATTTTTCTATGAATTTGGGTGCTGGTGGCTCTGTGACGTTGAATACTGATGATTATGGATGCTGGTTGCTGCTTGGGTGGGAGGTGCTGAAGGTACTGTGTTTGATTTACTGCTGGTTGCTGATTTTCTGGGAGATGTTGTCAGTGATGCTTTGGTTTTTCTTCTTTTTTTGTACTTTTGATTTTTCTTTTTTTACGGTCCTTGGGTGTGTGTCTGTAAATGGTTTTTGGGTGTGTGTCGTTTGACCCCTCCCCTCCCTTGTTTTTTGTGTCTCTGTTTTTTCTTTCTAATAAATTTGGGGGGGGGGGGGGAATAGCCCGACCCTCGCATATTCCTTGCCCTAAAACAAAAAAAAAATTCTAAAAAACTCTAAAAACGAAAAAAATCATTAAAAATACTAAAATGCCTCAAAAAAAACTCCGCATCGAGGTGTGATGAGGAGTTCATAAAGGATGATAGCAATGGAGGTGCTGCTGATCAACCCAGGGCAATAGCTGTTGATCCCATCCTGTTGGAGACTCCCTCACAGTCTTTAGGGACTGGGGGGATGATGCCCATTGGTGATGGCATGGTGCAGACTCCATCACCTGGGGTTGGACCTACCGTTGAGGAGGAGGCTATGGCTTCCCATGAGGAAGCACTGGCCATTGTGCAGACATCAGTTCTTGCTGGAGAAGACAAATTACATAGAGAGGCAAGGCCTCAGGATAATACTGAACCTGGGACACAATCCTCTGGCGAGGATGGGGTTACGGCTTTCCATGCATGTGTAGAGGTTTTGTGTTTGAGGGGCTCTTCCTTAGGTGATGTTGGGCAGACCTGTGTAGGGGAGCCAGGTGGCATTTGGCCGGTGGTGTCTACACCTGCCATGGTGTCTGGCTTTGACCTGGGAGGCTTGGCCGCGAGCTCTAATCTAACTGTTGCTGCTATCTTTGAGAGATTGAAGCAAGACCTTACCCCGGGGGATAATATGTTTTGCGAGAATATGGTTGCTTCTGACCGTAGTGGAGGCACTAGGTGTGTTGAAATCTTTGAAGTTTCTGATCATGTAGAGGCTCCTGGATCTCAAGAGCTTGAGTAGGATGTGTCTCAACAGGAACTAAGGGAGATGATAAAATCAGGGGAGTCCTCTCAGAAAGGGGATCTAGCAATGCAGGGATTGGTGGTATGTGCTGAGACAGAGGTGACCAATGTGGTGGTGGGAGAGACTGGCCGCGAAGGTGTGGCTGGTGGAAGGTTATCTGAAATGGTCTTACTTTCATCTGGGGTGGTGCTTGAGGGGACTGTTGCTAGGGATAATATGACTATGCAGGAGAGGGTGGAGGAGCAGGGGTTTATAGAGAACCTAGAGGAGTAAGCTGATCAGGGGGAGGGACATGGTATGGGGGGTGTTTTCGAGCAGAGAGATGTTGCTGCTCATGCACTTGAAAGGGCTCTTGCGGGCTGTTCACTTAACCAGGAATCCCCCTTCATTCCCGATCAAGTCCAAGAGGATAATATTATGAAGTATCCTGACATGGATATGGTCCTTAAGGAGAGGGCCATGCTTGAGGAGGCCACCGGGAAGGAAAACAAGCCTGTTGGGATCCATGTTGATCCAAAAAGGAGGAAGCCAAGAAAGGACTAGTTTCCCTTGATAAAGACTATGTCCACAAGAGCATCCTACAAAGCTAAGTAAAATACCTCTAGAGGAGGTGAAAGGGCTTCCAAGAAACAGCTGAATGTGGAGCAGATGAGGTTAAGGGAGTACTATGCCAATTTCTTGAAGCAATACGACTCTTCTGAATGGGAATCAGTTCACTCTGATGTGGCCTCCGGTTATGGTGCCGAGGGAGATCCCCCTGGAGCGGATTATGATGATGATGGTGAGGAAGGCTGGTAGATCCTATGAAAGTAGGGGATACTGATGGGTGCTTGGTGCTTCTTTTGGTTTTTTTTTCTGTGGTCTTTGGGTGTGTGTTTGTTAAGGGCTTTTGGGTGTCGGTTGATTGACCCTGCCCCTCCCTTGGCTGTAGTGTCTTTATTTTCTCTAATAATTTTGGGGGGTCAGGAATATCCTGGCCCCGAGCCTTCTTTGCCCCTAAGAAAACCATAAAAACCCTAAACCCCCCAAAAAAAGACATAAAAACCAATTAAAACCCCTAAAAACCATAAATCCCCCAAAAGTCTATAAAATTAATAAAAACACTAAAAACCCTACGAAATCTAAAAAACCAAAAAACCCTATAATTTTTTTAAAAATAGAAAAAACCTAAAAAATTATTAAAAACCCCCAAACAACTAATGAAACCCTAAAACCCTAAACACATAAAAACCATAAACCCTCTAAAATACTTGAAAACCCACTAAAAGCACTTAAAAGCCGTTAAAAACCCTAAAAACCCTAAAAACCCAAATAAAATAAAAAAACCCTAAAAACCGTAAACCCCTAAAACCTTAAAAAATTCCCTAAAAATCCTTAAAAATAATAAAACACCATTTAAAACCTTGAAAACCCTTATAAACCCTTAAAAATCCTTAAAACCCTAAAAACCCTAAAAACCCAAATAATATAGCACCTCATCTGCTCTCTCATGATGGTTGATCCCCTCCCCTTCAACATTCTTGACGAAGATGGTGGCTTCCATGCCTCTCCCTCCCCCTTCTGCGAGGGAGGGACCTCCGCTGATTCTTAATGAAGATCACACCTTCATTCTATTCTCGTCTACTAATTTTTTGCATCCTTTTCCACAGATTGATATTTTCTCTAAAGTGGTTGACCTTTTTGAAGTTCACCTATATCTTTATATTTTTATCTAGTAGTTTAATTAATCCTCCTCTCTTCATCGTTTGACACTGGTTTCTTGTTTTTTGAACTGGCTCCCTCCGGTGGATTTATTTGGCAGGTTCGTTTTTGAGCATTGGAATCTCCAGGACTGTGCTACGGTGGGTCTTGTCGATAGATTCCATATCATGATTCTCTTTTCAACTAAGGAGGACCTTATCTTTTTTTTGGTATATGGTCCCTTGAAGATGCAATGGTTCCCATTTCTCCCTATTTTGGTGGAGTTTTGATCTTCACTTGAACTACAAATCATTGATGTTTGTGACTTGGGTTAGATTTCTAGAACATCTCCTCCCCTATCAAAATCTATCCATTATTTTTATATTAGGAAATTTGGTGGGAAGGTTCTTATGCATTGAAAAAAGGACTCAGGCCCTCTGACACCCTATTACTCCTAGGGCTCTTGTTGAGATTGATGCTTCTAAGGAGCTGGTTGACTTTGTGTGGATTGTTGTTGCTGAGGAGCTCTACTAGAAGAAAATAGTTATTTTTGAGTTGTGGGTCGACTCCAGTTCTTCTTGTTGGAAACTTGGTCATTGAGATCAAGCATGAAGTTGCTATTCTAGGGAATGAGGTGGTTTGAATCTGGCTCAGGTGGAGTCTGGTTAAGGAAGGCAGGCCTTTGTGGAGGTGCCGGAGGTGGCAGTGCTGAACGAACCCAAAAATTTTCCTCCCCAGCCAAAGGTTGGTACAATTTTTGAGCCCTTGAAAATGGATTTGAATGTTGGGTTTGATAAGGAGTTGGTAGTGGCTGCTTCATGTGGCATGGGCCTAGAGATTTCTAGGAATTATAGTGGAAATGAAGGGGATAATGAAGAGGTGATGCCTAATGCTGAAAGTGTGACTTTGAGCAACAATAATGGGAAAGATGGTAGTAGTGAGTTCCAGGGGGCTGAGTCGGGGGGGGGGGTGGCTGGGCAAGGGGAGATGGCTTGGTTTGGGCATGAGTAGAGTCTAATTGAGGGCCCCCCTAAAGCATCCCTTGATCATGGTAACAATGACCCTGAGCAACAACAATGGGGAGGCTAGTAGCAGTCGGTTGCAGGTTCTGAATGGTGTCTCTCTGAGTAATAGGTTTGAGTGTCTTGTCTCTATTTATCCAGATGGTGGAGATTATGCATAGGAGGGCAGGGGTGGCTCAGTATGGGGAGGTGGTTGAGTAGGGGGTAGGTGGTTTAGTTTAGGAATGAGCATAATCTTGTTGAGAAGCTTCCCTTGTTCATTGATGATCCCCCCCTGATCGGAGTGTTGGTGACTCTTCTGTGCAAGTCCCCGGTTGCGATGGCAAAGGGAGGTCTAGTCTGAAGGTTCTTCCATCAGTTCATAATGAGGAGGTTGGTGAATCTTTTGATGAGGATATGGATAGACACATACTACCAGGGAATGCTGGAACCCCTAAGGAGGAAGGTAGGATTGAAGACATATAGCAGGATATGGTGGTGTATGAGGGGGCCTCTGCTGATGAGGCTCGTTGTGAGATTTTTCAATACATGGTCATGGAGGAACATTCAGGTTATCACGAGCTAGCTGGAAGGGACCCAGATGAGATTGATCTATTTTTTCCATTTATGAAGGATAATTTTTAGGGAGAAATTAATATGCATGACCTTCAGTTTACTTGTGATATGGATGAGACTAAATAGTTAGGTGTGATTTTTATTGAGCATGATCGCATGATCAACTCCAATATAGATTAGATCATGAGGTAGAGATATATTATTGGGTATGACTTTCCAAATGGGAAAGAAAATAAATCTGTATTGTTCACTTCAGGTTATAAAGACCTTAGGCTTAATGGATAGATTTTCAATCCTCTGTCAAAAGGGTGTGAGAATAGGGATGATGACAAGGGGGCCTTAAGTGTGTCAAGTGAAAAAAATCTTATATGGGAAGGAAGCTCCACCTGATAGTTTCACCTCTGCCGCCCCCCCCAAAGGAGGTCAAAGAGGAATTATTACACTCTTCCTAGACCTGTGGATACCCCATATTCCTTAAAGGTTACTAAACTGAAAGTCAAAGTCAAAAAATAGGAGCAACCTCTACACAACTCAAAGAAAGAAAGACTCAGTTATAATTATCTGGAACTCTTCAAACTTCATGAGGATCTTGAGTCCAGTTGGGAATCGATGGACACGTGTAAATATTCTAACTTCTTCTTTGTTGACGTGGATTCTGGCTATGGTGAGGATGGTGACCCATATGGTGCAGCCCCTGTAAGATTTGGTGTCCTAGAACCAACTGGTTGTACTTTTATTACATGGATATTTAATGTATTTAAATATTAAACATCTTATTACATATTGTTCATTGTTCTACATGAATATGATGTATTAATGTCCTAGAGTATTTGTTGCATTGATAAGGTCATGGAAGTTCCCCGATCTGATGAGAACCTTGAAATGCTATAATAATATTCTTAAATATAGTTCTATGTTTGGATGACATACTATGATGGGACACATAGCATGAATACTGTTAGGTGCGAGTTCTCATAAGAAGATGCGACTTCCTATCATGAAGTTCACACTTGGTAATCTCCAAGATAGGAGATTTTGAGAACAGACCCATTAGTAGGAATTCTGTATGTTTTGGTGTCATCAGATATTTCTATCTTTGATCATGTGTAATGATCCTTAGACTTTAATATTATCATTAATACGTGTCATGACTCTTGCACATTTATTTACTGACAAAAAGCGTCACACAGACAGTTGGTGAGAAGTAGGGTATGTTGGGTGTGTCACAACTGGCATGTTATTAATGGATAAGTTTAGAAAGGATTTGTACCTTCCATTTATGGAAGTTGATATCTTGAACCTTTGGTTGAAATAGAACCATTACACGAAATTCCATGGCCATGGTGTAATGATGAGTTTATTTTAGGTAGTCAAAGAATGATGTATCAAACAAAAAAGTTTATGACACTATCAGGAAACCTTCTTGATGATATATTGCGATAAAGGGATTATATTACACAGTGAACATTCGTTTTTGGATGTGGTTTTTGCGAGTTTAATTTCTTTCTATTTGGTGCCTTGACCCTTTTCCAGACAGTACTCTTGGACTTAAGGCAAGCCCATCTAATGCCAACGAGAAAGAATCATAGAGGGTCACACACTAAGTGTTTCTGGCAGTCTTGGTTAAATTCTATTTCAATTTAATTAATAAATATTATTATCAAGATAGGGGAATAATTTTATTCAAGTTAAAATGATTTCATAAATTAAATAAATATTTATTTAATAGATTATACGTAAAATATATTTATTTTATTTAAAATTTAATAAATATTTATTTACTTGTTTTTAAATAAAATATTTATTTAAGAGAATAAATTATTTATATATTTATTTAGGTGTTCAATAAATGGAAGTGGAGTTCGAGATGACCAAATCTTGTCTATTAGTAAAATAATTATTTACAAGGTGATAAATAATTATTTAACTAGTTGGCACAAATTAAAATAACGCTGCTATTATTTTGTGAGGTGTAATTTTATTTATAATTCCATTTTTCGCAAGTTGGTGCACCATAAACAATGACGTGGTATTATTATTCATAGCATGAGTTTTCTCTAAGGTTATGAATATATTTAATTTCTGTTACGCAATTAAATATTGTAACTAAAGCCTCATGTCAATAAATAGACACATACGTCTATTGTACCATGTACTAAACCACACACCTGGTGAATTGATAATTGTTGAGCTAAACAATTTCTCTGTCGAATCCTCTTCCCAAACCTCTTAATAAAAGGATATATTAATTAAAAATAATAATTAATCAATTCGAGCACAATTTATCTTAATAATAATGAATAAATAATTGAAAACTATTTTTATTAAATTTTTAACTCATTGCATGCATATGGGTGATCATGAGCTAGACCAAGACCTTTGTATGTGAGTGGATTCCTTTCAATTTATTTATTAAATTAATTGTTTTCCTATGATCCATCTCTCCTCATTAATATGTAGGGCCTACATGCCCATGGTTTCTTTTATGTAAACACCCCTTTTTACCCCTCACCTACTTGTGAGTTTAAAATCATATGTAATGTATGGAACTCCCAAGCTAGAAGAGGAGGTTTAAGTTGGAGTAGAGACGAAACCAATCCCATGAGATACAAAGGTGGATAAGTGGAAAGCTATAAACACGAACCCAAAAGGTTCAAGGTGTTTCTCCAATAGGTCAGGGTTGGTTTATCAACCACTTGATAAACTAACCATTAGAAAATCTCATGATGATTCCCTTTTCATTATTTTATTTTTGTCACTTGCATGGTTTATCATTATGGATGTATTGTCACAATCACATAATTAATGTATTAAACAAGCATAAAATAAAGAACTAAAATAAACTAGAATTATGTGTAAATATTATCAAGACACGGTTAATCACTTAAGTACGTTTTACATAATATTAATAATCATGTGATAATGATAATAATCAGTTCATGCATAAGTGATAAAAATCCCTCAAATAAAATATTAAATCAGACCAAGGCTTCTGTTACTTGATTAAGGGAAAAACTTAATAAAACTATGTGTTTGACCAACCCTTTTTGGGACACTTAATTTTATAAAGGAAGCCCTTATGAAATGTTTTAAGTTGAATTAACCATATTACACCAAGAGGAGTATCGCTTGCTAGACTTGGTGTAAAATTGGAGGCAAGAGATTAGGAAATCCAAAGTCAAGATTTCAGGATTGGCGAGTCCACTCAATAGATCAAGGAGCTGCAAGCCCATAGTTGGAAAAGACCTTCCTACCTAAATACCTTCAAATAGCTTGACCAACCCTTTTTGGGGTTATTGTAAGGGGAATATGGATCCTTTCCACTAGTATGTCATGACAACTGGACATTCCGAGTTCAATAGTGAGGGCCATTGGGACTTGATAAAATAGTGGGAGACTTAATAAAATTACTTTATTATTTCTCATAAAAATAAAGAAATTACTAATGATCTACAATTTTAATTGTATAATAAAAAATTAGAAGCTCATCAACCACACTATCCCTACGACAAATTATGGATAAAGACAACATCCTCAATGTTAGTAACTTCATGGAATTCGTTAGACACCTCTGGATTATCCTATGCCATGAACAGAAGTCTTATGTGTTGGAGTTAGCATTACCAGATCTTCCTGCCAAAGAGGTGAGTGATGATGATTCCCTGGTCTATAAGAAACATATGAATGACATGATTGACGTTCAATGTTTGATGCTATTATCATTATCTAGTGATATCATGAAGTCTCATGAAAACATGTATGCTTATAGCATGCCCCAACACCTCTATGGTCTTTACCAGGAGAGAGAAAGACATGAAAGGTTTGTGATCTCCAAGTCACTCTTTCAAAGTAATATTAGAGAGTGTTCCCTAAATAGGCCTCATGTAGTCAAGATCATTGGATACATTGAGCGCCTGGAGGTTCTAGGGTTTAAACTCCCCAAAGAACTGGGAATCGATCTCATTCTCGCATCACTTCCTCAGAGCTTCTCCAACTCTATTGTAAATTCCAACATGAACAATATTTAGAAGTCTCTATCTGATATTGTTATCCTCATTGACCAAGTGGACAAAGATATGAAGTGTGAAAAGCCTTCTGTCCTTATGGTGAATAAGATTAAAGGGAAGACGAAGAGCTTTAATCCCAAAGATTCTTCACGGCCTTCCAAGAAAAGGAATATCAAAGGGGAGGAAAGAGAACAAGAGGCTATTTGTTTTGCATGTGGTAAGAAATTCCACTAGAAGAAGAACTGCACCCAACCTAAGAAGTAAGGGGAAGATTCAGGTGAGTTTTTTATCGAATGAAATCTATCTTTTTTTTTCTGAAAATTGGGTATTATATATAGCTTGTGGTGCTCACATATGTATCCAAATACAAGATCCAAGTAGATTTAGGATGATTGACTGATGGGAGGTAGAACTGAAAGTAGCCAATGGATCCAGAATTGTTGTTGTAGTTGTCGGGGACTACCACCTCACATTGCCAACTAGGATGATCTTGGTGTTAAAGGGTTTTAATTATGTGACTTCTATTACTAGAAACATTATTTCTATATCCAGATTAGATAGAGATGGATTTTTTTTTCATGTTTGGGAATGAATGTTTCTTCTTTTACAAATATATCATTTGTTTTAGAAGGGCACATTTATACCATGATATTTACGTGTTGGATTACACAAACCAAGAAATGGCAATCGATAACAAAGATACTTCACATGACACATACCACACCCAAATTTGGCATCACCAGCTAGGTCATGTAAATAAGAAACACTTGACAATGTTACATCAAGATGGATATTTAGATTCTTTCAAACTAAAACCACTTGTTTTATGTCATGAATGTTTACAAGGCAAAATGACCAAATCCCCATTTAGTGGGAAAGGTGGAAGGGCTAAAGAACTTATTGAATTGGTTCATACCGATGTGTGTGGACCATTTCTAGTTGAAGCAAGGGGAGGGTACTCATACTTCATAACTTTTACTGATGATTTTAGTAGATATGGATATATCTAATTAATGAGATATAAGTCATATTATTTTGATAAGTTCAAAGAATACAAGAATGAAGTTGAGAACCATCTTGGTAAGAAGATTAATAAACTCTGCTCAGACCAAAGTAGTGAATATCTTAATCAAGACTTCATTGATTAATTACAGGAGTTTGGGATCCTATCCCAACTCAATCCTTCTTACACGCCCTAGTGGAATGGTGTGAGAGAAAGCAGGAACCACACCCTGTTGGACATGGTGAGATCAATGATTAGTCATGTGAGTCTTCCATTATCCTTTTAGGGATATGCGTTACAAACAGTGGCATACATACTAAACCAAGTACCAACTAAATCGACAAATAGTATTCCATATTAGTTATGGAGTGGAAAGAAATCCATGTTATCAAATTTACATGTGTGCGGAAGCAATTCATATGTTAAGGCCTCTTCAGGTAACAAACTTTCACCCCAAGTCACAAAGATTACCTTTATAGGATACCCCAAGAAAACAAGGGGATATTAACTATACAACCCCTCAGAAAAAAAGTTATAGTGGAAAGACATGCCATATTCTTTGATAGGGAGCACATATTCCAAAGAGATGGTGGGAGCGAGATAGACTTCGATGAAGTTGAGGCTCAAGGTACACAAGATTTGGTACAAGAGAAAATTCTATGAAGCCCCATAGAAGAAAGAACTGTTCTAGAGACACAAGAACTGCGTAGGAGTACAAGATAGGTTAGAGAACCAAAATGGTATGGTTTTCTAGTTATCGAGGATGGTGACTCATTATTAGGTGATAATAATGATCCTCTAACCTACAAGTAAGAAGTAAGTGGCACATATGTTTCCATGTATAAAGAACCCATGAATTCTGAAATGGATTCCATGCCCCAAAACTAAGTATAGATTTTGTTAGATCTAGTTGATGCAAATCCTGTTGGTTACAAATGGGTATTCAAGAAGAAATTGAACATGGAAGGACAAGTCAATACCTATAAGGCATGACTGGTTGCAAAAGGGTTCAAAAAACATTAAGGAATTGACTACGAAAAAACCTTTTCACCAGTTACGGTGCTGAAATCCATCATAATTCTATTGGCCATTGCCTCTTACCATGACTATGAGATTTGGAAAATGGATGTCAAAATAGCCTTCCTTAAAGGGAACCTTCCGGAAGATTTCTACCTGACACAACCTGAATGGTTTATGACTCCAAAGGATACCAATAAGGTAGGAAATTTTTAGAAATCAATTTATGGATTAAATCAAGCATCCAGGTCATGGAAAATTTATTTTGATAGAGCCATAAAGAAATTTGTTTTTATCAAGAACGAATGTGATCCCAATGTCTAAAAATAGTTTAGTGGGAGTGAAGTCATTTTCCTAATAGTATATGTTGATGAAATATTAATTATTGTAAATGAGATACTTGACTTATAGTCTATTAAGGCATGGTTGAATCAATGCTTCTCCATGAAGGACTTGGGTGAGGCATCATATATTCATGGGATCAAGATCCACCGCGATAGATCCAAGAGAATGCTGGGCCTAATTCAAAGTAAATACATTGATAAGACACTGAAGATATTTAGTATGGAACAATCCAAGAGGGGATTGTTTCCAGCATCACATGGCATTCATCTATCCAAGAAAATGTGTCCTCAGACACATGAGGAAAGAATGATAATGGAAAGGACTCCATACACATCATCAATTGGGTCGGTCATATATGTCATGCTATGTACTATGATAAATGTCACCTACACATTGAGTGTAGTAGGCAGATATCAAGCTGATCCAGGTGATTTCCATTGGATGGCAGTCAAGACTATCCTAAAGTATCTGAGTCTTACTATGTATATGTTCCTGGTTTATAGAGAAGATGAGGAACTAGTCATCAGTGGATATGAAAATTCTAGTTTTCAGACTGATCAAGATGACATGAAGTCGCAAACATGATAGACCTTCACTTTGAATGCAAGTGCAATGAGCTGGAAGAACTTAAAGTAGAGTGTGGCCATAGATTCTACAGTAGAGTCCAAGTATATCGCAACTTATGAGGCAGATAAAGAAGCATTTTGGATGAAAATCTTTTTCCATGAGTTGGATGTGATACCTAGAAGTAAATATCCCATCACACTGTACTATGATAATATTGCAGCAGTGGCTCTCGCAAAATAGCCAAGGTCACATCAACAGACGAAGCACATACTTCAGAAGTATCATCTCTTGATAGATTTTTCTCAAAGAGGTGAAGTTGCAGTGAACAATATTTCCACAGAAGACAACAAAGTGGACCCCTTTACTAAAGCCTTGACTCAGCAAAAACATGATCACCATGTAAGGTCTAGTGGTCTAAAAGTCATAGATAGTTGGCTCTAGTCAAAGTGGGATTTTGTAAGAGTTGGTGTCTAAGAACAAAATTATTGTAATTTGATTACATGGATATTTAACGTATTTAAATATTAAACATTGTATTACCTATTTTTCATTGTTCTGCATGACTATGATGTAATAATGTCCAAGAGTATTTGTTTAATTGATAAGGTCATGGAAGTTCCCCGCTATAATGTGAACCTTGAAATGATATAACAATATTCTAAAATATAGTTCTACGGTTTGATGAAATACTATGATGGGACACATAGAATGAAGACCATCAGGTGTGAGTAATCGTAAGTAGATGAGACTTCCTCTCATGAAGTTCACACTTGGTAATCTCTAAGATACGAGATTATGATAACAGACCCACCTGTAATAATTCTTCATGTTTTGGTTTCATCGAATACTTCTATATATGAGCATTTTTAATGATCCTTATACCTTAATATTATCATTAATATGTGTCATGACTCACAAACTTTGATTTATGGACAAAAACCATCATGCAAAAAGTTGGCGGGAAGTAGGGTACATTGGGTGCGTCACGAGTGGCATGTTATTAATTGATAATTCGAGGAAGGATTTGAACCTTCCATTTATGGAAGTTGATATATCATCCCTTTTCTTGAAATATAACCTTCACGCGAAATTCCATTTCTATGGTGTAATAATGATTTTATTTTAGGTAGTCAAAGAATAATGTATCTAGCATAAAAGTAGATGACACTATCATGAAACCTGCTTGATGAGATATTGCGACAAAGGGATTATATTACACAGAGAATGTTTGTATGTGGATGTCATTTTTGAGACTTTATGTTCTTTCTCTTGGGTGTCTTGACTATTTTCTAGATAGTATTCTTGGACTTTAGGAAATCCTGCCTAATACCAATGAGAAATAATTCTAGAGGGTCACACACTAAGTGTTTCTGGTGGTCTCAGTTAAATTCTATTTTAATTTAATTAATAAATATTATTCTTAAGATAGTGTAATAATTTTATTCGAGTTAAAATGATTTCATAAATTAAATAAAAATTTATTCACCGTATTATGAGTAAATATATTAATTTTTTTATTGAACATTTAATAAATTTTTATTTACTAGTTTGTAAATAAAATATTTATTTAAGAGAATGAATTATTTATTTATTTATTCGAATGTTCAATAAAAGGAAGTGGAGTTAAAGAATACTAATGTCGGTATGGTAGTAAAATAATTATTTGCAAGATGATAAATAATTATTTAACTAGTTTGTACAAATTAAAATAACGCTACTATTATTTTGTGATGTATAATTTTATTTATAATTCCGTTTTGCGTAAGTTGGCACACCATAAATAATGATGTGGTATTATTATTAATATCATGGGTTTTCTATAAGGTTATGAATTTATTTAATTACTGTTACACAATTAAATATTTTAACTGAAGCCCCATGTCAATAAATAGACACATATGTCTATTGTTCCATGTAGCGAACCGCACACCCGGTGAATTGAGAATTGTTGAGCTAAACAATTTCTCTCTTGAATCCTCTTCCTTCCCCTATCAAGAATGAGAGACTTTCTTCAAGGACAAAGAAAAAGTGATCAATAATGACCAACACAAGACACTCACTTTGTCGCGCTAGCACCCAGAGAATGAGTGGTGTCGATCAGAGGCCATTGAAGCACATGTGGATCCCTTCTAGAGGGATTCTAGTTTGGATCCTTACAACCACAACAATATAATCCGGAAGGTTCATTATAGATGATCAACATTATCAATGAAGAAAATACCGAAGATCCAGATATTATTTTATTTATGAAATTAATTGAATTAATTATAAACATGATGTTCAAGATCCTCTCTAAAGGTTTTGGGCCTCTTCCTTCTTTATATAAATCTTTGATTATATTCCATGGAGATTGGTGTTCATCATCGTATTGATCCCAGAATAATCATTGACCATGGTAAAAATTAAATTTGGGTGTTGGCCCAACCGTGCTTCCGCTGCGCCCAGAACCTACAACCCCTATTTATGACTTTGGTGGTGATGTTGAGAGACTTGTTTCCCTTTTGGGCATGGGTTGTTTGACCTTGTCCCCCACTTTTTTTATTTGTTTTTTTATAATAAATTTTGGACAGCTAGGAATAGCCTAGCCCTGTGCCTTCTTTTCCCTAAAAACCCAAAAACCTCAAAAAAAACCTAAATGCCCTAAATCCCTAAAAACCCTTAAAACTCTAAAAAATCTAAAAACCCATAAAATCCAAAAATACCTAAAATTTTAAAGAAAACATAAAAACACTAAAAAACCTCTAAAAACCCTAAAAAATCATAAGAATCTGTAAAAAACCCTAAAAAACCGAAAAACTCTGAAAGACCCTAAAAATAAAAAAAATCCAATACCCTAAAAGGACACAAAAATCCCAAAAAAACCCAAAATTGACCCTAAAAAACAAATTAAACCCTAAAACTCTCTAAAATCCACTGAAAAATCTTAAAAACAATAAAAATCCATAAAACACATAAAAAACCACTACAAACCCTAAAATACTATAAAAAACCATAAAAAACACAAAAATCCTAAAAAACCTAAAAAATCATAAGAAACCCTAAAACCCACTGAAATACCCAAAAAACCAAAAAAAAAACCCTAATAGACCCTAAAAACTAAAGGTCCCTAAAACCCCTAAAAGACCTTGAAAACGTAAAAAACCCTAAAATTGCCTAAAAATCCAAAACATTCCCTAAAAGACCACAAGGACCCTTAAAAACCCTAAAAACCCAAAATACAATAAAAACCCAAAATCCATAAGAAACCGTTTAAAACCCTTGAAAACCCGAAATAACTCGAAAATCCCTAAACCCCCTAAAAACCTTAAAACTCTAAAAACCTAAAAAACCCTGATAACCCTAAAAAACACTAGGAAAACCCTAAAATAATCTTAAAACCCCTCAAACTGTTAAAAACACTAAAACCCATAAAACCCCTAAGAAAAACATAAAAACCATTAAAAATCCATGGAAAATTCTAAAAACCATAAAACCCCTTAAAATCCTAAAACACCTAAAAAGCCTTAAAATCCCTAAAAACTATAAAAACACCACAAAACCCTAAAACCCCTAAAAACACTAAAAAACCCTTAAAAACTAAAAAAACCATGAAACCTTAAACAACTATAAAAGTAATAGAAAAACAAAAAAACCGAAAAAAACCCTAAAAACACTTAAAAACCCTTAAAACTACAAAAAACCCAAAAACCCCCAAAAAAACCCAAAAAAATTAAAAAAACCTGAAAACCCCTAATAATTAAAAAAACCCTAAAAATTATTAAAAACCCTAAAAAACCATAAAAACTCAAAAAAATACTAAACCCCCTAAAAGTCCCTAAAATACCAAAAAGACCCTAAAACCCCAAAACCACTACAAGTCTATAAAAACTCTAAAACCCTAAAAGTAAAAAAAACTTATAAACCCCCTACATGACCCTAACAAATCCTTAAATACCCCAAACCCTAAAAAACCTAAAACCCATAAGAACCCTAAAAATCATTAAAAACCCTAAAACCCCAAAAAACCCTTAAAACTTTAAAACACCTAAAAAACCCAAAACAATAAAAAAAACCCTAAAAAATTCTTAAAAACCCTACAAGACTCTTAAAAACCGTAAAACCCATGAAAAAACCTAACATACCATAAAAACTCCTAAAAACCCTAAAAACCCTAAAAAACAAAAAAATCTCCAAAACCCTAAAATCCCTAAAAATCCCTAACAACCCGAAAAAACCCCAAAAATTCAAAACAGCCTTAATAACACTAAAAAATAGCTAAAAACATAAAACCCCAAAAAACCAAAAAACCCCTAAAAACCATAAAAACCCTAAAATCCCTAAAAAATTCTAAATACCTTAAAATCCATAGAAACCCCTAAAACACCCCAAAACACTAAAACCCCAAAAACCCTAAAAACCCTAAAATCATAAAAACCTCTAAAAACATAAAAACTCTAAAAAGCACTAAACGACTCTAAAAATCATAAAAAATACTTAAACCCCTAAAAGTTACTCAAAAATATAAAAACCCTAAACACACAAAAAAAAAACCCTGAAAAACCCTAAAATCCTTAAAAAACAAGAAACCCCTTTAAAACCCTAAAACCCTGAAAACCCCAAGAACACCAGTAAAAACCCTAGAACCCCTAAAACTATATAAAAAGTCCAAAAAAACTCTAAAAATATAACCCCCCCTCAAAGACCCTAAAAATCAATAAAATCACCTAAAGACCCTAAAACCCTAAAAGTCCTAAAAGATAATAAAAAACCCTAAAAACTCTTAATATACCACAAAATACACTAAAAATATAGATACTCTAAAATCCCAAAAAACCCTACAAAACCAAAAAAAAAAATAAAGGACCCTATAATCACTAAAAATCCCCAAAGGAGCCTAGAAGGCCCTAAAAACCAAAAATGACCTTAAAAACCTAAAAAATACTAAATACCACTAAAAAACCTGAAAATTGTAAATATACCTAATAACTCTAAAGGAACCTAAAAACCATTAAAATATGCTAAAGGAACTTAAAAAACCATAAAAACATAAAGGACCCTAAAACCTTAAAAACCCTATAAGATCCTAAAAACACTTTAAAACCCTAAAAGAAAATAAAGTCTGCTTTTACCACTTTATTGGAAGTATATGTTCTTATGAAGTTGAGATTTGGGAAATGATTAAGGCGGTCGGGTTTGTGGATCATTTTGTGTGGATGTTTCTTTGGCTTGAATCTGACTTGATGCTTTCAGTGGATTCCCTAATAACAGATCCAAGAAATTCCCCTGGAGACTCCTACCACACTGGATTAAATTCATCAAACTCTCCTAGGATCTCACTTTTAATGTCTCACACACCTATCGAGAGGTGAACATGGTGGGGGATGCACTCTCCAAAAAGGCTATTGAGGAAATGATCTCCTTGTGGTCCTTTATCTCACCAATTTTTTGTGTGCCTTACATGGTGAACGGTGAACTACACACCAATGTTTGTAAACCATCCATATAATTCTCTGTCTTTACTTTTCTAATAAATTTTGGGGAGCCAAAAATTCTTGTCCCTAAGCCTTATTTGCCCAAAAAAACCATAAAGGGCCCTAAAATACCCTAAAGAAGCCCAAAAAACCCAAAAATACCTAAAAAACTCTAAAATATACTAAAAAACCTAAATGAACCTAACAAACCCTAAAAATTTACTAAAATATCCTAAAAACCCTAAATGACCTTAAAAATTCTAAAAAACCTTAAAATATCATATAAATTTTTTAAATAACCCTAAAAAACCATAAAACCCTAAAAAATCCTAAAAACCCTAACAAACCATAAAAACCCTCAAACCCTAAAAAACCCTAGAAAACCCTAAAAACCCCTACCAAAACCCTAAAAAACACTAAAAACCCTTAAACCCCCTATAAAACGAAAAAAGATTAAAATCCTTTTAAACCCCCAAAACCCTAAAAAACCCAAAAACCCTAAAAGACCTTAAAAAACCAAAAAAGTACCTAAAACCCTAAAAAAACCCCATAACCTCCTAAAAACAAAAAATACCCCAAAAATCCATAAAAACCATAAAAGTCCCTAAAATCCCTAAAAAATCCCAAACGACCTAAAA
This sequence comes from Viscum album, assembly GCA_963277665.1. NCBI lineage: Eukaryota > Viridiplantae > Streptophyta > Magnoliopsida > Santalales > Viscaceae > Viscum > Viscum album. Next base: position 671,399,863 of record OY728161.1, on the reverse strand, counting down.
AACCCTAAAACCCCTAAAGATAGCATTAAAACTTAAAAGACCCAAAAAATGCTTAAAAACAATAAAAGACCCTAGAAAACCATAAAAACACTAAAAAACCTAAAACTCTAAAAGACACTAAAAGATATAAAAAAATATAAAATCATAAAAACCCTAAAAACAAAAAAAATTCTAAAAAACTCTAAAAACCCAAAAAACAGTAAAAAACATTAAAACCCCTCAAAAATCTGAAAAACACCAAATTAAAAAACAAACCCATAGAACTCCTAAAATCCCCTAAACACCCTAAGAAACTTAAAAAAACCATAATAACCATTTAGAACCCTAAAACCCATAAAAAACCCTAAAACCCGCCCAGAAATGAACCTGCCTCCGCGCTGAGGTCCAAAGTGGGAAATCAGCACCATCACCTAACAGCCCGAGCCAAACCAAAGAAGCTGCTCCCCATATAGCTTCAAGGATCGACAATGTCCCATTGCACAACATTCAGAAGCACTGAGGCCTAGCCTCTCCATGCCACCGCTTGGAAGAACAAGCCGTCGAAGAATCCAGTAACCATCAAGAGCTCCTCACAATGAGAGGCTTCACCATAGAAGTTCTATACCACACCAAGAAGGGACCGAATAAGTGCTGCGTTCTGGGATCTTTATCGGGCTATGGTGGCTGCTTCACAGATTGTGGTGGGATTGGTTTGGTGCTGGTTATTTGGTCTATTTTGAGGTATTGGTTGTTGTCTACTCTTGGTGTGTGAGTTCTGTGGTGCTTGCGATGGACCTTCTTGTTTGGGAGGTGCTAGGTACTGGTTTTTGTGAAAAAGGATTATGGTTTCTGTATGGATGTGAGCTTTGGTGACTGGTGGTTGTGTGATTTAGGTGATGATGGTTATGTGTTGTTGGTGTTAGCTTGTTTTGGTGTGAAGTTGATGGATTCTGGTTTTTGTGAGCTTGGTTGCTGGTCGCTGATTGGTGGTGAGCTGTTGAATACTGGTGATGGTTGTGATTTTGATGCTAGTGGTTCTGTGATATAAGATGCTGGTTGTTCTGTGATGTTGAATGCTAGTGATTTTGGATGCTGGTTGCTGCTTGGGTGGGAGGTGCTGAAGGTGATGTGTTTGCTTTACTGCTGGTTGCTGATTGTCTGGGAGATTCTGTCGGATATGCTTTGGTTTTTCTTCTTTTTGTGTACTTTTGATTTTTCTTTTTTTGCGGTCCTTGGGTGTGTGTTTGTAAAGGGTTTTTGGGTGTGGGTCATTTGAACCCTACCCTCCCCTGTCCGATGTATCTCTTTTTTTCTTTCTAATAAATTTGGGGGGGCCGGGAATAGCCCGACCCTCGCATCTTCCTTGCCCTAAAAATCCTAAAACCTCTAAAACACCAAAAAAACCCTAAAAACCAGTAGAGACCCTAAAAATCCCTAAAATCCAAAAAACATAAAAAACCAAAAACCCCAAAAACCCTTAAAACACTTAACAGAACCTAAGAAATCTAAAAACCCTAAAAGGTCATAGTAACACTAAAATATCCCAAAAAACCCAATAAAACCCTAAAACTCCCTAAAACCCTATAAAACCCTAAAAAACTTTAAAAAAATTAAGAACCCTAAAAAACCCTTAAATTACCTAAAAACCCATAAAACCTTTAAAAAGTTCTAAAAACAGGAAAAATCCCTAAAAACCATAAAAAAACTAAAATCCCCTAAAAATTAAAAAAACCCCAAAAAACTTTTAAATCCAAAAAAACCATAAACCCCAAAATGGGTTAAAGCCCCTAATAAACATTGAAAACATTTAAAACCCTAAAAACCTAAAAAACCCTTAAAACCCTAAAATCCATTACAAAACCCTAATAACTTTTAAAAAATCTATAAAATATTAAAAATCCTTAAAAACTTGAAAAACACTAAAAACCCTAATAAAATCCAAAAAACCCCTAAAACCCTTAAAAACACAGAAAACCATAACCCCCCCCCAAAAAAAAATAAATCCAAAATAACCTAAAAAATAATAAAAACGATAGAAAACCTAAAACACCATAAAACATTAAAAAATTAAAAAAAAACTAATTAAACCTAAAAACATTGAAAAACCCTAAGAACCCCTAAAAACTGTAAATCCCCCAAATACCCAAAATCACTAAAAATTTAAAAACCCCTTAAAACCCATAAAACATTAAAAAACTGAAGAGAAACCATAAACCCTAACCCATACACCCTAAACCCTAAAACATACACCACAAAACCTAAACCATACACCCTATGCCCTAAACCCTACACCGTACACCCTAAAACCTATACCATAATCCCTAAACACTATACATTACACCCTAAACCCTAAAACCGACACCATAAACCCCGTACCCTACACCCTAAACTCTATACTCTACACCCTAAACCATATATTCCACACCCTAAACCCTATACCCTACATCCTCAAACCTAAACCATGCACCCTAAACCCTACATCCTATATCGTAAATCCTAAACCCTAAACACGATACAGTAAACGTTATACCATACATCCAAAACACTAAACACTACACCCAAAACCCTATACACTACACCCTAAAACCTAAACCCTACACCCCAAACAATATACCCTACACCCTATACCCAAGACCCTACACCATATTACCAACACCCAACATCCTGACTACTAAACGATTCACCTGAAACTCTAAACCCTACACCTTAAACCACAAACCCTATGCTACAAACCCTATACCCTAAACCTTAAAACCTATACCATACCTGTTAAACCCAACACCCTAAACCCTATACCCTAAAACCAATACCATATAACCCAAACCCTAAACTCTAGACCCTAAACCCCAACCCAAAACTCGACAGCCTAAACCCTAAACCATACACCCTAAACCCAATACCCTAAAACCTATACCCCACACCCTAACGCCTAAACCCTACACCCTAAACCCTATAGCCAACAACCAAATCCCTAAACCCTACACCCTAAACACTAAACCCTAAATAAAAAACCCTAAACCCAATACCCTATACCCTAAACTATAAACCCTAAACACAAAAACCCTTTACACTAAACCCTAAACCCTAAAACCTACACTCTAAATGCTATACCCTACACTATACACCCTAAACCATATACCCTATACCCTAAACCTTACACATTAAACCCCATATCCTACACCCTAAGACCTAAAACCTACACCCAAAACCCTATACCATACACCATAAACCCTAACCCGACATCCCAAACCCTATACCCTCCACACAAAACCCTAAACCCTACACCATAAAACCTATACCCTTCACCCAAAACCCTAAAAAACACACACTAAACCCCATACCCTTCACCATAAACCCTAAACCCTAAAACCTAAACTCTAAACCATAAACACTAAACCCTAAACCCTAAACCCTAAACCCTAAACCCAAAACCCTAACCCTAGACCCTATACCCTAAACCATCAACCCTAAACATTACACCCCAAACCCTATGGAATTCAACCTAAACCCTACACCCTGAAACCTATACCCAACACCCTAAACCCTAATCCATAAACCCTAAACCTTAAACCCTAAAACCTAAACCTTAAACCCTAAACCCTAAACCTTAAACCCTATAGTCTAAGCCCTATACCCTACACCCTAAACCTTAAAACCCACACCCTAAACCCTATACCGTACACCCTAAATGTAACGACCAAAACATTCATTAATGGAAATCATTATTGATCAAATTAAATGTCTCTTTATATAAAATGTTGATATAAAATTTCAAATTCATTGGTTTTATGTTAAGAATTGTGACTGTTGCTAATATAGCCGTTGAACAGTGATCACATGATTAGTATAAATTAGGGCTTTAACGAATCCAATTTACTCAGAAAAAGGAAGCGATGGACTCATCCAGTAGACGTTCCCCATACGAATCCCATTTTTAGGAGCTTGGAAAAGAGGTGGTGTCATTGGGATTCGCTCTTGACCAAGCCCAATCCAAGCTTCAACAGGTTAAACTCGAGTGGGACCACCTACGAGAGAAGTGTAAGTTGATAGAGATTACCACCTGGGCAATGTTATCCAAGCCACCCCAAGAGTCGGTCACCATCAAACACCTTACCCTTCAGTCTTATAAGGGTGTTATAAGGGGTTATGTAACTAGACATTAGAACTATGGTTATGTACATTATTTTTTTTATATAATAATGAATATATTTTCATGTTATTTTTGTTACATTGTAAAAAGTTTTTAAAGCTCAAATAGTGTTTTTAGTTAATATTCAACTAAGAAGTCTATTTTGATGAATTAATGGATTTTTTTATTAAATAATATTTTAATAAAATATTATTATTATTAAATTAATTTTTATTAAATATAAATGATCGTATAATTTTATGAATGTGATTGTAATTTTTATTAAGGTTTGAAATCCATTTTTGTCAAAACCCATGAATTTTCGATAAGTGTTGGTTTTTATTTTAAAAGTAAAAATTAACATATTTAGAAAATTATTTAGATAAAATGAAAATTATTTCTAGAATTAGGATGTAGAAATTTTCAAATAGTTAATTTTTCATAATTTTCTAAGACAGTCAAATTTTTGGGTAAAAATTAAATACCGTTTAAATATATAATATGTTTTATGACATCATAATGACCCAATAGTGATGTAATAAAATACTATAAGGCCTATGTTCTGCCAATATATGTTTTAAAATTAATATGATGTGATTTTGGGTTTGTTTTACTTATTTTACAAAGCATTAATGGACCCTTCAAGGCTTATTAAACATGTTGTCTTTTTAAAATGTTTTCTTTAGAAGTGTGACTCACCTCCACATAAGCAACCCCATTATATTAAGAAGTTAGGACTTTGGACCTATAAATTTTTTTTTCACTCCCCTTTGTAAAAAACCATTGGAAAAAACCATGGGCTGGTTTGTGGTTTGAAGTTTTTTAATGTGAGGTGTCTCAACCCTAAATAATAAAGAATTCCCTCAAATATCCTATATAAATCCACCCAATCTCCCACTTTCTCCTCAATAAAATCCATTGGAGTTCGTCCAAAATCTTCCCTCATCTCTCTAGAATCCTCCCAAGGTGACCCAATCTCCCAAGAATCCTCTCTCAAGCCTCTCTCAACCCTCTCTCAAGCCTCTCTCAAGCCTTTGGAAGCACACTTCCAAGTAAGGGTTTTTCTTCATTTCTCATTTTTGTCCAATTTTCTTAATGTTGTTATACCTTTTAAATTTAAATTATAAATGTTGGGGTATGGTTTCTCACCTCCCCAATACTGAACTATTTATGTTTGAATGATGGGAGACCCCTTTATCTCTCATTAAAATCCTCCCATGTACACCCGTTACTATGCCGAAATTTCGAAAGGAATTTCTATCTCCTCATTTACATTCAAGCAATCCTTTCGTATCATGAATATAATTTCAATTAAATTTGTTGGTACATGTATATATATGACCCCATTACTGTACATATCATCTAAATATGATGAGACACCCCTTTCTCTCTCATTAACCATTTTTATGAATTATTACGTCACGCCATTACACTGCCGAAATTGCACCAATTTTCCAAGCCAATGCCATTGTGTAGTGAATACCATGCCCATTTATCTATAAAGGGTATTCAAATTTATGAACATTTACTTATTTATTATAAAGTTTCATGTATTAATTCCACATTCCTTTATCATGGAATAAATTATGATAATTTTTTATGAATCCATGTTATATGATCCATGTGGCACACTTATGCATGAAATGAAATGTTTAAGAAGGGTGTGCATTTATAGTTCTAAAATGAATTGGGTAAATTATAGTATCATGATACGTCATGTTCAATGGGTGTTTACTCATGAAAATTAAAGTGAAATGAGGTTTTAATCGTGCTTCATGTGCAATGAGGCTTTACTCATGCTCTATGTGCAATGAGCCTTGGCTCATGCTAATTCCATGTTAAGTTTTGTTGCCACATTTCCATGTTATAATTATCATGATTTATCATGCCTTTATGTTTATGCTTCTCTTGTGCTCTATTGATATGCCTATTTTCTAACATTTATTTTATTCCTCATGTTATTCCATGATTATTCTCTTAATAGGCTTTATACCTCACCCTTTTCTTATGCATGTCCTCAAGTTATCCCATGAAATGCTAAGTATGAGGGAATGTAGTGGTCATTTAAAGGAAGTTTTCAATAAAGATGTTGTATTTCATGTTTTAAGTTGTTATGTAATATTCCTAATCCCCAAATACACTAAACCTCTCGATATTCCATGTTTTATCAAGTGAAGTTTACGTAATAAATAAAGCTTAAGTTTGAAATAAAAAGTAGGGTTGTCATAGTTGGTATCAGAGGATAGGTTTAGTTATTTTTGGGATTAGGATTAGAAAATCCTAGTGAATCCTTAGAGACAAGACTAAGTATAATAAAAACATCCCTAATTTTTTTTGGGTATCGAGTAAGTGGTTTATCAAGCAAATACATCCCTGTCTGGATACGAGCAGGTAGAGGTGGCTCTGGCACAGATGTATCCTAGGGGTAAAACCCGAAAACACCACTTTGAGCTAGACTCGAACGAGAACTGGTTCATGACAATGGGCCTTGCTGCACTCTTGGTTATTACACTCCTGGGGGATATGCTTTGGTAAATTCACAAGCTTAGTATGAACCATTTTTAAGGGAAAAAATCACTACGAATATATGTTAGAAATTAGATCATGGATAACATAGACTGAAGATGATATATTCATATGTTAAGGAAATAAGAGTTATTTATAAGTCATTAGTTTTGTCCATCTATTACCATTTATGTGTTACTCCTAACATTCCTTTTATTCCTGCCAATGGCCGGTAATAGGAGGACTCGGGCTAACAATAGATTTGAAGATCAATGTAATGATTGTACTAATGAGATTCCCAATCCAATGGGAGGGGGAATCGCAAACTTTTTCACACTTCTATCTCAGCTAACTCAAGCATTGAATAGAAACATGGTTCAAGAGTAACGTTCAACCCCCCCCCCCCAAGAGATAACAAGTCTCTATCGAGAGCTTCATGAGACAAAGGCCTCCTACTTTTAATGGATCATCTGATCCCTCAATCGTTGAGCAATGGATCAACTCCATTGAAAACATCTTCTCCATCCTTTAATGTTCTGAACAAGAGAAGGTTTTCCTAGATACTTTTAGTATGGAGGGTGAAGCTGATCAATGGTGGATGTTGATAAAAAATAAGAAGCCTGAGGAAAAGATCAAGGTGTTGGAATGGAAGTATTTATGAAATATGTTTTTTGATAAATATTTTCCACGCACCCTCTGGCTTAAAATGGAAAGGGACTTCCTTTACCTCAAGAAAAAAGTTGACGAATCTATTGGATAGTATGAGGAAAACTTCACATAGCTTGCACGATACACTTTTGGCTTTGTCATTACCCCCAAATGAAAGGTTGACCGCTTCTTTGGTGGGATAAAACCTAGCCTGTGGAAAGAAATGGAAATCTGTGACTTCAACGGCTATGAGGAAATTGTCCGATGTTCCCTCAAGGTTGAAATGAAGATCGTAGAATCTCAACGGTATCATGGGGATAAGATGTGTAAGGTGGACTTCAATGCTGGTGGTCCGATGGATAAATCCAAGGGTGCTAAGAAGATTCAACAACCCACTTTCCAAAGGTGAGGAAATAAGCACCCCAAAAATTGCCTGAAGGGTACAAGAAAATGCTTTAGGTGTGGAAGAGAAGGGCACCTGGTTGTAAACTGTTGGCAAGAAATACCCGCGGCTGCGACAGAGGAGAGGAACACTCTATTTGAACCTCAATGCATGATTCATTGCTATAACTACAAAGAACCAGGGAATCATACAAATCAGTTCCCTAAGCTAAGGGTTTTAGAAGGAAACCAACAACCCCCAAGGCAGCAAGGGTGATCTTTTTTCCTCACTACTGCCGAAGTGAACCCCGACAATGAAGTGGTGAAAGGTATAGTAGTTATTAATTCAAGAATAGCAAACGTACTTTTTGATTTCGATTCCACATATTCTTTTATATCTCGAAAGTTTAGTAGAACAATACCATCACCACCACAAATCATGGAAGTGAAGATGTCGGTGAGTACGCCAAATGGGGCGATTATTGTATCCCATGAATATAACTCCTCTCCTATAAGAATCTATGGATTTAACTTCCCGGAAAACCTCATCATACTCCCTATGGTGGAATTTTATGCAATTATTATCATGGATTGGATTTACTTATATAGAGCCAACATAAATTTACATGAGAGGGAAATCACTCTCCATGTGGAAAATCGAGCCCCGATTCATTACAAGTGCAAGGAGGAAGATGAATATTCTTTAGCTCCATAATCTCAAGTGTGGATATTACTACCCTGTGAGCATGTGTATCTAGCTTAGATGATTGATTCCAAGAAAGAAACCATCCTTGAAGACTTTCCTATTGTGAGGGAATTTGCTGAAGTGGTTCCTGAGGAATTTCCTGGTCTCCCTCCCAGAAGAGATGTTGAATTCTCAATTGAACTTATACCGGGGGCACTGCCAATATCCAAAACTCGATATAGAATGGTTGTTTTAGAGCTTGAAGAGCTGAAGAAAAAACTACAGGAGAATCTGGATAAAGGGTTTATACACCCAAGTGATTCACCATGGGGTTCACCCATCCTATTCGTCAAGAAGAAGGATGGATCAATGTGCCTTTGAATTGATTATCGTGAGCTCAACAAAATCACGATAAAGAACAAGTATCATCTCCCACTAATTGATTACTTGTTTGATCAGCTGCGTGGATCAAAATACTTCTCCAAGGTGGATTTTTGGTTAAGATATTATCAAGTTAGGGTGAAGAAGGAAGATATACCCAAGACTAATTTTCGTACAAGATATGGGCACTATGAGTTCATAGTAATGCCTTTTGGACTAACTAATGCTCTAGAAATATTCATGTACCTGATGAGTAGATTATTTAGAGATTACCTTGACAAATTTTTGGTAGTCTTTATAGTTGATATTCTGATATACTCCAAAACTAAGGACGATCATTAAGAACATCTAAGAACTGAACTAGAGACCTTGTAGAAGGATAAGATCTATGAAAAGTACAACAAGTGTGAGTTCTGGTTGAAGGAGGTATCATTATTGGGATATATCATCAGAAGCAATGGGATATCCGTGGATCATTCCAAAACATATGCAATTGAGGGATGACCGAGGCCAACATCGGTAACAAATATCCATCGATTCTTGGGGATAACTGGATATTATCAACGATTTGTGAGAAATTTCTCACGATTTTACAACCCTATTACCAAGAAAACTCGGAAGGGAGTAAAGTTTGCTTAGAGTGATGAATGCGAAGAACGGTTCAAGGAGTTTAAAAGGAGGCTTATCACTGCGCCCTTGCTCACTTTACCCATAAGTGGAGAACTTTTCATGGTATTCAATGATGCTTCCAAAAAGGTCCTCGAATGTGTGTTAATACAAAATGACAAATTCATTGCCTATGCTTCAAGGCAATTGAAAGTTCATCAACAGAACTATCCAACACATGACCTCAAGCTTACTGCAGTGATCTTCGCTCTAAAAATTTGGTGGCATTATCTCTTTGGGGAGAAGTGTGAAATATATAAGGACCACAAAATCCTCAAATATATATTCACACAGAAAGAGTTGAATATGCGGCAACGAAGATGGTTAGAGATGATCAAAGACTATTACTGCTCAATCCATTACCACCCTAGGAAAGCGAACAAGGTGGAAGATGCTCTAAGTAGAAAGAACCCAACAATTCTATCATTGATGAGAATTGAAAAAAATCCAATATTCTAGGATTTAATGAGGATGGACATGGGAATCATAAATAAGGGAACATCATCAATCCTTTCACAAATTATTGCTCAACCATCACTTTTAGAAATGTTAAATGATGCTCAAAGGGATGATGTGGGAATTCAGGAAAAAGTGGAAGCTATCAGAAAAGGGAAATCCTCAGACTTTAATGTTAATGAATAAGGAATTGTGAGATTTGGGAAAATACTATGTGTTCCAGAAAGTCCGGAGCAGAACAAAGAACTTTTGGATGATGCACATAGTTCAAATTTCTATATTCACCCAGGAAACACAAATATGTATCAATATATCCGAGAGAATTATTGGTGGGTTAATATGAAGAAAAAGATCACTGAATATACATCAAAGTGCCTAGTGTGTCAGAAAGTGAAGGCAGAGAGGAAAATGTCTAAGGGGATAATGCAACCATTTCCCATACCAGAATGGAAATGGGAGAATATCACCATGGACTTTGTCACCAGACTTCTAAAGACATCCAAAGGCAACAATGCAATCTGGGTTGTTGTGGATTGTCTTACAAAGTCTGGACACTTCATTGCTATTCGGGTTGATTTCTCATTGGATAAACTGGCACAAATATATATCAGGGAAGTGGTAATGTTGCATGGAGTTCCAAAATATATTGTGTCTGATCAAGATCCAAGATTCACCTCTATGTTTTGGAAGAGTCTTCAACATGCTCTGAATACTGAACTGAACTTCATTACAACTTATCATCCTCAAAATGATGACCAATCCGAGCGGACTATCCAAACACTTGAGGACATGTTGAGGGCATGCTCAATGGAATTTAAAGGAGGATGGGATCAACATCTTCCTCTGGTTGAGTTCTCTTATAATAACAGTTTCCACTCGATCATCCAAATGGCACCATATAAAGCCATTTATAGGAAAAGGTTTAGAACACCAGAGTGTTGGTATGAGGTCGGTGAGCATAAGATGCTTGGAACAGAAATGGTCGAAGAAATGGTGGAGAAGGTGAAAACAATTCAGCAGCATATCAAGGCTACCCAGAGTTGAAATAAGAGTTATGTAGATAACCATCGATGAGACCTTGAGTTTAAAGTTGGAGACATGGTTTTTCTACACATATCTCCATGGAATAAGGTCATGAGGTTTGGAAAGGAAGGGAAGTTAAGTCCAAGGTACATCGGCCCCTTCGATATTCTTGATCATGTTGGGTCTGTGGCCTATAGACTAGCACTTCCACCTACCATGAACAAAGTGCATGAAGTCATTCATGTATCCCTCTTAAAGAAGTACATACCATACCTTTCACATGTACTCTCTTCAGAGGTGGTGCCGTTAGAAAATGATCTTTCTTATGGGGAGAAACCAGTGAAGATCTTAGATTATAGAGAAAAAGTTCTATGAAATAAGACAATTCCCCTCATCAAGGTGTTGCGGAGAAACCAAAAGTTTGAGGAAGCGATGTGGGAATCAGAGGAAGTGATGAAGTAGAGTTACCTGCATTTGTTTTAGTATGGGAAAAGGAAATTTTCAGGGTGAAATTTCTTATGGGGGAACATTTTAATGACCTAAACATTCATTAATGGAAATCCCAATTGATCTAATTAAATGTATATTTATGTAAAATGTTTATATAAAATGTCAACTTCATTGGTTTTATGTTAAGAATTGTGACCGTTGCTAATATAGCTGTTGAACAGTGATCAGATAACTAGTATAAATATAGGGCTTTAACAAATCCAATTTACTCAGACAAAGGAAGTGATGGCCTCATCCAGTAGATGTGCCACATACGAATCCCATTTGTCAGAGCTTGGAAAAGAGGTGGCATCATTAGGATTCACTCTTGACCAATCCCAAGCCAAGCTTCAATAGGTTAAGCTCAAGCAGGACCGCCTACGAGATAAGTGGAAGTTGATAGAGATTACCACCCGGTCAATGTTATTCGAGCCACCCCAAGAGTCGGTCACCATCGCACACCGTACCCTTCGGTCTTATACAGGTGTTATAAAGGGTTATGTAACAATACCTTAGTACTATGGTTATTTACATTATTTTTTTATATAATAATGAATATATTTTCATGTTATTTTTGTTACCTTGTAAATAGTTTTTAAGGATCAAATAGTATTTTTAGTTAATATTCAACTAAGAAGTCTATTTTGATGAATTAATGGATTTTTGTATTAAATAATATTTTAAAATAATAATAATAATATTATTATTAAATTAATATTTATTAAATATAAATGATCATATAATTTTATGAATGCAATTGTAATTTTTATTAAGGTTTGAAAGCCATTTTTGATAAAACCCATGAATTTTCGATAAATGTCGGTTTTTATTTTAAAATTAAAAATTAACATATTATAAAATTATTTAGATAAAATGAATATTATTTCTGGAATTACGGCTTCGAATTTTTCAAACGGTGAATTTCTCATAATTTTCTGAGACAGTCAAATTTTTGGGTAAAAATTAAATACTGTTTAAATATATAATGTGTTTTATGACATCATAATGACCCAATAGTGATGTAATAAAATACTATAAGCCCAATTTTCTTCAAATATATGTTTTACCATTAAAATAATGTGATTTTGGGTTTGTTTGATTTATTTTACAAAGCATTAATGGACCCTTCAAGGCTTATTAAACATCTTGTCTTTTTAAATTGTTTTCTTTGGGAGTGTGAGTCACCTCCACATAAGCAACCCCATTATATTAAGAAGTTCATAATTTGGCATTATAAGATATTTTTTTCCACTCCCCTTTGGAAAAAACCATGGGAAAAAACTATGGGATGGTTTGTGGTTTGAATTAGTTTTATGTGAGGTGTCCCAACCCTAAATAATAAAGAATTCCCTCACATTTCCTATATAAACCCACCCAAGATCCCACTTTATCCTCACTAAAAGCCATTTTAGTTCGTCCAAAATCTTCCCTCCTCTCTCTAGAATCATCCCCAGGTGCCACAAGCTCCCAATAACCATCTCTCAAGCCTCTCTCTAGCCTTTGGAAGCACACTTCCAAGTAATGATTTTTCTTCCTTTCTCATTTTTGTCCAATTTTCTTAATGATTTTATGCCCTTTAAATTTAAATTATAAATGTTTTGGTATGTTTTTGAACCTCCCCATACTTCCCTATTTATTTTGGAATTATGGGAGACCCCTTTATCTCTCATTAAAAGCCTCCCATGTACACCTGTTACTATGCTGAAAATTTGAAAGGAATTTCTCTCTCCACATTTACATTCAAGAAATTCTTTCATACCATGAATCTAATTTCTATTAAATTTGTTGGGACATGTCTATATATTACCCAATTACTTTCCATGTCATATAAATATTATTAGACACCCCTTTCTCTCTCATCAACCATTTTTATGAATTCTTACGCCACACCGTTACGCTGCTGAAATTGCACTGATTTTCCAAGCCAATGCCATTGTGTAGTGAATACCATGGCCATTTCTCTATAAAGGGTATTAAAATTTATGCACATTTAATTATTGATTATAAAGTTTCATGTATGAATTCCACATTCTTTTATCATTGAATAAATGATAATTATGTTTTATGAATCCATGTTATATGATCCATGTGGCACACTTATGCATGAAATGAAATACTTAAGAAGGGTGCACCCTTATAGCGCTCCAATGCATTGGGTAAAGTATAGTATCATGATATTTCATGTGAAATGGGTGTTTAATCATTCTAATTCAAGTGTAACGAGGTTTTACTTGTGCTTCATTTGCAATGAGGATTTACTCATGCTCCATGTGCAATGAGCCTTGGCTCATGCTAATTCCATGTTAAGTGTTGTTGCCACATTTACATGTTATGATTATCATGCTTTATCATGCCTTTATGTTTATGCTTCTCTTATGATCTATTGATATACCTATTTTCTAACATGTTTTGTATTTCTCATGTTATTCCATGATTATTCCCTTACTGGTCTTTATAGCTCACCCTTTTCTTATGCATGTCCTCAGGTTATCCCATGAAATGCTAAGTACGAGGTAATGTAGTGGTCATGTAAAAGAAGTTTTCAATAAAGATGTTTTATTTTAGGTTTTAAGTTGTTATGTAATGTTCCTAATATCCAAAGACACTAGAACTCTTGATCTTCCATGTTGTATCAAGTGAAGTTTATGAAATAAATCAAGTTTAAGTTTGAAATAAAAATATGGGTTGTCATACTAAACCCTATACCTTGCTACTTGCTGATTTCACAACCATTGTTTCCTATATATGGACTGCCTACAATGTAGTGGAATTAAACCAGATGCCTTTCTCTTTCCACAGTGGAGTTTTAACCATCAATAAGTCGATTCAGAAAGGGGATCATATACAAATAGGTTTGATGGACAATGATGTAAATGATCTTGTATTGAAAATGAAGTGATATGTGATCATGGACAATGACACCCTTATTTGGAATCCATGTATGGTTGGTAAGCTTAATACCTGTGACTTCTATTGGTTGAAATGGCCTCAAGGAATTGTATCACTATCTTGGCTACTAAATTTCAGAACATCTTTCATCCTACATGCTCATTATGTGCTACTTTAGAAAATCTAGAGAAATAGGTACCCCTTCAAGAGCAGCTGAAAATGGCTGGGTGGAACCTTTACTCAGCTTTTTTTTCTACTGGAAGTCTGAGGAGAGAAACCCACATGATTTCCTCCATTATAAGATTGTTGTTGAGCTATGGAGTTACATTCTGCAATGTTTTGTCTTGAAATGTGGCATGCAAGGGGTGATATGTGAGTTCATATGCAACCTGGTAGAGATAAAATGCAATTACTAGGTTCACAACCTACAACTTGTAGGTGTTGTAATGACTATTCACTATATTTGGGCTGCTCAAAATTCCATGGACTTTAATCTCCATCCTCTCTCATTTCATGGTAGAGTGGTGACAATCAACAAAGAAATCCAGACAACGTCCCATCTCCAAATAGGTTCAATGGACAATGATGTTAATGATCTGACTCTATTGCATTTACTTGGGGTTGCTGGTAGTGGTAAGAAGCCACAAGTTTTGAAATATATCCAATGGATTCCTACAATTTTATCATGTATAAAGGTCAGTGTGGATGGTGCAGCGTTGGGTGCACCTGGCCCCTCGAGGTGTCGTGGGGTATTTCATACCTACAGAGGCTTTGTTAAAGACGGTTTTTTTCACTTTATTGGAGATGGATGTGCTTAGTAGGTGAAATTATGGGCCATTATGAAGGCAGTTAAATTTGTGACCTAATTCAATTGAAACTTTCTTTGGATTGATTTTGACTTGATGCTTGCAGTGGACGCCCTCAAGAAAAAATCCCGGGAAGTCCCATGGAGACTTCTACCACAATGGATTAAATGCCTCAATATCTCTAAGAATATTAGTTATGTGTTCCACATGCCTATAGGGAGGAAAACTCGTTGGTGGATGCACTCTCCAAAAGGGAAATTGAGGAACATAGCACATTGTGGTCCTTTGTCACTCTTCCTTTTTGTATGACTTATGTGGACTCTAATATGAATGGTGATAAACACTCATGTACTTGTAAACCCTCCTTATAAACTCTTGTTTTTGTTTTCAATAAAGTTTGGGGGGGTTAGGAATGCTTATCCCCGAACCTTCTTCACACTTAAACACCCTAAAAAACCATAAAAACTGAAAAACACTAAAAACCTAAAATTCCCTAAAAACACTAACAATCCTAAAAACCATAAGAATCTCTAAAAACCCCCCAAAAACCGTAAAACCCCTAAAAAGTCTAAAAACCCTTTAAGAACCCTAAAAACCCCTAAAAACTAAAAAAATGCAAAAAAAATCCTAAAAACCCTAAAACCCCCTAAAAAATGTTAAAATATTAAAAAACCTAAATATCATTGAAAATAACCAAAACCCCAAACACCATAGAAACCCTTAAAAACCCTTAAAAACCCAAAAAAACTAAAACCCCCTAAAAACCCTAAAAATAAATTAAAACATTAAAAACCGATAAAACTCTAAAAACCCAAATAAATCCCCCCAAAACTCTAAAGAATCCTAATAAAACCTTAAAGGACCCTAAAAACCCTAAAACCCTAAAAGATCATAAATACCCTAAATGACCCTAAAAAAGACCTAAAACCCTTGAAACCCTAAAAAACCCTAAAACACACTTAAAACCCACAAAACCCTAAAATATATTAAAAACCCTAAATAAAACCAAAAGACCCTAAAATCCTAAAAAACATAAAAGATGCTAAAAACCCTAAAAAGGTCTAAAAACCTTATAAAATCCTAAAAGGCCCTAAAAATTGTAAAAACCACTAAAAACCTCTAAAACCCCTAAAAACCCATAAAAGATACTAAAACCCTAAAAAACCCTAACAGACCCTAAAATACTCTAAAACCCTTAATGACTCTAAAACATCAAAGAAACCCTAAAAGACCTAATAAAACCATAAAAACCCAAAAAGACACTAAAAACCCCTAAAAAATCCCAAATGTCCCTAAAACCCTAAAAGACCATAAAAACCCTAAAACACCCTAAAAGACCATAAAATCCCTAAAAACCTAAAAATACCATAAAATTTTAAAAACTATAAAAACCCCTGAAACCCTATAAGACTATTAAAATCCTAAAACCCATTAAAATCCTAAAATCCTAAAACCATTAAAATCTATAATAATCATAAAAAATGATAAAATGCTAAAACCATGTAAAACCACAAAAACAAATCAACAAAAAACCATTAAAATCCTAAAAAAATACAAAATGTAAAAAATATTAAAAATCCTAAAAAACCATAAAAGACTTTAAAATACCCAAAAGAACATAAAAACACCATAAAACCCTAAAACCCCTAAAACCCCCCAAACCCCTAAAAACCCTAAAGACACTAAAAACCCTTAAACACTTCAAAACACTAAAACAACCTAAAAAACCTTTAAGACATATAAAAGTCCCTAAAAAACTAAAAGACCACCAAAACCAGAAAAACCCTAAAAACCATAAATCCCTTAAAAAATTAAAAAAAAACCTCCAAAAAACCTAAAATATCTAAAACCCCCTAAAAACCCTAAAAAATCATATGTCCCTTAAAAAAATATAAAACCCTACAAAACTCTACCCCCAAAAAATCCCTAAAAAACTAAAAATCCTTGAACCACTAAAAAACACCTTAAAAGACCTAAAAATCCTTAAAACACTAAAAAAAAGCCTAAAAACATAAAATCCCTTAAAACCCTAAAAAAACTAAAAAAACTAAAACCCATAATAACCCAAAAAATCCAAAAAACTCCTAAAAACCCATAAGGCCTTAAAAACCACAAAAAATCCCTGAAATTCAAAAAATCCCTAAAACCATAAATACGATAAAAATAGTAAAAACCCAAAACCCCCAAAAAACTATATAAAATCCTTAAAAACTAAACCCTATAACCTACACCCCAAACCATAATCCCTAAACTCGAAACCCTATAAACTCTGCACCAAACCCTAAACCCTACACCCAAAACCATATACCCTATACCGTAATTCAAAAACCTTACACCCTAACCCTATACCCAACACCCTAAACGCAAAAACCTTCATTATAAACCCTAAACTCCACACCCTAAACCTTAAACCCTTCACCCTACACCATAAATCCTAAAACCCCCACACTAAACCATAAATTGTATTACCTAAAGCCAAAGAGGCCATAAAAACCCTAGCAAATATTAAAGGAACAAAAAAATCCTAAAAACCCTAAAAAACATTAAAAACCATAAAAACCCAAAAAATGAAAAAAAACATAAAAGAAACTTAAAAACCTAAAAAAAAATAAAAGTCACTAAAAACCACCAAAAAACATAAAAGACCTTAAACACCCCTAAACCTCACTAAGAACCCTTAAAACTCTAAAACTACAAAAATACCTTAAAACACCCTAAAAACCATAAAAACACCTAGAAACCATAAAAATCCCTTAATACCCTAAAAACCTTAAATAACCTAAAACCCCTAAAACCCTAAATAAAACCTAAAAAATCCTTAAATTCCAAAAACACCCAAAAACCCTAAAAACACTAAAATGGTCTAAAAACCCCTAAAAACCCTAAAAACACCCTAACCCCCCCCCCACAAAAAACCCTAAAAGACCCTACAAACCCAATTAAACCCAAACAACCCTCTAAAACCTTTAAAAATCCTCAAAAACCATAAAAACTCTAAAAATCGTAAACCCCTAGAGGACCTTAAAAACTAAAAAACCTAAAAACCCATGAAAATAAGAAAATACCCCAAACACCCCAAAAGTCCTAAAACCCTATAATAAACTTAAAAAACATTAATTAGACCTTAAAACCACATAAAACCTAAACCCAAACCCTAAACCCTAAACCCTAAACCCTAAACCCTAAACCCTAAACGCTAAACCCTAAACCCTAAACCCTAAACCCTAAACCCTATACCCTATACCCTACAACATCAACCCTAAACATTACACCCCAAACCCTATGGCATTAACCCTAAACCATACACCCTAAAACCTATACCCAACCCCCTAAAACCTAAACCATAAACCCTAGACCTTAAACCCTAAAACATAAACCTTAAAACTGAAACCCTAAACCTTAAACCCTATAGTCTAAGCCCTATACCCTGCACCCTAAACCTTAAAACCAACACCCTAAACCCTATACCGTACACCCTAAATGTAACGACCCAAACATTCATTAATGGAAATAATTATTGATCTAATTAAATGTCTCTTTATGTAAAATGTTGATATAAAATTTCAAATTAATTGGTTTTATGTTAAGAATTGTGATTGTTGCTAATATAGTCGTTGAACAGTGATCACATCATTAGTATAAATTTGGGCTTTAACGAATCCAATTTACTCAGAAAAAGGAAGCGATGGACTCATCCAGTAGACGTGCCCCATACGAAGCCCATTTGTCGGAGCTCTGAAAAGAGGTGGTGTCATTGGGATTCGCTCTTGACCAAGCCCAAGCCAAGATTCAATAGGTTAAACTCGAGTGGGACCACCTACGAGAGAAGTGGAAGTTGATATAGATTACCACCTGGGCAATGTTATCCAAGCCACCCCAAGAGTCGGTCACCATCAATCACCTTACCCTTCGGTCTTATGCGGGTGTTATAAGGGGTTATGTAACAAGACCTTAGAACTATGGTTATGTAAATTATTTTTTTTATATAATAATGAATATATTTTCATGTTATTTTTGTTACCTTGTAAAAAGTTTTTAAAGATCAAATAGTGTTTTTAGTTAATATTCAACTAAGAAGTATATTTTGATGAATTAATGGATTTTTGTATTAATTAATATTTTAATAAAATATTATTATTATTATTAAATTAATTTTTATTAAATATAAATTATCGTATAATTTTATGAATGCGACTGTAATTTTTATTAAGTTTTGAAATCCATTTTTGTCAAAACCCATGAATTTTAGATAAATGTCGGTTTTTATTTTAAAAGTAAAATTTAACATATTTAGAAAATTATTTTGATAAAATGAATATTATTTCTATAATTAGGATGTAGAAATTTTCAAATAGTGAATTTTTCATAATTTTCTAAGACAGTCAAATTTTTAGGTAAAAATTAAATACCGTTTAAATATATAATGTGTTTTATGACATCATAATGACCCAATAGTGATGTAATAAAATACTATAAGCCCTATTTTAGGCCAATATATGTTTTAAAATTAATATAATGTGATTTTGGGTTTGTTTTACTTATTTTACAAAGCATTAATGGACCCTTCAAGGATTATTAAACATCTTGTCTTTTTAAATTGTTTTCTTTGGAAGTGTGACTCACCTCCACATAAGCAACCCCACTATATTCAGAAGTTAGGACTTTGGACCTAAAAAATATTTTTTCAAATCCCATTTTTAAAAAAACCATTGGAAAAAACCATGGGCTGGTTTGTGGTTTGAATTTTTTTAATGTGAGGTGTCTCAACCCTAAATAATAAAGAAATCCCTCACATTTCCTAAATAAACCCACCCAATCTCCCACTTTCTCCTCAATAAAAGCCATTGGAGTTCGCCCAAAATCTTCCCTCCTCTCTCTAGAATCCTCCCAAGGTGACCCAATCTCCCAAGAAGCCTCTCTCAAGCCTCTCTCAAGCCTTTGGAAGCACACTTCCAAGTAAGGGTTTTTCTTCCTTTCTCATTTTTATCCAATTTTCTTAATGTTGTTATGCCCTTTAAATTTAAATTATAAATGTTGGGGTATGGTTTCTAACCTCCCCCATACTGTCCTCTTTATGTTTGAATGATGGGAGACCCCTTTCTCTCTCATTAAAATCCTCCCATGTACACGCATTACTATGTAGAAATTTCAAAAGGAATTCCTATCTCCTCATTTACATTCAAGAAATCCTTTCGTATCATGAATATAATTTCCATTAAATTTGTTGGGACATGTATCTATATGACCCCCTTACTGTCTATGTAATGTAAATATGATTAGAAACCCCTTTCTCTCTCATTAACCATTTTTATGAATTCTTACGTCATGCCATTACACTGCCGAAATTGCACCAATTTTCCAAGACAATGCCATTGTGTAGTGAATACCATGCCCATTTATCTATCAAGGGTATTCAAATTTATGAACATTTACTTATTGATTATAAATTTTCATGTATGATTTCCACATTCCTTTATAATGGAATAAATGATGATGATGTTTTATGAATCCATGTTATATGATCAATGTGGAACACTTATGCATGAAATGAAATGATTAAGAAGGGTGTGCATTTATAGCGCTCCAATGAATTGGGTAAATTATAGTATCATGATACGTCATGTTCAATGGTTGTTGACTCATGAAAATTAAAGTGCAATGAGTTTTTACTCGTGCTTCATGTGAAATGAGGATTTACTCATGCTCTATGTGCAATGATCCTTGGTTCATGCTAATTCCATGTTAAGTTTTGTTGCCACATTTCCAAGTTATAATTATCATGATTTATCATGCCTTTATGATTATTCTTATATTGTGCTCTATTGATATGCCTATTGTCTAACATTTATTTTATTCCTCATCTTATTCCATGATTATTCCCTTAATGGGCTTTATAGCTCACCCTTTTCTTATGCATGTCCTCAGGTTATCCAATGCAATGCTAAGTATGAGGGAATGTAGTGGTCATTTAAAGGAAGTTTTCAATAAAGATGTTGTATTTCTTGTTTTAAGTTGTTATGTAATATTCCTAATCCCCAAATATACTAAACCTATCGATCTTCCATGTTGTATCAAGTGAATTTTATGTAATAAGTCAAGTTTAAGTTTGAAATAAAAAGGAGGGTTGTCATAATTGGTATCAGAGGATAGGTTTAGTTATTTTTGGGATTAGGATTAGAAAACCCTAGTGAATCCTTAGAGACAAGACTATGTATAATAAAAACATCCCTAAGTTTTGGTGGGTATCGAGTAAGTGGTTTATCAAGAAAATATATCCCTGTCTGGATACGAGCAGGTAGAGGCGGCTCTGGCACAGATGTATCCTAGGGGTAAAACCCGAAAACACCACCTTAAACTAGACTCAAACGGGAACTGGTTCATGACAATGGGCCTTGCTGAACTCTTGGTTATGACACTCCCGAGGGATATGATTTGGTAAATTCACAAGCTTAGTATAAACCATTATTAAGGGGAAAAATTCCTATAAATATATGTTAGAAATTAGATCATGGATAACATAGACTGAAGCCGGTATATTCATATGTTAAGGAAATAAGAGTTATTTATGAGTCATCAGTTTTTTCCATGTATTATCCTTTATGTGTTACCCCCAACATTCCTTTTATTCCTGCCAATGGACGGTAAGAGGAGGACTCGTGCTAACAGTATATTTGAAGATCAATGTGATGATTGTACTAATGAGATTCCCAATCCAATGGGAGAGGGAATTGCAAACTTTGTCACACTTTTATCTCAGCTATCTCAAGATTTGAATAGAAACATGGGTCAAGAGTAACGTTTAACCCCCCCAAGAGATAACAAGTCTCTCTCGAGAGATTCATGAGACAAAGGCCTCCTACTTTTAATGGATCATCTGATCCATCAATCGTTGAGAAATGGATCAACTCCATTGAAAAGATCTTCTCCATACTTTAATGTTCTGAACAAGAGAAGGTTCTCCTGCATACTTATCGTATGGAGGGTGAAGCTGATCAATGGTGGACGTTGATAAAAAATAAGAAGCTTGAGGAAAATATCAAGGTGTTGGAATGGAAGTATTTACAAAATATGTTTTTTGATAAATACTTTCCAAGAACCCTATGGCTTAAGATGGAAAGGGACTTCCTTGCCCTCAAGAAAAAAGATGACGAATATATTGGAGAGTATGAGGAAAACTTCACATAGCTTGCATGATACACTTTTGGATTTGTCGTTACCCCCGAATGCAAGGTTGACCGTTCTATTCGTCAAGAAGAAGGATGGATCAATGCACCTTTGCATAGATTATCATGAGCTCAACAAAATCACGATAAAGAAAAAGTATCCTCTCCCACTAATTGATGACTTGTTTGATCAGCTGCGTGGATCACAATACTTCTCCAAGGAGGATATGCGGTCTAGATATTATCAAGTAAGGTTGAAGAAGGAAGATATCCCCAAGACTGCTTTTTGTACAAGATATGGGCACTATGAGTTCATAGTAATGCCTTTTGGACTAACTAATTCTCTAGAAATCTTCATGGACCTGATGAGTAGAGTCTTTAGATATTACCTTGACAAATTTTTGGTATTCTTTATAGTTGATATTCTGATATACTCCAAAACCAAGGAGGATCATGAAGAACATCTAAGAACTGAACTAGAGGCCTTGTAGAAGGATAAGCTCTATGACAAGTACAACAAGTGTGAGTTCTGGTTGAAGGAGGTATCATTCTTGGGCTATATCATCAGAAGCAATGAGATATCTGTGGATCCCTCCAAAACAGATGCAATTGAGGGATGAGAGAGGCCAACATCGGTAATAGATATCCGTCGATTCTTGGGGATAGCTAGATATTATCGATGATTTTTGAGAAATTTCTCACGCTTTTCCAACCCTCTTACCAAGCTAACTCAGAAGGGAGTAAATTTTTCTTGTAGTGATGAATGCGAAGAACTGTTCAAGGAGTTGAAAAGGAGGCTTATCACTGCGCCCTTTCTCACTTTACCCATAAGTGCAGAACTTTTCATGGTATTCAGTGATGCTTCGAAGAAGGGCCTGGGATGTGTGTTAATACAAAATGAAAAATTCATTGCTTATGATTCAAGGAAATTGAAAGATCATGAACAGAACTATCCAACACATGAACTCAAGCTGGCTGCAGTGATCTTCGCTTTGAAAATTTGGCGGAATTATCTCTTTAGGGAGAAGTGTGAAATATATACGGACCACAAAATCCACAAATATATATTCACACAGAAAGAGTTGAATATGCGGCAATGAAGATGGTTAGAGATGATCAAATACTACGACTGCTCAATCCATTACCACCCTGGGAAAGCGAACAAGGTGGCAAATTCTCTAAGTAGAAAGAACCCAACAATTATATCATTGATGAGAATTGAAAAGGATCCAATATTCTTGGATTTTATGAGGATGGACATGGGAATCATAAATAAGGGA
The DNA here is from genome assembly GCA_963277665.1 of Viscum album. NCBI lineage: Eukaryota > Viridiplantae > Streptophyta > Magnoliopsida > Santalales > Viscaceae > Viscum > Viscum album. The sequence continues at coordinate 671,376,383 of OY728161.1, read as the reverse complement.
ACATCATCAATCCTTTCACAAATTATTGTTTAACCATCACTTTTATAAATGTTAAAGGATGCTCAAAGTGATGATGTGGGAATTTAGGAAAAAGTGGAAGCTATCGGAAAAGGGGAATCCTCAGAGTTTAATGTTAATGAATAAGGAATTGTGAGATTTGGGAAAATACTATGTGTTCAATCAAGTCCAGAGAAGAATAAAGAAATTTTGGATGCTGCACATAGTTCAAATTTCTCTATTCACCCAGGAATCACAAAGATGTATCAAGATATCCGAGATAATTATTGGTGGGATAATATGAAGAAAAAGATCACTGAATATACATCAAAGTGCCTGGTGTGTCAGCAAGTGAAGGCATAGAGGAAAATTTCTAAGGGGATAATGCAACTATTTCCCATAACAGAATGGAAATGGGAGAATATCACCATGGACTTTGTCACTAGACTTCTGAAGACATCCAAAGTCAACAATGAAATCTGGGTTATTGTGGATTGTCTTACAAAGTCTGCACACTTCATTGCTATTCGGTTTGATTTCTCATTGTATCAACTGGCAAAAATATATATTAGGGAAGTGGTAATGTTGCATGGAGTGCCAAAATATGTTGTGTCTGATCGAGATCCAAGATTCACCTCTATGTTTTGGAAGAGTCTTCAACATGCTCTGAATACTGAACTGAACTTCAGTACGACTTATCATCCTCAAAATGATGGCCAATACGAGTGGACTATCCAAAAACTTGAGGGCATGTTGAGGGCATGCTCAATGGAATTTAAAGGAGGATGGTATCAACATATTCCTCTGGTTGAGTTCTCTTATAATAACAGTTTCCAATCGAGCTTCCAAATGGCACCATATGAAGCCATTTATGGGAAAAGGTGTAGAACACCGGCATGTTGGTATGAGATTGGTGAGCGTAAGATGCTTGGACCAAAAATGGTCGAAGAAATGGTGGAGAAGGTGAAAACCATTCAGCATCATATTAAGGCTGCCCAGAGTTGAAATAAGAGTTATGTAGATAACCATCGATGAGACCTTGAGTTTAAAGTTGGAGACATGGTTTTTCTACACATATATCCATGGAAGAAGGTCATGAGGTTTGGAAAGAAAGGGAAGTTAAGTCCAAGGTACATCGGCCCCTTCGATATTGTTGATCATGTTGGGTCTGTGGCCTATAGACTAGCACTTCCACCTACCATGGCCAAAGTGCATGAAGTCTTTCATGTATCCCTCTGAAAGAAGTACATACCATACCCATCACATGTACTCTCTTCAGAGGTGGTACCGTTAGAAAATGATCTTTCTTATGGGGAGAAACTAGTGAAGATCTTAGATCATAGAGAAAAAGTTCTATGAAATAATAAAATTCCCCTCATCAAGGTGTTGTGGCGAAACCACAAGTTTGAGGAAGCGATGTGGGAATCAGAGGAAGTGATGAAGTAGAGTTACCTTCATTTGTTTTAGTATGGTAAAAGGAAATTTCGAGGGTGAAATTTCTTATGGGGGGAAGATTTTAATGACCCAAACATTCATTAATAGAAATTCCTATTGATCTAATTAAATGTCTCTTTATGTAAAATGTTGATATAAAATGTCAAATTCATTGGTTTTATGTTAAGAATTGTGACCATTGCTAATATAGCTATTGAATAGTGATCACATAATTAATATAAATATAGGGATTTAATGAATCCAATTTACTCAGACAAAGGAAGTGATGGCCTTATCCAGTAGACGTTCCCCATACGAATACCATTTGTCAGAGCTTGGAAAAGAGGTGGCATCATTGGGCTTCACTCTTGACCAATCCCAAGCCGAGCTTCAACAAGTTAAGCTCGAGCGGTACTGCCTACGAGAGAAGTGGAAGTTGATAGAGATTACCACCTGGGCAATTTTATTCAAGCCACCCCAAGAGTCGGTCACCATCGCACACCTTACCCTTCGGTCTTATGCAGGTCTTATAAGGGGTTATGTAACAAGACCTTAGCACTATGGTTATGTACATTATTTTTGTATATAATAATGAATATATTTTCATGTTATTTTTGTTACCTTGTAAATAGTTTTTAAGGCTCAAATAGTATTTTTAGTTAATATTTAACTAAGAAGTATATTTTGATGAATTAATGGATTTTTGTATTAAATAATATTTTATAAAAATATAATTATTATTATTTTAAATTAATTTTTATTAAAAATAAATGATCATATAATTTTATGAATGCAATTGTAATTTTTTATTAAGGTTTGAAATCCATTTTTGTCAAAACCCATGAATTTTCGATAAATGTCGGTTTTTATTTTAAAAGTGAAAATTAACATATTATAAAATTATTTAGATAAAATTAATATTATTTCTGGAATTAGGACTTCAAAATTGTCAAACGGTGAATTTCTCATAATTTTCTGAGACAGTCAAATTTTTGGGTAAAAATTAAATACTGTTTAAATATATAATGTGTTTTATGAAATCATAATGACCCAATAGTGATGTAATAAAATACTATAAGCCCAATTTTCGTCAAATATATGTTTTACCATTAAAATAATGTGATTTTAGGTTTTTTTGATTTATTTTAGAAAGCATTAATGGACCCTTCAAGGCTTATTAAACATCTTGTCTTTTTAAATTGTTTTCTTTGGGAGTGTGACTCACCACCACATAATAAACCCCATTATATTAAAAATTTCAGACTTTGGAATTATAAAATATTTTTTACACTCACCTTTGGAAAAAAACATGGGAAAAAACCATTGTTTGGTTTGTGGTTTGAATTAGTTTTATGTGAGGTGCCCCAACCCTAAATAATAAATAATTCCCTCACATTTCCCATATAAACTCACCCATGATCCAAATTTATCCTCACTAAAAGTAATTTTAGTTCGTCAAAAATCTTCCCTCCTCTCTTTATAATCATCCCAAGGTTCCACAAGCTCCCAATAACCGTCTCTCAAGCCTCTCTCTATCCTTTGGAAGCACACTTACAGGTAAGGATTTTTCTTCCTTTCTCATTTTGTCCAATTTTCTTAATGTTGTTATGCCCTTTAAATTTCAATTATAAATGTTTTGGTATACTTTTGAGCCTCCCCATACTTCCCTCTTTATTTTTTAATGATGGGAGACCCATTTATCTCTCATTAAAAGCCTCCCATGTACACCCGTTACTATGCTGAAAATTCGAAAGGAATTTCTCTCTCCACATTTACATTCAAGAAATTATTTCATACCATGAATCTAATTTCCATTAAATCTGTTGGGAAATGTATATATATGACCCAATTACTGTCCATGTCATGTAAATATGATTAGACACCCCTTTCTCTCTCATCAACCATTTTTATGAATTCTTACATCATGCCATTACGCTGCCGAAATTGCACTGATTTTCCAAGCCAATGCCATTGTGTAGTGAATACCATGCCCATTTCTCTATAAAGGGTATTAAAATTTATGTACATTTACTTATTGATTATAAATTTTCATGTATGAATTTTACATTCTTTTATTGTTGAATAAATGATGATGATTTTTTATGAATCCATGTTATATGATCCATGTGGCACACTTATGCATGAAATGAAATGATTAAGAAGGGTGCACCCATATAGAACTCCAATGCATTGGGTAAAGTATAGTATCATGATATGTCATGTGAAATGGGTGTTGAATCATGCTAATTCAAGTGCAATGAGGTTTTACTTGTGCTTCATTTTCAATGAGGATTTACTCATGCTCCATGTGCAATGAGCCTTGGCTCATGCTAATTCCATGTTAAGTGTTGTTGCCACATTTCCATGTTATGATTATCATGCTTTATCATGACTTTATGTTTATGCTTCTCTTATTATCTATTAATATACTTATTTTCTAACATGTATTGTATTTCTCATGTTATTCCATGATTATTCCCTTACTGGTCTTTATAGCTCACCCTTTTCTTATGCATGTCCTCAGGTTATCCCATGCAATGCTAAGTACGAGGGAATGTAGTGGTCATGTAAAAGAAGTTTTCAATAAAGATGTTGTATTTCAGGTTTTAAGTTGTTATGTAATGTTCCTAATATCCAAAGACACTATAAATCTTGATATTCCATGTTTTATCAAGTTAAGTTTATGTAATAAATCAAGTTTAAGTTTGAAATAAAAATCTGGGTTGTCATACTAAACCCTATACCTTGCTACTTGCAGATTTCACAACCATTGTTTCCTATATATGGACTTCCTACAATGTAGTGGAATTAAACCAGATGCCTTTCTCTTTCCACGGTGGAGTCGTAACCATCAATAAGTCGATTCATAAAGGGGCTCGTATACAAATAGGATTTATGGATAATGATGTAAATGATCTTGTATTGAAAATGAATTGATATGTGATCATGGACAATGACACCCTTATTTGGAAGCCATGTATGGTTGGTAAGTTTAATACCCGTGACTTCTATTGGTTGAAATGACCTCAAGGAATTGTCTCACCATCTTGGATGCTAAAGTTCAGAACATCTTTCATCCTACATGCTCATTATGTGCCACTTTAGAAACTCTAGAGAAATAGGCTCCCCCTTCAAGAGCAGCTGAAAATGGATGGGTGGAACCTTTACTCAGCTTTTTTTCTACTGGAAGTCTGAGGAGAGAAACCCACATGATTTCCTCCATTATAAGTTTGTTGTTGAGCTATGGAGTTACATTCTGCAATGTTTTGTCTTGAAATGTGGCATGCAAGGGGTGATATGTGGGTTCATATGAAACCTGGTAGAGATAAAATGCAATGACAATGTTCACAACCTACTACTTGTAGGTGTTGCGATGACTATTCACTATATTTGGGATGCTCAAAATTCCATGGCCTTTAATCTCCATCCTCTCTCGTTTCATGGTGGAGTGGTGACAATCAACAAAGAAATACAGACAACGTCCCATCTCCAAATAGGTTAGATGGACAATGATGATAATGATTTGACTCTATTTCATTTACTTGGGGTTGCTGGTAGGGGTAAGAAGCCACAAGTTTTGAAATATATCCAATGGATTCCTACGATTCTATCATGTATAAAGGTCAGTGTGGATGGTGAGGCGTTGGGTGCACATGGACCCTCGTGGTGTCGTGGGGTATTTCATACCTACAGAGGCTTTATTAAAGGCTATTTTTTCACTTTATTGGAGATGGATGTGCTTAGGAGGTGAAGTTGTGGGCCATTATGAAGGAAGTTAAATTTGTGACCTGATTTAAATGGACCTTTCTTTGGATTGATTTTGAGTTGATGCTTGCGGTGGACGCCCTCAAGAAAAAATCCCGGGAAGTCCCATGGAGACTTCTACCACAATGGATTAAATGCATCAATATCTCTAAGAATATTAGTTATGTGTCGCACATGCCTATAGGGAGGAAAACTCGGTGGTGGATGCACTCTCCAAAAGGGCAATTGAGAAACATAGCACATTGTGGTCCTTTTTCACTCTTCCTTTTTGTATGACTTATGTGGACTCTAATATGAAGGGTTAGAAACACTCATGTACTTGTAAACCCTCCTTATAAACTCTTGTTTTTGTTTTCAATAAAGTTTGGGGGGTTAGGAATGCTTATCCCCAAACCTTTTTCACACTTGAACACCCTAAAAAACCATAAAAACCAAAAAACACTAAAAACCTAAAATTCCCTAAAAACACTAACAATCCTAAAAACCATAAGAATCTCTAAAAACCCCCAAAAACCTTAACACCCCTAAAAAGTCTAAAAAACATTTAAGAACCCTAACAAACCCTAAAAACTAAAAAAACGCAAAAAAATCCTAAAAACCCTAAAACCCCCTAAAAATTGTAAAAATATTAAAAAACCAAAATATCCTTGAAACTAACCAAAACCCTAAACACCATAGAAACCCTTAAAAACCCTTAAAACCCCCAAAAAAACAAAAAACCCCTAAAAACCCTAAAAATACATCAAAACATTAAAAACTGATAAAACTCTAAAAACCCAAATAAATCCCACCAAAACTCTAAAGAATCCTAATAAAACCTTAAAGGACCCTAAAAAACCCTAAAACCCTAAAAGATCATAAAAACCCTAAATGACCCTAAAAAAGACCTAAAACCCTTGAAACCCTAAAAATCCCTAAAACACACTTAAAACCCACAAAAACCTAAAATATCCTAAAAACCCTAAATAAAACCAAAATACCCTAAAATCCTAAAAAACATAAAAGATGCTAAAACCCCTAAAAAGGTCTAAAAACCTTAAAAAATCCTAAAAGGCCCTAAAAATTGTAAAAACCACTAAAAACCACTAGAACCCCTAAAAACCCATAAAAGATACTAAAACCCTAAAAACCCTAATAGACCCTAAAATACTCTAAAACTCTTAATGACTCTAAAACGTCAAAGAAACCCTAAAAGACCTAATAAAACCATAAAAACCCAAAAAGACACATAAAACCCCTAAAAAATCCCAAATGTCCCTAAAACACTAAAAGAGCATAAAAACACTAAAACACCCTAAAAGACCATAAAATCCCTAAAAACCTTAAAATACCAAAAAAATTTAAAAAATCTAAAACCCCTAAAACCCTAAAAGACTATTAAAATCCTAAAACCCATTAAAATCCTAAAATCCTAAAACCATTAAAATCTATAATAATCATAAAAAATGATGAAATGCTAAAACCATGAAAATACACAAAAAAAAAACAAAAAAAACCATTAAAAATCCTAAAAAATACAAAATGTAAAAAAACTTAAAAATCCTAAAAAACCATAAAAGTCTTTAAAATACCCAAAAGAACTTAAAAACACCATAAAACCCTAAAACCCCTAAAACCCCCCAAACCCCTAAAAACCCTAAAGACACTAAAAACCCTTAAACACTTTAAAACACTAAAAGAACCTAAAAACCTTTAAGACATATAAAAATCCCTAAAAAACTAAAAGACCACCAAAACCAGAAAAACCCTAAAAACCATAAATCCCTTAAAAAATAAAAAAAAAACTCCAAAAAACATAAAATATCTAAAACCCCCTAAAAAACCTAAAAAATACTAAGCCCCTTAAAAACATATAAAACCCTACAAAACTCTACCCCCAAAAAATCCATAAAAAACTAAAAATCCTTGAACCACTAAAAAACACCTTAAAAGACCTAAAAATCCTAAAAACCCTAAAAAAGCCTAAAAACATAAAAGCCGTTAAAAACCCTAAAAACACTTAAAAAACTAAAACCCATAATAACCCAAAAATCCAAAAAACTCCTAAAATCCCTGAAGAACTTAAAAACCACAAAAAATCCCTGAAATTCAAAAAATCCCTAAAACCATAAAAATGATAAAAATAGTAAAAAAACCAAAAACCCCAAAAAACTATATAAAATCCTTAAACACTAAACCCTATAACCTACACCACAAACCATAATCCCTAAACTCGAAACCCAATACACTCTGCACCGAACCCTAAACCCTACACCCAAAACCTTATACCCTATACCGTAAATAAAAAACCCTACACCCTAAACCCTATACCCAACACCATAAACGCAAAAAACTGCATTATAAACCCTAAACTCCACACCCTAAACCTTAAACCCTTCACCCTACACCATAAATCCTAAACCCCCACACTAAACCATAAACCGTATTACCTAAAGCCAAAGAGACCATAAAAACCCTATCAAATATTAAAGGAACATAAAAATCCTAAAAACCCTAAAAAACATTAAAAACCCTAAAAACCCAAAAAAAAGAAAAAGAAACATAAAAGAAACCTAAAAGCCTAAAAAACAATAAAAGTCACTAAAAACCACCAATAAACATAAAAGACCCTAAACACCCCTAAACCTCACTAAGAACCCTTAAAACTCTAAAACTACAAAAAACCATAAAACACCCTAAAAAACATAAAAACACCTAGAAACCATAAAAAACCCTTAAAACCCTAAAAACCTTAAATAACCTAAAACCCCTTAAACCCTAAATAAAACCTAAAAAATCCCTAAATCCCAAAAACACCCAAAAACCCTAAAAACACTAAAATGGTCTAAAAACCCCTAAAAACCCTAAAAACACCCTAACCCCCCCCCCAAAAAAAACCCTAAAGACCCTAAAAACCTAATTAAACCCAAAAAACCTTCTAAAACCTTTAAAAATCATCAAAAACCATAAAAACCCTAAAAATCATAAACCCCTAGAAGACCTTAAAAACTAAAAAACCTAAAAACCAATGAAAATAAGAAAATACCCTAAACACCCCAAAAGTCCTAAAACCCTATAAGAAACTTAAAAAAACATTAATTAGACCTTAAAAACACATAAAAATACCCTGAAACCTTAAATTGTATTCATCAATGGAGTCTCCCTCTCTAGGAAGCTTCATATTGCTTGATCGATTGGAGTGAAGAGAGGCTCACTCCCCTTCACCTACCTGGGTGTCCCTCTTTTCTGGGGGAAGAAAAAAGCTACTACTATGAGGGAATTTCACCTAAAATTACTTAGCAGCTGGCCAAATGGAAGGGAAAGTGCCTCTCCTAAGCTGGAAGAGTATTTTTGATTAATTCATTCATCACCTCCATGTTTTTCTATGCATTTTCTATAAATAGATGGCTGGACAACCTTTTTCAAAGCTTGAATGCAAGGATCGGGAATTTTTCTTGGATGGGATGCATCAGTGAAAGAAATTTATTCTCTATAGCCTGGAATAATTTTACAAAACCAATTGATATGGATGGGATTGGTATTAATGATCTTAGAAGATTTAATGATGACTTTCATGTGATTTTCACCTAGAGCTTTCTCAACCCACATGATGATGGCCTGAATTTTCATACTAAGAGGTTCACATGTAGGACTTGTGATGGATTAATTGGATATTTATCTTCCTCAGTTTGTCCTAATCTAAGATCCTAATAAAAGGATATTAGCTCTCATTCAAAATGTATTTTTGCAAAGCATTTGACTCTTAATTGTTGGACAAACAGATGGCTTGATCAACCACTTTCTGATGTCGTGACACCTCCCCATGAGTTGAGGGACAGTTCTATTGTTGCGCTTTTCCAGCAAAGTAGGGATTTACCTATGGGTATACCTGATCATATTGTGCAAAAAATGAAGTGATATGTGATCATGGTCAATTACACCGTTATTTGGAAGCCAAGTATGTTTGGTAAGTTTAATACCCGTGACTTCTACCGGTTGAAATGACCTCAAGGCATTGTCTCACCATCTTGGCTGCTAAAGTTCAGAACATCTTTCATCCTTCCTGCTCATTGTATGCTACTTTAGAAACTCTAGAGAAATAGGCTCCCTATTCAAGAGCAGATGAATATGGCTGGGTGGAACCTTTCCTCTGCTTTTTTTTGTACTGGAAGTTTGAGGAGAGAAACCCACATGTTTTCCTCCACTGTAAGTTTGCTGTTGAGCTATGGAGTTACCTTCTACAATGATTTGTATTGAAATGTGGCATAAAAGGGGTGATATGTGAGTTCATCTGCAACTATATGGATCTAAAATGAAATGAATAAGGTTCACAACCTACAGCTTTCAGGTGTTGCGGTGACTATTCACTATATTGGGCTGCTCAAAATTCCATGGCCTTTAATCTCCAACCTCTCTCATTTCATGGTGGAGTGGTGACAATCAACAAGGTAATCCAGACAATGCCCTATCAACAAATAGTTTCTGTGGAAAATGATGTTAATGATCTTAATCTATTGCATTTACTTGGGGTTGATGGTAGGGGTAAGAAGCCACAAGTTTTGAAATATATCCAATGGATTCCTACGATTCTATCATGTATAAAGGTCAGTGTGGATGGTGCAATGTTGGGTGCACCTGGCCCCTCGGGGTGTCGTGGGGTCTTCAATACCTACAGAGGCTTCGTTAAAGGTTTTTTTCCACTTTATTAGAGATGGATGTGCTTAGGAGGTGAAGTAATGGGCCATTATGAACATAGTTAAATTTGTGACCTGTTTTAAATGGAACTTGCTTTGGATTGATTTTGACTCGATGCATGCGGTGGATGCCCTCAAGATAAAATCCCAGGAAGTCCCATGGATACTTCTTCCACAATGGATTAAATGCCTCAATATCTCTAAGAATCTCGGTCTATGTGTCACACATTCCTATTGGGAGGAAAACTCGGTGGCAGATGCACTCTCCAAAAAGCAAATTGAGGAACATAGCTCATTATGGTCCTTTGTCACTCTTTATTTTTGTATGCCTTATTTGAACTCTAATATGAAGTGTGAGAAACACTCAGGTACTTTTAAACCCTCCTTATAACCTCTACTTTTTGTTTTCAATAATGTTTGGGGGGATAGTAATTCTTAGCCCTGAACCTTTTTCACACTTGAACACCCTAAAAAACTATAAAAACCAAAAAACCCTAAAAACCTAAAATTCCCTAAAACACTAACAATCTTTAAAACCATAAGAATCCTTAAAAACCCAAAAAACCTTTAAAACCCCTAAAAAGTCTAAAAACCCTTTAAGAACCCTAAAAACCCCTAAAAACTAAAAAACGCAAAAAAAATCCCAAAAACCCCAAAACCCCCTAAAATTGTAAAAATATTAAAAAACCTAAAAAACCTTGAAAATCTCCAAAACCCTAAAAACCATAGAAACCCTTGAAAACCCTAAAAAAACACAAAAAAACTAAAAACCTCTGAAAACCCTAAAAATACATCAAAACATTAAAAACCAATAAAACTCTAAAAACCAAATAAATCCCCCCAAAACTCTAAAGAATCCTAATAAAACCTCAAAGGACCCTAAAAAACCCTAAAACCCTAAAAGATCATAAAAACCCTAAATGACCCTAAAAAAACCTAAAACCCCTAAAAACCCTAAAAACCCTAAAAGACACTTAAAACCCACAAAACCCTAAAATATCCTAAAAACCCTAAATAAAACCAAAAGACCCTAAAATCCTAAAAAAACATAAAAGATGCTAAAAACCCTAAAAAGGTCTAAAAACCTTTAAAAATACTAAAAGTCCCTAAAAATTATAAAAACCACTAAAAACCACTAAAAACCCTAAAAAACCCTAATAGACCCTAAAATACTCTAAAACCCTTAATGACTCTGCACCTTAAACCCGAGATTTTGAGGATTCAAGACTAGGAACATAATTTTGATCCATTCATTATCAAGAACACTTTTGTGAAGGTCTAGATCCGCATATGTAAGTTGAATTGGTTTTATTGGAACCTGCAAATCCTATGGGATATTGCCTCTATAGTGGAATTTTCCATTAGAATTGATAAGGAAACAGAAAACCCAAGATATGAGCATTATGTAAGAGTGCTGGTTGAGGTGGACATGGCCAATACTCTTGTTGAGGAGGTGGTCTTCAACACCCTTGAAGATAGTTTGTCATTGGTGATCCAATATGAGAGGTGCCCAAAATTATGTTCCTTTTTTAGTATCTTTGGACATATGGTTTATAAATGCAGGAGGTCACTTTCCTGTTTGACCTACCTTTTAAAGGGACATGATGCATCCCATTGTAGGAGGAACCGTGGGCCAACTGCAGCCCCTCCAATTGTTAGGGAAGGCTCCGTTGTGGCTAAGCTTGAAGGTGTTGTTCAGATGGATGCTGAGGGTGGGAGGTCTAATGTGGATGATGCCCCTACCTCCCATGTGGAAAGTAATCATGTACGTGCCCCGGTGGATTCGGAGGGCTCTTGTGGGGGTCCACAGGTTGCGACCCCTCTTCCTGTGTTACATTAGCCCCCCTCTTCTCCTTCAGGCGTGGAAATGAGGGCTAAATTAAGTGGCTCGAGAGGAGTCTTGGGTGAGGTGGTTGCCTTAGGGTCCGAGCTTGGAACTGTTTTGGATACTCAGGTTGTGTCTTGCTTGGACAAGGGTGAGTCCAGTTGCCCTGTAGCCCCTGCAGCAGAGACGGTTTTTTCAGTTGTTGCTTCAGAAAAGGTTGTGAGGAAGGTTTAGAAGGTCCCCAGGAGGAGGCCATCTGCACCCTGAAAAAATTCAACCCACTTAGTGGAGTCTTCTGGAGTGACACAGTGAAAGATGATCAAGCTGATGAGGGTCCCACCAATGATCCCACTGAATCTGAAATAGTTGTTGCCCAGATTTTGGCGGTGAAATATCTCTTGCTAGCTTCTGAGAAGCAAGCTACTGAATCCAAAAGGAAAGGGAAGAAAGGGAAGGCAAAGGGAAAGGGTAATACCCCCTCTCCTGTCACCCCAAGCCCCAATGAAGGCCTTGTTTTGGAATTTCCAGGGGCTGGGGAACACTCCCACGGCTGTAGCCCTTAGTCACTTTCTCTCAAAAAAGCTGATACTTATTGGGTTAGCTTAACCCATGATCATGTTTGAGAGTAGGAAAGGTTTTAACTGGGTCTCTCTTGGTTACTCTCTCATTTCAAAAAATGAGGATGTAAATGGTATGGGAACCCTATGGGTTCTGATGCATTATAGTGTCCAGATCATCTCGTTCATTTCGAGCCCGCAAATGAACTATGTCACCATCCAAGGGACTGATGGGATCCTCACCATCTCCTTTGTTTATGCTTCTTGCTCATACACTACCCTCAGGCACCTTTGGAGAAGACTGGTGTAGATAAGTGATGAAATTGATCACAATTGGATGGTTATTGGTGATTTCAACATGGTCCTGAGGCCTAACGAAAAACTAGGTCCAAATTTTTCTCACACTACAAAAGATGATTTTGTATCTTGCCTTGACCAATGTGACCTCTCTAAGGTATCCATTGTGGGGGAAAACTTCACTTGGGATGGTACACCATTAATGGAAGGCAGGCTAGTAAACTAGACAGGTGTTTCTCATACATGGGAGGAGGTGGTTTTCCAGTGGTCCTGTCTGGCTTCACCCTCCCAAAACTCAACTCGAATCACAATCCAATTGTTTTTTAACTAAGGTAGAGAGTCCCAAGATCTTCTCCCCTTCCATTTAGATTCAGCAACACCTGGCTCACTGTTCCGGGGTGAAGGGAAGAGTTTTTGGGGGCGTGGAGCATTACCTTATTAGGTAGTCCCCAGTTTCTTGTGATTTCCAAGTTGAGAGAAGTTAAGCATCAACTAAAGGATTGGAGAAAACGGTCCATCTCAGGGTTTTATGATGAGATCAAAGTGGCTTAATCTCATCTTTCTGCGTGTCAAATTATGCATCAGAGGAAAAATATACCTTTAGGGGAAGACCTTAGACTGCACTCTAAGCTGGACGAGTTGCTTGCCCTCAAAGAGAAGCTTGAAAAGGCACAATTAATGTTATATGGATTCAGGATGGGGATTGAAACTCTAAGTTCTTTCACCGAATACATAAGGAAATAAGGGTTAGGAATAATCTGAGTGTTGTTAGAGTTGTCGACTCAACCTTCACTTCGGTGGGGGGTATTGCTAAGGCTTCGGTAGAGTACTTATAGGGGTTGTACACTGATGAAGGGCAGGCCTCCCCATTTCTTTTTGACTCTATCCCGAGGTGTATCACAGGCCAACAAAATGAGGTCCTCACAGAGGCCCCTTCTGAGGGTGATCTCAAGGTTGCGCTCTTCTCTCTGAATATGGACAGCGCTACAGGTCCGAATGGTTTTGGAAATAATTTCTCCATGTTCTACTGGGATATCCTCCATGAGTATGTCACAAACACGGTCACGGAGTTTTTCCACTCGAGCTCCATTCCCTATGGTGCCAATACCAACTTCATCTTGCGGATCCTGAAGAAAGGTAATTCCATTGCGATTAGTGACTTCTGACATGTTTCCATTGGCAACACAGTTCTGAAAGATTATTATTAAGATTCTCATCCTTTGGTTGGGTAAATATTTGGGTGCCATTGTGACTCCATATCAGTTTGGATTTGTCCCTGAGCGATGTATCCAATCCATCTTATTCACTGCCTTAGAGGGGATTAGTATTATGAGGAAGAAATTGAAAGCAGGTAGCTTTGCGCTTAATATTGAAATCTCAAATGATTTTTATACTATGAAATGGAGATTTATCTTTATGTTCCTCAGAAGATATGTCTTTTCCAGTAGCTTCATCAAGCTGATCTCTGCAATTATCCACAGTGCCAGAGTCTCGGTCCTGATCAATGGTTCCCCCCATGGCTTTTTCCAGTGTTCCCATGGAGTGCAATAGGGTGACCCAGTGTCAGGTTTTCTCTTTGAAATCATAGAGGATTACATGAGTCGATTCCTCCTTGATATTATACAAGTAGGGATGTATTCACCAATTAAGGTAGGTAGGGACCTATGTGTCCCCTCACACATTCTCTACGCAGATGACATCCTCCTATTTGGGCAGGCTGATAAGAAAACTTTGTCCACAGTCAAGCGGATATTCCATCATTATGAAAGTGTGGCAGGGCAATCTATATGTTGTATAAAATCATATATTTTATTTGGCAATGGGATCTCTCTCGCTAGACAGCTCCGCATAGCCAATAGGCTTAGAGTTAAGCGTGGCTCCCTACCATGTACTTATCTTGGTGTGCCCCTTTTCTAGGGAAAAGACAAGTGCAGCTACTTTGAGAACATTTCTTCCAAGATTACGCTTTAAATGTCGAAATGGAAGGGCAAGTGTCTCTCACAAGCTGGAAGGGTCTTCCTGGTTAACTCGGTAATCACCTCTATGTTCATGCATGCTTTATCCATTTACAGATGGCTAAATTCTCTCCTCAAAAGACTAAATCCCAAGATAAGAAATTTTATTTGGACTGGTTCTACCAGTGAGCAGAAATTGGTCTTGGTGGCCTGGAAACATTTTGAAAATCTGTTTGAGTTGGTCAGGCTTGGTATCAAGGATTTAAGGCACTTCAATGATACTGTTATTGGGAAGTTTACCTGGATTCTGCATCAGCCTTAGAGTGGTGGCCTAGATTTCCTTGGGGAAAGATTCACAAATAGGTTATGTGATGGTTTTTCTGGGTACATTTCATCCTCAGTCTAGCTGGCTCTGCGATCCTCTTACAAGGATATTATGTCTCAATCAAAATGTATTGTGTCATGGACCTCCTCCCTGAACTACTGGTCTACCCCTTGGCTGGAGCAGACCATCTCGGAGGCGATGACGCCTCCCCAAGATATGCAGAATTTAACCATTGCTTGCCTCATTTAGTAGCAGAATGACCTGGGGACCTTTCTTTCGAGCAATATTGCCATGAAAATTCAGCGATATTCCTTTGCTGACATTGATACCCTCATATGGAGGCCCAACATGGTGGGTAAATTAAATACCCATGATTTTTACCATTTCAAGTGCTAGTATGGGATGACTACTCCATCATGGCTAGACAAATTTAGGGCTCCTTTCATTCCCCCTTCATGCTTTGTTCTGATTTGGAAAATTTGGTGGAATCAGCTTCCAACTCATGCTTAGCTGAAAGCAGTTGGCTGGCATCTTGCTTCTACCTTTTTTATGCAGGATGGTGAAAGAGCACTGTGATCACATCTTCCTGAATTGTACCTTTGCCTCGGACCTTTGGAACTATCTACTGCAATGCTTCCGCATGAACTGCTACCTATAAGGACCGATTTGAGATTTTTTTGTGGCCTGGTGGAGACAAAACAAAGTGATCATGTTCATAACCTACTTCTTGCTGGTGCAGTAGAAATTATTCATTATGTCTGGGCTGCTCGCAATGCATCCTCCTTCAATCGGCAACCCCTTACGCTGCATGGAGGCATGGTTTCCATTCACAAGATGATTTAGACTGCTTCACTAATTCAAACAGGTTCGATGTGGAATGATGTTAATAATCTAATGTTACTGCACTCTCTTGGGATTTCTTGACAAAGCAGGAAACCAATGATCCTGAGGTTGGTTAGATGGATTCCTCCAATTCCGACATGGTTGAATGTTAATGTTGATGGTGCGACATTGGGAGCTCCGGGGCCCTCAGGTTGTGGCGGTGTCTTTCGTACTTCTAGAGGGTTCGTCAAGGGATGCTTATTTCATTTCATTGGGGATGGTTGTGCCTATGAAGCGGAGCTTAGGTCCATTATAAAGGTTGTGAAATATGCGAGCTGTTTTGGGTGGTAGAGGATTTGGATTGAGTCGGACTCGATGCTTGTGGTTTCGGGTCTTAAGAATTTTTCCAGGGATGTCCTGTGGTGATTACCCCCACATTGGATCGAGTGCCTTGATATCTCCTGATCCCTGAAATTCAGTGTGTCTCATGTTAATAGGTAGGCCAACTCGGTAGCAGATGCTCTCTTGAAAAGGGCGATTGATGAAAGATGCTTGATGTGGTCCTTTTTGTCCCCATCTTTTTGTTCACCCTTGGTTGACTTGGATATGATGGGTGAGATTCACTCTTCCCCTTGTCGACCCATCTTGTAATTGTTTCTTTATGTTTTATTTATTTTTGCGGTGTTATGCTTGCCTAGCCATGAACCTCTTCCACCATAAAACCCTAAAAGACTATAAAAATCCTAAAACCCATTAAAATACTAAAATCCTAAAACCCTTAAAATATATAATAATCATAAAAAATGCTAAAACGCTGAAAGCAAGAAAAACCATAAAAAAACAAAAAAAAACAAAAAAAACCATTAAAAATCCTAAAAAAATAAAAAATGTAAAAAATATTAAAAACCCTGAAAAACCATAAAATATTTTAAAATAGACAAAATAACTTAAAAACACCATAAATCCCTAAACCCCTAAAACCCCTAAAACCCCACAAAACCCTAAAAAACCTAAAGACCCTAAAAACCCTTAAACAATATGAAACACTAAAACAACCTAAAAAAACCATAAGATCTATAAAAATCCCAAAAAAACTAGAAAACCACCAAAACAAGAAAAACCCTAAAAACCCTAAATCCATTAAAAATTTAAAAAACCCTCCAAAAAACCTAAAAAACATAAAACCCCCTAAAAACCCTAAAAAACCTAAGTCCCTTAAAAAAATATGAAACCCGGCAAAACTCTACCCCAAAAAATCCCTAAAAACTCTAAAAATCCTTGAACCACTAAAAACCCCTTAAAAGACCTAAAAATCCTAAAAACCCTAAAAAAAACCTAAAAAACAAAAAATCCTTAAAAACCCTAAAAACACTAAAAAACTAAAATCCATAATAACCCAAACAATCCAAAAAAATCCTAAAAACCCAAGAGGCCTTAAAAACCACAAAAAATCCCTGAAATTCAAAAAATCCCTAAAACCATAAAAACAATAAAAAATAGTAAAAAACTTAAAAATCCCAAAAAACTATATAAAATCCTTAAAAACTAAACCCAATAACCTACACCCCAAACCATAATCCCTAAACTCGAAACCCAATACATTATGCACCAAACCCTTAACCCTACACCCAAAACCTTATACCCTATACCATAAATCAAAAACCCTACACCCTAAACCCTATACCTGACACAATAAACGAAAAACCCTACATTCTAAACCCTAAACTCCACACCCTAAACTTTAAACCCTTCACCCTACACCATAAATCCTAAAACCCCCACACTAAACCATAAACCGTATTCCCTAAAGCCTAAGAGACCATAAAAAGCCTAGGAAATATTAAAGGAACCTAAAAATCCTAACAACCCTAAAAAACCTTAAAAACCCTAAAAACCCTAAAAAATGAAAAAAAACATAAAAGAAACTTAAAAACCTAAAAAACTCTAAAGGACCCTAAAAACTCTAAATAACCTCTAAAAGTCACTAAAAACCACCAAAAAACATAAAAGACCCTAAACACCCCTAAACCCCACTAAGAACCCTTAAAACTCTAAAACTACAAAAAACCTTTAAAAACCCTAAAAACCATAAAAACCCCTAGAAACCATAAAAATACCTTAAAACCCTAAAAATCTTAAACACCCTAAAACCCCTAAAACCCTAAATAAAACCTAAAAAATCCTTAAATCCCCAAAAAAACCCAAAACCTTTAAAAACACTAAAAAGGCCTGAAAAACCCTAAAAACCCTAAAAACACCCAACCCCCCCCCCAAACCCTAAAAGACCCTAAAAACCTAATTAAACCTAAAAAACCCTCTAAAACCTTTTAAAATCCTGAAAAACAATAAAAAACTAAAAATCATAAACCCCTAGAGAACTTTAAAAACTAAAAAACCTAAAAACCCATGAAAATAAGAAAATACCCTAAGCACCCCAATAGTCCTAAAACCCTATAATAAACTTAAAAAAACATTAATTAGACCTTAAAACCACATAAAAATACCCTGAAACCGTAAATTGTATTCATCAATGGAGTCTCCCTCTCTAGGAAGCTTCAATTTGCTAGATCTCTTGGAGTGAAGAGAGGATCACTCCCCTTCACCTACCTGGGTGTCCCACTTTTCTTGGGGAAGGAAAAAAGATACTACATTGAGGGAATTTCATCTAAAATTACTTAGAAGCTGTCCAAATGGAAGGGAAAGTGCCTCTCCCAAGCTGGCAGAGTATGTATGATTAATTCATTCATCACCTCCATGTTTTTCTATGCCTTTTCTATCTATAGATGACTGGCCAGCCTTGTTCAAAGCATGAATGCAAGGATCAGGAATTTTTCTTGGACAAGACACATCAATGAAAGGAATTTGTTCTCTATAGCCTAGAAGAATTTTACAAAACCAGTTGATATGGATGGGATTGGTATGAAGGATCTTAGAAGATTTAATGATGCCTTTCTTGTGAAGTTAACCTAGAGATTTCTCAACCCACATGATGATGGCCTGAATTTTCTTACTTAGAGGTTCACGTGTAGGCTTTGTGATGGATTCATTGGATATTTATCTTCCTCAATTTGGCCTACTCTAAGATCCTCATAAAAGGATATTAGTTAACATTCCAAATGTATTATTTCAAAGAATTTGACTCTAAATTGTTATACAAATATATGGTTTGATCAACCACTTTCTGATGTTGTGACACCTCCCCCTGAGTTGAGGGACACTTGTATTGCTGCGCTTTTCTAGTAAAGTGGGGATTTACCTATGGGTCTACCTAATCATATGGTATTTAAAATGAAGTGATATGTGATCATGGACAATGACACCCTTATTTTGAATCCAATTATGGTTGGTATGTTTAATACCCGTGACTTCTACCGGTTGAAATGACCTCAAGGAATTGTCTCACCATCTTGGCTGCTAAAGTTCAGAACATCCTTCATCCTACCTGATCATTATGTGCTACTTTAGAAACTCTATAGATATAGGGCCCCCCTTCAAGAGCAGCTGAAGATGGCTGGGTGGAACCTTTCCTCTGCTTTTTTTTCTACTGGCAGTATGAGGAGAGAAACTCACATGTTTTTCTCCACTGTAAGTTTGCTGTTGAGTTATGGAGTTACCTTTTTCATTTTTTTGTCTTGAAATGTGGCATGAAAGGGGTGATATTTGAGTTCATCTGCAACCTGGTGGAGCTAAAACGAAATGAATAGGTTCACAACCTACTGCTTGCAGGTGTTGCGGTGACTAATCACTAAATTTTGGCTACTAAATATTCCATGGCCTTTAATCTCCAACCTCTCTGGTTTCATGGTGGAGTGGTGACAATCAACAAGGAAATCCAGACAACGTCCCATCTCCAAATAGGTTTTATGGACAATGATGTTAATGATCTTCTCTATTGGATTTACTTGGGGTTGTTGTTAGGGTTAAGAAGCCACAAGTTTTGAAATATATCCAATGGATTCTTGCGATTCTATCTTGTATAAAGGTCAGTGTGGATGGTGTGGTGTTAGGTGCACCAAGCCCCTCGGGGTGTCGTGGGGTCTTTCATACCTATAGAGGCTTCGTTAAAGGCTGTGTTTACACTTTATTGGATATGGATGTGCTTAGGAGGTGAAGTTATGGGCCATTATGAAGGAAGTTAAATTTTTTACCTGATTTAAATGGAACTTTCTTTGGACTCGATGATTGCGGTGGATGACCTCAAGAAAAAATCCCGAGAAGTCCCATGGAGACTTCTACCACAATGGAATAAATGCCTCAATATCTCTAAAAATCTCAGTCTATGTGTCACACATGCCTATATGGAGGAAAAATCGGTGGCAATTGCACTCTCCAAAAAGAAAATTGAGGAACATAGATCATTGTGGTCCTTTCTCACTCCTTTTTTTTAGGCCTTATGTGGACTCTAATATGATGGGTGAGAAACACTCATGTACTTGTAAACCCTCCTTATAACCTCTTGTTTTTGTTTTCAATAATGTTTGGGGGATAGGAATGCTTAGCCCCGAACCTTTTTCACACTTGAACACCCAAAAAAACCATAAAAACTTAAAAACCCTAAAAACCTAAAATTCCCTAAAAACACTAAAAATACTAAAAACCATAAGAATCCATAAAAACCCAAAAAACCCTTAAAACCCCTAAAAGGTATAAAAACCCTATAAGAACCCTAATAACCCCTAAAAACTAAAAAATGCAAAAAAATCCTAAAAACTCTAAAACCCCATAAAAATTGTAAAAATATTAAAAAACATAAAAATCCTTGAAAATCCCCAAAACCCTAAAAACCATAGAAACCCTTAAAAACCCCAAAACCCAAAAAAACTAAAAACCCCTGAAAACCCTAAAAATACATCAAAATATTAAAAACCAATAAAACTCTAAAAACCAAATAAATCCACCCAAAACTCTAAAGAATCCTAATAAAACCTTAAAGGACCCTAAAACCCCTAAAACCCTAAAAGATAATAAAAACCCTAAATGACCATAAAAAAACCTAAAAACACTAAAAACCCTAAAACACACTTAAAACCCACAAAACCCTAAAATATCCTAAAAACCCTAAATAAATCCAAAAGACCCTAAAATCCTAAAAAAACATAAAAGATGCTAAAAACCCAAAAAAGATCTAAAAACCATAAAAAAATGCTAAAAGGCCCTAAAAATTGTAAAAACCACTAAAAACCCTAAAAACCCAAAAAAGATACTAAAACCCTAAAAAACTCTAATAGACCCTAAAATACTCTAAAACCCTTAATGACTCTAAAACGTCAAAGAAACCCTAAAGGACCTAATGAAACCATAAAAACCTAAAAAGACACTAAAAACCCAGAAAAAATCCCAAATATCCCTAAAACCCTAAAAGACCATAAAAACCCTAAAACAGCCTAAAAGACCATAAAAACCCTAAAAACCTTAAAATACCATAAAATTTTAAAAACTCAAAAAACCCCTAAAACCCTAAAAGACTATAAAAATCCTAAAACCCATTGAAATCCTAAAATCCCAAACCCCTTAAAATCTATAATAATCATAAAAAAAGATAAAATGCTAAAACCATGAAAAACCATAAAAAAACAAAAAAATCAAAAAAAAAACTGATTAAAAATCCTAAAACAATAAAAAATGTAAAAAATATTAAAAACCCTAATAAACCATAAAAGACTTTAAAATACCCAAAATAACTTAAAAACACCATAAAACCCTAAAACCCCTAAAACCCCTAAAACCCCCAAAACCCTAAAAAACCCTAAAGACACTAAAAACCCTTAAACACTACGAAACACTAGAACAACCTAAAAACCATTAAGACCTTTAAAAATCTGTAAAAAATTAGAAAACCACCAAAACCAGAAAAAACCTAAAAACCATAAATCCATTAAAAATTTAAAAAAACCCTCCAAAAAACCTAAAAAACCTAAAACCCCCTAAAAACCCTAAAAAACCCTAATTCCCTTAAAAATATATAAAAACCTACAAAAACCTACCCCCAAAAAATCCCTAAAAACTCAAAAAATCATTGAACCACTAAAAACCCCCTTAAAAGACCTAAAAATCCTAAAAACCCTAAAAAAGGCCTAAAAACATAAAAGCCCTTAAAAACCCTAAAATCACTGAATAAACTAAAACCCATAATAACCCAAAAAAATACAATAAAGTTCAAAAAACCCAAGAGGCCTTAAAAACCACAAAAAATCCCTGAAATTCAAAAAATCCTTAAAACCATAAAAATGATAAAAAATAGTAAAAAACCCAAAACCTCAAAAAACTATATAAAATCCCTAAAAACTAAACCCTATAACCTACACCCTAAACCATAATCCCTAAACTCAAAACCATATACACTATGCACCAAACAATAAACCCTACACCCAAAACCTTATACCCTATACTGTAAATCCAAAACCCTACACCCTAAACCCTATACCCTTCACCATAAATGGAAAAACCTACATTCTAAACCCTAAACTCCACACCCTAAACCTTAAACACTTCACCCTACACCATAAATCCTAAAACACCCACACTAAACCATAAACCATATTCCCTAAATCTCAAGAGACCATAAAAACCCTAGGAAATATTAAAGGAACCTAAAAATCCTAAAAACCCTAAAAAAATTTAAAAACCCTAAAAACCCTAAAAAATAAAAAAAAAACATAAAAGAAACCTAAAAACCTAAAAAACTCTAAAAGACCCTAAAAACTCTAAATAACCTCAAAAAGTCACTAAAAACCACCAAAAACATAAAAGACCCGAATGAACCCTAAACCCCACTAAGAACCCTTGAAACTCTAAAACTACAAAAAACCTTAAAAAAACCTAAATACCATAAAAACCCCTAGAAACCATAAAAATACCTTAAAACTCTAAAAGCATTAAATACCCTAAAATCCATAAAATCCTAAATAAAACCTAAAAAATCCTTAAATCCCAAAAAACCAAAAAACCCTAAAAACAATAAAAAGTCCTAAAAACCCCTAAAAACCCTAAAAACACCCTAACCCCCCCCCCCCAAACCCTAAAAGACCCTAAAAACATAATTAAACCCAAAAAACTCTCTAAAACCTTTAAAAATCCTCAAAAAACCATTAAAACCCAAAAAATCATAAACCCCTAGAGAACATTAAAAACTAAAAAACCTAAAAAACCATGAAAATAATAAATTACCCAAAACACCCCAAAAGTCCTAAAACCCTAGAAGAAACTTAAAAACATTAATTAGACCTTAAAACCACATAAAAATACTCTGAAACCCTAAAAACCCGTAAAAATCAGAAAATCCAACAAGAAAACATAAAAAACCCCTAAAAACACAAAGAAACCCTAAAAACACTAAAAACTACAATAAATCCCAGAAAACCCTACAACCCTAAAAAACCATAATAAACCCTAAAAACCTTAAAAGTCATTAAAATATCTTAAAAGACCCTAAAAATCATTAAAATATCCTAAAAGTCCATAAAAAACTAAAGAACCCATAAAAACCTCAAAACCCCTAAAACATGCCTAAAAAACCTAAAAACCCCTAAAGAACCATAAAAACCCTAAACACACTAAAAACAATAAATACCATAAATACCATTAAAAACCCTAAAAACATTAAAATCCATAAACCCCTAAAAACTATAAAACCCCTAAAAACCCAAAAAATTCACAAAAATCCTAAAAACCCCAAACTCCTAAAAATACTAAAAAACCCCTAAAACTATAAAATCCATAAAACCATAGAAAACTATAAAAATAAATAAAAATTCTTAAAAATACTTAAAACATCATAAAAACCCTAAAAATCCTAAAAACACTAAAATCGTAATTAATGCTAAAATACACCTAAAACTCCTAAAAAGTATTATAATCCTAAAAATAACCAAAAAACATAAAAAGAACATAAAAACCCCTAAAAGACCCTAACAATAATAAAACACCCTAAAAGTCCCTAAAAACACTTGAAGACCCTAAAAGCACTAAAAACCCTGAAAACTATGGAAACCCAAAAAAACTCTAAAAACCCTAAAACCCTTTAAAACCCCTAAAAGAAACTAAACTCCCTAGAAACAAAAAGACCCAAAAAATTCAAAAAACCCAAGAAGACCCTTGAAAACCGTAAAAACCTCAATAGTCCCTAAAATACCCTAAAAAACCCTGAAACACTCTAAAAAACCTAAAAACAATAAAGACCCTAAAAATCCTAAAGGACCCTAAAATCCCTAAAAACTCTAGAAAACCCTAAAAACCCTAAGAAACCAAAGAAAACTTAAAAGACCCTGAAAATCATAAAAAAACACTGCAAACTCTAAAAACCATGACAAACCCTTCAAATCCTAAAAAATACTAAAGCCTAAAAAAATACTATAAAACCTATAAAATCCCTAAAAACCCTATACACACTAAAAAATTCCTAAAAAAACATAAAAATCCTAAAAACTATAAAAATCCTAAACAATTAATAAACCCTAAAAAATGCTAAACAAAAAAACATAAATGAGAGATGGAGATCTCTACAGCTTGGCTCCCTCATGATGGTGGCTTCCCTTACCTCCCAGATTGACAATGATGGTGGCCCAAGCACCTCTCCCCCCCCCCCTCTACGGGGGAGGGTCCTCCCTCTAAGGACCAATCTTTCTCTCCTTTATCATCCCCTAATTTTCCACCCTCCTTCCCGTGGTTGGTTCTTTTCCTGAAGGCTCTGGAGCTTTTTAAAGGTCATCCAAAGCTCCCCCTTTCGATTTAGAATTTCAATGAAGCTTTGGATCTTCACCTCTTGACTCTGGTTGCAAGGTTCCTGAAGTGGCGCCCCCCAGTGGACACCTTTGACAATTTTGTTTCTGAAATTTGGAATCTACCAGATTGTGCAACAGTGGGTCTGGTCGATGACTCTCACATCATGATTCACTTTGCATCTGAGGAAGATCTGACTCTCACCGAGTCCGCAGCACCTCGAAGCTTTAATGTCTCTCTTTTCTCCTTCTTTCGGTGGAGTTTTGATTTTCACCTGAAGCGTAACTCCCTGATGGATGCGACTTGGGTTATATTTCCCAAACTTCCCCTTCCCTTTCAAAACTTCTCTATTATTTCGATGCTTGTGAATCTAGTGGGGGGGGGGGGTTCCTCTATGTGGATAGTAGGAATCGGTCCCTCTGTCACCTGGTTTCCCCAAGGGCCTTCATTGAGGTTGATGCTTCAAAGGATCCGGTCGATGCTGTGTGGATTGCTGTGGGGGAGGAGCTTCGTTGGAAGCAGTGAGTTATTTTTAAATCGTGGACAGTCTTATGTTTTGTCTATTGAAACATTATGCATAATGCTCAGTCTGGTGACTATGATGAATCTGGTATTATTGGTTCAAATCTAGTTCATTTGAGTTCTATTGAGATCAAATGAACTTTGTTGGATGCGTAGGAGGTCCCGAGGGTGACCAGGCCTTTGCCCATTCAGCCTTTGGTCACTGTAGCCTCTGTTCCTCTCAAGACAGACCTAATGACTGGGAGAGATCTTGAGGTAGCATTGATTGACTCAGGTGGTTTCCATTTAATTTTTTTGTAGGAATGTTTGTGAATCATGAGCTACAATCACGAAAGCAGTGCCCACGGTTGAAAGGGAGATCTCAGTCTTGTTCCCATGAGGTTTGTGGAAGTGGTGGATTATCAGGGAGAGAGTTGGAGAAGGGGAAGGATGTTATGTAGGAATCTTGGCATGGGCATGAACACCTAGAGGCCCCCTGTCACTATCCCTGGATGGAGAGGATAGAGACTGGAGGAAGAGCAGTGGGGGTGCTAGTAGTATCATGTTGTCGGACGCGAATGTTGTGGCTCTACAAAACAGGTTTCAGGACTTAGCCTCAGCTGAGCCAGTTAGTGATACTATTGTGCAGGTGGGGGAGACCACACAAGTGGATCTGGATGAGCTATATATGAGAGTTGGGGATGAGAGGAAACTGATCTCGAATGGGCAGGAGATGATCTTGGATTAGGAGCAGACCCGGGGTCCTGGGTGTGGAGACGTGGAGAGATCTGACATGGTGGATGTGCCAGGCTCACTTGCTATAGAGGCTGATTCTAGATGTGTGGAGGGTTTTCCTAGAGCTCATGTGAAGTATCTGGTTGGGATCCCTCTATCAGACCCCAACATTGATGAAGGAGGGCTGGCCCCGAACCTGTAAAAATCCATGGTTGTTTATGGTGTCCCATCTGCTAAAGATCATTGTGTGCTACTCCATGACATGATGATGATTAAATGGGAGGTTTCCCCTTGAGGATGAGGATAAGAGAATTGGTGAGAGGTTCACTGAGGATGACCATAGGATAAATGTTGCTATGTCCAGGTTCAAGGAAGAAAAGAAAAAGCTCCAAAAAATAGGTGGCACAATCCCTGGGATAGGAAACAAGAATGGGATCAAAGAGGCCTCAAGTGCAGCCAATGATGGAGTCATACATGAGTATTCAGTCCATGAAGATGGTTTCATTTCTACCCCCCCCCCAAAACTAAGGAAGCAGAAGGATTACTCAACCCTTCCAAGATCCATGGCGACATGGGCCACCTCCAAGGCGGTCAAGCTGAATCTTAAAGTCAATAAGTGGGAGCAGCCTCCGCGGAATGCTGAGCGGGAGAGGGCCAGAGAGAAACTATTGTCTATACTTCAAATTCAAGATGATTATGAGTCAGGTTGTGACTCTATGGATATAGGAGATGAATCAAAAATTTTCTTTACTGACGTGAGTACTGGTCTTGGTGCAAGCATTGGATCTCTCGGTGTGGAGCTGGATGACTTTGAGAGCAACATTGATTGACTTGCTCTTTTGTGTGTCTTTTATTTTGGACTTTTTATGGTGTGAGTCTTGTTGGGGTTTTGGGTGTGGAATGTTTGGTCATTCCCCTCCCTTGTGGCGTCTGCCTTTTCATTATATATTTTGGGGGGACCGGGAATAGCTTTCCCCTGCATCTTCATTGCCCCTACAAAACCCTAAAACCCAAAAAAAAAATCTAAAAACACTTAAAAGCCATATAAACCTAAAAATATCCATAAAACCCTCAAAAACAAATAAAAACTTTTAAAACACCTAAAAACCATAAAAACCATTAAAAACCTCTTATACCTAAAAACACTAAAAAATACTAAAAACACAAAAAAAAAATTAATAGTCTGAAAACCCTAAAAAACCCTAAAAATACTAAAAATTCAAAAAAAAACCCCTAAAAACACTATTCCATATACCCTGCACCCTAAAACCTAATACCTATACCCTAAACCATATACCCTACACCTTAAAATCTAATCCCTACACCCCGATACTAAAAACCTAAACCCAAAACCCTACATCCTAAACTTTATACCCTACAACTTAAACAATAAACACTAAACCTTAAACCCTACACCTCAAAGATGATACCCAAAAAATTAAACCATAAACCATAAACCATAAACCCCAAAAGTCCCTAAAAACCCTAAAAACAATAAAAGAATAAAAACCTAATAGAACCTAGAAAACCTTAAAAAAGAAAATAAAAAAACCCTAAAATCCCTAAAGGATCCTAAAAACCCTGAAAAAACTTAAAAGACCATAAAAGCCTAAAAAACTATGAACACCCTAAAAACCCTAAAAACCTTAAGAAACCCTAAAAACCATAAAAAACAAAAAATTATAAAAATACCAAAACCCTAAAAACCAATAAAACCATTAAAAACACTAAAATCCAAAAAACCCCTACAACCACAAAAAAAACATAAAACCTAACCCCCCCCAAAACCTAAAAAAAATCTAAAACCCTAAAAACACTAAAAAACCCTAAAAAGGCCCAAAAACCCTAAATGCTAAACAATCCTAAAAACCCTAGTAAGAACCTGAAAGCCCAAAAAATAGAAAAATGCATTAAAAACCCAAAGCCCTAAAATACCTTAAAACCCACCAAATCCCTAAAAAGATGAAAAAAATAATAAAAACCCAAAAAAATCTAAAAACCCTAAAATACACTAAAGCCCTAAAAGACCCCTAAATGCCCGAAAATACCCTAAAAACACAAAAAAACACAAAAAAAAACATAAAAACCATTTAGAACACCCAAAACCCCTGAAACCAATAAAAAACTACAGAATATAATAAAAATATAAAAAATATAAAAAATATAAAAACACCAAAAACACCAAAAAACAAAAAAAACCCCTAAAAACCATAAAAATCAAAAAAAAAAAGAAAAAATCCCTAAAAAACAAAAAAAAAACCTTAAAACCCTAAAAGACCATAAAAAATTCTAAAATTAGTTAAAAGACCTTAAAACCCCTAAAAGACCAAAAAAACCCTAAAAGACTCTAAAATACCCCGTAAACCATAAAACCCCTAAAAAATAATAAAAACCCCTTAAAACACTAAAAACCTTAAAAACCCAATAAAAACCTAAACAACCCAAATGCCCCTAAAAACCCCTAAAAACCGTAAAATCCCTAAAAACACATAGAAAACCCCTAAAACCCCAAGAAAACCTTAAAATCTCTAAAGATGTATAAAAATCCCTAAAACTCCTAAAAATGCAAAAAGCCTCCTAAAATCCGTAAAAAACCACAAAAATCCATAAAAACCCCAAAACCCAAAAAACCCAAAAACCCAAAAAACCCAAAAAAACAAAAAAAAAATCAAAAAAACCCAAAAAACCATGAAAATAAATAAAAACCCCAAACCCCTAAAAAACCTAAAAAACCCTAAAACCCCTTAAAAACCATAAAAACTTAAAAAAACTAGAAAACCCTGAACCATATACCCTACATCCAAAAACCTAAACCATACACCGTAAAATAAATTCCTCACACCATAAACCCTATACCATTTAGTGGATGCTGGATATGGCCATGAGCTGACTTTTTTCCTGAATCAGTCCTTTAATTGGAATCATCTGATCTCCATGGGTTTTGAGGAAAGTGGCCAGGGGAGGCTGGTGCTACAGGAGTTGGAAGCTGATGATATCCTTAAGGATGCAGACCTGACTTCCCCTATTGTTGGTTCATGGGCATTCAAAGTAGAACATCCCCTTGCCACTACATCCCCTTAAGAGCGTGTGAAAATGGACCTTATTGTGCCTAGGCTTGATCTGCCTGATGGCATTTTTCCCTTGCAATACCTTGGCAGCCCTTTCCCTAATAAATGGAGCACTGAGCAGCCTAACAAGAGCACGACTCTTGTTTTGTTTGAAAAGATACTACCTTGTGTTGAACTGTCTGACCCGATTATGATGGACTGTTCAAAGATACTAGTTGAGAAGCATATTTACGATATGTTCCATAAGCCAGATCTGCAGCCGGTGATCTTCCTCAGAGATGATAATGATGAACACATAAGTCTTGGAGAAATCCTTGGGGACCGTGATGGTCTTAAGTATGCCAGCTTGAACAGAATTAAGAAGGTGGAGGAGATTATGGGTCTTTCTAATTCATCTGGTGGTAAGCTGAAGAGAAGGTCGTGGTCTGACCCTGAATGTAGCAAGTAGGAGGACATAGTTGCGCCTTCTGCCTTAGCTCAAAGGAAGAGCAAGATTCAGAGTGACCCTCCGGTGAAATGAAGGGCTATGAGGGACTATTCCTCCATGCCCAAGCCTATGTCTACCAGTTCTTTTTCCAAGTCCAGTACAGTTAAAGGTAATGCACATGGAAGGGGAGATAGAGCTACCAATGTGAAACCAGATGTGGAACTCAGGAAATATTGTGCAGCCTTTCTCAAGTAGTATGAATCATCTGAATGGGAGTCGGTGGACTCAAATGCTTCCTCGGGTTTCAACGTTGATAGTGATCCCTATGGCGATTATGATTTTGTTCCGTAGTTGTCTTGTATTTTGGGCTCTTGGACTTTTTTTGTGTGGGTTGTCAGGGATTTGGTTGTGGGTTTCTTGACCCTGCCCCTCCCTTGTATGCTACTATTTTTCTCATCTTTATATATCTGGGGGGTCACAGATAGCCTGGCCTCGCACATTCCTTTCCCCTAAAACCCCAAATGACCATAAAACCCATAAAAACCATAAATAACTTTGAAGACCGTAAAAACCCTAAAAACACTAAAACCCCTAAACAATCATATAAACCCCTTAAAAACCCTATAAAACCCTAAAATCCCTAAAAACATTAGAAAAAATATAAAAACCTTTAAAACCCTAAAATCCCAAAAAGGACAAAAAACTAAAAAACCACTAAAAACACTAAATAAACCCAAAGAATAGAAAAAACAATAAATCCCTCTAAAGCCCCCTAAAACCTTAAACCCCTAATAGACCCTTAAACCCAAAACACCCTAGAACACTAAAAATACCCAAGAAACCCAGAAAAAACCCAAAAAACCCTAAAAGTACCTAAAATCCCAATAGAACCCTCAATATAACATAAAAACCCTATAAAACATTTAAAGAACCCTAAAAATCCCAAAAAATCCCTAAAAACCCTAGAAAATCTAAAAACCCTAAAACCCTAAAAACACTAAAACCCAAGAAAGCCTAAAAAAGCCTAAAAATATTAAAAACACAAAGAAGATCCTAAAACCCATAAAAAGTCCCTAAAATACCCTAAAAATATCCTAAAACACTTAAATAACCCCAAATCCCTAAAAACCCTAAAACCCAAAAAAACCCCAAAAAACACTAAAAAACCTTATAAACTCAAGAAAAACCACAAAAAATATAAAAAACCAAATAAACCTAAAAAACCATGAAACCCCTAAAGACCATAAAAACCCTAAAAAAGCCTAAAAAAAGTAAAAACCATAAAATCCCTATAAGACCCTAAAGTCCCTAAAACCATAAATGAACTTGAAACACTAAAAACCAAAAAAAGCATAATAAACCATAAAAACCCCAAAAAAACCACAAAAGTCACTAAAAAACTCTATCAAAATCCCTAAAAATGATAAAAAACTAAAACCCCCTTAAAAACACTAAAATCCCTAAAAAAAATAAAAATAACTAAAACTTAAAAATACCCTAAAAACCCCCAAAACCCTAAAATACACTAAAAAATTAAAAACCATTAAAACCATAAAAGATCCTAAAAAACCTTAAAAGACCCTAAAATCCTAAACCACCCTAAAAATCCCTAAAAACAGAAAACACCCAAAACAAACCTAAAAACCCTAGATAATTCCTAAAATAACCTAAATACCAAAACCTCCTAGAAGACCCTAAAAACCCCAAAAACCATAAAAACCCTAAAAATACTAAAAAAGACCCTAAAATCCCAAAACCCCTAAAAAACTCTATTAACCCCAAAACCCTAAAAGACCCTAGAAACCCCTAAAAACTTATAAAATACCTTAACACGCCATGGAACATACCTAAAAGACCATAAACCTACAAAAATACAAAAAAAAACTAAAAAAACCTAAACCGCTAAAAACCCTAAAAACCAAAAAGCTCTAAAACCCCCTAAAACTATAAAAATTATAAACCCCCTAAAACTAGTTTAATCCCAAAAAACATCTAAATCCCTAAAAACCCATAAAAATCATAAAAATCATAAAAAAACTAAAAAAACCTAAAAAAACTAAAAACCTTAAAAACTCTAAAAAGACCTCAAAAACCCTAAAAATCCAAAAACCCCAATATTTATTAAAAAAACCAAAAAATACTAAAAACATTGAAAGATCTAAAAACCATGAAAAACCCTAAAATCACCAAGAAAACCCTAAAAACCTAAAAACATAAAAAACACTAAACACTAGAAAACACCCAAAGACTATAGAAAAAGTCTGAAAACCAGAAAAAACCCAAAAATCCCCTAAAAAACCATAAAAACCTAAAATGCCTAAAACACTAAAAAATATTTAAAAACTCTAAAAACCCTAAAACCCTAAAACAATCCTAACACCATATAAAACCATAAAAACTATAAAACCCTAGAACCCCCAAAGAAAACCCTAAACTAGCAATTAGAATCCCTAAAACCACAAAAAACCTAAAAATCCCTAAAAACCCTAAAAACCCTAAAACCCCCAAAAAATGTCATAAAAATCCCTAAAAAACTCTAAAAACTCTAAAAATCCTAAAAACCATAAGAAACCTTTAAAACCCTAAAAACCATTTAAAAACCTAAAACACTAAAAACCCAAAATCCCCTAAAAACCCTAAAAACCAAAAAACCCTAATAACCACAAAAAGCAGAAAAAACCTTAAAAAAACTTAAAACCCCATAAAAACCTTAAATATACCTAAAAGACCCTATAAACCCCCAAAAAGACCCTATAAAACACTTAAAACCCCTTAAATATCCTAAAAACTCTAATACCCCTAAATGAACCTTGAAAATCCTATTAAAACCCTAGAAGATCCTAAAAACACATAAACACCTTAGAAAAAAATAAATCCTAAAAATTATAAAAACTCTAAAAAACCCTAAAAATAAAAATAAAATCTTATAAAAAATCTAAAAACATAAAAAATTATAAAATATCCTAAAAATTCCTAAGAACTCCTAAAAACACCTAAAAACTCTCAACACCCCTAAAAACACGAACCCCATAAGAATCCATGAAAACCCTAATAGAAACTAAAAACCACTAAAACACATGAAATCCTTAAACCCCCATAAAACCCTAAAACCCCCAAAAACCCTAAAAAACAACAAATACCCTAATTTTTTTAAAAACCCTAAAAAACAATAAAAACCCTAAAAAATCCTAAAAAACCTAAAACCCCTAATAACCCTAAAATTTTTAAAAACCCTAAAAAAACTAAAAAAACCCAAAAAACCCAAAAAAAATTCAAAACCCAAAAAAACCTTAAAACCCTAAAATCCTAAGTAAACTATAAAAATATGAAAAACACATAAACATCCCTTAAACACCTAAAATTCCTAAAAACACAAAATACCCGTATAAATCCTAAAAATGCTAAAAACCACCAAAAATACAAAAAAAAAACAATAAAACCCTAAAACCCCCTAAAAACCATAAAACCCATAAAAACCCAAAATAACCCCAAAACCCAAAAAACCCAAAAAACACTAAAAAACCTTAAAAGACCCTAAAACCCTAAAATACCCAAAAAATCATAAATACCCCCAAAGATCATTAAAACTTTAAAAGGCCCTAAAACCCTATAAAAACCATAAAAGACCCTTAAAAACCATCAAAACCCATATAAAATCCTAAAAAAATCCTAAAATCCCTACAAATCCTTAAAAACCCCTAAAACTCTAAAAACCATAAAAAACCCCAATAAACCAAAAAAACATAAATCCCCAAAAATCCTAAGACCGCAAAAAATCCCTATAAACTTTAAAAAAACCCTTAAAAACCCAAAAAATATTAAAACCCCCACAAAGAACTAAAACCCTAAAATATCTTAGAAAAACCCTAAAAACAACCAAAAATCCTAAAAACCATTAAAATCATTAAAACACCTAATAAACCCTAAAATAGTAAAAAACCTAAAAAACTAAAACCTCCTGAGAATCATAAAATTGAAAAAATACTCCACAAACCCTAAAACCATAAAAACCCTAAAAAATAGTAAAAACGCTAAAAACCCTAAAAACCCTAAAACCCTAAAAACCCTAAAAACCATGTAAACACTTAAACATCCGAATAAAAAACTCATAACCATAAAAATATAAGAAAACCCTTAAAAACTCTAAAAACCAAAAAACCATAAAAACCCTAAAACACTAAAAACCCTATCAAACCATGAGAGAACACTAAAAAACCCCCAAAACTAAAAACCCTAAAACCCTAAAAACATTAAAAAATAAAAAAAAAACACTAAAAACCCAAGAAAAAACTAAAAGCCCCTAAAGACTTCTAAAAACCCTAAAAAACCTAAAAAACACTAAAACCCCTAAAAAATCTAAAAATATCCCAATAACCGTAAAAACTATAAAAAAAATAAAAAACCCAAAACCACTAAAAAACCACCAAACCCCTAAAACCACTAAAACCCTAAAAAACATAAAACAATAAAAATCATAAAAAACTCAAAAAACCCTAAAAAAACCTTTAAAACCATAAAATCCCCCTGAAACCCCTTAAAGACCCATGAAAACCCTAAACTCTATACCCTACACCCAAAACCCTACACCCTATACCCTAAACCATATACCCTGCAACCGAAACCCAAAACCCAAAACCCAAAACCCAAAACCCCAAACCCAAAACCCAAAACCCTAAACCACACACCCTAAATCCGATACATTACACCATAAACCATAAATCCTAAATCCTAAACCATTTTCAACACACCATAAACCCTATACCCCACACCAAAAACTATAAACTCTAAACCCTATACCCTACACCCTACACCCCATACCAAACACCCTAAACCCTAAACTCTACACCCTATATCCTATACCCTATACCCTAAACCCTACACATTGAACCCTATACACTACACCCTAAACCCTAAACCCCAAACCCTAGACCCTATACCCAACACCCTAAACACTATACCCTACACCCTAAGCCCTACACCCTACACCCTAAATCCAACACCTTAATCCCTACAAGATACACCCAGTACAGTATAACCTACACCGAAAACCCTAAACCCTATACCCTAAACCCTAACACATAAACCCTAAACTATTTACTCTACACCCTTAAACCTAAACCCAAAACTCTAAAACCTACACTCTAAACCGTATAACCCACAACCTAAACCCTAAACCCTAAACCCTAGACCCTATTCCCTACACCGTAAACCTTAAACCCAACACCCAAACCCTATACCATGCACTCTAAACTCTAAACCATACACAATAAACCTTACACCCTACACTCTAAACCATATAACCTACAACCTAAACCATGTACCCCGCAAGCTAAACCATATACCCAACACCATAAATCTTAAAATCCAAAATCCCTAAAAAATCCTAAAATCCTAAAAAAATATGAAGAACCATAAAACCACTAAAAAACTTCTAAAATACATCAAATAAACTTAAACCTAAAACATCCTAAAAACCCTAAAAACATAAAAAACCTAAAAACAATCAAAAACCATAAAAAACCCTAAAAAGGCATAAAAACCCTAAGAAACCACAGAAAATTCTAATAACCCACACAAACTCAAAAATCCCTAGAAACCCTAAGAAAAAACCTAAGACCCTAAAACCCTAATGTACTATTAAAAAACCTAAAAACCATAAGAACCCTAAAAAATCCTACAAAAACCAAAAAAAACCCCAAAACCCTAAAACCTCTAAAAACCTCTTAAAAACCTACAAAACCATAAAAAAATATAAAAACCCTAAAAGATCCCGTGAAAAACTAAAAAGACCCTAAAAACTATAAAAACCCTAAAAGAACCCTAAAAACTCTAAAAGATCCCCAATATTCCCTAAAAACCTAAAAGAAACCAAGAAAACAAAAAACCCTAAAAAACCACTAAAACCCGCTAAAAACCCAAAAACCATTAAAATAAAAAAAATCACCCAAAAACTTAAAAAATAAAAACCCCTAAAAACCCCAAACACCCCTAAAAACAAATAAAATACAATAGAAACACCTAATCCCCATAAATAACCCAAAAAACAATAAAACCCCAGAAACCCGAAATACCCGAAATACCCAAAAAATCCAAAAAATCTTAATAATCCATTAAAAGAACATAAAAACCCAAAAAACCCCTATAGACCCTAAAAATTCCAAAAACCCCTTAAAACCCTAAAACCCTTGAAACCCTAAAGACCCAAAACCCCATAAAACCCCGAAATACTCTTAAAACCCATAAAAATCACAAATAATATAAAATACTATAATAACCTAAAACATATACCCTACACCCTAAAACCTAAACCATACACCCCAAACTAAATACATCACACCATATACCCTAAAACCTACACACGAAACCCTATACCCTAAACCTAAAACCTTATACCTGACACCTTAAACCCAAAAACCTACACCCTAAACCCTATACCTTACACCTTAAACCCTAAAACTTGTACCCCAAACCATATACCCTATACCCTATACCCTATACACTAAACCTTAAACCATATACCTTAAACCCTAAAACCAATAACTTAAACCCTGAACCTGACACCCTAAACACTAAAACCTACACCCTAAACCCTAAAAGACCCAAAAAGTCACAAATAAACTAAAAGAACCTTAAAATACCTAAAAGTACCTAAAAACTTTTAAACCCCTAAAATACCCTAAAACTCACTAAAAACTTAAGAAAAATATAAAAATGTTTGGAGATGGAACAAGGAAGGGAGTAGAGCGACATGGGGATCCCACATGACCCTAGATTGTGATTTCCACTAAAGGTAAGAATGAAGATCCGACCTTGGTGCAATTTGATTTGGTTGGACCTAAGGAGTTTTTCCATCATTTTAAATCTAGTAAGGACAATCTAGATGGTCCTCAAGAGCCTCTAGAGGAATATGGATCTAAAAGGAACTTCGTGGATGTGGTTATATCTATAGCTTCTCTCACTTTCATAGATTTCAGTGCCCCTTCCCATGGTCATGTGATCTGGAAAGGTAGTGTGGTGCATGTTTCTACAAATCTCAAGGAAATTTCGGAGAGGTAAATCTTATACCATTTCCCCATTATTGAAAAAGTTTTGACCCGGAAGGGTGATAAGATGTGGAAAATTGGTGATTTTACTAAATGAATTGCTGATATTTGGGGGTTCAATGAATGGAAGATGAAAACTATGGAATTGGATTTTATCATATTTCATTTCCTTCGGATAACTTAAAAAAGAGGTCTTGGTGGTTCGGGTCACTCAAACATAAGCCAGGTATCCTTCGAATTCAAGATTGTGACAAACATTTTGACCCCTTTAGTTTAAAAACACCTTTGCGCAGGTCTGGATCCATATATGTAAGTTGAATTAGTTCTACTGGCATCCCTGAATCCTATAGCACATTGTTATTCGGTTGGATTCCCCATTAGAATTGATAAGGAAACTAATAACACAAGATATGAGAATTATGCTAGGGTTCTTGTTGAAGTAAATGTGGAGAGAACACTAGTTGAGGATGTTGTTTTCAATACACTTACGGACAACCTAAACCTATAAATACAGTATGATATAAGGCCCAAATTCTACCTCAATTGCAATTTTTCTGGCCACCTTGTCTTAGAGTGCAGAAGACTGATGGTCTACACACTTTGAAATCTCTAGGTTAATGAGGCCAATCAATGTAATTGTAAGAATGGGATAGGTAAAGGGAAGGCTCCTAAAAATACTAAGGTTACTAATCCCCTGCCCCTCACAGACCCCTCTACTTCTATTCCAGGTCTGTAGGTGGATCCAATCAATGTTGATGAGGTAGGGGGAAAAACTGATTCCCCACCTCATCATGAACCCACTTCCTATAAGAATGCAGATAATGGAATTGAGGGGAGTATCCCTGAACCATAAAATAATAAGTACAATGTTGAGGCTCCTCCCCAAGCCACTGTTGTGGATCTACCTTCTGCTTCGGGGAGTATGACCCGCAACACCACCATTATTGTTGCATTGCTTACCTCATCTGCTGGACTACCCGAGCCATTGAGAAATCCACAAGACTCTATAGATTTCCCCTTGAATACTGGAAATCCCAATGTTGATGAAGTGGGAGGCACCTTTTTTTAGGACACCCCCCACTTGCGAGGATCTACTAATCTTGCTAGGGATCCTATCCTGCATGCAGGTGTTACCAATGATCAAACCATGCCTATTGATGATCATTAGTAACTAAACACCACAACATATCCCCAGGACATTTTTACCGAGGACACTACTGCCTAAGTTCCTGATGTTGTACTATAAGCTCCATATGTTTCTAATTCCCCTATCAAAATTTATGAGGGTAATTTCACTTCTCCATCCTCTAATGTTGTGGTAGAGGAATCCCATGACAACCTCCAGAAAGTTCCCACACATGGCCTTGAATCAGAGTCACCTTTGGGATCTCCAGGCATATTAG
Organism: Viscum album; assembly: GCA_963277665.1. NCBI lineage: Eukaryota > Viridiplantae > Streptophyta > Magnoliopsida > Santalales > Viscaceae > Viscum > Viscum album. Next base: position 671,338,838 of record OY728161.1, on the reverse strand, counting down.
TTAACTCTAGTCATCCTAGGAAATAGCTGATCACACCTGATGAATCATCTATGATTGGCTTGAGTGCTGGCTCTTTCACAATGCTGCCTTCAGAAAAAGCTGCAAGGAGTAATCCAGAGGTGGATACATCAAATTAGGGGCAATTTATTTTTAATATATTCACCTCACTCAATAGGAGATTTTGGTCTAATGATTTTGGGGAACAACTTCCTAAGGTTGTTGGACAGATGGAGGAAACTTTTGGTTCTAAACTGGGTGAGGATCAACCTCTAGATAACATTGATTTTTATCAAATGGAAGAAGCCACTCGTTACAATCATAATATGAATCCTGTAGGTAGGCCTAAAAAGAACAGGAAGAAAGGAAAAGGGAAGGTCATCAACCTCTCATATGAATATGATAAAAATATTTGGCCTCATGCTAGGGAAAACAAATCCTTTAATTAATGGGGATCATGTTCTGTAATTTCCAAGGTCTTGTGAATTCTTCCACAACCTCATCCCTTAGGTATTTTCTCATCCAAAATAGGCCAATGCTTATTGGGATTTCTGAACCCATGATACATTTCGAAAACTGGATGGTATTTAATTGGTCCAATATTGGATATTTCATTTTCTCTCACAAAAACAACGAAAGTGTCTCAGAAAAACACTAAAAAACCCTTAAAAGGCCCAAAAACCCTAAATACTAAAAAATACTAAAAACCCTAGTAAGAACCAAAAAGACCAAAAAATAGAAAAATAAATTAAAAACCCAAAACCATAAAATACCTTAAAACCCACAAAACCCCAAAAAAGATGAAAAAAATCATAAAAACCCAAAAAAATCCAAAAACCCTAAAATACCCTAAAGCCCTAAAGGACCCCTAAATGCCCCAAAATACCCTAAAAACCAAAAAAAACATAAAAACCATAAAAACCCTTTAAAACACCCCAAACCCCTGAAAACAATAAAAAACTATAGAATATAATAAAAAATAAAAACTTTAAAAAATCTAAAAACACTAAAAAACCAAAAAAACAAAAAAACCCTTAAAAATCGTAAAAAACAGAAAAAATAGAAATAATCCCTAAACACAAAAAAAAAACCTTTAAACCCTAAAAGACCATAAACAATCCTAAAATTACTTAAAATACCCTAAAACCCCTAAAAGACCAAAAAACACTAAAAGACTCTAAAATACCCTGTAAACCATAAAAACTCGAAAAAAATAATAAAAACCCCTTTAAACACTAAAAACCATAAAACCCAGTAAAAACCTAAACAACTCAAACCCCCCTAAAAACCCCTAAAAACCTTTAAATCCCTAAAATCACATAGAAAATCCTTAAAACCCCAAGAAAACCTTAAAAAAATTAAAGATGCATAAAAATCTCTAAAACTCCTAAAACTGCCAAAAACCTCTAAAAAACCGTAAAAATTCACAAAAATCCATAAAAACCCCAAAACCCAAAAAAACCTAAAACCCAAAAAACCCAAAAAACCATGAATACCCATAAAAAACCCAAAACCCGTAAAAAACCTAAAAAACCCTAAAACCCCTTAAAAACAATAAACCCAAAAAAAACTAGAAAACCCTAAACCATATACCCAACACCCTAAAACCAATACCCTACACTGTAAACTAAATACCTCACACCATAAACCCTAAACCCTACACCTGAAACCCTATACCCGACACCTAAAACCCTATACCTGACACCTTAAACCCAAAACCTACACCATAAACTGTATACCCTATAACCAAAACCCTAAACCTTTCACCCTAAACCCTATACCCTATACCCTATACCCTAAACCTTAAACCCAATAACCAATACCCTAAACCCTACAACTTAAACCTTAAATCCAACACCCTAAGTACTAAACCCTACACTATAAATCCTAAAAGACCGAAAAAAGAACATAATAATAAACATACCTTAAAATCACTAAAAGGCCCTAAAAAATATCAAAACCCCAAAAATACCCTAAAACCCCCTAAAACCCTAAATGACCCTAAAACCCATAAAAATCATAAAAAACATTGAAGACCCTAAAAAACCGTAAAAACACTAAAAACCCTAAATGATCCTATAAACCCCTTAAAAACCCTATAAAACCCTAAAATCCCTAAAAACCTTAGAAAAAATATAAAAAACATTAAAACCCTAAAATCCCAAAAAGTACAAAAAACCACTAAAAGCACTAAATAAACCCAAAAACAGAAAAAACCATAAAGCCCCCTAAAACCTCCTAAAACCTTAAACCCCTAAAAGACCCTAAAACCCAAAAGCACCTTAGATCACTAAAAATACCAAAGAAACCCAAAAAAACCCTAAAAGTACCTAAAATCCCAATAGAACCCTCAAAATAACATAAAACCCTATAAAACACTTAAAACACCCTAAAAATCCCAAAAACTCCCAAAAAACACGGAAAACTCTAAAAACCCTAAAACCCAAAAAAACACTAAAACCCAAAAAAGCCTAAAAATATTAAAAACACAAAGAAGATCCTAAAACCCCTAAAAGTCCCAAAAATACCATAAAAATACCCAAAAACCCTTAAATAACACTAAATCCCTAAAAACAATAAAACCCAAACCCCCCCCCCCCCCCAAAAAAACACTAAAAACCTTATAAACTCAAGAAAACCCACAAAAAAACTAAAAAACCCAATAACCCTAAAAAACCATGAAACCCCAAAAGAACATAAAAACCCTAAAAAAGCCTAAAAATCTTAAAAACCCATAAAAGAACACTAAAAACCATAACATGCATAATAAAACATAAAAATCCCAAAAAAAAGACAACAGTCACTAAAAAACACTATCAAAAGCCCTAAAAACGAAAAAACTAAAACCCCCTTAAAAACACTAAACTCCGTAAAAAAATAAAAATAACTAAAACTTAAAAATACATGAAAAACCCCCAAAACCCTAAAATACTCTAAAAATATTAAAAACCATTAAAACCATAAAAGAGCATAAAAACCCTTAAAAGACCCTAAAATCCTAAAACCCCCTAAAAATCCCTAAAAACCCAAAATACCCAAAAACAACCCTAAAAACCCTAGACAATTCCTAAAATAACCTAAATATCAAAACCCCAAAGAAGACCCTAAAAACCCAAATAAAACCCTAAAAAACCCTAAAATTACTAAAAAAGACCCTAAAAATCCTAAAACCCCCAAAAACTCTATTAACCCCAAAACCCTAAGAAACCCTAGAAACCCCTAAAAAATTATAAAATAACTTAAAACACCATGGAACATACCTAAAAGATCCTAAACCCCTAAAAATACAAAAAACACTAAAAAACCCTAAACCTCTAAAAACCCTAAAAACCCAAAAAACTCTAAAACCCCCTAATAACTCTAAAAATTATGAAACCCCTAAAACTAGTTTAATCCCCCAAAACATATAAAACCCTAAAAACCCCTAAAAAATCATAAAAAACATAAAAATACTAAAAAAACTTAAAAAACCTAAAAACCCTAAAAACTCTAAAAAGACCTCAAAACCCCTAAAAATCCAAAAAAAATTATATTTTTTTTTAAACCCAAAAAATCATAAAAATTTTGAAAGACTTAAAAACCATGAAAACCCCTAAAACCACTAAGAAAACCCTAAAAAACTAAAAACCTAAAAAACCCTAAACACTAGAAAACACCCTAAGACTAAAAAATGTCTGAAGACTATAAATTACCCTAAAACCCCCTAAAACCCTAAGAAAATAGAGGATGGATACTCTGCTCGGCTCCCACGATGGTGCTCCTGCTGCTCCACCGATGGATTGAAGATAATGGAATGGTTGCGCCCTGGCCTCCCCCCTCTGTGGGGGAGGGGCCGATTCTACTCCCTATTAAAGAAAGATTCTCTCCTTTCTCGAATCCTGATTCACTTCCTGATTTCCTGTGAATTGATCTCATACCTAAGGTGTTGGGCTTGCATAAAGGGGTGACAAATATCCCTCTTATTATTGCGGAGTTCAACAAGGATTTTTCCCTCCATGGTCTGACCCTGGTGGCTATGTTCTTGAACTCGAGTCCCCTGGTTGATGTTTTTGACAGGTTTGTGTTTGAGCATTGGGAACTCAGGGACCATTCCACTTGGGGTCTATTTGATTCCAATCATATTTTGATTTGGTTCTTATTGGAGGAGTACCTTATATGGGCTTGGTCTTCAGCTCCTCGTAGGTGCGATGCTTCTTGCTTCTCCCTTTTCCAGTGGAATTTTGAATTCCATTTGAACCACGACTCCCCTCTGATGGAAATTTGGGTAAGGTTCCCTGAACTCCCTCTTCCCTTCCAAAACTTTTCTATTATTTATATACTGGGGAATTTGGTTGGACGGTTTCTGTGTGTGGATAGTCGGAATACGGCCCTTTGTCACCCAGTTTCCCTGAGGTTTGTTTTGAAATTGATTTCTTGAAGGAACTGGTTGACTTCATCTGGATTGAAATTGGTGAAGAGCTGCGTTGGAAGCAGCCAGTGGTTTTTGAATCGTGGGAGAATTACTGCGCATCGTGCTTTTCTCTTGGTCATTTGAAAAGGGATTTAAGACATAGGGATGGCGTGGTGGATAGATTTGGCAAGGATCCCATCTCTTTGATGGTTAGCTCAATAAGTGACATGGAGTCAAGGAATGATGCCCCTAGGGATCCTCTGCTAGATATTCGGAGACATGAAAAGATGGAGGATGAGGGCTCATCCCCCGGATTTCCTCTAGGGATCTGGTATCGGTCAAGAGAATCTTTACACAAGTGAAGGGTGATTTGGTACTGGGGGGAGACGCCTCTTCTGACATGGGAGATGTCATTCCTGGTGGAGTTGGGGATGTTGCCTTACGGTTTGATCATGGAAAGGGCATGATTTTGGCCCCAAAGCCAGCCTGTCTTGGATTGGAAGAGGTACCTTTGTCAAGCCCTTCAGTGGATGATGGATGTGGTCGTGAGCTAGTTTTATTCTCGAATTGGTTCATCAGTCTAAATAATATAGACTCTATGGGTACTAAAGAAAGGGGTCAGGGGAGGCTGGTGCTGCAGGAGGTGGAAGCTGCCGATGCCCTCCAGGATTCTGACTTGCCTTCCCCTATTATTGGTTCTTGGGCCTTGGGTGTGGAACAAACCCTTCCAACTATGCCCCCTCAGGAGCATGTGCTGCTGGATTCTACTGTTCCTGGAATTGGTATGAATGAATCCCCTTAGCCCATGCAATCCCTTGGCATCCCTTGTGCTGATAAGTGGAGCACTGAGGACCCGACAAGAACTCAGCTCTTGTTCTGTTTGAGAAGTTTCCTCCCTGTGTTGAATTGTCTGACCCTATTATGCTGGATTGTTCAAAAATACCGCTTGAGCATCATATTTATGATATCTTCCACAAGCCAGATCTATAGTCGGTGATCTTTCTCAGAGATGAGAATGATGAACACATAAGGCTTGGGGAAATCCTTGGGGACCGTGATGATCTCATGTATGCCATCTTGGACAGGATTAAGAAGGTGCGGGAGAAGATGGGTCTATCTAATTCATCCAGTGGTAAGACAAAGAGAAGGTTGTGGTCTGACCCTGAATGTAGCAAGCAGGGAGACATGGTTGCGCCTGACGCCTCTTCCCAAAGGAAGAGAAAGATGCAGAGTGACCCTCCAGTGAAATGGAGGGCTAAGAGGGACTATTCGTCCCTATCTAGGCCAATGGATACTAGGGCTTCCTCCAAGTCCAGTAAAGGTTAAGGCAACACACATGGCAAGGAAGATCATGCTACTGATGTGAAACCGGATGTGGAACTCAGGAAGTATTGTGCAACCTTTCTCAAGCAATATGAATCCTCTGAATGGGAGTTGGTGGACTCGGATGCATCCTCAGGATACGACGCTAATGGAGATCCCTATGGGGATGGTGATTTTGTTCTGTATTTGTCTCTCATTTTTTATCTTGGGATTTTAGAATTTTTTGTGGGCTTGTCAGGGCTTTGGGTGTGGGTTGTTTGACCCTACCCCTCCCCTATCTATTACTTTTTTTCTCTCCTTTATATATTTGGGGGGGTCAGGGATAGCCTGGCCTCGCACCTTCCTTGCCCCTAAGACCCTAAAAAACTATAAAAACCCAAGAACCCCTAAGAAAACCCTAAACAAGCAATTAGAATCCCTAAAACCAAAAAAACCTAAAAAATCCATTAAAACCCTAAAACCCCATAAAAGGCCATAAAATCCCTTAAAAAAATCAAAAAACTCAAGAAATCCTAAAAACCCTAAGAAACCTTTAAAACCCTAAAAACCATTTAAAAACCTAAAGCACTAAAAACCCAAACTACCCTAAAAACCCTAAAAACCAAAAAACCCTAATAACCACAAAAAGCATAAAAACCTTAAAAAAACATAAAACCCCATAAAAAACCATAAATACCCCTAAAATACCCTATAAACCCCAAAAGACCCTAAGAAACACTTAAAACCCCTTAAATATCCTAAAACCCGTAAAACCTGTAAATGAACCTTGAAAATCCTATTAAAACCCAAGAAGATCCTAAAAACACATTAACACCTTAGAAAAACAAAAAAAATCCTAAAAATTATAAAAACCCTAAAAAACCCCGAATACACCAAAAAACCCTAAAAATAAAAATAAAATCTTATAAAAATTCTAAAACCCTAAAAAACTCTAAAAGATCCTAAAAATCCTAAAAACTCTAAAAAATAACTAAAAACCCTCAACACCCCTAAAAAACCAACCCCATAAAAGCCCTGAAAACCTTAATAGAAACTAAAAACCACTAAAACCCATAAAATCCATAAACCCCCATAAACCCTAAAACCCCAAAAAACCCTAAATACCCTAAAAATTATAAAAAACCCTAAAAAATCATAAAAACCCCAAAAAATCCTAAAAACCCTAAAACCCCTAAAAACCCATAATAACCCTAAAAAACCCAAAAAACCATAAAAAAGATAAAAACCCCAAAAAAACTAAAAAAATTAAAAACCCAAAAAAAAATTAAAACATTAAAACCCTAAAACCCCAAAACCCTAAGTAACCTATAAAAACCCAAAAAACGCATAAAAACCCTTAAAGACCTAAAATTCCTAAAAACCCTAAAAACCCTTAAAAATCCTAAAAATGTTGAAAACCACCAAAAATCCAAAAAACCCCAAACCAAAAAAAACCTAAAACACTAAAACCCCCAGAAAACCATAAAACTCCTAAAAACACAAGAATCCCCCAAAACCCCCAAAACCCTAAAAACACTAAAATACCTTAAAAGACCCTAAAACCCTAAAAGACCCAAAAAAACACAAATACTCTAAAAGATCATAAAAACTTTAAAAGGCTCTAAAACCCTATAAAATCCCTAAAAGACCCTTAAAACCATCAAGACACATATAAAATCCTTAAAAAATCCTAAAATACCTACAAATCCTTAAAAACCACTAAAAACTCAAAAAACCATAAAACACCCCAATAAACCAAAAAAACTTACAACCCTAAAAATCACTATAAATTTTAAAAAACCCCTTAAAAACCTAAAAAAATATGAAAACCCCCACGAAGCACTAAAACCCTAAAAGATATTATAAAAACCCTAAAACACCAAAAAATCCTAAAAAGAATTAAAATCCTTAAAAAACCTAATAAACCCTAAAAATAGAAAAACCTAAAAAAACTTAAAACCTCATGAAAATCATAAAATCGAAAAAATACTCCACAAACCCTAAAACCATAAATAACCTAAAAACCGTAAAAATAGTAAAACCCCTAAAAACCCTAAAAACCATGTAAACACCTAAACACCCAAAGAAAGCACTAATAACCATAAAAACTATAAGGAAACCCTTAAAAACTCTAAAAACCAAAAAACCATAAAAAACCTAAAACCCTAACAAACCATGAAAGAACCCTAAAAAAACCCCCAAAACCTAAAAACCCCAAAACCCTAAAAACAATAAAAAATCCAAAAAAACTCTAAAAACCCAAGAAAACACTAAAAGCCCTTGAAAACTACTAAAACCCCAAACAAAACCTAAAAAACCCTAAAACCCCTAAAAAATCTAAAAATATCCCAATAACCGTAAAAACTATAAAAAAAAAATAAAAAACCCAAAACCACTAAAAAACCTCCAAACCCATAAAAACAACTAAAACCCTAAAAACATAAAACACTAAAAATCATAAAAAACTCTAAAAACCCTAAAAAAAATTAAAACGATAAAATCCCCCTGAAAACCCTTAAAAACCCATGAAAAACCCAAAACTCTATACCCTAAACCCAAAAACCTACACCTTATACCCTAAACCATATACCCTGCAACTGAAACCCAAAACCCAAAACCCAAATCCGAAAACACAAAACCCAAAACCCAAAACCCAAAACCCAAAACCCAAAACCCAAAACCCAAAACCCAAAACCCAAAACCCAAAACCCAAAACCCAAAACCCAAAACCTGAAACCCTAGACCATACACCCAAAATCTGATACATTACACCATAAAACATAAATCCTAAATCCTAAACCCTATTCAATACACCATAAACCCTATACCACATAGCAAAAACTCTAAACTCTAAACCATATACCCTAAACCCTATACCCTACACCCTACACCCCATACCGAACACCCTAAAACCTAAACTCTACACACTATACCCTATACCCTATACCCTAAACCCTACACCCTAAACCCTATACATTACACCCTACACCCTAAACCCCACACCCTAGACCCTATACCCTACACCTTAAACACTATACCCTAAACCCTAAGCCCTACACCCTACACCCTAAACCAACAACCCTAATCCCTACAACCTACACCCAGTACTGAATAACCTACACCCTAAACCCTAAACCGTTTACCCTAAACACTAATCCATACACCCTTAACTATTTACTCTACACCCTAAACCCTAAACCCAATACTCTAAAACCAACACTGTAAACCCTATACCCTACAACCTAAACCCTAAACCCTACAGCCTAGACCCTATTCCCTACACTGTAAACCTTAACCCAACACCCAAACCCTATACCATGCACTATAAACCCTAAACCCTATACGATAAACCTTACACCCTACACTCTAAACCATATAACCTACACCCTAAACCCTATACCCCACAAGCTAAACCATATACCCAACACCCTAAATCCTAAAATGCAAAATCCCAAAAAAAATCCTAAAATCCAAAAAAATATGAAGAACTATAAAACCACTAAAAACATCTAAAATACATAAAAAAATTTTAAACTGCAAACATCCTAAAAACCTTAAAAATATAGCAAACCTAAAAACATTAAAAAATCATAAAAACCCAAAAAATGAATAAAAACCCTAAGAAAACACAAAAAATTATAAAAACCCACACAAACCCAAAAATCCCTAGAAACCCTAAGAAAAACCCTAAAACCCTAAAACCCTAAAGAACTACTAAAAAACCAAAAAACCAGAAGAACCCTAAAAATACTACAAAAACCTAAAATAGCCCCCAAACCCCCAAAATCTATAAAAACCTCTTAAAAAAATACAAAACCATAAAAAATTTAAAAACCCTAAAATATCCCGAGAAAAATTAAAAGGACACGAAAAACTGTAAAAACCCTAAAATAACCCTAAAAACTGTAAAAGTTCCCCAATATTCCCTAAAAACCTAAAAAAACCAAGGAAAACTAAAAATCCTAAAAAACCACTAAAAACCACTAAAAACCCAAAAACCATTAAAATAAAAAAAAAATCACCCAAAACCTTAAAAAAATAAAAAAAATCCCTAAAAACCCAAACACCCATAAAAACACAAAAAAATACCATAAAACCCCTAATCCTCCTAAATAACCCAAAAAACATTAAAACCCAAAAAACCCTTAATACCCTAAATAGCCTAAATACCCCAAAAATCCGAAATAGCCTAAAAAATCCATAAAAAGACCATCAAAACCCAAAAAACCGTTAAAACCATAAAGACCCTAAAAATCCCAAAAAATATCTAAAGCTGTAAAACCCTTGAAACCCTAAAAACCCAAAACCCCATAAAAACCCTAAAATAACCTTAAATCCCCTAAAAATAAATCATATAACATCCTAAAATAACCTAAACCATATACCCTACACCATAAAACCTAAACCATACACCCCAAACTAAATACCGCACACCATATACCCTAAAACCTACACCCAAAACCCTATACCCTAAACCTAAAACCATATACCTAACACATTAAACCAAAAAACCTACACCCTAAACCCTATACCTTACACCTTAAACCCTAAACCTTGTACCCTAAACCATATAACCTATATCCTATACCCTAAACCTTAAACCCTATACCCTAAACCCTAAACCCTATAACTTAAACCCTGAACCTGACACCCTAAACACTAAAACCTACACCCTAAACCCTAAAATACCAAAAAATTAACAAAAAAAACTAAATGAACCTTAAAATACCTAAAAGGCCCTAAAAACTTTTAAACCCCTAAAATACCCTAAAACTCACTAAAAACCTAAGAAAACTATAAAAATTTTAGGAGATGGAAAAAGGAAGGGATTCAAGCGACCTGGGGATGTCACATGACCCTAGATCATGATTTCCACTAAAGGTAGGAATGAAGATCCAACCTTGGTTCAATTGGATTTGGTTGGACATAAGGATCTTTTCCATCATTTTAAATCTAGTAAGGAAAATATAGATGGTCCTCAGGAGACTCTAGAGGAATCTGGATCTAAAAGGAACTTCGTGGGTGTGGTTAGATCTATGGCTTCTCTCACTTTCACAGATTTCGGTGCCCCTTCCCCTGGTCGTGTGACTAGGAAAGGCAGTGTGGTGCATGTTTCTACAAATCTCAAGGCAATTGTGGAGAGGTAAAGCATATACCATTTCCCCATCATTAAAAAAGTGCTTACCTTGAGGGGTGAGAAGATGTGTAAAATTGGTGATTTTACCAAATGAATTGATGATATTTGGCGGTTCAACGAATGGAAGATGAAAACTATTGAATTGGATTTTATCATATTTCCTTTCCTTCGGATAACTGGTAAAAGAAGTCCTAGTGGTTTGGCTCACTCAAACTTAAGCCAGGTGTCCTTAGAATTCAATATTGTGATAAACATTTTGACCCCTTTAGTGTAAAAACACCTTTGCGTAGGTCTAGATCCATATCTGTAAGTTGAATTAGTTCTACTGGCATCCCCGAATCCTATAGGACATTGTTCTTCAGTTGGATTTCCCATCAAAATTTATAAGGAAACTAATAACACAAGATATGGGAATTATTCTAGGGATCTTGTTGAAGTAAATATAGAGAGAACACTAGTTGAGGAGGTTTTTTTCAATACACTTAAGGACAGTATAAATATAGAAATATAGTATGAAATAAGGCCCAAATTCTACCTCAATTGCAATTTTTCTGGCCACCTTGTCTCACAATACAGAATACTGATAGTCTACACACTTTGCAATCTCTAGGTTAATGAGAAAAATCTATGTAATTGTATGAATGGGATAGGTAAAGTGAAGGATCATGAAAATACTAAGGTTACTAATCCCCTCCCCATCCCAGACCCCTCTACTTATGTGCCAGGTTTGTAGGTGGATCCAATCAATGTTGATGAGGTAGGGAGAACAACTAATGTCCCACCTCATCAGGCACCCAATTACTATAAGGATCCAGATAATGTAATTGAGGGGAGTATCCCTAAACCATAAAATAAGAAGGAAAATGTTGAGGCTCCTCCCCAAGCCGCTGTTGTGGATCTACCTTCTACTTCGGGGAGTATGACCAGCAACACCACCATTGTTGTTTCATTGCTTACATCATCTGTTGGCCTACCCGAGCCATTGAGAAATCCCCAATACTCTTTAGAGTTCCCCTTGAATTCTGTCAAGACCAGTGTTGATGAAGTGGGAGGCACCTATTTTTATGAGACCCCCCACTTGTGAGGATCTTCTGATCATGTTGGGGATCCAATCCTACATGCAGGTGTTACCACTAATGAAACCATGCCTATTGATGATCAACAATACCTAAATAATAAGGCATCTCCCTGGGACATTTATACCAAGGACACTACTACCTAATTTCCTGATGCTACACTATAAGATCCACATTTTTTAATTCCCCTATCAAAATTTATAAGGGAAATTTCGTTTCTCCAGCCTCTAAAGTTGTGGTAGAGGAAGCCCATGACTACCTATAAAAATTTACCACACTTGGCCTTGCATCAGAGTCACCTTTGGAATCTCCAGGCATAGTATTTAACTCTATTCATCCTAGGAAATAGTTGATCACACCTGATGAATCACCTATTATTGGTTTGAGTGCTGGCTCTTTCACAGTGATGCCTTCAGAAAAAGCTGCAAGGAGGAATCCAGAGGGGGATACATCAAAGTAGGGGATATTTTCTTTGAAAAGATTCACCTCACTCAAGAGGAGATTTTGGTCTAATGATGTTGCGGACCAAATTCATTAGGTTTTTGATTATATGGATGAAAATTTTGTTTCTAAACCACGTGAGGATCAGCCTCTAGCTAACAGTGATTTTTATCAAATGGAGGAAGCCACTAGTTACAATCATAATAAGAATCCTATAGGTAGGCCTAAAAAGAAAGGGAAGAAAGGAAAATGGAAGGGCATCAACCGCTCATCAGAATATGATAAAAAATAATTAGCCTCATGCTAGGGAAAACACATCCTTTAATTAATGGGGATCATGTTCGGTAATTTCCAAGGGCTTGGGAATTCTTCCACAAACTCATCCCTTAGGTATTTTCTTATCTAAAATAGGCCAATGCTTGTTGGGATTTTTGAACCCATGATACTTTTTGAAAACAGGAAGGGATTTAATTGGTCCAATATTGGATATTTAATTTTCTCTCACAACAACAATGGGAGTGTCCCAGAAACCTTAAGGTTTATAAAGCATGATGACATTTGGGTTATTTCATTTGAGGTGATCTCTCAAATTATTTATATCAAAATCTATTTTCAGGATAATACTTTAAATTTATCTTTTCTGTATGAATCCTGATTGTACCCTAGTAGAAGGGTCCTATGGAATAACTTGGATCAATTAAATGATCTTATAAAGAAAAAGTGGATCACTATTGTAGAATATAATACTATCTTGAGACCTGATGAGAAGATCAAACCCAACTTCTCCCAAACTGTTGAAGATGAATTTTCTCTATGACTGGATCAATGTGACCTCAATAAAGTTTCTTTTGTTGGGGATTCTTTTACATGGGGAAGGTTTACCATAAATGGAAGATAGTTTAGTGAGCTAGACATGTGTTTTTATTAGATCAGTGACAAGAGTATCCTCACTAATTTCTCTAGGTTTAATCTTCCCAATTTTAACTCAGATCACAACCCCCCTTGTTTTTGATCTCTGGGAGGGTGTCATAAGGTCAGCCACTTTTCGCTTTAAATTTAATAATGCATGGCTCACCATTCTTAGATGTTGGTAAGTGGTTACCAGTGGATGGAATTATACCTTCCTTGGAATCCCTCACTTTATTGTGGCTTTCAAACTCAACAATATCAAATGAATATTAAAATAGTGGAGAAATAAGTCATTTTCCAAGCTTGATTAGGATATTAAGTCTATTTAATCCCTTATTGATAGCTTCCAAAATATCAAAAAGTAGCTACACATGACTTCTCAGGAGGATCTTCAGCTGCATTCCAAGTTCGATGTTCTTTTGGACCATAAGGAGAGGCTCGCTAAGAACCAGTTCAATGTTAAGTGGATTAAAGAGGGGGAAAGGAATTCAAAATTATTACACCGTATTCATAAGGAAAATAAGGCTAATAAAATCATGAATACCATCAGTATTAAGGATTTCACATTCACTTCTATATAGGATATTTCCAATGCCTTGGTGGAGTATTTTAAGGCTTTGTATAATGATGATGATGTGGATTACTCTTAGTCTCTATCTGACTCCATTTTCCCATGTATTTATGAGTAGAAAAATAAGGCCTTAAAAGATGATCCCTTTAAAGTGGAGGTCCGAGATTGTTTGTTCTCTTTAAACATGGATAGTTCTGTGGGCCCTTATGGTTTTAGTAATATGTTTTTCACATCCTTCTGGGATATTATCCACATGGAGGTCACCAATGCAGTCAGATAATTATTTCTCTCCAGCTTATTCCCCTATGGAACTAACTCCAAAATTATTCCTTTGACCCAAAATAAAGATAATTCAATTGATATAGGGTATTTTCGCTTGGTTTTCATTGGGAATACCATTCCCAAAATTATCAGTAAGATTTTGGTTGTCAGTTTGGTGAAGATTGTGTGAGATATCATCACACCTAATAAATTTGGGTTTGTTCCTAAGAGGTTCATCCAAAACTATCTCTTCATAGCCTATAAAGTCATTAACATCAAGAGGTAGGAAATGAGGCATGGGAATTGTTCCATGAAACTGGATATTTCGAAGGCCTTTGACATAATTAATTGGATTTTTATCATTAATGTCATTGGAAAATATGGTTTCTACAACACCTCAATCAAATTGTTCTCCACCATTTTGAATAGTTTTAGGGTTTCTATCCTTATAAATGGCTTTCCAAAAGGGTTCTTTCAATGATCCCATGGTGTTAGGCAGGGGGAACCACTCTTAGGTCTCACTTTTGCAATTGCTAAATATTATTTGAGTCGGTGCATTACGGATCTTCTGAAATATGGCCTATATAAACCAATTAAGGAGGGGAGATACCTTCATGATCCCCCTATATTTTTTATACTGATGACATCCTTATCTTTGGGTAATCCAAAAATAGAAACTTGTCTTTAACCAGAAAAATCTTCCATCACTATGAAAGTGTGGCTGGGAAATCTATTAGTTGGAATAAATCCTCTATTTTTTTGGAAAGGGGGTATCAATCTTCTAGAAAATTTGTATTTATAGATATCTTGGTGTAAAGAAAGGTTAAATTCCATTTTTTATCTAGGTGTTCCACTTTTTTTAGGGAGTTTCAAGATCTACCATCTTGAGAGTATATCAATCGGAATCATCCAACAATTTTCCAAGTGGAAAGGGAAGTTTTTATCTTAGGCGAGCAAGGTCTTATTGATCAACTTTGTCATCACATCCATGTTTTTTTAAGACTTCTCCATTTATTGATGGATAGTTAATCTTCTTAAAAGGATATAGGCTCATATCAAGAGCATCTCTTGGATGGGATGCACTAGTGAAAGAAAGATGGTTTCTGTGGTTTGGAAAGAATGCACTAAACTTGTTGACCTAGGGGGATGGGAATTAAGGATTTAAGGAGATTTAATGATGAAATTATTGGAAATTTCACTTGGTGCTTGATCAACTCACATGATATAGGAATAGAGTTTATTATAGATAGGTTCATGTAGATAATTTGGGATGGTTCCATGTGTTATATACCTTCCTCTGCCTAGTCTACTATTAGATCCTCTAATAAGGACATTGCAGCTCATTCAAAATGGGTGGTGTCAAACATTCAAATATAAACTATTGGTCCACCACCTGGATCAAAATTCCCCTTCTTGATTCTATGATGCCTTCTTCTGAATTAAGTAACTTGTCTATTGTTTCTCTCCATCAAATAATTGAAGAGTTTTATCAAATACTTCCTGCCGATATCGTCTTGCAAATTTAGAGGATATGTTTGTTGACATTGACATTTTTATCTGGAAACAGAATATTGTTGGGAAGTTTAATACAAGTATTTTTTTTAGCATAAATGTACACTGAGAATTGATCCCCCCAACTTAGTTATTTAAATTTTAGAATCCTTTTATTCCACCATCTCATCATTTGATGTTGTGGAGGATTTGGAAGAACAGACTGTCCCTTTAGAAGTAGCTGAAGAAGGCCATTTTCTCCCTAGTTTTGACCTGCTAGTATTGCCTTCAGGCTGATGAAACTATTCAACATTTCTTCCTATAGTGTACTCTCACTGCTGAGTTATAGACCTACATGAAGAATATTTTTGGGCTTCGCATCATCCAAAACAACCCCTTTTTATCTACTCATAGCCTAGCTGAACTAAAGTATTGTGAGAAGATCCACAACCCGATACTCACTAATACTACTACCGCGGTTGTATCCTATGTATGGGCTTCCCGAAATGTGGTTTTTTTCAACAGGAAGTGTCTTTACATTCATGGTGGAGTTATGATTATCCATAATGCAGTCCATCTGACATCTCGTATACAAACAGGTTCAATGGATAATGATCTCAATGATCTCATAATTTTTCATGTTCTTGGAGTTTCTAGAAGGACAAAAAACCACAGTTTCTCTATTTTATTCATTGGATCCCCCGATTATTTCTTGGATCAATTTAAATGTGGATGGTGCATCTTTTTGAGCACCTCATCCCTCGGGATGTGTAGGGGTTTTCCATACACACAGAGGCTTTGTGAATGGCTGCTTCTATCACTTTATTGGATATTGTTGTGCATATAAAGCTAATATTTGGAATTGATGAAGGAGATCATATTTGTTTCTCATTTTGGGTGGATGTTACTTTGGATTTAATATGACTCCATTCTCATAGTGGATGTGCTCAAGAATAAGTCCAGGAGAGTTACTTGGTGACTCATACCACAATGGATTGAATTTCTCAGCCTTTTTAAAACTCTTACTCTTAGTGTCACACATTTCTATAGGGAAGTGAACTCGGTTGCTGATGTCTTATATAAATAGGAAATTATGGAAAGGAGCTCGATGTGGTCTTTTGTCACCCCATATTTTTACTCACCCTTTATGGAATCTGATATAACGGGTGATTTTCATACCTATGTCTATAAAACATCCTTGTAATTCTTTATTTTTTACTTTTTAAATAAATTTTGGGGGGCCAGGCACACTTGGTCATGAGACTTCTTTCCCCTAAAATCCTAAGAGGCCTTAAAACCCATCAAAAAACCATAAAAAACTTAGAAGACTCTAAAAACCCTAAAACCCCTAAAAAAACTAAACCCCCTAAACAACCCTATAAACCCCTTAAAAACCTTAGGTTCCCTACAAATGTATCTCCCATTGTGCTAGGTTCCTATCAATGTACCTTATATGGTTTCCTTCTAATTATCCTAGTGGCTTCAGTGATAGATCTTCTCCCCTTCCCAACTTTCCTCATGCTTGTGGGGGGGTGATCTCATTGGCAGTGGGATTTGGCGGTGCCCTTCAGATCCAAGGTGGCAGGTCGATGGCTTTGTGTTTTCCGAGCTGTGGTTTTAATCGGGTTTTCGGCACCATACCCCTTCACTACTGGGATTTTGTGGTGGAGAGGCTTGGCATTGATTATTATGGAAGCTACGTGGAATGTCATGGCTGTAGTTCGGATCGGTTCTTTAGGTAAAGGTGTTTTCTTAGTTCGGATATCAGTTTTGAGTGGAGCTAGGAGCTGGGTTTAGGAGTATGGAGATCCTTACTTGGGTTCTTATTTGTCTCACACAACATATTCATGTTTTTATTACCATATGGTTTTGATTTGTCTTCATTTCTCACTGCAGATGCAGGTTTGTTTCTGATCTGGTTCCTCAGCTTTGCCTTCAATTCACATTGTTGATGGGTTTGCTTCAATTGTGCTGAGATCTGGTTCCTTTGGTGGTCTGTGAATTTTTTAGGTTCCAAATCAATTCACCGGTACCATGATTCTCATTGAAAATTTTGGTTGGAACATTTTTCATTTTAAGATCTATTGTTTATTTATTTTGGATAGTTTGGTTGTGAGTCACTGTGGGTACTGGTTCTTGGAATTAATGAAAGGTGTTAGGCGATATATGGTGATGCTGTGAAAATACTAGGTTACTGGAGGATCTTCTTGTAGTTGGGTTCTATCCAAGGGGTGTTGGGAGCTATGGAAAGGTCTTGAGTGTGGGTACTGGTGGTGTGTAGTTGGCTATGTTGTGGGGGTGTGAAATGATGGGATTTGATTGGTCAGGAGGCGATGGATTCTAAAAGTTGAGTTGTGAATTCTTAGGAACTTATTGGTTAGGAGGTTCTGGCTGCTGGAAACTGAGCTGCAAAATACTGGGAGGTGGTTGGCTAGGAGAGGGTGAATGCTGGAATATGAGATGCTGGATGCTAGTTTCTGCTTGGCTAGGAGGTGATGAAATTTCTACTTATGGTTATGTTGCTGATGGTGACCCAATAATGTAGATTCTTTTGAGCATGGGTTTCTTGACTCTGACCTCTCTTATGCGTTTTTTGGATTTTGGGTTTTTTTGGTTTTTTAGGGGTGTCTAGGTTTTTTGGGCGTGGGTCGTTTGACTCCACCCCTCCCTTGTTTACTTTTCCATTTTTTATGATAAATTTTGTGAGGCCAAGAATATCCTGGTCATGTTCCTTCTTTTTCCCCTTAAAAACCCTATAAACCCCTAAAATTCATAAAAACATTAGAAAAAATCTAAAAACATTTAAAACCCTAAAATCCCAAAAAGTTCAAAAAACCAAAAAACCCCAAAAACCCCTAAATAAACTCAAAAAACCCTAAAACCCCTAAAACCCCTAAAAACCTTAAAAACCCTCCCTAAAACCTTAAAACTCATAAAATAACCTAATAAGCTCAAAAACCATTGAACTATAAAAATACCCAAGAAACTCAAAAGACCTCCCAAAACCCTAAAAGAACCTAAAAACCCAATAAAAACCTCAAAGGAACCTAAAAACCTTAAAAAGGTCTAAAAGCGTAAAAAAATCCTAAAAAATCATAAAAATAAAAAAACACTAAGAAGATCCTAAAACCCCTAAAAAGTCCCTAAAATACCATAAAAATAGCATAAACCCCTTAAATAACCAAAATCACCTAAAGACCATAAAACACAAAAAACTAAAAAAACACTAAAAAACCTTATAAACTCGAAAAGAATCACAAAACCCTAAAAAACCAAAAAACCCTAAAAACAATTAAAGACCCTTAAAACTCAAAAACCCCTAAAAACCCTAAAAACCCTAAAAACCCAAAAAATCCTAAAAATCATAAATAACCCTAAAAGACCCGAATGTAATGTCCCGGTTCCGGAAGCCACCCAGAGGTTCCCCGTACTTGGTTGATAACCTGGCCTCAAGCACATTTCCCCAAACGCCAGAGGTTTTCGACTAGTAGCGAGGGCCTTGGGTACGATAGTGGGGAAACTATGCCCTCATTGGCAGAGTAAAAAGTGGAATAAAATAACATGCAATAGCGGAAGTAGTAATAACCAACAATATAAACAGTGGAAGGCTAAATCAACAACCTGGAGCAATGTGCATATATGGAATGATGCAAGATACAACTCTAGGAAAACAACCAAACAAGTCACAATGTTGAACACCATAGTACCAAAAAAGTGCAAAAGAAAGTAAACAAATCCTCAGCAACGCAAGCCAAAGCTTGGTCACATGCTCCCCTGCTCCACGCAATCAAGTTACAGAGGTCGAAGGGCTCTTACCCTTGTCTATACCTACAACAACATAGTCTGATTGGGCCCAAAAGCATGGCCCAAATAGGGTGTGAGATAAAATCCCAGTAGGCATTCACCCGAAGATCTGTGCCTAACAGTCAGTGAGTATATGGTAGATAAAGTACAATAAGCAGTAAACAACAACAACAAGAAAAAGGGCCATAAACAGTAAGCAGTAAAGCAGGATGATACATAGTAGCGATCAAATCCACAACCAACAACAGTAGTGAAGCAAACAGCTAACAAGAAGGAAAACCTCTGGGAAGTACTCGCAACCATCCCATCTGGTCCTATCCAAGAAGTACCACAACCCTCTGGGAAGTGCACTCAGCCTAACCCCTCTGTCTTGGTCATAGGAATTTATGAGACTCTCTGGGGAAGCTCACTCGGTCAATTCCCCTCATTGTCTAGGGTAGTTAGGGACTCTCTTGAGGAAGATCACGTGGTCTAACCCTCTTATCCCCAAGGTCTAGAGACTCTCTGAGGAAGCTATCTCGGTCAATTCCTTCTATAGCCTCAGGTATACCACGTACTCTCTGAGGAAGCTCACTCAGTCAATTCCCCCTATAGCCTAGGAAGGTTCTTAAAGAGATTAAAACAAGGTAAGACTCTCTGAGGAAGCTCACTCGGTCTACCCTCCTGTATTCTATAAGTATCCAAGACACTCTGGGAGCTCACTCGGTCCATCCCCTCTATATTCTGTAATATCTAAGACTCTATGGGAAGCTCAATCAGTCTATCCCTTATAGTCTACAGCACCAGGTTCTCTCAGCCTCGTTCCAGTCAGTGCATAATAATGATATATGGACAAAGTAAACCTATAGATCTACTTGGATAACCAAAGTAAACCTATAGAGCTACTTATCTAAACAGTCTACAAGGCAATAAGAATGTCATGAGTTTCACTTCAACCTATAACTGCAAGGCATGAAAACAGGTGTAGCAGCCATAGGCAAATGAGACCCAAAGGTTGTAAATAGAACAAAGAAAGGGAAAATACATCCAAGCATAACAATTTATCCTCTAACATGTTAAAATTACCTTTACACAAGCATACAATCAAGGCAGGAAAACAACGAGGGCAAAAAGGTAAACCCGCAATACCCCGTTCACGGGTATTGGTGGAATTTCCACATAAAACTCAGAGACTTTGAACGGTAAGGCACAAACCACCTACCTCGATCCTAGGAGATCGATATACTTGAACCACAATGGCTGATTCTCCCTAGAATGTCATAGATCTGAGAAATTGCACAAAACGTTCAACCTTACATAACTTGAGAAAGAGAGAGAATTGGAAAACAAGGTTCAAGTAGAAGGAATAACTCACCACTGCGCTTCCAACGAAATCGGCCATGCTCGAATCGGAGAATGGACGGAGAGACGGGATCTCGGGGAAGATTCGGTTGTATGAGTCGCTCTTGGATGAACCAGACCAAGAAGAAGACGTTTATAATGATGATGCGCGACCCCTGTCCGTTTAGTGAAAAAAAAGAAAAGTACACAGTGTGTATTTTTTTAAGTACACAGCGTGTATTGGGTTTTTCCGTACTCTGCTAAAAACGGCCTCCACGTCACCCCTACACACCGTGTGTGTGGGCCGGGCGCGACCAGCACACGGATTCGAGCCAGAGAAGAGTACACGGTGTGTACTCAGAAAGTACACGGCGTGTACTTTGAAATTTTCCAGAAACTCCATTTTTCTTAAAAATTCGAGAAAAAGGAAAAGCTTACCTGAAACGAAGATCCAGGTTATTACAAACTTCCCCCCCTTAAAGAAATTCGTCCCCAAATTTCCTTCGGTGGGTGTAGAAGAAGGATCCTCAAATAGTTCCAGCCACTGTGATCGAACCTCGGCCTCTCTCTCCCAAGTCTCATCTTGTACTTGTCTTTGCTTCCATAGCACTCGTACCAAAGGAACATACTGGCCTCGAAGAACCTTCGTACCGCGATCGACAATTCGGATAGGATTATCCTCAAACGACACATCCGCTTCAAGCTCAACCTCCTCAGGTTGGAAGACATGATACGGGTCCGAAAAGTAACTTCGGAGCTAGGAGACATGGAAAACGTCGTGCATAGCCCGATACCTCTGAGGCAGTTGCAACCGATAGGCAACCGGCCCAACTCACTCCAACACCTCAAACGTCCCGACATACCGCAATGAAAGCTTACCCTATCTCTGAAACCTCTTGTGTCCCAACCTCGGTGCGACATGAAGGAAGACCTGATCTCCGACCTTGGACTCCAAAGGTCATCTCTGCTGATCAGCATAAGACTTCTATCAAGACTGTGCTGTATCCATCCTCTTCCGAATCAACTCTATCTGCTCTGAGGTCTCCTGAACAATATGAGGTCCTAGCAAAGCTGCCTCTCCTACCTCCAGCCAGCATAAGGGTGATCGGCATGGCCTACCGTACAAAGCCTCATATGGTGCCATCTGAATGGTCGCATGAAAACTGTTGTTATAGGCGAAATCCACAAGAGGTATATGCTTCTCCCAAGAACAACCAATGTCTAGAATGCAAGCTCGAAGCATATCCTCAAGAACCTGGATCATGTGCTCGGACTGGCCATCAATCTAGGGATGGTATGTTGTACTCAAAAGTATCTGGGTTCCCAAAGCCTTCTGAAGTCCCTGCCAGAACTTAGAGGTAAAGCACGCATCCCTGTCTAAAACAATGGAGTTTGGAACTCCATGTAGATGTACAATCTCTCAGATGTACAGTCATCCCAGATCATCAACATTGAAGGTCTCCTTGATTGGAAAGAAGTGTTCTACCTTCGTAATTCTGTCAACGACAACCCAAACAGCATCACTTACCCACGGTGACCTTGGAAACCCGGTCACGAAGTCCATCACGACATCGTTCCACTTCCACTCCAGAATGGGTAACTGCTATAAGAGCCCTACTGGTCACTGATGCTCTGCTTTCACCTGCTGACAAGTAGAACATCTCAGGACTAAACCAGCAACATCTCTCTTCATACCTGGCCAACAGTACTGGCGATGAAGATCTCGATACATCTTGGTGATGCCAGGATGAACTGCCCATACTGAGGAATAAAAATCCCGTATAATCTCCTCGTGTATGCCTGTTGGAACCCATACGCATCCCTGGAAAGGCAAGATCTCATCCTCGCCTATTTCCCATCTAGGAAGAGGGTTTCCTCCTAACACACTCTCCCACAGGACCAAGGCCTCTGAGTCTGATAGCTACCTCATTCTTACCCAATCAAAAAGTGTAGAGGTAACAGCCACAGATGAAAGGAAAGTCTTCCCCTGCCTATCGTGCACCTCCAGATGCATCTTAGAAAATAGCGCCATAAGCTGCCACTCACTGCTGGCCTCCTGAACTGCCTAAATCTGGGTTCGTCTGCTCAACGCGTCTGCAACTATATTTCCCTTTCCTGGCGTATAGGTGACCTCGAAGTCAAAGGACTAAAGATACTTGAACCACCTGCGCTCTCTCAGATTTAGATCACGCTGAGTGAAGATATACTTGAGACTCTTGTGGTCGATGAAAACTACAAAGTTCTCTCCCTGAAGATAGTGTCTCCAACAGCGTAAGTCATGAACAACTGCTGCCAACTCCAAATCGTGGGTAGGGTAGTTCCTCTCATGTGGCCTCAACTGCCGAGACCTGTATGCAACGACTCCATCTCCCTGCATAAGCACAGCTCCCAGCCCGATACCTGAAGCATCACAGTAAACAGTGTATCCCTTGCCTGGCTCTGGTAAGACTAGTATCGGTGCTGACGTCAACCTCCCTTTCAGCTTCTGAAAGGCTGACTCACAATAATCTGACCATAAGAACTTCTCCCCCTTCTTGGTCAGACCTGTCAACAGTGCTGATAGGCACGAGAAGTCCTGTATGAAGCATCTGTAGTATCTGGCCAGCCCTAGGAAACTCCGCACCTCAAAGAAGTTCTTCAGCCGCTCCCAGGAAAATACAACTCTCACTTTCTCTAGATCCACTGACACTCCTGTCTCTGAGATAACATGACTCAGGAAGTGAATCTGTCCCATCCAAAAGTGGCACTTTGAGAGTTTAGCATAAATCCGCTGCTCTCACTGTTTACTAAAAACGATCTCAAGATGTGTGGCATGGTCGTGTAGAGTGTGAGAGTACACCAAGATATCGTCCACGAAGACCATGACAAAAGAGTCTAAGTACAGATGGAACACTCGGTTCATCAGTGCCATGAAGACTGTAGGTGCGTTCGTGAGACCGAACGGAATGACTGTATACTCAAAAAGACCATACCTGCTATTGAAGGCTGTCAGAGGTATATCTGATAGTCTAACGCGCAACTGATGATAACCGGACCTCAATTCGATCTTCGAGAACACCCAGACTCCTCAGAGCTGGTCAAAGAGGTCGTCGATCCTTGGAAAAGGATATCGATTCTTGACCATCAACTAGTTCAGCTTCCGATAATCCACACAGATCCGAAGGGTACCGTCTTCCTTCTTCGCAAATAGGACAGAAAAACCCCAAGGGGAGGTACTGGGTCAGATGAAACCCTTTGCCTACAACTCCTCCAACTGTTTCTTGAGCTCCTTCAACTCAGGTGTAGCCATCCTATAAGGAGGAATGGACACCGGTGCCACTCCTGGCACGAGATCAATCGAGAAGTCTACCTCACGCTCCGGAGGTAAACCTGAAAAGTCTCTGGAAAGACATCCCTGAAACGATCCACCACTGGTGGAAAGTCTAACTGTGAAGTCCCCTGGTCATCTAGATAAAGACTGGTAATCTAGGCAGTAACGTTCCCTAGCCCATGATGCTCTGGTCCAGCTCTACCTGCCTGGACATTACACTTGCCTCTATAAAGGAAAGATCCACCCTATAGTGATGTGAAACTCACCCTGCAGTGATAGAAATCAATGACTGCCTGGAAGGGAACCAACCAGTCCATCCCAAGAATGATTTCATAGCCCATAATCTCCAGGACATAGAGGTACCATAAGAAATGACACCCCGCAACCTCAAGAGGGAACTCTCTGCACTGTCATATGCTAGATGTCCTCATTCCCAACAGTGTGTCAAGAGTCAAAAAATCAGCAGACGAAAAGATAGAGAGCTCAAGGCTCTCCACAACCACAACAGAGATAAAGCTATGGGAAAAACCAATATCGAAAAGAGTTGAAGATAAATCTGAGGCTACTAAGCTCGTACCTCGAACAGTAGAAGGTCCGGGATCCTGCTCCTGATAAGTTTGGTCTACGATGAAAGACTGGCCTGCACCGTGGCCCTATGCCCCTAGCTGACCGCTCTGAGCTGATCCACTCTACTGTCACTGATGACCTGGTGACTGACCACCACGGCCGCGACCTCCACCTCGGCCTGAATGGCTGGAAGAACTCCAGTTCCCTGACTGGTGGGAAACTGGTGAAGCATCACCAGAACACAGGGTCATAGAGGAACCCCTACCACCAGCTGAAGGTGATAAGATGTGACAGAAATGCTAAAGATGACCCATCTTGCCGCAAGACTGACACTCCATCGGATCCCTCTAGAACTGAGTCCTAGTATGCCCACTCCTACCACACTGTTAGCATATAACATGGATACCAGAGGATGCATCCCACGAACCTCGATCTCCTCAAGAAGACTCTCTACGACGCTTCATACTGTCTATAGGAGGAACACCAGCTCTGGATAATGAACCGCCCTGGCTCACTGCTCCAGAATCCCTCAGATTGCACTCAGTGATTAGCGCCTGGTTGACGATGGAGGATATCGAAGTCAACTAGAATATATTCACCTGGGAATGGATCTCTTTCCTAAGACCGTCCTAAAACTTCCTAGAAAGGAATAACTCATCAATTGCTAGGATCGGTGTGAAATGATGTAGCTCAGTGAAGCGAGACGAGTACTCCATAACATAGAGAGTAACCTACTGCAAACTCATAAACTCCCAGGCTCGATCGGCCCTCAGGGTCTCTGGATAGAATTATTTATAGAAGGTGCGGTAGAACTCATCCCAAGACATATCCTGCTGACGCCCTGATCGTGAGATCACCTCCCACAACCACTTGGCGGTGTCACGGAGCATATAAGTAGCCAGCTTTACCCTTTTCTCCAGAGGGATCTCTAGGTGCTCAAATATAGTCAGTGTGGCCTCTATCCACGACTCTGCAACTTGAGGTCCTCCATCCCCTGAAAAAGTAGGAGGATGCTGCTGCTGGAAAACCTGCATCAACTCAGCCTTCGATGGGGCAGGAGGAGGCGCTCCCTGGAAGGTCAAAATCATCCTCAGAAAGTCCTCCTTGAACTGTGTATCGGTGCCTGTGACAGGTATGACAACCGGTGCCAAGGCTGGCTCGACTGGAGGATCAGCAGGAAGTCCCTGATCAACCATATCTGGCATCTGATCACTGCCTGACGACAGACATACAACCGGGGGTTGTCTCAGAGGCATAGCTCTGAAGGATCAAAAGTACACCTTAGATCAGGAAAACAAGGACAGAGAACACAAGAGTACAAAACAGGAATAGGGGAAGAAAAGTACACGAGTTTACAAAACACGACTACACGAAGTGTATAAAACTACATGACGTGTCTACCTAAGCCTTTGACATGGGCATGTACCCCTGCCCGAAAGGTCGTGTAACACCCTAATTACACGGCATGTTGACCCAACACACGGCATGTACTTGAAGACTATTCCCCTGCCCGATTCCCTTTACACGGCTAACTCACACGGTCAAACAAACCTCAGACTACATGGCGTGTTCCCTAGGGACACGGCATGTACTAGACACCGACTCGGCGACCCATTTTGTTAGTTACACGGTCGTCTACACGGTTGGAATTTACACGGCGTGTTCCGAACAAACACGGCATGTATAGGTGAAGGTGACACCTTCCCGTGTTGTTCGTGACAAGGCCGGGTAACTGGGAAAGACTACACGGCGTGTTCCGAAAGCAACACAACGTCTCTACTCGAGCTCCCCCAACCCATGTTGTTGGTGACACGGCCAGGTACACGGCTCTAGCTACACATCGTGTACCTGCCGTACATGGCATGTTCCTGAAGTTATTTCAACAACACCGTGTTCCTACACACACAGTCAGTAACACGTCTTGAAAACTACACAGCGTGTAACCAGAAAGTACACGCCGTGTATTCTGGGTTTTTCTGGGAAGTAACTCAGAAACCACACAGAATACCCAGAAACACAGAAAACCAAGCAAAGAGGTGCCAAAATCCAATCCGTGAGGGCCCATACTCCCCGCGAATCAAGGCATGGAATCTCCAACATTCATGTATAAGAGAAAATAGGATCATGATACACCAACTTCCGATCCAAGAGGGCCAATAACACCTCAAGAATCAAAATTTGGAGTTCATTTGAGAAACAAACCAAACAAATAGTTTTCTAACATAACAGAAGAGAATCTATCAAGCATCTATCACAATAGAATGCATAATCTACACAAAGTATATCACAACAGCATGCAATTACTAATGCACCCTAGATGTCATGGCAAGAATGCATGGCATGTGATTTCTACAAGTGCCTAGATGATGCATGTGATGGCATACCCTCATCTCATCGGGTTGCGATAGAAATGGAACCGTAATATCAAAACAATAACATTACAAAGCATGTGAATCACTCTAGGTGAAATCATATCAACCGTAAAATCTCAAAACCAGAAAACTGCAATAAACGAGGTAGTATGGATTTTCCCTGTACACAGGTTAGCTACTCCCGGGCACAGCTCATTACCAAGTACCGAATCCATCCTATCCCTGGCTAAAGTCTCCAAATAGTAATGCAAGAGAAAATAATTCCTCTGAAACCACTTTGTAACGTCCCTGTTCCGGAAGTCACCCAGAGGCGCCCCATACCCGGTTGGTCACATGGCCTCAAGCGCATTTCCCCAAACGCTAGAGGCTGCCGAATAGCAGTGAGGGCCTTGGTTGTGATTGTGGGGAAACTATTCCCTCATTGGCAGAGTACATAGCGGAAGAAAATAACATGAAATAGCGGAAGCAGAATAACCAAAAATATAAACAGCGGAAGACTAAATCAACCAACTGGAGCAATATGCATATATGGAATGATGCAAGATACAGCTCTAGGAAAATAGCCAAAAAAGTCAAAATGCTGAACACCACAGTACCAAACAAGTGCAAAAGAAAGTAAACAGCTCCTCAGCATCACAATCCAAAGCTTGGTCCCATGCTCCCCTGCTTCACGCAATCAAGTTCCAGAGGTCGAAGAGCGCTTTCCCTTGTCTATACCTGCAACAACATAGTCTTCTTGGGCCCAAAATCATGGCTCAAACAGGGTGTGAGATAAAATCCCTGTATTCATTCACCCGAAGATCTATTCCTAACAGTCAGTGAGTATATGGCAAGTAAAGTACAATAAGCAGTAAACAGAAATAACAAGAAAAAGGGCAGTAAACAGTAACTAGTAAAGCATGATGATACATAGCAGCAATAAAATCCACAACCAACAACAGTAGTGAAGCAAACAGCTAACAAACAGGAAACCCTCTGGGAAGTACTCACAGCCATCCCCTATGGTCCTATTCAAGATGTTCCACAACCCTCTGGGTAGTGCACTTAGCCTAACCCCTCTAGCTTGGTCATATGAATTTATGAGACTCTCTGGGGAAGCTCACTCGGTCAATTCCCCTCATAGTCTAGGGTAGTCAGAGACTCTCTTGAGGAAGATCACGCAGTCTAACCCTCTTAGCCCCAAGGTCTAGAGACTCTCTAAGGAAGCTATCTCAGTCAATTCCTCCTATAGCCTCAGGTATACCAAAGACTCTCTGAGGAAGCTCACTCAGTCAATTCCCCCTCTAGCCTGGGAAGGTTCTTAAAGAGATTCAAATAAGGTAAGACTCTCTGAGGAATCTCACTCGGTCTACCCTCCTGTAGTATATAAGAATCCAAGACTCTCTAGGAGCTCACTCGGTCCATCCCCTTTGTAGTCTGTAATATCTAAGACTCTCTAGGAATCTCACTCGGTATATCCCTTATAGTCTACAGCACCAAGTTCTTTTAGCCCCGTTCCAGTCAGTGCATAATAATGATATAAGGCCAAAGTACACCTATAGAGCATGTCATGAGTTTCACTTCAACCTATAACTGCAAGGCATGAAAACTGGTGTAGCATCCATTGGAAAACAAGACCCAAAGGTCATAAACAGAACAAATCAATGGAAAATAAATCCAAGTATAACAATTTATCCTATAACATGGTCAAATTACCTCCACACAAGCATACAAACAAGGCAGAAAAACAACGAGGGCAAAAAGGTAAACCCGCAATACCCTGTTCACGGGTATTGGTGGAATTTGCACATAAAACTCAGAGACTTTGAATGGTAAGGAACAAACCACCTACCTCTATCCTAGGAGATCGATATACTTGAACCACGATGGCTGATTCTCCCTAGAACATCGTAGATCTTAGAAAATTCACAAAACGTTCAACCTTAGATAACTTGAGAAAGAGGGAGAATTGGAAAACAAGGTTCAAGCAGAGGAAAGAACTCACCGCTGCACTTCCAACGCAATCGACTGTGCTCGAATCAAAGAACTGATGGAGAGGCGGGATCTCAGGGAATATTCGGCCATACGGGTCACTCTCGAATGAACCAGACCTAGAAGAAGACGTTTATGATGATGAGGCGTGACCCCTGTCCGTTTAGTGAAAAAAAAGAAAAGTACACGGTGTGTATTTTTTTAGGTACACGACGTGTAGTGGGTTTTTCCATACTCCGCTAAAAACGGCCTCCACGTCACCCCTACACACCGTGTGTGTGGCCCGGGCGTGGCCAGCACACGGTTTCGAGCCGGAGAAGAGTACATGGAGTGTACTCAGAAAGTACATGGCGTGTACTTCGAAATTTTCCAGAAACTCCATTTTTCTTAAAAACTCCAGAAAAAGGAAAAGCGTACCTGAAACGAAGATCCGGGTTCTTACACCAAACCCAAAAGACCCTAAATGACCATAAAAACACTAAAAACCAAAACTAGCATAAGAAACACAAAAAACCCCTAAAAATCATTAAAATCACTAAAAAACCTATCAAAATCTCTAAAAACAAAAAACCCTAAATGCCCCCAAAAAACATTAAAATCCCTAACAAACATTAAAATCCCCAAAACATCAAAATACCCTAAAAACACCAAAAATACTAAAATTCCCTAGAAAATTAAAAACCATTAAAACCATAAAAGATCCTAAAAACACTAAAAATACCCTAAAACCCCAAAAAAAGCCCTAAAAACCCAAAAACACTCAAAAAACCCTAAAACCCATGAAAACCAATAAAATGGAAAAATAACAAAACCCCCTAGAAGACCCCAAAAATCTAAAGAAAACCATAAAAACCCTAAAAATAAAAAAATCCCCTAAAAAACCTAAAAACCCCAAAAAACCCTAACAACCCCAAAACCATAAAAAAACCCAAGAAACCCCTAAAAACTCATAAAAGACCCAAAAACACCATATAACATAACTAAAATACCCTAAACCCATAAAAACCCAAAAAACCGTAAAAAACCCTACACCCCTAAAAATCATAAAAACCAAAAAAACCCTAAAACCCCAAAAAAAACTCTAAAAATGATAAAACCCATAAAATCTAAAAGAAATCCACCAAACCCCTAAAAATAGTTTAATCCCCAAAAATGTCTAAAACCCTAAAAAATCGAAAAAATCATAAAAATTCTAGAGAAAACTAAAAAACCTAAAAAACCTAAAAAACCTAAAAAACCCTAAAATCCCATAAACCCTAAAAACCCTAAAACACTATTTTTTTAACCCTAAAACCTCTAAAAATCCCTAAAAACTATAAAAGACCTAAAATCATGAAAAACCCAGAAACCATAAAGAAAACCCTAAATACCTAAAAACCTAAAAAACCCTAAAAACTCGAAAACAGCCTAAAACCAAAAAAAAAATCTAAGGACCCTAAACCCCCCTAAAAATACATAAAAACCTAAAACCCCTAAAAACTCTTAAAAATATTAAAAAACTCTAAAAACACCCAAAATACTAAAACAATCCTAAAACCCCCTAAAACCCTTAAAAACCCGTAAAAACCCTAGAACCCCTAAGAAAACCATAAAAAATCCATTAAAACCCCTAAAAATAAAAAAAATAAAAATCACAAAAAAACCCAAAAAACCCCAAAACCCCCAAAACAGTCCTAAAAATACCTAAAACACTAAAAAAACTAAAACCCATAAAAACCATAAGAAACCTTTAAAACTATAGAAACCCTAAAAATAATTTAAATCCCTAAAAACACTAAAAATCCAAAAATCCCCTGATAACCCTATTAACCCAAAAAAAGGAATAAAAACCTTAAAAACCCTAAAAACCATAAAAAAACCATAAGCATCCCTGAATGATACTAAAAACCCCAAAGACCCTAAGAAATAATTGAAAACCCTAAAAATACTAAAACCCCTAAATAAATCTTAAAAATCC
Source organism: Viscum album (assembly GCA_963277665.1). NCBI lineage: Eukaryota > Viridiplantae > Streptophyta > Magnoliopsida > Santalales > Viscaceae > Viscum > Viscum album. Next base: position 671,307,962 of record OY728161.1, on the reverse strand, counting down.
TATTAAAACCCTAGAAGACCCTAAAAACACTTAAACACCTTAGAAAAACAAAAAAAATCTTAAAAAATCTAAAAACCCTGAAAACCATAAAACCCCAAAAAATACTAAAAAACAATCCTAGAAAAACTCTAAAACCCCTAAGAAACTCTACAAGACCCTAAGAACCATAAAAACCCTAAAAACTCTTAAAAACCATCAACACCCCTAAAAACACCAAGCCCCCTAAAAAGCCATGAAAACCCTATGAAAAACTACAAACCACTAAAAACCCTTAAAAATCCATAAACCCCCTAAAACCCTTCCTCAATTCTCCACAGTTCCAGAGTCTCATTCCTAATTAATGGCTCACCCCATGGGTTCTTCCCATGCACCCGTGTAGTTCGACAAGTGGATCCTCTCTCTGGTCTTCTCTTTACAATGGTGGAGGATTACATAAGTCGCTACATCCTTGATCTTGTGCAAGCAGGGTTGTACTCACCAATTAAAGTAGGTAGGGAACTTTATGTCCCCTCACACTTTCTTTATCCAGATGAAATCCTCCTGTTTGGGCAGGCTGATAAGAAAAATTTGTCTACAGTTAGGCTAATCTTTCACCACTATGAGAGTGTGGCTAGGAAAACTATTATCTGGATGAAATCATCGATTTTTTTTTGCAATGGTGTCTCTTCTACAAGGTAACTCTGCATTTCCAATATGCTAGGGGTGAAGAGGGGATCATTACCCTTTACCTACCTGGGTTTTCCTCTTTTTTAGGGAAAAGCAAAGAGATTCTACTTTGAGTGCATTACTTCCAAAATCACTTAGAAAATGTCTAAATGGAAGGGCAAGTGCCTCTCCCAAGATGGAAGGGTCTGCTTGGTTAACTATGTCATTACCTCTATGTTTGTGCATTCTTTCTCTATCTACAGATGTCCAACTAGTCTCATCAAAATCCTAAATGAAAAAATAAGGAATTTTTTCTGGATAGGTTCTATCTGCGAATGGAAATTGGTCTCTGTGGCATGGAAACACTGCTTAAATCCGATTGATCTGGTTGGGATTATTATTAAAGATCTGCGACGTTTCAATGACGCCATGATTGGGAAGTTCACCTGGAGTCCACTCGATCCTCATGGTGATGGACAGAATTTTATAAAGGAGAGAATCATGCTCAGGTTATGCAATGGATTTTCTGGGTATATTTCTTCCTCGGTCTGGCCTACTTTATGATCCTCATACAAGGATATTATGTCTAAATCAAAATGGATTGTGTCAAAGAACTCTAAAATAAATTTTTGGTCTACCCCATGGCTGGAGCAGCCCATATTGGAGGTGATTAAGCCTCCCTGAGACCTTCAGAATTTAACCATGCTGGTTTCATCCAGCAACGTGGTGACTTGGGGGTACTGCTTCAAGATAATATCGCCATGCAAGTCCATAGTTATGCCTTCGTAGACATTGATACACTCATATCGAAGCCCAGTATGGTCGAAAAATTCAATACCTGTGATTATTACCAATTCAAGTGTCCTCATGGTCTGGTCTCCCCATCGTGGCTGCTTAAATTTAGAACCCCTTTTATTCCCCCCTCACACTTTGTTCTTATCTGGAAAATCTGGTAGAATCGGCTTCCAATTCATGAGAAGCTGAAGATGGATGGATGGAAACTTGTCTCTGCTTGTTTCTTAGGAATGAAGGATGAGGATCGTTGCTATTATATCTTCCTACAATGCACATTTGTTGTGGAACTTTGGAACTACTTGTTACAGTGCTTCGACCTGACCTGTAGTTTGTAAGGATCAATCTGTGATTTCTTGCACAGCCTGGTAGAGATGAATCGAAGTGACCAAGTCCATAATTTTCTTCTTGCTTGTGCGGTAGTGACTGTTCACTATTTTTGGGCTGGTCGCAATGCTATATGCTTCAATCGACAGTCCCTCTCACTGTATAGGGGGGGGGGGGTGACCATCCACAAGATGATCCAAAATGCATCACGATTACAAATAGGTTTGATGTTTAATGATGTTAGTGATCTGACATTATTGCTCTCTCTTGGGGTTGCTGGCAGAGCCATAAAACTGATGGTCCTGAAGTACATTAGATGGATCCCCCCCCACTCCCATCTTGGATAAAGGTCAATGTTGATGGCGTGACCCTGGGAGCTCCTGGACCCTTGGGGTGTGGTTTTGTTTTTCATACCTCTAGAGGATTCATTAAGGGATACTTCTTTCATTTTATTGGGGATGTTTGTGCTTATGATGTGAATCTTCGGGATATCATAAGGGCTATGAAATTCATGAGTCAGTTCAAGTGGACAAGGCTTTGGATTGAATCTGATTTGATGCTCATGGTTTCCGCTCTAAAGGGATTTTCTAGGGATGTCCCTTGGAGACTTTTACAACATTGTATTGAGTGCCTTAATATTTCTCAGACCTTGATCTTCAGTTTTTAACATGCATATAGGGAGTCCAATCTGGTTGCAGACACTCTCTCTAAAAGAGCGATTGAAGAAAGATGTTCGATGTGGTCTTTCGTCACTCCACCTTTTTGTACTCTGTTAGTTGATTCAGATTTGGAGAGTGAGAAACACTCTCGCCCTTATAGACCCATCTTGTAGCTCTTTGTTTATGTTTTATTGAATTTTGGGGGGCTAGGCTAGCCTATTCCTACACCTCTTTTTCCCCTAATACCCTAATACCCTTAAAATCCTTAAAACCATAAAAAATTCTAAAAAACTCTAACAAATAATAAAAACCCTAAAAACCCTAAAACCCATAATAACCCAAAAGACCAAAAAGACCCCCAAAACCCCAAAACCCTAAAAACCCAAAAAAAAACTCTAAGAACCCTAAAAACACATAAAAAACCTTTAAACACCTAAAATTCCTAAAAACCCTAAAAACCTTTAAAATTCCAAAAAAATTTAAAAACCCCCAAAAATAAAAAAAACCCCAAAAACACTAAAAACCAAAAACCCTAAAAAAATAACAACCCTAAAAACCCAAAAAAACAGTAAAACCTCCCAAAACCAGTAACCCCCCCCCCCCAAACACCAATTCCACCCCCCAAACCCCCAAAACTCCTAAAACCCCTAAAAAAACTCCCAAAAGACCTAAAAACCCTAAAAAACTAAAACATCGTAACATACCCTAAAAAACCTAAAAGACCCTAAAAACCCTAGAATATCATAAAAACTCTAAAAGACCCTAAAACCCTATAAAAACCCCAAAAGACCCTTAAAACCATCAAAAACACTAGAAAATCCTAAAATTCACCAAAAGCCCTAAAAATACCAAAAAACCCCTAATAACTCTAAAAACCATAAAACACCATAAAAACTAAAAAAACCCTTAAAACCCTAAAAATACTAAGACCCCAAAAAACATTAAATACATTAAAAAACAAAAAAAACCCCCAAAAATCACTAAACCTCTAAAAGATCATAAAAAATACTAAAAACGCCAAAAAAACCTAAAAACCCATAAAAATATTTATGGAACCTCATAAACCCAAAAAATGATAAAAACCCTAAAAAACGTAACCCCACCTAAAAATCATAAAATCCCTAAAATACAATATAAACCCTAAAACCCTAACAAACCCTAAAACAATAAAATTGATAAAAACCCTAAAAAACTAAAAAATCATGAAAATGCCTAAAAAGAAGAATAAAATCCTCATAACAATAAAAATATATAAGAAAACCCTTAAATCCCTAAAAACCAAAAAACCATAAAAAAAACTAAAAACACTAAAAAATCCTAACAAACCATGAAAGAACACTAAAAAATCCCCAAAAAACAGAAAACCCCCTAAAACTCTAAAAACATTAAAAACACTAAAAAACTCTAAAAACTCAAAAAAACACTAAAAACCCCTTAAAACTCCAAAAAAACCCTAACAAAACCAAAAGACCCATAAAAACCCAAAAAACCCTAAAAATCTCCAAAAAAACGTGAAAACTATAAAAAACACTAAAAACCCATAAACTACTAAAAAACTCCTAAACCCCAAAAAATCACTAAAACCATAAAAACCCATGAAGCACTAAAAATAATAAAAAACCCTAGAACCACTAAAATCCCTTCAAAACACAAAAAACTCCAAAACTTTTGAAAACCCTTAAAAACACAAGAAAACCCCTAAACTATATACCCTACAACCAAAACACTACACCCCACACCCTAAGCCATATACCCTACAATCGAATCCCAAATCCCAAAACCCAAAACCCTATACACTAAACCATAAACCCAACACCCTAAACCAGATTCATGACACCATAAAACATAAACCCTAAACCCTAATCCCTAATCCATACACCATAAACCCTATACCCTACACCCAAAACTAAAAACTCAAAACACATAACCCTATAACCTACACATTACAACCCATACCCAACACCCAAAACCCTAAACTCCATAAACTAAACCCTATATCCTATACCCTAAACCATATACACTACACCCTAAATCCTAAACCATACACACTAAACCCTACACCCTACACCCATAAACCCTAAACCCTATACATTACACCCTAAACCATACATCATAAACCATATACCCTACACCCAAAACACAATACTCTACACCCTAAACACTATACCTCAAACCATAATCTCTATACCCAACACCCAACAATGTAAACCCAACACCTTAAACCCTATGTCCCACATCGTAAACCCAAAAACCTACACCCTAAAACTTATACCTTGCACCCTAAAACCTAAAACCTATACCCTAAACAATATACCCTACATCCTAACCACTAACCACTACACCCTAAACCCAATACAGTACAACCAAAACCCTAAAACCTACACACAAAACCCAATACTCTAAACCCTAAACCCAAGACTCTACACCCTAATCCCAATACCCTAAAACCCGAATACTCTTCGATTCACCCAAAACCCAATACTATACACCTTAAACCCTACACCCAATTCTATAAACCCTATAACTTAAACCCAATACCATACACCTTAAACCCAACACCCGAAACCCAATACCCTTCACCCTAAAACCCATACCCTACCCCCTAAAAATAATACCATACAACCCAAACCCTAAACTCTAAACCATAAACGACAACCCTAAAACCTATTGAATAAAACCTAAACCCTAAACCCTAAACCTTACACCCTACACCCTAAACCCTACAACATAAACAATATACCCTACACCATAAACCCTAAACCATACACCCTAAACCCTAAACCCTACAACCAAAACCCTAAACCCTACACCAAAAAACCTAAAACATAAAACCAAAATTCTAATCACTAAACCAAATACCCTACACCATAAACCCTAAAACCTACACCCAAAAACCTTTACACTAAACCCTAAACCTTAAACCATACACTCTGAATTCTATATACTACACAAAAAACCCTAAATCCTACTCCCTAAACCATATACCCTATACCCTAAACCCTTCACCCTAAACGATATACCCGACACCATAAGCCCTAAAACCTACAGCCAAAACCCTATACACTACACCATACACCCTAACCCTACATCTTAAGCCCTATAATCTGCACAAAAAACCCTAAACCCTACACCATAAACCCTATACCCAACACCCAACACCCTAAACCCCACACAATAAAACTTATTCCCATTACCCTAAACTAAAAACCCAAAACCCCAAACCTTAATCCTATACCCTACACAATAAACCCTAAACATTACACCCAAAACCCTATACCTTTCACCCTACACCCTGAATCCTATACCCAACACCATAAAACCTAAACTCTAAACCCTAAACCCTAAACCCTAAACCCTAAAACCTAAACCCTAAACCCTAAACCCTAAACCCTAAACCCTAAAACCTAAACACTAAACCCTATAGCCTAAACCCTATACTATGCACACTAAAACTTAAACCTCACACCTTAAACCCTATACCGTACACCCTAAACCCTAAACCCTATACCCTACTACTTTCAGGTTTCATGACCACTATTTCCTATATCTGGACTACCCATAATGTAGTGTCATTAAACCTACGGCCTTGTTCTTTCCATGGTTGAGTTGTAACAATCCATAAGGTGATTCAGGTGGAGGTTTGTATACAAATAGGTTTGATGGATAATGACATAAATTATCTCATACTCTTTCATTTTATTGGAGTTTCTGGTAGGATTATAAATCCAAAAGTTTTAAAATTTATTTTATGGATTCCCTCGATTATATCTTGGATCATGGTCAACGTGAAAAATGCGTCTTTGGGAGCACCTGGACCCGCAGGGAGAGTATGAGTTTTAGAGATGCACATAGGCTTTATGAAAGGATTATTATATTATTATGTTGGAGTTTGATGATCTTAAAAAATAGAGATTTGTGAAATGATGAAGGTGGTTGAGTTTATGGTTAATTTTAGGTGGACATTGCTTTGGATTGAATCTGAATTGATGCTTGAAATGGATGCACTCAAGAACAAGTCCTGGAGAGTTATCGGGAGGCTTCTCTCACAATGGATTGAATTTCTACGCCTTTTTTAGGCTCTCACACTCAATGTTACACATTCCTATAAGAAGGAGAAATCAGTTGCAAATTTTATCTCCAAGTAGACCGTGTCATTCGGAAGGGGTGGATTGCGCATGTCTCTGCAAATCGGGAAGCGCTGGAAGAGCAGGCGAGCTTATGTCGGTTTTCCATCATTGTGAGGGTGATCATGTCGAAAGGGGAAAACTTGTGGACAAGTGGAGACCTTTCCAAGAACATTGTGGAGATATGGGGATTCTCAAATTGGAAGATGACAACAATGGGTTGGGGTTTCTACCATATTATCATTCCCTATGATGAGTGAAAATGGCATGCCTGGGGATTTGGGTCTCTGCACCTTAAACCCGAGCATCTAAGGATTCAAGACTAGGACCAGAATTTTGATCTGTTTAGTTTCAAGAACACTTTTGCAAAGGTCTGGATCCACATCTGTAAGTTGAATTGGTTTTATTGGCACCTGCGAATCCTATGGGATATTGCCTGTGCAATGGGATTTTCCATTAGAATTGATAAGGAAACATACTACCCAAGATATGGGCATTATGAAAGAGTTCTTGTTGAGGTGGAAATGGCCAGTACTCTTGTTGAGGAGGTGGTATTCAACACCCTTGAAGATAGTTTTTCATTGGAGATCCAATATGAGAGGCGCCCAGAATTTTGTTCCTCTTGTAGAATCTTTGGACATCTGGTCTCTGAATTCAGAAGGTCACTTTTCTGTTTGACCTGCCTTTTAAAGGGGCATGACGCATCCCATTGTAGGAGGAACCGTGGGCTGGCTGAAACTCCTCATGTTGTTAGGGAAGGATCCGTTGTGGCTAAGCCTGAGGTTGGTGTTCAGATGGCTGTTGAGGGTGGTGTTCAGATGTCTGTTGAGGGTGTTCTGATGGCTACTGAGGGTGGTGTTAGGATGGCTGCTGAGGGTGGTGTTCAGATGGCTGTTGAGGGTGGGTGGGCTGATGTGGTTGATTCCCATGCCTCCCCTATAGAAAGTAAGCACGTTCGTACCCCGTTAGATTTAAAGGTATCTTGTGGGTGTCCACAGGTTGAGACCCTTGTGCCTGTGTTACAGCAGGCCCCTCTTCTCCTTTGGGCGTGGAAATGAGGGATTAATTAAGTGGATTGGGAGGTGTCTCAGGTGAGGTGGGCACCTTAGGGGCTGAGCCTGGTGCTATTTTGGATACTCAAGTTGTGGCCTGATTGGATAAGGGTGAATCCAGTTTCCCTGAGGCCCTTGTAGTAGAGCCGATTGTTTCAGTTTTTGCTTCAGAAAAGGCTGTGAGGAAGGTGCAGAAGGTCCCCCGGGAGGAGGCCATATGTACCCTGAACAAATTCAACCCACTTAGTGGAGTCTTCTAGAGTGACACAGTGGAAGAAGATCAAGATGATGAGGGGCCCACCAATGCTCCCATTGAATCTCAAACAGTTGTTGTCCAGAGTTTGGTGGTGAAATATCTCTTTCCAGGTTATGAGAAGCAAGCTACTGAATCCAAAGGGAAAGGGAGGAAAGGTAAAGGGAAAGATAAAGGGTAATACCCCCTCTCCTGTCACCCCCAATACCAGATGAAGACCTTGTTTTGGAATTTCCAGGGTTTGGGGAACACTCCCATGGCTGCATCCCTTAGGCACTTTCTCTCACAGAAGCCGATGCTTATTGGGTTAGCTGAACCCATGATCAAGTTTGACAGTAGGAAAGGTTTTAACTGGGCTACTCTTGGATACTCTCTCATTTCAAAAAATGAGGATGGAAATGATATGGAAACCTTATGGGTTCTGATGCATCATAGTGTCCATCTCGTCTCATTTGTTTCAAGCCTTCAAATGATCTCTGTTACCATCCAAGGGACTCATGGGATCCTCACCATCTCCTTTGTTTACGCTTATTGCTCATACATTACCCACAGGCACCTTTGGAGAAGGCTGGTGTAGATAAGTGATGAAATTGATCACAATTGGATGGTTATTGGTGATTTCAACACGGTCTTGAGGCCTGAAGAAATGCTAGGTCCTAATTTTTCTTGCACTGCAGCATATGATTTTGCATCTTGCCTTGACCAATGTGACCTTTCTGAGGTATCCATTGTGGGGAAAGACTTCACTTGGGGGAGGTACACCATTAATGGCATTCAGGATAGTAAATTGGACAGGTGTTTCTCTTACATGGGAGGAGGTGGTTTTCCAGTGGATCTGTCTATCTTCACTCTCCCAAAACTCAACTTGTATCACAATCCAATTGTTGTTGAACTAAGGGAGAGAGTCCCAAGATCTTCTCCCCTGCCATTTAGATTCAGCAATGCATGGCTCATTGTTCTGGGGTGCAGGGAAGAGGTGTTGGGGGCGTGGAGCAACACCTTCTTTGGTAGTCCCTAGTTTATTTTTATTTCCAGGCTGAGAGAAGTTATGCATCATCTGAAGGATTAGAGAAAATAGTCCTTCTCAGGGTTGGATGATGTGATTAAAGTGGCTGAATCTCAGCTTGCTGCGTGTCAAATTATGCATCACCAGCAAAATGTACCTTCGTGTGAAGAGCATAGACTGCACTCTAAGCTGGATGAGTTGCTTTCCCTAAAAAAGAAGCTTGCGAAGGTTCAATTTTTAATGTTATATGGATTCCGGATGGAGATCAAAACTCTAATTTCTTTCACTACCTACATAAGTAAAGAAGTGTTAGGAATCATCTGAGTACTATTAGAGTTGACGACTCAACCTTCACTTCGGTGGGGGATATTGTTAAGGCTTAGGTGGAGTACTTCTAGGGGTTGTACACTAATGAAAAACATGCCTCCCCCATGCTTTTTGACTCTATCCCAAGGTGTATCACGGGCCAACAAAATGAGGTCCTCATGGAGGCCCCTTCTGAGGGTGAAGTCAGGGTTGTGCTCTTATCTCTGAATATGGACAATGCTATAGGTCCGGATGGTTTTGGGAATAAGTTATTCATGTTCTACTGGGATATCCTCTATGGGGATTTCACAAATGCGGTCAGGGAGTTTTTCCACTCGGGCTCTATTCCCCATGGTTTCAATGCCAACTTCATCTTGTTGATCCCGAAGAAAGGTAATGCCATTGCGATTAGTGACTTCTGACCTGTTTCCATTGGCTACACAGTTTCGAATATTATTAGTAAGATTATCATCCTTAGGATGGGTAAATTTTTGGGTGACATTGTGACTCCAAGCTAGATTGGATTCGTCCCTGGGCGATGTATCCAATCCTGCTTATTCACTGCCTCGGAGGGCATTAATATTATGAGGAGGAAATCGAAAGCGGGTAGATTTGCGCTTAAGCTTGACATCTCGAAGGCTTTTGATACTATGAAATGGTGCTTTATGTTTAAGTTCCTCAGAATATGTGGATTTTCTTTTAGCTTCATCAAGCTGATATCTGCAATTCTCCACAGTTCCAGAGTTGCGGTCCTGATCAATGGTTCCCCCCATGGCTTTTTCCAGTGCTCCCGTGGAGTGCGACAAGGTGACCCAATGTAGGGTTTTCTCTTTGAAATCATGGAGGATTACATGAGTCGATGCCTCTTTGATCTTATACAAGAAGGGATGTATTCACCAATTAAGGCAAGCAGGGACCTATGTGTCTCCTCACTCCTTCTCTACGCAGATGACATCCTCCTGTTTAGGCAGGCTAATAAGAAAACCTTTTCCACAGTCAATCAGATCTTCCGTCATTATGAAAGAGTGGTTGGTCAATCTATAAGTTGGATTAAATCATATATTTTCTTTGGCAATGGGATCTCTCCCGCTAGACAGCTCCACATAGCCAATAGGCTTGGAGTTTTGTGCGGCTCCCTACCATGTACTTATCTTGGTGTGCCCCTGTTCTGGGGAAAAGCCAAGTGCGGATACTTTGAGAACATTTCTTCCAAGATTATGCTTCAAATGTAGAATTGGAAGGTCAAGTGACTCTCTCAGGCTGGCAGGGTCTGCCTGGTTAACTATGTAATCACCTCTATTTTCATGCATGCTTTCTCCATTTACAGATGGTCGGCTGCTCTCCTCAAAATCCCAAATGCCAATATAAGAATCTTTGTCTGGACTGTTTCTACCAGTGAGCGGAAATTGGTATCGGTGGCTTGGAAACATTTCACAAAGCCGTTTGAGTTGGGCGGGCTTGGTATCAAGGATTTAAGGCGTTTCAATGATGCTATGATTGGGAAGTTTACTTGGATCCTGCTTCGGCCGCAGAGTGGTGGCATGGATTTTCTTGGGGAAATATTCACAAACAGGTCATGTGATGGTTTTTCTAGGTACATTTCATCCTCAGTCTGTCCGACTCTGCGATTGATTAATGATGCTCGATGTGGTCCTTCATGTCCCCATCTTTTGTCTCTCCCTTTGTGGATTCAGATATGAAGGGTGAGACTCATTTTCACCCTTGTCACTCCATATTTTAACTGTCTCTTTTATGTTTTATTGATTTTGGGGGGCTAGGCTCGCCTAGCCCTGAACCTCTTCCACCATAAAAAAACCCTAAATTCTTAGGGAGTATTACTCTAACATTCTCAAGAAATATGAATCATCTGAATGGGAAATAATGGATTCTGATGCTTCATCTGGGCATGGTGATGACGGGGATCCATATGGAGATGATGTGGCTTATGGAGACTTTAGTGGCGATGTTGACTGACTTTTTTTTCTCTTGGGTCTTTTCTTTTTTTCCTTCTTTTTTGGTTTTGGGGTTGTTAAGGGTTTTTGGGTTTGGGTTGATTGACCCCTCCCCTCCCTTGTCTGCTGTGTTAATTTTTTCAAATAAATTTTGGGGGGTTCAGGATTAGCCTGGCCCCGCACCTTCCTTTCCCTAAATAAACTCTAAAAACTCAAAAAATCCTAAAAATCTTAAAATCCCTAAAAAATCCCCAAATACTCTGAAAACCCGATAAAACCCCTAAAAACTATGAAAACCCTAAAAACCCTCTAAAAACCCTAAAAACCCTAAAAACCCTAAAAACTATTAAAAAACCTAAAAAACCATAAAAAACCCCAAAAGACTACTAAAAACCCTAAAACCCCTAAAAAACCTATAAAAACATAAAAGACCCTTACAACCCCAAAGAATCATAAAAACCCCAAAAGAACTTAAAAACCCAAAAAACCCAATAAGACCCTAAAAACCACTATAAAAACACTAAAAGATCCTAAAACCCCTTAAACACCCAAAAAATTCTAAAAACCTGAAAACCCAAAAAAACCTAAATGTCCCTAAAGACACTAAAAATTCAAAAATTGTAAGAATCCCGAAAAACCCAAAAAACCATTAAAACCCATAAAAACCTAAAAACCCTTTAAGAACCCTAAAGATCCATAAAAACATAAAAACCCCAAAAAAATCCTAAAATCCCTAAAATCCCTTAAAAACAGTAAAAATTATAAAAAACCCTTAAAGATAGTAAAACCCTAAAAATAGTAAAAAACATGAAAATCCATGAAAATTCCCAAAACCCTAAAAACCATAGAAACCCTAAAAAAACCTTAAAAACCTAAAAAACATAAAAACCCCTAAAAACCTAAAAATCCATTAAAACATTGTAAACCCATTAAAACCCTAAAACCCCAAATAAATCCCCCCAAAACTCTATAGAATCCTAATAAAACCTTAAAGGACACTAAAAAACCCTAAAACCCTAAAAAATCTTAAAACCCTAAATGACACTAAAAAACATAAAACCCCTAAAAAACCCTGAAACACACTTAAAACCCCCAAACCCCAAAAAGATCCTAAAAACCTAAAATAATACCAGAAGACACTAAAATCCAAAAAATAATAATAATAAAAGATGATAAACACCCAAAAATCTCTAAAAACTTTTTAAAAACCCTAAAAGACCCTAAAAATCGTAAAACTCCTAAAAACCCTAAAAACCCAAAAAATATACTAAAACCCTAAAAACCCTAATAGACCCTACAATACCCTAAAACCCTTAATAAATCTAAATCGATAAAGAAATCTTAATGGACATAGTAAAACCATAAAAATTCCTAAATTTCCTTAAAAACCCAAAAAACATTAAAATACCATAAAATGTTAAAAACTCTAAAAACCCATAAAACCATAAAATACCATAAAAACCCTAAAACCCTAAAAACCCAAAACCCCAAAACCCTAAAACCCTAAAAAATCCTAAACAATCAAAAATATCAAAAACAAGACCATAAAAAACCCAAATAACACTAAAAAATTTAAAAAATCTATAAACCCCTAAAAATTCGTAAAAGAACTTAAAACACGCAAAATAACTTAAAAATACCATAAAACCCTAAAACCCATAAAAACCAAAAAAATATAAAATCCCCAAAACCCTAAAATCCTTAAAAACTATAAAAACACTAAAACAATAAAAAAACATAATACAACATAAAAAACCTTTTAGAACTATAAAAATCCCTAAAAAACCTAAAAAACCCCCAAAACCATAGAAACCATAAAAAATATAAATCCCCTAAAAGAATTAACCCCCCCCCAAATCTAAAAAACCTAAAACAAACTAAAAAACCTAAAACCACATAAAAAGCCTAAAAACACCAAAGACCCTTAAAACATAGAAAACCCCAAAAAACCTCTACCATCCACCCCCCCCCCCCAAAAAAAAAGAAATCCCTAAAAACTATAAAAGTTATTGAAACACTAAAAAACCCTTAAATAGACAAAGATATCCTAAAAAACCCTAAAAACCTTAAAACCCCTTTAAAAACCTAACAACACTAAAAAAACTTAAAAATCCTAATAACCCAAAATATAAAAAAAACAACTAAAACCCTAAGAGACCTTAAAAACCACAAAAAATCCATGAAAATCAAAAAAACCCTAAAAACCTAAAAACCATAAAAAATAGTGAAAATCACAAAAACCCAAAAAACTATATAAAACCCTAAAAAACTAAGACCTATAACCTACACCCCAAACCCTAATCCCTAAAACTGAAACCTGATACACTACACACCAAACCCTAAACCCTACACCCAAAACCCTATACCCTATACTATAGAAGGAAAACCCTACACCCTAAACCCTATATCCTATTCCATAAACACAAAACCCAACATCTTAAACCCTAAAATCCACATCCTAAACCTTAAACCCTTCACCCTAATCCCTAAAACCTATATATTAAATCCCAAAACCACACCCTTAACCCTAAAACCTATACCCTAAACCCCAAGAGGATATAAAAACCCTGTAAAATACTAAAGGAACCTAAAAACCCCTAGGAAAGAAGACGACCTCTGAGCGGCGGCTCTCTTATCCTCCTCGCGCCGCCTAGGTTTTCCTCTTCTTCCTTCCTCCTTCCTCCTCCGGCGAGGTCTGACCTCGGTGCTTCCTGTCCTGCTTCGGCTCGGCAACTGCTGGTGTTGGATTTGCGTGTTCTGGTCGGTGCGGTGGTGGCTTGGTCGCACCCATATTGCTCCAGATCTGATGTGTTGGGTCTTCGGATGGGGGGATCTTTCCCGGCTTGCCCGATGCGCGTCCCACCTCTTGATCTTGCTTCTTGGTGCCTGGTTTCAGGTTCCGAAATGCTGCGAAGGTTCCCCTCTCGTTCTTCAGGTTCGTTCCGAACTTCTAGTGTGCCTTGTTTCAGGACCCGGTTTCGTTGCTGCGAAGGTTCCCCTCCCGGCTCAAGGTCACCAGTCGGTTTCTGGCATGCCTGGTTCGAGACCTGGATTTGGTTGCTGCTCCCCCTTCTAGCTCCTGATCAGTTGCAGATCTGGTGGTACTGACGCCGGCTTGTCTGCAGGGCTCCTCCGTTTCGTTTGCCTTGCGCCAGATCTAGAGGGCGCGGTGTCACCCCCGGCATGCTTTCAGACCCTCAAATGTCTTCCTGGTTCGATGTCGTCTGTAGGTATGGATTGGTGTGCTCAGGTTCGGGTCCTCTTGCTTGGAGGAGGGAGGATTTGGTTTCTTCTGATTCTATGCCTCTTGCTGCTACTTATGGTCTTTGGTTGTGGTTCTATGCACTGGTTTTTGACATACAATGGTGGATTTGATTTGATGTGGGTGATGGTGAGTTGGTTTGATGGAATGGTTGTCTGGGGAGAGCTTGATCGGATGGGATGGTTATGCTGGATGGCTGTGATGTTTTGGTGTTGGTGCTGGATGTTGTTCTGGTGCTGGTTGGCTGGATGGTGTTGTGTTCTATTTTTCTGGTGGTGAATAGTTGTGGTGGTTTGAAATGGTGTTGTTGGTGCTGATAGATATTTGTTGCACTAGTTGTTGTTTGGCTGGGAGGTGCTGGATGCTGGTTTTTTTGAGTTTGGATGATGCGAGGTGCTGGATGTTGGGATGCTGGATGATGGTGGTTGCTGCTTTCCCTTGTGTGTTTTCTTTTTCGTTCTTGAATTTTCTTTTTTGGGTCTTTTGTATTGGGTCGTTAAGGGTTTTTTGGGTATGGGTCGATTGACCCCTCCCCTCCCTTGTCTGCTGAGTCTCTCTCTCTCTCTCTCTCTCTCTCTCTCTCTCTCTCTCTCTCTTTCTTTCTTTTTAATAATTTGTGGGGGTCCGGAATAGCCCGACCCTCGCATCTTCTTTGCCTAAAAAAACCCCTAAAACCCTAAAAACCTTTAAAACCCCTAAAACCACTAAAAACCCTAAAAACCTAAAAAATACTAAAAGAATCTAAAAATCCTAAACAAATCTAGAAGACCCTAAAAATATAAAGAACCAATGAAAGTCCCTAAACCCCCCCCCCCAAAACATAAAAGACCCTAAACACCCAAAAACCCCACTAATAACCCTTAAAACTATAAAACGTGAAAAAACCCTTAAAAACCCCTAAAAACCATAAAAATTACTAGAAATAATAAAAAAACCTAAAAACCCTAAAAACCCATAAATACCAAAAAAAACCCTAAAACCCCTAAAAATAACCTAACCCCCCAACCAAAAAAACATAAAATACCCAAAAAACCTAATAAAACCAAAAAACCATATAAAACCTTTAAAAATACACAAAACCCACAAAAACCCTAAAAATCATAAACCCTTAGAGAACCTTAAAAACTAAAAAAACCAAAGAAACTAAGAAAAAAATTAAATACCTTAAGCAACCCAAAAGTTCTAAAACCCTCTAAGAAACTTAAATACAGTAATTAGACCCTAAACCCCCATAAAAATTCCCTAAAACCCCTTAAAACCCTTAAAACCCATAAAAACCAACAAAAAAACATAAAAACCCTAAAAACACTAATAAACCCTCAAAACACTAAAAAATATACAAATTAATAGAAAACCCCAAAACCATAAAAAATCATAATAAACCCTAAAACCATAAACACCCTAAAACCATAAAAATCTCTAAAATACCTTAAAAGACACTAAAAGTCCCTAAAAATCACTAAAATACCCTAAAAGTCCATAAAAAACTAAAAAAACCATAAAACCTCAAAAGCCTAATAAACCATAAAAACCTAAAAACCCTAAAACCCCCTAAAAACTATAAAAAACCTAAAATTCATAAAAATCCTAAAAACCCTACACTCCAAAAAATCATAACAAACCCCTAAAACACTAAAATATTTAAAATGGTAGAAAACTCTAAAAAACAATAAAAATTCGTAAAAATCCCTAAAACATTCTAAAAATCCGAAAAACCCAAAAAGACATAAAAAATTCTAAAATGGTACTAAAACTCTTAAAACCCCTTATAATTCTAAAATAACCCAGAAAACATAAAAAGGACATAAAATATCTAAAACCATAAACCCCTCGAAGTTCCTAAAAACCCTAGAAGACCCTAAAATCACTAAAAACCCTAAAAACCCTAGAAACCCCTAAAAACCCTTTAAAACCCCTAAAAGACCCTAAATACCCAAAAGACCCAAAAAATACACAAATACCCAAAATACCCTAGAAAACCCTAAGAAAATCAATAATATTTGTATAAAGAGCCATGGGGTAGGTAAAGCTAACCCCATGACCTACGGGGACCCCTCAACATCCAAGGGTGTGCCAGGTGAAGTTTTGAAAAGAATCTTGGAGGATGTAGTGAATTCTCCTCCTCTGGGATCTGCCCCTGCTCCCCCCAATGTGGATGAGGACACTGGATGCAAGGTTGATCTGTTTGTTGCTCATCCTCCTCTTTATGCCTCTAATTTTGGGGAACCTGGCCCTAGGCAAGTCAATGATTCAACCCTCACATCCATTTTGTCTGAGGTAAAGGGACTGCTGGAGCCGGTCCAGGCCCCCTAGGCCCAAGTTCCTATGGTATCACCCACTACAAAAGCCTCAACCTCTCAGAGCCATGTTTGGTGTGTCACCCTGGACTCACTAGTCGACATGCAGGGCACCCAAGATGTTGATTTACTTGCTTTATGGTAGGACACACCTAATGGCCCCTCCACTATTGTCCCGGTCTCACAGGATCTAGGCCCCTTGTCATGCCTGGGGTACCAGCTAGGATGTAATGGGATACTGACTCTTTCATATAAGTTTCCCCAAACAAGGATGCGAGGAAACTGATTTCTGTTCCTTTAGAGGAAGCTATATGCAAATTTAATAAATTTAACCCACTGAGTGGGGTTTTCTATAGTGACATGGTTGAGGACCCTTAGGATGATGATGGCCCTATAATTGGTCCTAGTTCCAAAGAGAAGATCAATGATAAGCGGAAGTTAGAGGAGAAATATCTTGCTCCAGAACCTGTAAAATAGTTTACTGGAAACACTAAGAAGAAGGTAAATAAAGGAAAGGGTAAGGGAAACAATCCCCCCAACCACAATTCACAAAACTTCCTCAATGAAGATCATGTTTTAGAACTGCTAGGGGCTCGGGAATGTACCCACAGCCTCAACCCTTAGGCACTTTATTTCTCACATGCCATTGTTAATCTGGCTACCTGAGCCTATGATTAAATTTGAAAATTGTAAAGGATTTAATTAGAATACCCTTGGGTACTCCCTTGTTTATGATAACAGTACGGATGATGGCATGAAAACCTTATGGGTCCTAAATCACAATGATGTTTAGGTTATTTCGGTTGAAGCAAGGCCTCAAGTGATCTCCATTAACATCTATTTCAATGATACCACCCAAACCCTCTCCAATGTGTATGATTCCTATTCGTACATTATAAGAAGGGATATCTGGAGGGATTTGGTTCATATGAATGAGTCCATTGACCATAATTGTATTTTCATTGGTGACTTTAATACTGTCCTGAGTCCTAAGGAAAAGGTTGGTCATATCTTTTCCCGTACTATGGTAGAGGAATTTTCTTCATGCCTAGACCAGTGTGACCTCTTTGAGATACCATATCTAGAGAAACCTTCACATGGGGAAGGTACACTATCAATGGTAGGAAAGCTAGTAATTTGTACAGGTGTTTCTTCCAAATCAGTGATAGGATCCCCCCCATGGAATTCTCAGGTTTCACTCTTCTGAAGTTTAACTCGAACCACAATCCCCTTTTTATCGAGTTATGGGAGGGTAACTTTAGTTATTTCCACATGCCCTTTAAATTTAATAACTCTTGGATCACAATTCATGGGTGCAGGGAAGAGGTTATAAAAGGGTTGAATAATTTATTTGTTAGAATCCCCTATTTTGTTGTGGTATCTAAGCTCATATAATTCAAGTTCCTCTTGAAGGAATAGACCAGGAAGTTCTTTTTAGGGTCGGAAGATGACATTAAGATTGATAAATCTCAGCTTTCCACTTTCCAAATTGCAAATCAGCAGTAGCATACCCCCTCCTGGGAGGATCTTCAACTTCATTCCAAGATAGATGAGTTACTACCACTAAAGTAGAGGCTTGCAAAGGATCATTTTAATGTCCAATGGATGCAGGATAGGGATAGAAACTCCATGTTTTTTCATATCCTTCAGAGATAGAAATGAGTTAATAATAATCTGGATGCAATCTGGGTTGGGGGATCCACCTTCACCATGATGGAAGGCATTTCTCGGGATATGGTGGATTAATTTAAAGCGATGTACATGGATGATGGTGTTGATCCCTTCATCCTTTCAGAATCTATAACACCTTCCATTGTTGAACACCATAATGAGGCTCTAACAGTGGCGCCCGTCAGAGAGGAAGTGATGTTCGTGCTTTTATCTTTGAACATGTAGAGTGTAGCATAACAATATGGGCTTATCAATAAATTCTTCATGTCTTATTGTGAAATGTTTCACGAGGATGTTACCAATGTTTTTAGGTCATTCTTCTTCTGTAGCTCAATTCCATATAGAATGAATTCCAACATTATATCTCTAATTAAAAAGAAATATAATGCCATTGAGATTAGTAACTTCCGACCAGTTACAATGGGGAACACCATTCCTAAGATTATAAGAAAAATTTTGGTAATTAGGTTGGGGAAGATTATGAGGGATATTATCACCCCAAACCAGTTTGGGTTCATTCTTGGGAGAAGCATTCAAACATGCATTTTCACAGGATCAGAGGGTATAAACATTATGAAAAAAATGAAGCATGGGAGTTTTTCTATAAAACTTGATATTTCAAAATATTTTGACACCAAAAAGTGGATATTTATCTTTGAATTCCTTGGTAAGTATGGTTTCTCTAGCAATTTTATCAAGATGATTAATACTATTCTTAACAATGCCAAAATTTCTATTCTTATCGATGGATTCCCAAAAGGTTTCTTCAAATGCAATGAGGTGTCCTGAAAGGGGACCCACTCTCTGGCTTCCTTTTTGAAATAATTGAGGACCACATGAGCCGATGAATTGCTGACTTGGTGCAGGCTGGACTCTACTCACCAAATAAGGAAAGGAGAGACCTCCATGTTCCATTCCACCTCCTTTATGCAGATGAAATCCTTCTATTTAGGAAGGCTAACAAGAAAAATTTATCCTATGTGAAGATGATCTTTCACCATTATGAGAGAGTTGCTGGGAAAACAATCAGCTGGAATAAATCTTCAATTTTCTTTGGCAATGGAGTCTCCCCCTCAAGGAAGCTCCACATTGCTGGCCCACTTGGAGTGAAGAGAGGATCACTCCACTTCACCTATCTGGGTGTCTCTTTTTCTGGGGAAAGGAAAAAAGCTACTAATTTGAGGAAATCTCATCCAAAATTTCCCAACAACTCACCAAATGGAAGGTGAAGTGCCTTTCCGAAGCTGGAAGATTATTTCTGATCAATTAGGTCATAAAATCTATGTTTTTCATGATTTTTCTATCTATAGATGGCTAACCAATCTTGTTAAATGTTTTGATGCAAGGAACATGAATTTTTCTTGGACAGGATGCATTAGTGAAAGAAAGTTAATCTCTATTTCCTGGAAGAACTGCACAAAACCTATTGAGATGGGTGGGATTTGTATTAAAGATATTAGAAGATTCAATGATGCCCTACTGGGGAAGTTTAATTCGAGCTTTCTCAACCCACATGATGATGGCTTGGATTTTCTCACTAAGAGGTTCACGTGTAGGCTTTGTGATGGATTCACTCGATACATATCCTCCTCAGTTTGGCCTTCTCTAAGATCCTTATACAAGGATATTACCTCTCATTAAAAGTGGATTGTGTCAAATTCATCAACTCTGAATTTCTGGACAACTCCATGGCTAGAACAACCACTTTATGATATTCTGACACCTCCCATTGAGCTAATAGACATGTCCATTTCCTCCCTTTTGTAGAAAATTGGGGACCTTCTTTTGGGACTCCCCGAACATATTACTTTATGAATTCATAAATATGTATTCATGGACAATGAAACCCTCATTTGGAGGCCCTGTATTTTTTGAAAGTTTAATACCTGGGACAACTACCAGATGAAATTCCCTCAAGGTATTACCTCTCCATATTGGTTGCTAAAATTCAGAACACCTTTCATCCCACCTACTGATTATGTGCCGATCTAGAAAATCTGGAGAAATAGGATCCCTCTATAAGAGTTGATGAAGATGGCTAGGTGGCACCTTTCCTCTTCTTGTTTTTTTCTGCAAAAATTTTGAGGAGAATAGATCAAATGTTATAATCTACTGTAAGTTTGATTCCAAACTATAGATTTACCTAATGCAATGTTTTGGCTTTAAGTGTGGCATGTATGGGGCGATATGTGAGTTCATCTACGGCCTGGTGAAGCTGAATTGCAGTGACTAGGTTCACAACCTGCTATTTTCAAGTTTTTCAGTTACCATACACTATATTTGGGCTGCTCAAAACATAATGGCCTTTAACTTCTAGCCTCTCTCATTTTGTGGTGGAGTGGTGACGATCCACAAGGTGATCCAGGAAGCATCCTGTGTTCAAACAGGTTTGATGGAAAATAATGTTAATGATCTGACTTTATTTCATTCAATTGGAGTTGCTGGAAGGGAGAAGAAGCTGCAAGTGTTGAAATAAATCTGATGGATTCCCCCGATCCCATCATGGATAAAGGTCAATGTGGATGATGCAGTGTTGGGTGCACCTAGACGCTCAGGGTGTGGTGGGGTCTTCTGAACCTATAGAGGCTTTTTTCAAAGGTTTCTTTTACCATTTTATTGGAGAAAAATGTGCTTACAAAACAGAGATATGGACCATGATAAAGGAGATTAAGTTTGCAGCCCAATTCAGGTGGAACTCTCTTTGAATTGAGTCTCACTCGATGCTCGCGGTGGATGAACTCAAGAACAAACTCATGGAAGTCCCATGGATACTTCTACCAAAATGGAATGAATGCCTCAATATCCCCCAGACTATCAGTCTATGGGTCACATATTTCTATAGAGAGGCCAACTCAGTGGCATATGCACTCTCCAAAAGGCAATTAAGGAACGGAGCTTGCTGCATTCCTTTGTTGCCCCGTATTTTTTATACCGTATGTGGAATCTAATATGAAGGGTGAGATACACTCCCATATGTGTATACCCTCCTTGTAACTGTTGGTTTGAGTTTTCATTAATGTTTTGTGGGGATCTTATCCTCAAACCATTTTCACCCTAAAAACGTTAAAAAATAAAAAAACCTAATAGACCCTGCAAAACCTCAAAAACCCCAAGAAAACCCTAGAAAAATAAAAAAACCCTAAAATCCTTAAAGAATCTTAAAAACCATGAAAAAAATTAAAATACCATAAAATCATAAAAAACCCTAAAACACACTAAACAAAATAAAAACCCCATGAAACCCTAAAAACCATAAAAAACCCCCCCAAAAGCCTAAAAATACCAAAAACCCGAAAAACCATTAAAAAACTAAAATCCAAAAAACCCTACAATCCCCAAAAAAACTATACAAACTAAAACCATCTAAAAACCCAAAAAAATTATAAAACACTAAAAATCCCTAAAAACACTAAAAAATACTAAAAAGGCACAAAAACCCTAAATGATAAAAAATCCTAAAACCCTTAATAAGAACCTAAAATCACAAAAAAATAGAAAAGAACCTGAAAACCCAAAAACCCAAAAGACCTTAAAACCCCCTAAAACCCCTAAAAAGATGAAAAAATCATAAAAACCCTAAAAAAACCAAAAAAAATCAAAAAACCCTAGACATTAAAACACTAAAAGACCCCTAAACACCCTAAAATACCATAAAACCAAAAGAAACCTAAAAACCATAAAAAACCCTTTTAAAAACACCAAAACATTTGAAAACCATAAAAAGTATTTACGTCCATAAAAAACCCCTAAAAACTATAAAAAAACATTAAAAAATAAAAAAACCAAAAAACCAAAAAAACCCTTAAAAACCATAAAAACTATAAAAAATAGAAAAAATCCCTAAAAACAAAAAAAAACCATAAAACCCAAAAAGACCATAAAAATCATAAAAGTCCATAAAATACCCTAAAAGCCCTAATGGACCAGAAAACCCCAAAAGACTCTAAAATACCTTATAAACCATAAAAGCCCAATAAATACTAAAAAATCCTAAAAAATCTAAAAATCCATAGAAAACCCAAAAAAAACCAAAAAACCCTTAAAACACAAAAAACCTTAAAAACCCAACAAAAACCTAAAAAAACCCAACCCCCCTAAAACCCATAAAAAACCTAAAATCCCTAAAAATTCATAGAAAACCCCTAAAAACCATAGAAAAACTAAAAAACTCCAAAGACACCTAAAATCCATAAAACAAAAAAAAATGAAAAAAACCTCCTAAAATCCCTAAAAACCAAAAATAAAAAAAACCCTAAAACCCTAAAACCCTAAAAACCCCCAAAACCATAAAAAATCATAAAAAATCCAAAAACTCTAAAAAACCTAAAAAACCTAAAAACCCTTAAAACCATAAAACCCTAAAAAACCATAAAAACCCTAAAAACCCTAAACCATATACCCTACACCCTAAAACCTAAACCCTAAACTAAATACCTCAAACCATAAACCCTAAACCCTATACTATAAACCTTATATAGTAAACATAAAAACCTATACCTAAGAGCTTAAACCCAAAAACCTTCACCATAAACCCTATACCCTACACCCTACACCTTAAACCATTCACCATAAACCCTATACCATGTACCATAAACCCTAAACTGTAAACCCTATACCCTAAACCATAAACCCAAAACCCTACAACTTAAACCCAAAACCCAACACCCTAAACACTAAAACCTACACCCTAAAACCTAAAAGGCCCAAAAAAGCACAATAATAAAGTACCTTAAAATCCCTAAGAGGGCATAAAAAATATCAAAATCCCTAAAATACACTAAAAAACCCTAAAACCCTAAAATACCCTAAAACCCATAAAAAAACCATAAAAACATTTAAGACCCTAAAACACTTCTTTTGGAAATACGTTCTTCATATTCTACTGGGATATTCTTCATGTCGACATTACTAATGCGGTGAGGGAATTCTTTCACTCAGGCTCTCTTCCACATGGCGCAAACGCCAATTTTATTTCTTTAATTCCAAAAAGGAGAATTCTATTGCGATCAGAGACTTCCGCCCGGTGGCTGTTGGCAACACCATCCCGAACATAATCAGCAAAATTCTTATCATCAGACAGGGGAAGATATTAGGAGACATCATTACCCCAAATTAATTTGGGTTCATCCTTGGAAGGAGTATTCAAACCTTCCTTTTTACTGCTTCTAAGGGGATTAATGTTATGCGAAAAAAGACAAGGCAAGGTAGCTTTGCTTTGAAGCTGGATATTTTGAAGGCGTTTGGCACAATTAAGTGGAGCTTCATCTTTGAGATCCTTAGCAGATATGGATTTTCCAGCAGCTTCATCAGGTTGATTGCTTCAATTATCCACAGCGCCAGAGTTTCGGTTCTGATTAATGGCTCCGCATATGGATTTTTTGCATGTTCTTGTGGAGTTCATCAGGGGGATCCCCTCTCTGGTTTTCTCTTTTCTATAGTGGAGGACTACATGAGTCGGTGCATTCTTGATCTTGTGCAGGCGGGGCTGTTTTCTCCGATCAAAGCTGGTCGGAATCTTTTTGTCCCCACTCATCTCCTCTACGTGGATGATATCCTCCTTTTGGGCAGGCTGATAAGCAGACTCTGAACACAGTTAATCAAATCTTTAACCACTATGAATGTGTGGCTGGGTAGGCCATTAGCTGGATTAATTATTCAATTGTGTTTGGAAATGGGGTCTCTCTTGCAAAGCAGACTCGCATTGCCAATTTTTTGGGCGTCAAGAGAGGGTCCCTCCCCTTCACATACCCAGGAGTTCCCCTCTTCTGGGGGAAATCCAGAAGCTACTAATTTGAAGGAATCATTTATAAAATAATCCAAAAAATGTCAAAATGGAAGTGAAAATCTCTTTTGCAGGCTGGACGGGTCTGCTTGACTAACTCTGTTTTCACCTTAATGTTTGTTCATGCCTTCTCCCTTTATAAATGGACGGCGAGTCTCGTAAAAAATGTAATGGTCAAAATTAGGAACTCTGCTTGGACAAGTTCCACTATTGAGCGGAAAATGATCTATGTCTCCTGGAAGCATTGCACAAAGCCGCTTGACATGGGTGAGCATGTCATTAAGGACCTGTGGTGGTTTAATGATGCTATTATTGGGAAAATGTACATGGGGCTTGCTTAATCCTCATACTGACGGCCTTGACTTTCTCAAGGAAAGATTCACGAGCAGATTGTGTGATGGATTTACGGGGTATCTTTCCTCCTCGTTTTGGCTGACACTTAGGTCCTCGTACAAGGATATTATGTCCAAAGCGAAATAGATCATGTCCAGAAACTCTGGCCTTAACTGCTGGTCGACGCCATGGCTGGAATAGCCCATTGCGGACGTCGTAATGCCACCGCTTGACCTGCAGCACCTCACCATTGCTGATCTCGTGCGGCAATGTGATGACTCAACTGCCCCTCTCCCTGATATTGTTGCCATGCAAGTGCAGCGATAAACTTTTATTGACATTGACACTCTTATCTGGATGCCCAACATGGTTGTAAAATCCAATACCCGTGATTACTACTAATTGAAGTTCCCACCAGGTCCTATCTCACCGTCATGAATGACCAAATTCAGGACACCCTTCATTCCCCCGTCGCACTTCACTTTAATTTGGAAAATTTGGAAAATTTGGAGAAACAGGCTCCCGAAACATGATCAGCTTCAACTTGCTGGATGGAAACTTGCTTCTGCCTGTTTCTTGTGCAGGAGAGATAGAGAAATCTGCAACCACATTTTCTTACACTGCACATTTACTACAGAGCTATGGCGCTACCTTTCACAGAGCTTTGGGCTGGCCTACCGTCTACAAGGGTCGATATGTGACTTTTTCCATGGGCCGGTTGACCTGAACCAGAGTGACCAGGTCCGGAACATGCTGTTGGCCAGGGTGGCTGCTATCGTTCTTTATATTTGGGATGCCCAGAATGCAGCTGCATTTAATCGGCAGCCTCTCACACTGCAGGGGGAGTGGTTTCGATTCACAAGGCCATTCACAGTGCCTCACAGATACAAATAAGTTCGATGTTTAATAACGTTGAGGATCTGACTGTTCTGTGTGCTCTTGGTGTGGCTGGCAGAAGTCAAAAACCTATGGTCATGAAGTATATTAGATGGATTTCACCACTCCCATCATGGATAAAGTTTAACATTGATGGCGCGGCGCTTGGAGCTCCTGGGCCATCGGGATGTGGGGGCATTTTTCACACCCTGCGGGGATTCTTGAAGGGATGCTTCTTTCAGTTCCTTGGATATGGTTGTGCCTATGAAGCGGAACTGTGGGCGATCATAAAGGCCGTGAAGTTTTCATGTTAGTTCACATGGTCACAGCTCTAGATTGAGTCATACTCGATGCTTGCGGTTGCTGCGTTAAAGGGACGCTCTAGGGATGTTCCTTGGAGACTCTTTCCATATTGGATCGAGTGTCTTGACCTATCTCGGAAGCTAAATCTCAATGTCTCACACGTCTATAGGGAAGCAAAATCGGTTGCTGACGCCCTCTCCAAACAGGCGATCATGGAGAGGGCCTCAATGTGGTCCTTTATTACCCCACCTTATTGTACCACTTTCTTGGACTCGGATCGGAAGAGCGAAATTCATACTCGACCTTTTAGGCCCATCTTGTAGCTGCACTTTCATTTTGAATTAAGTTTGGGGGGATAGGCTTGCCTAGCCCTGAACCTCTTCTGCCCTAAAAACACTTCGAAACCCTAAAAAAACTAAAACCCATAAATAATCCTATAAACCCCTTAAAAACCTTATAAACCCTCAAAATCACTAAAAACTAAAAAAATTGAAAACCCTAAAATCCCACAAAAACCCAAAAAAAACTAAAAATAAACCATAAAAACCCAAAAAAATCTAAAAAAATTGAAAACCCTAAAATCCCTAAAAACCCTAAAGACCCTAAGAAAGATTCCTCCACTCTCTCTAGGTTCTCTTCCGTTTTCTTGTTTTCCTAGTTTCCATCTCGGCGACTTTGCTACTCCCTACAAGATCTTGTGGTGTGATGCGGTTGTGGCGCTTGGCGATGGGGCTTCATGCGGGCGTGGATCGGTGCTTGTGACCTTGCTCATGGATCGCGTGGTGCTACGTCTTTCAAGGTTCCGCCTTGACCTCTCTGACGGAGCGGTGCTCGTGTGGATGGAGTTGCGGAAGTGGGTGTCGGGGCTTCTCTTCGACAGATCTGGGATCCGATGGTGTTTCCCGGTTCTAATCGGATTTGTTTTGGACAGTTGTTTGCAGCAGTGTGGTGCGGGCGCGATAGATCTGGTTTTTGCTTCTAGGGTTTCAAGATCTGTGGATCCGGTAGTGGCGGTCCTCGATCAGAGAGACAAGCTCAGATCTAGTTCCCCCAGCGTGCAGTGGTTCAGATCCATGGAGGTGTGGGCTAGATCCAGTCCCTTCTCGGTGTGTAGTTGTACTACCATGGTGAAGCCTCTCGTTGCGACGAGCTCTTGGTGGTTCCCAGCTTCTTCAACGGCTTGTTTATCCAAGCGGTGGCGTGGAGAGGCCAGGCCTCGGTTCTTCTGTATTTTGTGCAGTGGGACATTGCTGATCCTTGAAGCTGTGTGGGGAGTTGCTGCTCTGGTTTGTCTTGGGCTGTTAGAAGATGGTGCTGATTACTCACTTAGGACCTCAGCATGGAGTCAGGTTTGTTTCTGGGTTTCCTTTTTGTGTTATGATCTTGTTGCTGGTCTGGATAAGTGCTGCGTTCTGGGATCTCTATCGAGCTATGGTGGATGCTTCACATATTGTGGCGGGATTGGTTTGGTGGTGGTTCTTTGTTCTGTTTTGAGGTATTGGTTGTTGTCTTCTCTTGGTGTGCGAGTTTTGTGTTGCTTGCAATTGAATTTCTTAGTTGGGAGGTGTTGGGTGATGGCTTTTATGAAAAAGGATGATGGTTTCTGTATGTATTTGAGATTTGGTGAATGGTGAATGGTGGTTGTGTGATTTCAGTGATGATGGTTATGTGTTGTTGGTGGTAGCTTGTTTTGGGGGGAAGGTGCTGGATTCTGGTTTTTGTGAGATTGGCTGCTGGTCGCTGATTGGTGGTGAGCAGCTGAATGCTGGTGATGAATGTGATTTTGATGTTGCTGTTTCTGTGACTTTGGGTGTTGGTGGTTCTATGATGTTGAATGCTAGTGATTATGGATGATGGTTGCTGCTTGGGTGGGAGGTGCTGATGGTGCTATGTTTGATTTACAGCTGGTTGCTGATTTTTTGGGAGATGTTGTCGGTGATGCTTTGGTTTTTCTTATTTTTGTGTACTTTTGATTTTTCTTTTTTTACGGTCCTTGGGTGTGTGTCTGTAAAGGGTTTTTGGGTGTTGGTCGTTTGACCCCTCCCCTCCCTTGTTTGTTAGGTATATGTTTTTCTTTCTAATAAATTTTTTTTTGGGGGGGGGGGAATAGCCCAAACCTTGCATCTTCCTTTCCCCTAAAAACCCTAAACCCCGCTTAAAACCTCAGAACCCATAAAAGACCTTGAAAACCCCCCAAATACCATCGAACACTAAAAATACCCAAGCAACCCAAAAAACCCTAAAATAACTTAAAAACCCAAATAGAACCCTCAAAAGAAAATAAAAAGTCTATAAAACCCTAAAACCCCAAAAAATCCCAAAAACCCCTAAAAACTCTAAAAACCCTAAAAACACTAAAACCCTAAAAAAGCATAAAAAATCCTAAAATCACTAAAAATACATAGAAGATCCTCAAATCCCTAAAAAGTCCCTAAAATACCCTAAATATACACTAAAACCCTTAAATAACCCTAAATACCTATAATCCATAAAACCCAAAAAAACACTAAAAAACCTTAAAAACTCAAAACGAACCATAAAACCCAAAAATACAAAAAAACCCTAAAAACCCTCAAAGCCCCTTGAAACCCTTAAAACCCAAAAAACCCTAAAAAAGCCTAAATATCCTAAAAAATCATAAAAACCCTAAAATTACCAAAAGACACAAAAAACCCTATATGACCCTAAAACCACTAAAAACAAAAACAAGAATAATAAACCCTGAAAGCCCTAAAACCCCTAAAATTTACTAAAACCCCTATCAAAATCCCTAAAAACCAAAAAAACCCTAAACCCCCCCTAAAAAACAATAAAATCCATAAAAAACTGAAATATCAGAAACCTTCAAATACCCTAAAACACCCAAAAACCTAAAATACCCTAAAAACTAAAAACCATTAAAACCATAAAATATCCTAAAAAACGTAAAAATACCCTAAAATCCTAAACCCCCTAAAAATCCCTAAAAACATGAAAACACCCAAAACAACCCTAAAAACCTAAAAAACCCAAGAAAAACCCTAAAAGACATAAACACCAAAACCCCAAAGAAAACCATAAACCCCTAAAAATACTAAAAAGGACCCTAAAAAACCTAAAACCATAAAAAAAATCTAATAAACCCAAAACCCTAAAAACCCAAGATACCCCTAAAAACTTATAAAATACCCTAAAACAACATATAACATACATAAAAGACCCTGAGGTGGCAGGTTCTCTTCGGTGGATTCACCTTTTCTGAGCAGCAGGTCTACCCGAGCTTCTGGCGTCTATGGAAGCTACACAATTCTCTGAAGCTTCGGTTAGGCTTGGATCGTCAGACAATGGTGGTTATTCCTCGTTTCAGTCCTCAGAGGATCGTTCTCGCGATGCAGAAGGTTTTTATGGTGATCTGGTCCGACCTTCTATCTGACTCGTGAAGCAGATGCAGGTGCGTGTTTGATATGGTCCCTTGGCTTCATATCTGATTCACGTTGTTGATGCTATATTTGGTCTGATTCCTTGGATTTTCATGATATTCTAGTTATTGGTTGTTTTTGTGGTCATGAGTCACTGTGGGTATTGGTTATTGGATTTGATGAGATTTGTTGGGTGATTTTTGGTGATGATGTGCATGCTTGTTCTGTCCAAGGGGTGCTGGGTGTGGATCATTAGCTACGCGGCAAGGTGTGGAATGCTAAATTTTTTTTGGTCTGATGACCTTGATTGCTGGATGTTGAGTTGTGATCTCTTTGGAGATGATGGGTTAAGATGTGCTGGATGCTGGCATTGGTTTCTTTGTTGTGACTGGTCTGGTTGTGACCTGTCTCGGGTGCTAGATTTTGGATTTTCTGGGTGCACTTGATGATGTCTTGCCTTTGGGTGCCGCGGATAGGTTCTATACATGGGTGTTGGTTCCCTTCTTTTCCTAGAGGTGATACTTGGTGCGAAATTTTATAAGTGGACTGGATACGAGGTGATCTGTTCTGGAATCTAAGTTGTTGCTCCTGGAATCCAGCTTTTGATGGTAGTGTTGATGCACGGTGTTTGTATGATCTGCTGGGTGACTATTGGAATTGGATCATGGGGTGCGCCTGCTCACTGTTGTCACTACCCTTGACTCGTGTGCCCATCTATGCTCTTGCTTCCCTTCCCATCACACTAGACTCAATTTTGGTTTGGTATGATGGTGCATGTGGTGGTGTTGGGATGGAATTGGTGGTTCATCTCTGTGTCAAGGGCATGTCTCGGAGGGGTGGCGTTGTTTTGTGGTCTAGGTTTGATAAGCTAAGATTGGACCATAGGCTGATGGCTATCGATCATGGTACGGTGATGAAATATAGTGTTAGTGAGGTAGTCTTTACTGTGGTGCTACTGATTTCATGCTGATGATTGCTGATGAAATTGCTGATGGTGGTTAGGGTGCTGCTGGATACTGGTTGTTGATTGGCTGGGAGATAATGTTGGAGATAGTTCTGTTTTGATGTTTTGTTTATCTTTTTGTGTTCTTATGTTTTTATTTTTTGGGGTTTTTTGGGTTTGGTTTTAAGTGTTTTTGGGTGTGGGTTGATTGACCCTACCCCTCCCTTGTCTGTTGTGTCCTGTTTGCTATGTCTTTTTATCTAATAAATTTGGGGGGGGGGGTCGGGAATAGCCTGGCCTCTACACCTTCCTTGCCCCAAAACATATAAAACCCTAAAAACCCAAACAAATTTATAAAAACCATTAAAGTACTAGAAAACCCTAGAAACCCTAAAAATCCTTAAAAACACGTCAAAACCCTAAAAACCCAAAAAACCAAAAAAAAATTAAAACCCCTAAAAACCCCAAAAAATTGCTAAAAACTTTGAAAGAAGTAAAAACCATAAAAAACCATAAAACCACAAATAAAACCCTAAAAACCTAAAAATTTTAAAAACCATAAACACTAAAAAACACCCTAAAACCTTAAAAAACTTTAAATACCCTAAAAGACAATAAAACCCCTAAAAACCCATAAAAACATAAAACCCCTGCAAACAATAAAAAATATTAAAAAACTCTAAAAACTCCAAAAACCCTAAAACAATCTTAAAAACCCCTAAAAACCCTAAAAACCCATACAAACACTAGAACCCCTAAGAAAACCCTAAACATTCCATTAAAAACCCTAAAACCAAAAAAACTTAAAAAATCTCTAAAAACCCTAAAACCCCATAAAATTTCATAAAAATCCCTAAAAACTCTAAAAACCCTAAAGCCCTAAGAAATCTATAAAAAACCCTAAAAACCATTTAAAACACAAAAAAATGTAAGAACCCGGATCTTATTTTCAGGTATGTTTTTCCTTTTTCTGGAGTTTTTGAGAAAAATGAATTTTCTGGAAATTTCAGAAGTACACGCCGTGTACTTTTTGAGTACACACCATGTACTCTATTCCGGCTCGAAGCTGTGTGCGGGCTATGTCTGGGCCACACACACGGTGTGTAAGGCTAAGGTGGAGGCCGGTTATTTCAGAGTATGGAAAAATTGAATTACATGCCATGTACTCCAGAAGTACACACCGTGTACTTTTTTTTCCTGAAACAGACCGAGGTCGCGTCTAACCCCCAAAATCGTCTTCTTCTTCAGTTTTCGTCCATCCGAAGCGACCCGTACGGCCGAATCTTCGACGAAATCCCGCCTCACCGTCCGTTCTCTGATTCGAGCACGGTCAGTTGCGTTGGAATCGCAGCGGTGAGTTCTTCCTTCTACTTGAGTCTTGTTTCTTGTTTCCTCATTGTTTCCAAGTTATCATGGGATGAACTTTTTGTGCATTTTCTCAGATCTACGTCATTCTAAGGGGGATCTGTCATCGAGTTTCACATATATCGATCTCCTAGGATCGAGGTAGGTGTTTTATGACTTTCCGTAGGAAGTTGATGAATATTTTGTGCAATTTCCACCAATACCCTTGAACGGGGTATTGCGTGTTTCCTGTTTTTCCCTTGTTGTTTTCCTGCTTGCTTGATTGCTTTAGTAGAGGTTATTTCTTGTGAGTAGTGTAAATTTTTTTGTGCTCAGATTGCTTTGCCATGCTTGTTCTGCCTGTTTGGCGTTTTGCCAGTTTCCATGCCTAGTTGAAGGATTATGGACTATTGCCTTGCTTCGCTGTTGCGCCTTAGTTGATAGCCAAGTAGTTCTTGATTTTTACTTGGACGATACACATGCGCTGAGAATGTTTAGTTATACTCAGGACTGTGAGAACCTAGAGTAGTAGACCAAAGGGAGAATTGACGGAAGGGATTCTCCAGAGTGTCTTTTAATTACGATGCGAGACTATAGGGGGAATTGACGTTGAGTGCTTCACCAGAGAGTTTGTAGATCCACGACGTGGGCCATAGTGGGAATTGACGTTGAGTGCTTCCCCAGAGAGCCTTTAGCACAATACGAGACTATAGGGGAAATTGACGGTGAGTGCTTCCCCAGAGAGTCTGCTCAATTACGTAGCTGAACCAGAGGGGTGAGACTGTATGTGCCTCCCAGAGGGTTGCTAGTACTTAGAGGTTGAGCCATAGGGGTTAGACTGTGAGATCTTCCCAGAGGGTTACCTATTTTTCTTCTTGTTGTTGACTGCTTACTTGTGTACTTTACTTGTTAGAACTGTGGATTGTAGCTGCTTGTGCTTTTCTGTTTACTGCTTCTTGTTTTATTATTTCCATGTATTCATTGACTATTAGGCACAAATATTTGGGTGATTTCCTACTTGGATTGTATCTCACACCCTGTTTGGGCCATGCTTTTGGGCCCAAGCAGACTATGTTGCTGCAGGTATAGATAAGGGCAAGAACCCTTCTACTTCGGGATCTTGACTACATTGGGAGCTGGGGAGCATGGGACCGAGTCGTGGCTCGCGATGCTGAGGATCTTACCTTGTTTTTCTTTTGCACTTGGTTTCAGTTGTATTTCAGCACGTTGTTGTGTTTTCTGTTTTCCTTAGATACTTGTACCTACTGCATCATTGTCATCATAGTTATATATATACATTGCTTCCGCTGTTTGGTTTCTGTTATGCATGTTGTTTACTACTTCTGCTGTTTATTGTTGTTTCTTACCTTGTATACCTTACCGAATGAGGGCATAGTTTCCCCACTGACTCACCAAGGCCCTCGCTGCTAGTCGGAAGCCTCTAGAATTCTGGGAAATGCACTTGAGGTCATGTGGCGAACCGGGTATAGGGCACCACCAGAGGGGCTCTGGACTCAGGTCGTTACAAAGTGGTATCAGAGGAGTTCTTTTCTCTTGATTTACCGTTTGGAGACCTTAGCCAGGGATAGGACGGATTTGGTACTTGGCATTAAGCTGTGCTCAGGAGTAGATAACCCGTGTACAGGGAAAATCCATACTACCTCGTTAATTGCAGTTGCTGATTCTGAGATTTTATAGTTGATTTGATTTCACCTAGAGTGATTCACATGACTTGTACGATTATTGTTTTGATATTTTGGTTCTATTTCTGTCCCAACCCGATGAGATTAGGGTATGCCATCTCATGCATCATATAGGCACATGTAGAAATCACATGTCATGCATTCTTTCCATGCCATCTAGGGTGCATTAGTGATTTCATGCTGTTGTGATAGGCTCTGTGTAGATTATGCATGCTGTTGTGATAGATGCTTCATAGATTCTCTTCTGTTATATTAGAAACTGTTGTTTTGTTCTTGTTTAAAGTGAACTCCAAAAATTTGTTTCTTGATGTGTTATGGGCCCCCACGGATCGGATTTTGGCATCTTTTCGCCTTGTTTTTGTGTTCTGGAATTCTGTGCAGTTTCTGAGCTACTGCCCAGAAAAACATAGAATACACGGCGTGTACTTTTTAGATACACAACGTGTAGTTTTCAGGTTGTGTCACTGACCATGTGAGCAGAACACAGTGTCGTGGGAGTAACTTCGGGAACATGCCGTGTACCATTGGTACACGCCGTGTGAGTTCAGAGCTGTGTACCCGGCCGTTTCACTAACAACATGGGCCGGGGAAGCTCGGGTAGAACATACTGTGTCCATAGGGAACACGTCGTGTAGTCCTCTCCAGGTACCCGGCCGTGTCACGACCAACATGGGCTGGCGTGACCTTCTTTTCCACACACCGTTTTTGTTCGGAACATTCCGTGTAGTCTTGTCCAGGTACCCGGCCGTGTCACGGACAACACGGGATGGTGTCACCTTCACCTTTACACGCCGTGTTTTTTCGGAGCACGTCGTCTAAGATCCAGCCGTGTAGACGGCCATGTACTCAACAACACGGACCGCCAAAGCCTTGTCTAGTGCACGTCGTGTCTGTTTCGAACACGCCGCGTAGTCTCGGGTTGAGTCAGACCGTGTGGGTTGGCCATGTAAGGAGACTCGGGCAGGAGAATAGTTTCAAGTAAACGCCGTGTGTGGTGGCCAACACGACGTGTAGTTTGAAGTGTACACGACTTATAGGGTAGGAGTACACGCCCATGTCAGTGGTTTAAGATGACATTCCGTGTAGTTTTATGCACGCTGTGTAGTCGTGTTTTGCAATCTTGTGTGTTTTTCTTCCCCTATTCCTGTTTTGTACTCTTGTGTTCTATGTCCGTGTTTTCCTGATCTAAGGTGTTCTTTTGATCTTTCAGAGATATGCCTCCGAGACATTCTCCAGTCATACGTCTGTCGTCAGGAAGTTATCAGAAGCCAGACAGGGCTGATCAAGGACTTCCTGTCGATCCCCCAGTCGAACCAGGCTTGGAACCAGTTGTTATTCCAGTTGTGGGTGCTGATGCGCAGTTCAGGGAGGGTTTCATGAGGATGATTCAGGCCTTCCAAAGAGTACCGCCTCCTGCCTCGTCTATGGCAGACTTGACGGGGGTTTTCCAGCAGCAGCATCCTCCCACGTTCTCGGGGGAGGGAGGACCTCAGGCTACAGAGTCATGGCTGGAAGCCATGCTGACTATCTTCGAGCATCTAGAGACGCCTCCAGAGAGGCGGGTCAATCTCGCCACCTACATGCTCCGAGACTCCGCCAAGAGGTGGTGGGACATGATCTCATAGGCGGGTCAGCAGCAGGCTATGACTTGGGAGTAGTTCCAGCGCATGTTCTATGACTACTTCTACCCGGAGACCCCGAGGGCTGATCGAGCCCAGGTGTTAATGAGCTTAGAGCAGGGTACTCTATCTGTCATGGAGTATTCCTCTCGTTTGACTGAGCTGCAGTGTTTTACACCCCTTCAGGATGGGAGTGGGGTGTTCTTGGCAAGGAAGTTTGAGGATGGACTCAGACGGGAGATCTGCTCGTAGGTGAACATCTTCCAGCTGACTTCCATTACTTCCATCGTCAACCAGGCACTGATTGTAGAGCGCAATCTGAGAGACTCTGGAGCTGCGAGCTAGGGAGGTTCTGCTTCCAGAGCTAGCTTTCCTTCAGATGACAGCAAGAAGCGTCGTAGGGAGCATACATGTAGTGATTCGAGGAAGCAAGACGCCTCATCAGGCATCCAGGTGACATGCTATTAGTGTGGCCGAACAGGGCACACGAGGCCGCAGTGCCAAAGGGTCCCAGTGGAGTGCTGATCTTGCGGCAAGATGGGTCACCTTCAGCACTTCTTCTAGGTTTTCTCACCAGTAGCTTGTGACCGGGGTTCTTCTATGACTCATCGTTCAGGAGAAGCACCTCCAGCTTCTCCCCAGTCGGGTAATTGGAGTTCTTCTGGCCGTTCGGGCCGAGGTGGAGGTCGAGGCCGTGGTGGTCAGATACCAGTTCCTCAGCACCAGCAGGGCGGTTTAGCTCAGAGTGGTCAGCCAGGGGCGTAGGGTCGTGGCACAGGCCAGTCTTTCTCTATGGATCAGACTTATCATGAGCAGGATCTCGGCCCTTCTACTGTTCAAGGTACGATTTTAGTAGCCTATGTTCTATCTTCAACCCTTTTTGATACTAGTTCTATGGATAGATTTATCTCCGTTGCTATTGTGGAGAGCCTTGGACTCTGCATCTTTTCTTCTGTCAACTCTTTGACACTAGACACACCTTTGGGAATGAGGACATCTAGTGTACGCCAATGTAGATAGTGCCCTCTCGAGGTTGCAGGGTATCACTTCTTCTGGGATCTCTATGTCCTAGAGATGAGAGGCTATGATGTCATCATTGGCATGGA
Organism: Viscum album; assembly: GCA_963277665.1. Classification (NCBI taxonomy): domain Eukaryota; kingdom Viridiplantae; phylum Streptophyta; class Magnoliopsida; order Santalales; family Viscaceae; genus Viscum; species Viscum album. The sequence goes on along the minus strand of OY728161.1, from coordinate 671,272,209 downwards.
TTGGTTGATTCCCTTTCTGGAAGTCGTCGACTGTTATCGCCGTAGAGTGATTTTTGTTTCACCAAAGGGTGAATCTTTCCTTCATAGAGCCGAATGGGACGTTCGGGAGAGTTAGGCTGGACTTGAGCATCTTAGGCTAGGAGGGGTGACAGCCCAGATTGCTAGTCTTTATCTGGATGATTAGGGGACTCCATAGTTGGACTTTCCTCCAGTGGTGGATCGTTTTAGGGACATCTTTCCAGAGGACTTTTTGGGCTTGCCTCTGGAGCATGAGGTAGAATTCTATATTGAGCTCGTGCCAGGAGCAGCACCGGTGTCCATTCCTCCATATAGGATAGCCACACCTGAGTTGCAGGAGCTTAAGAAGCAGTCGGAGGAGCTACAGGATAAGGGTTTCATCCGACCCAGTACTTCTCCTTGGGGTTCACCGGTTCTGTTTGTGAAGAAGGAAAACGATACCCTTCGACTTTGTGTGGATTATCGGAAGCTGAACTAGTTGACGGTCAAGAACCGATATCCCTTGCCGTGGATTGATGACCTTTTCGATCAACTTCGAGGATCCCGGGTGTTCTCAAAGATCGACATGAGGTCCGGTTATCATCAGTTGCGCGTTAGACCATCATATATACCTCTGACAGCCTTCAGGAGAAGATATAGTCTATACGAGTATACAGTCATGCCTTTTGGACTCACGAACACACCTGCAGTTTTCATGGAACTGATGAACCGAGTGTTCCATCCTTACTTGGACTCTTTCTTCGTGGTCTTCGTGGACGATATCTTGGTGTACTCTCACACTCGACACGACCATGCCACACATCTTGAGATCGTTCTGAGTACACTGAGAGATCATCGGCTTTATTCTAAACTCTCTAAGTGCCAATTCTGGATGGATCAGATTCACTTCTTGGGTCACTTCATCTCAGAGTCAGGAGTATCTGTGGACCCAAAGAAAGTGAGAGTTGTAGTTTCCTGGGAGTAGCCGAAGAACGTTTTTGAGGTACGAAGATTCCTAGGGTTGGATGGATACTATAGATGTTTCATTCAGGACTTTTCTCATCTAGAAGCACCTTTGACAAGACTGAACAAGAAGGGGGTGAAGTTCTCATGGTCATATTCTTTTGAGTCAGCCTTTCAGGAGCTGAAAGGGAGGTTGACTTCAGCACCGATACTAGTCTTGCTGGAGCTAGGCAAGAGCTACACTGTTTACTATGATGCTTTAGGTATCAGGATGGGAGTTGTGCTTATGCAGGGAGATGGAGTCGTTGCGTACGGGTCTCGGCAGTTGAGGCCACATGAGAGGAACTACCCTATGCACGATTTGGATTTAGCTGCTGTTGTTCATGGCTTGTGTTGTTGGAGACACTATCTTCAGGGAGAGCACTTTTTGGTCTTCATTGACCACAAGAGTCTCAAGTATATCTTCACTTAGTGTGATCTGAATCGGAGGCAGCGTAGGTGGGTCGAGTATCTTTAGTCTTTTGATTTTGAGCTTGCCTATATGCCGGGAAAGGGCAACGTCGTGGCTGATGCGTTGAGCAGGAGAACTCAAATTCAGGCAGTTCAGGAGGTCAGTAGTGAGTGAAAACTGATGGATCTGTTCTCCGAGATGCATCTAGAGGTGCATGACAGACGGGGACATAATTTTCTATCTTCTGTAGTAGTTACCTCCATGCTACTTGATCGGGTACGGATGAGGAAGCTATCAGACTCAGAAGGCTTAGTCCTGCGGGAGAGTGTGTCAGGAGAGGACCCTCTTCCTGGATGGACAGTGGGTGAGGATGAGATCTTGCGTTTCCAAGGACGTGTATGGGTTACAGCAGACATACGTGAGGAGCTGATGTAGGATTTCCATTCCTCTGTTTGGGAAGTTCATCCTGGCGTCACCAAGATGTATCGGGACCTTCATCGCCAATACTGGTGGACAGGTATGAAGAAGGATGTTGCTAGTTTTGTCTTGTGATGTTCTACTTGTTAGCAGGTGAAATCAGAGCATCAGTGACCAGCGGGGCTCTTACAGCAGTTACCCATTCCGGAGTGGAAGTGGAACGATGTTGCGATGGACTTCGTGACCGGGTTTCCGAGATCACCTCGAGGGAACGATGTTGTTTGGGTTGTTGTCGACAGACTTAAGAAGGTTTCTCACTTCTTTCCGATCAAGGAGACCTTCAGTGTCGATGATCTGGAAAGACTTTACATCAGAGAGATCATTCGTCTGCATGGAGTTCCGTGCTCTATTGTTTCAGACAGAGATGTGCGCTTCACCTCTTGGTTCTGGCAGGTACTTCAGAAGGCCTTGGGTACGCAGGTACTTTTAAGTACAACATATCATCCTCAGACTGATGGCCAGTCCGAGTGCACGATCCCGGTGCTTGAGGATATGATCTGAGCTTGCATCCTTGACTTTGGCGGTTCTTGGGAGAAGCATATTCCTCTGGTGGAGTTCGCCTATAACAATAGTTTCCAGGAGACCATTCAGATGGTGCCATACGAGGCTTTGTACAGTTGGCCATGCTGATCACCCTTATGCTGGCTGGAGGAAGGAGGGGCAGCTTTGCTGGGACCTCATCTTGTTCAGGAGACTTCAGAGCAGATAGAGCTAATTCGGAAGAGGATGGCTACAGCGTAGTCACAACATAAGTCTTATGCTGATCAGTGGAGACGACCTCTAGAGTTCGAGGTCGGTGATCAGGTTTTACTATGTGTCGCACCGAGGATGGGACACAAGAGGATTCGAAGATAGGGTAAGCTTTCACCGCGGTACGTCGGGCCATTTGAGGTCTTGAAGAGAGTGGGGTTGGTCGCCTATCAGTTGTAGCTACCTCAGAGGTATCGGGCCATGCGCGACGTCTTCCACGTCTCTCATCTCCGGCGTTACTTTTCAGACCTGTCTCACGCCTTTCAGACGAGGAAGTCGAGATTGAAGCAGATGCGTTGTTCGAGGAGCATTCTATCCGGATTGTCGATTTTAGTAAAAAGGTTCTCTGTGTGCGGTCTGTTCCTCTGGTACGAGTTCTATGGAAGCACGGGCGAGTACAGGACGAGACCTGGGAGAGGGAGGCTGATGTACGATCGCAGTGGCTAGAGCTGTTCGGGGTTTCTTCTTCTCCGACTCATTAGGGAAATTTGGGGACAAATTTCTTTAAGGGGGGAAGTTTGTAAGAACCTGGATCTTCTTTTCAGGTATGTTTTTCCTTTTTATGGAGTTTTTGAGAAAAATGAATTTTCTGGAAATTTCAGAAGTACACGTCATGTACTTTTTGAGTACACGCCGTGTACTCTGTTCCGGCTCGAAGCTGTGTTTTGGCCGTGTCCAGGCCACACACACGGTGTGTAAGGCTGAGGTGGAGGCCGGTTATTTCGAAGTACGGAAAAATTGAATTACACGCCATGTACTTTATTTTTTTTCATGAAACGGACCGGGGTCGCGTCTAAACCCCAAAATCGTCTTCTTCTTCAGTTTTCATCCGTCCGAAGAGACCCGTACGACCGAATATTCAACGAACTCCCGCCTTGCCATCCGTTCTCCGATTCGAGCATGGTCAGTTGCATTGGAATCACAGCGGTGAGTTCTTCCTTCTACTTGAGTCTTGTTTCTTGTTTCCTCCTCATTTCCAAGTTATCGTGGGATGAAATTTTTGTGCATTTTCTCAGATCTACGTCGTTCTAAGGGGGATCTATTGTCGAGGTTCACGTATATCGATCTCCTAGGATCGAGGTAGGTGTTTTGTGCCTTTCTGTAGGAAGTTGATGAATATTTTGTGCAATTTCCACCAATACCCTTGAACGGGGTATTGCGTGTTTCCTGTTTTTCCCTTGTTGTTTTCCTGCTTGCTTGATTGCTTTAGTAGAGGTTATTGATTGTGATTAGTGTAAATTATTTTGTGCTCAGATTGCTTTTCCATGCTTGTTCTTCCTGTTTGGCATTTTTCCAGTTGCCATGCCTAGTTGTAGGATTATGGACTATTGCCTTTCTTCGCTGTTGCGCCTTAGTTGATAGCCAAATAGTTCTTGAGGTTTACTTGGACGATACACACGCGCTGAGCATGTTTAGTTACAATCAGGACAGTGAGAACCTAGAGTTGTAGACCAAAGATAGAATTGACGGAAGGGCTTCTCTGGAGTGTATTTTAATTACGATGTGAGACTATAGGGGGAATTGATGTTGAGTGCTTACCCAGAGAGTTTGTAGATCCACGACGTGGGCCACAGGGGGAATTGACGTTGAGTGCTTCCCTAGAGATCCTTTAGCACAATACGATACAACATGGGGAATTTACGGTGAGTGCTTCCCCAGAGAGTCTGCTCAATTACATAGCTAAACCAAAGGGGTGAGACTGTGTGTGCCTCCCAGAGGGTTAATAGTACTTAGAGGTTGAACCATAGGGGTTATACTGTGAGAGCTACCCAGAGGGTTACCTGTTTTTCTTCTTCTTGTTGACTTCTTACTTGTGTACTTTACTTGTTAGAACTGTGGATTGTAGCTGCTTGTACCTTTCTGTTTACTGCTTCTTGCTTTATTATTGCCATGTATTCATTGACTGTTAGACACAAATATTTGGGTGATTGCTTACTGGGATTGTTTCTCACACCCTATTTGGGCCATGCTTTTGGGCCCAAGCATACTATGTTGCTGCAAGAATAGATAAGGGAAAGCACCCTTCTACTTCGGTATCTTGACTGCATTAGGAGCTGGGGAGCATGGGACCGAGCCGTGGCTCGCGATGCTAAGGAGCTTACCTTGTTTTTCTTTTTCACTTGGTTTCAGTTGTATTTCAGCATGTTGTTGTGTTTGATGTTTTCTTTAGATACTTGTACCTGCTGCATCATTGTCATCATAGTTATATATATACATTGCTTCCGCTGTTTGGTTTCTGTTATGCGTGTTGTTTACTGCTTCCGCTGTTTATTGTTGTTTCTTACCTTGTATACCTTACCGAATGAGGACATAGTTTCCCCACCGACTCAGTAAGGCCCTCGCTGCTAGTCGGCAGCCTCTGGCGTTCGGGGAAACGCGCTTGAGGTCATGTGGCGAACCGGGTACGGGGCACCAGTGGAGGGGCTCCAGACTTGGGTCGTTACAAAGAACCATAAACCCAAAATCACCTAAAACCCTAAAAATCTTAAAAAGCATAAAAAACATTAAAAAACCCTAAAAACCATTAAACCATTAGACAACCCTAAAACACCCTAAGAATCCCAAAAGACTCTAAGAAACACTGAAAACCCCTAAAATATCCTAAAAACACTAAAACCCCTAAATGACCCTTGAAAATCCTATTAAAACCCTAGAAGACCCTAAACACACTTAAAATCCTTAGAAAAACTAAAATAAATCCTAAAAAATATAAAAACAGTAAAAAACCCTAAAAACACTAAAAAAATCTACACCCCCCAAAAAAACCTAAAAAACCAAAATAAAATCCTAGAAAAACTCTAAAAACCCTAATTTACCCTTGAAAATCCTATTAAAACACTAGAAAACCCTAAACACACTTAAAGGATCGAGCACCTATTAATACTGTTGAAGGATTGAGAAAGGTGTCTCCCAAGTATTAACATATAGATTTTTCACCGCTTAAGTGAATATCAATTTGCCCAAGCCTACTTTTGCACCCATACTTGTGCACCCTTACCTACTTGGGCACCCCTCTTTGATTCACTTACTCTCTTTAGACTACAAGCCATCAAGCCTTCCTCAAAGCCATTCATGGAAAGGCTTCTTCTTCCATGGATCCCTTGTCTAAAAGGGATTCTATTGAGACCTCCACCAAAACCTCCTGACTTATCAAACATTAGAGAAAGGAACATTAGCGTATCTTCTATTTGGGTTTGTATATCCATAGTCAGAGGTTTCCCACATTTGTTTCACAATAGGGTTATGATTCTTGGAATGTTTTTGGGTTTGTATATCCACAGTCTCGTGGACCTTTCTCCTAGGAACAGTGTTGGGAAGTTCCCGGTTTGGAAGAGGGTTTGGGTCCTGGAGTAGACAATAATTCCCTCCAAAAGGGTGTGATGAGTCCAACCTCCCATCCTCTAAACCAATGCATGTTCTTAAGTATCATGAAGTTCAAACTTAATGAACTCCGGCCTTTGGAAAGTAGGTCCCCTTTGGATAAAGAAATGTTTGAAGTTTCTGGTTCCATAAATAAATCCAATGGAAACCACCTGAAAGCAGTGATTCTTAAAAATAGAATACAGGTTTCAAGGAACTACAAAACACCCCCAAAAATACCAAGCCCCCTATAAAATCCATGAAAACCCTAAGAGAAACTAAAAAAAACCAAAGATATTTAAAATCCTCAAACCCCCTAAAACCCTAAACCCTTAAAAACAGATAAAAACCCTAAAAACCCTAATAACCCTAAAAAACATGAAAAACCCAAAAAACCTAAAAACCCCAAAAAACCTAAAAACCCTTCCAAAACCCAAAAAACCCAAAAACCCAAAAACCCAAAAAACCACTAAAAATCCAAAAAACACATGAAAACCCTTTAAACACCCAAAATTCCGAAAACACCTAAAAACCAGTAAAATTTCTAAAAATGCTAAAACACCCCACAAAATCCAAAAAAAAACCCAAAACCATTAAAACCATAAAAACATAAATAACCTAGAAAATAAAAAAACAATAAAACCGTAAATACCCCTAAATACTATAAAACCTCTAAAAATCACCAAAAAAACACAAAAAAACCCCAACAAACCTAAAAACCCTAAAAACACTAAAAAACAGTAAAAGACCCTAAAAACCCTAAAAGACCTTAAAAACCCTAAAAGACCTTAAAAACCCTAAAACATCATAAAAACTCTAAAATACTCTAAAATCCTTTAGAAACCCTAAAAAACTTTTAAAACCATCCAAACACCCTAGAAAATCCTATAATCCATAAAAATACATAAAAACCCCTAAAAACTCTAAAAAACCTAAAACACTCTAATAAACCGAAAACCCTTAAAACCATAAAAATACCATGACCCCAAAAAACACTAAAACCTTTAAAAACCCATAAAACTGTAAAAGTATTAAAAAGCCCCACGCATCACTAAACCCCTAAAATATATTAGAAAAACCCACAAAAACCCCAAATATCCTAAAAACCACTAAAAACCCTAAAACACCTAATAAACCCTAAAAATAAAAAAAACTAAACCCCCTAAAAATCCTAAAATACCTATAATACACTGCAAATGCTATAACCCTAAAAACACTAAAAACCTTAAAAAATCCTAAAAACCCACAAAAACAGCTAAAAAACTGAAGAAAACCCTCATAACTGTAAAAACTATAAGAAATCCCTAAAAACCCTAAAAATCCTAAAACCATAAATGACCTAAAAACACTAAAAAACCCTAGATACCCATGAAAAACCCAAAAAATCCTAAAAAAACCTAAAAACCATAAAACCATTAAAAACCCTAAAAAACACTAAAAACCCCTAAAAATCCTAAAAATCATAAAAAACATAAAAAACATAAAAAACATAAAAAACCATAAAAATCATTAAAAATCCTAAGAAAATATAAAAAACATTAAAAAACCCAAAACCACTGAAAAAACCCAAAACCCCAAAAAACCACTAATACCTTAAAAAACCATAAAACACTAAAAATCATAAAAACCCCAAAACCCCAAAAAACCCTAAAAAATACCTTGAAAACCCTTAAAACCCCAAGAAAAACACTAAACTCTATACCCTGCACCCAAAACCCTACACCCTACAGCATAAACCATATACCCTACAACCGAAACCAGAAACCCAAAACCCAAAACCCAAAACCCAAAACCCATAACCAAAAACCCAAAACCCAAAACCCAAAACCCATAACCCTACACCCTAAACCCCAAACCCAAAACTAAAAACCCAATACACCGCACCATAAAATATAAACCCTGAAACCTAATCCATACACCATAAACCCTATACCATACACCCCAAACACTAAACTCTAAACCCTAAACCCTATACCCTACACCTTAAACCCCATACCAAACACCCTAAACCCAAAACTCTAAAGACTAAAATCTATACCTAACACCCTAAACCCTAAACCCAATACACTACACCCTAAACCCTAAACCCTACACCCTAAAACCTATACCCTACACCCCAAACACTATACCCTACACACTAAGCCTTACACCCTACACCCTAAACCCAACACCCTAATCCCAATAACCTACACCCGATACCATATAACCTACACCCTAAACCCAATACCCTATACCCTAAACCCTAAGCCATACAACCTAAACTATTTACTAGACACCTTAAAACCTAAACCCTAAACCTTAAAACTTGTACCATACACCTTAAAACCTAAAACCAACACTCTAAACCCTAAACCCTATAACCTAAACCATATAATAAACATCATAAACCCCATACCCTACAAACTAAACCACATACACAACACCCAAACCCTAAATCCTAAACCCTAAACCATTAAAACCAAACCCCAAACCCCAAACCCTAAACCCTATACCCTACACCATAAACCCTAAACCCAACACCCAAAACCCATACCCAATACCATACACCGTAAATAATACACCCTAAACCATATACCCTACACCCTAAACTCCAAACCCTACACCCTAAATCCAATACCATACACCCTAAACCCTAAAACCTACATCGTAAACCCTATACCCAACACCCTAAACCCTAAACCCCAAATCGTGTACACAAAACACTATACCCTACATCCTAAAACCTAAACCCTATACACTAAACCATACACCCCACACCCTATACCCCAAACCTTACACCCTAAAACCAATACCCTACACCCTAAACCCAAATCACTACACCCTAAACACAATACCCCGTACCGTAAACCCTACAACATAAACCCTATACCCCACACCCCACACCCTAGACCCTATACCCTACACCCTAAACCCAAAAACCTTCTACCTAAAAACAATACCTTGTACCGTAAACCCTAAAAACAATAACCTCGACCTTATACAACATACCATAAACTCTAAACACTACACCAGAAACCCTATACCCTATACCCTAAACCCTAAAACCTACACTCTAAACCCTATACCCAACAAACTAAAACCTAAACCCTACAACCTAAACCTTATTCCCTACACCCTAAACCTTAAACCCTACACCCCAAAAACTATACCATGCCCTCTAAACCCTAAACCATACCTAATACAGCCTACACTCTACACTCAAAATACTATACCCTATACCCTAAACCATATAACCTGCAAGCTAAAACATATACCCAACACCCTAAATCCAAAAATCCAAAACCCCTAAAAAATCCAAAAATCCTTAAAAATCTAAAGAACTATAAAACCACTAAAAAATTTCTAAATTCCATAAAAAAAATTTAAACTACAAACATCCTAAAAATAATAAAATACATAAAAACCCTAAAAACAATTTAAAAACCTAAAAAACCCTAAAAATCCATAAAACTCCTAGGAAACCCTAAAAAATTCAAAAAACCCACACAGACCCTAAAATCCCTAAAAACACTAAAAAACCTGTAAAACCACTAAAAACTTATAAAAAAACTAAAAACCATAAGAACCCTAAAAATACTATAAAAACCTAAAAAAACACCAAACCCCCAAAGCTCTAAAAACCCCTTAACACCTACAAAAACCTACAAAACCCCTAAAAACCCTAAAAATCCCAGTAAAAACTAAAAGGACCCAAAAAACACAAGAAACCCTAAAAGAACCCTAAAACACTAAAAGATCCATAAAATTCCCTAAAACCCTAAAAGAAACCAAAAAAGTCTAAAAAACACTAAAATCACTAAAACCCTAAGAAACCCTAAAAAACACTAAAAACCATAAAACCACTAAAAACCCTAAAAATTCACAAAAAACCTAAAAACACTAAAAACCCCTAGAAACCCCAAACATGCCAAAAAGAATGAAAAAAATACCATCTAAAACCCTAAACTCACTAAATGAACCAAAAACCCCAAAAACCCTAAATACCCTAAAATCCTTAAGAAGACCATAAAAAACAAAAAAACCCTTAAAACCCTAAAAACACTAAACCCCTTAAAACCCAAAAAATAACCTTAAAATCATTAAATATAATAAATCATATAAAACCATAAAATTCCCTAAACCATAAAACCTACACCATAAAACCTAAAAAAGACACACTAAACTAAATAAATCACACCTTAAAACCAAAAACCTACACCTGAAACCCTATACCCTACACCTAAAACCCTATACCTAACACTTTAAACCCAAAAACATACACCCTAAACCCTCTACCTTACACCCTAAACACTAAACCTTTCACCCTAAACCCTATGCCCTATTCCCCATACCCTAAACCTTAAACCCTATACCCTAAACCCTAATCCCTACAACTTAAACCATAAACCCGACACCCTTAACACTAAACCCTACACCCTAAACACCAAAAGACCCAGTAAACCAAAAAAACACTAAAAGAACCTAAAAATATATAAAAGTCCCTAAAAACTTTAAAACCCCTAAAATACCCTAAAACCCCATAAATAACTGTGAAACCCATAAAAATGTTAGGATATGGAACAAGGAAGGGAGCCAGGTGACCGTGGGGATCCTGCGCAACCCCAGATAATGATTTCCCCTAAATGAAATAATGAAGATCCGGACTTAGTGTAGTTGGATTTGGTTGTGTTGGAGGAGCTTTTCCATCATTTTAAATCTAGAAAGGCAAAGATAGATGGTCCTCAAGAGCCTTTATAGGCATATGGATCTAAAAGGAACTTCACAGATGTAGTGAGATCTACATCTTTGCTCACATTCACGGATTTCAGTGCCCCTTCCCCTGGTCATGTGATTATGAAAGACCATATGGCCCATGTTTCTTAAAATCTCATGAAAGTTTAGTAGAGGAAAAGCTTATGTCATTTGTCCATCATTGTGAAAGTGTTGAACCCGAAGGGGGAGAGGTTTTGGAAAGTTAGTGATCTTACCAAATGAATTGATAATATTTGGGGGTTTAATAAATGGAAGATGTAATCCATGGGAAGGGGATTTTATCATACTGTCTTTCCTTTAGATTACTGGAAAAGGATTTCCTAGAGCTTTGAGTCACTTAATCATAAGCTTGGTCTCCTTAAGATTCAATATTAGGACATTAATTTTGAGCCCTTTAGTGTGAAAAACACCTTTTCACAAGTCTAGATCCAGATATGTAAATTGAATTGGTTCTACTAGCATCACTGAATCCTATAATACATTGTTATTCAGTTTGATTTCCCATCATAATTGATAAGGAGACCAATAACCCAATATATGGGCATTACACCCGGGTTCTTGTTAAAGTAGATATTGTTAGCACACTGGTTGAGGAGGTTGTTTTCAATACACTTGAGGATAGTCTAAACCTGTAAATATAGTATGAAATATGGACCAAATTTTTCCGTAATTGTAATTTTTTGTCCACCTTGTCTTGGAGTGTAGAGGACTGATGGTATGTACACTTTTTAATCTCTAGGGGCCTAAGGCCAATCTATGTAATAAGAACCATGGGATAGGTAAAGGGTAGGCTCATTCAAATCCTAAGGTTACTGATCCCCTCCCCCTCTTGGATCCCTCTTCTTCTGTACTAGGTCTACAGGAGGCTCCAATCAATATTGATGAGGCAGGGGAAAAGATGGTGCCCCACCTCACTAGGACCCCACTTACTCTAAGTATGCAGCTAATAGCATTGAGAGGAGTATCCCTAAACCCTAAAATAATAAGGACAATGCTGAGGCTCCTCCCTAGGAGCCTACTATGGTTGTACCTTCTATTTCAAGGAGTGTGACCAACAACCCCACCATCATTGCTACATTTCTTACCTCATCTTCTGGAATTCTGGAGCCACTGAGAAATCCATAAGACTCTACAGAGTGACCCTCACCTGCCAAAATCCCCAGTGCTAATTAAGTGGGAGGCACATATTTTAAGGGCAACCACCCCCCACTTTTAGGGTGATACTAATCATACTAGGGATCCTATCCATCATGCAGGTGTTACCACTGATGAAACCATGCCTATTGTGGCTCATCAGTACCTGAACACTGAGGCATATCCTCGAGACATTTCTTTCAAGGACATTGTTACCTCAGTTCCTGATGTTCCACCTCAGGCTCTACATGTTTCTACTTCTCCCATCAAAATTGACGAGGGGGATGTCACTTCTTCGACCTCTAATGCTGTGGCAGAGGAATCCCAAGTCAACCTCAAGCAAGGTCATATCCTTTACCTTGCGTCAAAGTCTCTTTTGGGCTCTCCAAGAATAATAGTTAACTCCAATAATTCTGGGAAACAACTGATCACACCTGATTCATCAACTATGACTAGTTTTAATGCTGGCTCTTTCACAGTGGTGCCTTTAGACAAATCTACAAGGAGGAATCCATAGGGGGATGCATCAAATGGGGGGATATTTCCTTTTAACAGATTCACACCACTCAGTCGCAGCTTTTGGTATGATGATGTTGAGGACCAACTTCCCAAGGTTGGTGATCAGATGGAGGACACTTCTAGTTATAAACTGGGTGAGTATCATCCTACAAATAATGGTGAATTTTATCAGATGGAGGAATCCACTAGTTCCAATCCTAATAAAAATCCTGTAGACTTGCCTAAAAATAAAGGTGAGAAATTAAAAGGGAACAGAAGAAACCTCTACTTTGAATATAATATAAAGAATTTTATTCGTGCTAGTGGAAACACATCCTTTAATTAATAAGGATCATGTTCTGAAATTTCCAAGGGCTTTATAATTCTCTCATAGCCTTGACCCTTAGGCATTTTATCCTATCAAATAGTAAAATGATTTTTGGGATTATTGAACCCATGATGCTCTTTAAAAACTGGAAGGGATTTAATTGGTTTGGTCTTGAATATTTCATTGTATCTCACAATAGTAATGGGAGTGCCCTCTAAACCTTATGGGTTATAAAGTATGATGGCATTCAGGTTATTTCATTTGAGGTGTGCCCTCAAATTATTTCTCTCAAAATATATTTTTAGGCTTCTACTTTAAATCTATCTTTTGTGTATGCATCCTGCTTGTACACTGGGTGAAGGGTCCTCTGGAGGAACATGGATCAATTAAATGAGCTTGAAGATGATAACTATATTATCATTGGATACTTTAATACTATCTTGAGACCTGATGAGAAGATCAAACCCAAATTCTCTTGAACTACTACAGATGAATTTTCTCTATTCCTGGATCAATGTGACCTCACTAAAGTTTCCAGTTCTAGAGAATATTTTACATGGAAAAGGTTTACAATAAATGGGAGACATGATAGTAAGCTTGAAAGGTTTTTTTATCAGATTAGTGATAGGATTATCCTCACTTATTTCTATGGGTTTATTCTTTCGAAGTTTAACTTGGATCATAACCCCCTTGTTACGGATATTTGGGAGTGTGTCATAAGGTTGTCCCCTTTTCCCTTTAAATTCAATAATTCATGGCTCACCATTACTAGTTTCAGGGAAGTGTTTACTAGTGCCTAGAATTGTACCTTCCATGGCATCCATCACTTTATTGTGGCCCCAAAACTCAAGAATATAAAATTCTTATTGTAAGAGTGGAGAAAGAAGTATTTTTACAATATTGATGAGGATATTAAGGCTATTGAATCCCTAATTTCCAGATTCCAAATTACCAATCAATAGTTGCACATTCCTTCTCAGGAGGAGCTTCAACTACATTCCAAGTTGGATGGTCTTTTGGCCCTTAAGGAGAGTCTCACCAAGAACCAGTTCAATGTTAAGTGGATCAACGGGGGGGGGGGGGAGAAATTCCAAATTCTTCCACCATATTAAAAAGGAAAATAAGGATAATAAAATCTTGAATTCTATCCATATTAAGGATTTCACATTCACTTCTGCATAGGATATTTCTAATGCTGGGGTAGACTATTTTAAGGCTTTGTATAATGATTATGATGACTATTAATCTGAGCCTCTATCTGACTAAATTTTTCCGTGTATTTATGAGAAGTAAAATAATGACTTAATGGATGATACCTTTAAAGAAAATGTCAAGGATGCTTTATTCTCTTTGAACATGGATAGTTCAGTAGGCTTGGATGGTTTTATCAACAAGTTTTTTAGGCCGTTTTTGGATATTATCCATGTGGAGGTCATCAATGCAGTCAGATAATTATTGCTATCTAGCTCAGCCCTGTATGGCACTAACTTTATATTTATTTCTTTGATACCAAAGAAAGATAATTCTATTGACATAGTGTATTTTCACCCAATTTCCATTGGGAATTCCATTCCCAAAATTATCAATAAGATTCCATTTGTTAGTTTGGGGAATATTGTGTGAGATATCATCACACCTAATGAATTTGGGTTTGTTCCTAGGCGGTGCATCCAAAAATTTCTATTCACAACCTCAAAAGTCATTAACATCATGAGTAAGGAAATGGGGTATGTGAATTTTTCCATGAAATTGGATTTTTTGAAGGCATTTGACACAATTAAGTAGAGTTTTATCTTCAATTTCCTTCATGAATATGGTTTCTCCAATAACTTCATAAAATTGGTTTCAACAATTTTGAATAGTGATAGGGTTTCCATTCTTATAAATGGATCACCAAAAGGGTTCTTTCAATTATCCCATGGTTTTAGGAAGGGGAACCACTCTCAGGCCTCATTTTTTTTGATTGCGGAAGATTATTTGAGTTGATTCATCACTGATCCTCTGGAGGCTGGACTATATAAACCAGTTAAGGTAGGGAGAGACCTTCATGTGCCCTACCATATTTTTTATGCAGAATACCTCCTCCTCTTTGGAAAATCAAACAAGAAAACCATGTAATAAATCAGAGAAATCTTTCATCACTATGAATGTGTGGCTAGGAAATCCATTAGTTAGAATAAATCCTCTATTGTTTTTGTCAAGGGGGTATCCATCTCTTGGAAAATTCATACTTCTAGGTCTCTTGGTGTGAAGAGGGGTTCAATTACCTTTGTTTATCTGGGTGTTCCTCTTCTTTGGGGGAGGGTCAAGAGCTTCCATCTTAAGAGTATATCAACTATAATAATCCAAATAATTTCCAAGTGGAAAGGTAAGTTTTTATCTCAGTCATGCATGGTCTTCTTGATCAACTCTGTCATCACCTTCATGTTTGTTCATGCCTTCTCCATCTATTGATGACCATTTAATCTTGTTAAAAGGATGTAGGCTTAGATCAAGAAATTTACATAGATAGGTATTACTAGTGAAATAATGTTTTTTCTATGGTTTGTAAATAATTCAATAAACCTATTTACCTGGGGGTGGGAATTAAGTATTTAATAATATTCAATGATGTTCTTGTTGGAAAGTTCACTTGGAGCGTGTTCAACTCTCATTATGATGGCCTATAGTTTATTAAGGATAGGTTCATGTAGAAATTTTTTGATGGTTACATGTGTTATATACCTTCCTCTATCTAGTAAACTACTAAGTCCTCTTATAAAGTCATTACTACTCATTCAAAATAGGTTGTGTCAAAAAATTATAGTTTCAACTGTTAGTCCACCACCTAGATCAAAAGGCCCCTGCTTGATTCTATGATGCCTACTCTTAAATTAAGGAACCTATATATTGCTACTATCCATAAAAGAATTGAATATTTTGATCAAATCCTTATAGGTAATATCGTCTTTCAAATTCAGAGGCATATGTTTGTTGATGCTAACATTTTTATCTGGGAACCGAATCTTGTTGGGTAGTTTGATACAAGGAATTTTTATCAGCAAAAATGTACACTGGGAATTGATCCCCCAACTTGGATCTTTAAATTTAAGAATCCATTTATTCAAAAATCACATCATTTTATGTTGTGGTGTATTTGAAAAACAAGCTTCCCCTCCAGGAGTAGCTGAAGAATGTCGATTTCACCCTGTTTTTGGCCTACTACTACTGCCTTCAGGTTGATGAAACTGTTCAACACATCTTCCTACAATGTACTCTCACTGATGAGTTATGGAACTAACTACAGAATATTTTTGGGCTTTGCATCAGCATAAACATCTCCTTTTTGGATCTGATTCACAACCAAACTAAAATAAATTACAGCGTGTAGATCCCCAACCTTCTTCTCAGTACTATTGTTGCATTTGTCTCTTATGTCTGGGATTCTTTAAATGTATTTGTTTTCAATATAAAATGCCTCTACTTTCATGGTGGATTTGTGAAAATCCATAATGTGGTCCATGAAAATTCTTGTATACAAAGAGGTTCAATGTCTAATGATGACAATGATATCATACTTTTATGTGTTCTTGGAGTTTCTGGTAGGACCAAAAAACTATAGGTTCTCACGTTTATTCATTGGATCCCCCTGATTATATCTTGGATCAATGTCAATTTGGATGGTGAATATTTGGGAGCACATGGTCTCTCAAGGTGGGGAGGGGTTTTCCATACACATAGAGGATTTGTGAAAAGTTTCTTCTATTACTTTATTATAGATGGATGTGCGTATGAAGCTGTGGTTTGGGCAATGATGAAGGTGATCAAATTTTCAGCTCATTTCGGGCAGAAGTTACTTTGGATTGAATCCAACTCCATACTTACGGTGTATGTGCTCAAGAATAGGTATAAGAGAGTTCTTGGGATAATCATCCCATAATGGATTGAATGTTTTATCCCTTTTCAGACTCTTACTCTCAATGTCACACATTCCTATAGGGAAGTGAACTCAGTTGCTGATGCCTTATCTAAACATGCAATTGTGGAAAGGATCTTGATGTGGTCCTTTGTTACCTCCTCGGTTTTTCTCACCCTTTGTGGACTCTGAAATGAAGGGTTATTTTCACACCCAGGTTTGTAAACCCCCCTTGTAACACTTGTTTTTTACTTTTTTAATAAATTTTTTGGGGCCATGCATGCTTGGTCTCGAGACTTATTTTACTCTAAATCCCTAAGAGCCCCTAAAAACCATCAAAAACCCATAAAAACATAGAAGACCCTAAAAATCCCTTAAAAATACTAAAAAAAAAACAAACCCCCTAAACAACATTATAAAACCCTTAAAAACTTTATAAACCCCTAAAATCCCTAAAAACCGTAGAAAAAAATCTTAAAAACATTAAAACCCCAAAGCCCAAAAAGTCCAAAAAATAAAAAACACCTAAAAACCCTAAATAAACCCTAAACATACTAAAAAACCTAAAACAACTAAATAACACAAACCCCATAAAACATTAAAACCCATAAAGACCCTAAAACCCCCAAAAAATCATAGAACCCTAAAAATAAGAAAGAAACCCAAAAAACTCAAAAACCCTAAAAGATCCGAAAACCCAATAAAAGCCTCAAAAGAACCTAAAACCCCTATAAAACCCTAGTGGGATAGAATGGTAATGAAGATTTTCTATTTTTGGACATTACTAAGGACTTGGATGGTGCAGTGGAGAAAGAGAATAGGGACGTGTAGGTGCTTGGCCAGAACTGCGATGAGATTGCTGTGGATGAGGAGAAAGTAAGCAAGATTCTTGAGGAGGAGGTGATTAGGTATCTAGTTTCTGATGTTGGGAACACGGAGTTGGATGCTCAGATGATGTGTGAGGTGCAGGTCGTCACTTCTAGGTGTGGTGAAGGGAGTTTGGCCTAAAATGACAGTGAGATCGAGCCGATGTTGGACACCATTGGGCTCTCGGTTGGTCCTGGTGAGATGGGGAAAAGGGAAATGCAGAAGATTGTGCAAATTATACCCTCCTTCCAGGGGGAAGTCAGCAAGAATCCTAGGGATTAGGGGAATGTGGAGGAGCAAGGGGAAGTGAATAAAGTGGAGGAGGTGGCTGATCAGGGGGGAGCATCTGAGGAAGGGACTGGGCGGATTGAGGTGTTTGATAGCCTAGCTTCCGGGGTTCCTAAGGTGGTCCCTAGAAATCTTCCATGTGGGGCTCTTGAGGGATGTTCACTAAACCAAAAATCCTCCTTCATTCCTAACCAAGTCCAGGAGCATCGAAGAAAGGAGAGGGTTGTTCCTGAGGATGCCATTGTGAAGGGAAACAAGCCTATAGAAGTCCATGTTGACTCTCAAAGGAGGAAGCCGAGAAAGGACTACTATTCTTTTACAAAATCTGTGTCCACAAGAGCCTCCTGCAAGTCTAAGAAAAATGCCTCTAGAAGGGGCAAATGGGATGTCAGGGAGCAGCGTAATGTGAATCAAAAACATCTTAGGGAGTATTACTCTATCTTTCTCAAGCAATATGAATCATCTAAATGGGAGACGATGGATTCCGATGCTTCCTCTGGGTATGGTGCTAACGGGGATCTATATAGAGATGATGTGGCTTATGGAGACTTCAGTGGTGATGTTGACTAACTTGTTTTTCTCTTGGGTATTTTATTTTTCCTTCTTTTTTGTTTTTTTGGGTTGTTAAGGTTTTTTGGGTGTGGGTTGATTGAACCCTCCCCTCCCTTGTCTATTGTGTTCCTCTTTTCAAATAAATTTTGGGGGGTTCAGGTTTAGCCTGGCCTCGAGCCTTCCTTGCCCTATAAAACCCTAAAATCACCTTACTGGTGGTTGTGTGCTTTTGGTGCTGATGGTTATGTGATGTTGGTGGTAGCTCGTTTTGGAATTAAGGTGATGGTTTCTGGTTTCTATGAGATTGGATGTTGGTCGTTGTTTGGTGGTGAGACCTTGAATGCTGGTGAAGGTGAGGCTAGTGATTCTGATGCTGGTGGTTGTGGTGTTGGATTCTGGTGGTTTTGTGATGTTGGATGCTGATGGTTCTGGATGCTGGATGCTGTTGGAATGGGAGATGCTGAAGGTGTTGTGCTTGTATCACTGCTGGTTGCTGATTAGCTGGGAGCTGCTGTCGGAGATGTTTCGGGTTTTCTTTTTCTTGTGTGTTTTTGATCTTTTTTTGTGGTTCTTGAGCGTGTGTTTGTAAAGGGTTTTTGGGTGTGGTTTGTTTGACCCCTCCCCTCTCTTGGATGTAGCATCTTCATGTCTTTTTTCTAATAAATGTTCGGGGGTCAGGAATAGCCTGGCCCCAAACCTTCATTTCCCTAAAAACTAAAAAACCCTAAAAAATACTAAAAACAATAAAGACACTAAAAACACTAAGAAGATCCTAAACCCCCTAAAAAGTCCCTAAACTACCATAAAAATAACATAAAACCATTAAATAACCTTAAAACCATGAAAACCATAAAACCCAAAAAACCAAAAAAAACACTGAAAACCCTTATAAACTCGAAAAGAACCACAAAACCCTAAAAACAAAAAAACCCCTGAAAAACCATTAAAAACCATTAAAACCCTAAAAACCCTAAAAACCCTAAAACCCTAAAAATCCTAAAAATCCTAAATAACCATAAATACCTTAAAAGATCCTAAAGACCCAAAATAACCCTAAAAACACTTAAAACAAAAACAAGCATAAGAAACCCTAAAAATCCCTAAAAACCAAGAAAACCCAAACCCCCCCTAAAAACCCATTAAATCCCTAGAAAAACATAAAAATACCTAAAACCTCAAAATACCCTAAAAACACCAAAAACCCTAAAATACCCTAGAAAAACATTAAAACCATTAAAACCCTAAAAGAGCCTAAAAAACATTAAAAGACCCTAAAATGCTAAACCCCCTAAAAATTCCTTAAAAACCCAAAACACCAGAAAAACCCCTAAAACCCTAAAAATCCCTAAAAGGACATAAACACAAAAACCCCCTTGAAGACCCCAAAACCCAAAAGAAAACCATAAAAACCATAAAAATAATAAAAAAATACCCTAACAAACCTAACCCCCCCCCCAAAGAAAAACTCATAAAATACCCTAAAACACCATAGAACATACCTAAACGATCCTAAGACCCCAAAAACACAAAAAACCCTAAACCCCTAAAAACAAAAAAAAACCTTAAAACACCCTAAAAACCCTAAAATGCTAAAAACCCCAAAAAACTAAAAAACCCCAAAATCCCTAAAAATAGTTTAACACCCCAAAACATCTAAAACTGTAAAAAAACCCTAAAAATCATAAAAAGAATAAAAATAATAAAAAATCTAGAAAATCTAAAAACCCTAAAAACCTAAAAAACCATAAAAAACACCTCAGAAACCCTAAAACCCCAAAACCCTATATTATTTGAAAAAACCTAAAAATCCCTAAAAAGCATGAAAAAACCTGAAACCACCAGGAAAACCCAAAAAATCAAAAAACCTATAAAACCCTAAAAACTCAAAAACACCCTAAACCATAAAAACTCTAAAGACCCTAAAAACCATAAAATGCCCCAAAAACCATAGAAAATCGAAAACCCCTAAAAATACTAAAATATATTAAAAACTCTAAAAACCACTAAAATCATAAAAAAGTCCTAAAACCCCAAAAAACACTACAAACATGTGCAAATCCTAGAACACCAAAGAAAATCCTAAACAAGCCATTAAAAACCCTAAAAAATCCTAAAAATCACTAAAAACCCAAAAAAACAATAAACCCCCTAAAAGTTCCTAAAAAATCCTTAAAAACTATAAAAACCCTAAAAACCCTAAGAAACCATTAAAACCCAAAAAACCCTAAGAACCATTTAAAACCCTAAAAATAGTAAAAGACAAAAATCCCCTAAAAACCCTAAAAACCAAAAAACCCTAAAAACCAAAAAATCCGAACAACACTAAAAAGCAAAAAAAAAACCATAAAAACATTAAAAAATCCTAAAAACCATAAAAACACATAAAAACCATTAAAATAACTACAAGATTCTAAAAGTCTTAAAAGACCATAAGAAACACCTAAAAACCCTAAAATACCCTAAAAACCCTAAAAACAAAAAATGACCCTTGAAAATCATAATATAACCCTAGAAGACACTAAAAACACTTAAACACCATAGAGAAACCAAAATAGATCATAAAAAAACTAAAAGTGTTAAAAACCCTAAAACGACAAAAATACCCTAAAAACCCAAAAAACAGTCGTGGAAAAATCTAAAAACCCTAAAAAATCTAAAAGATACTAAAAACCCTAAAAACTTCTAAAAGCCCCTAAAAACCCTGGACACCCCTAAATACACCAAGCCCCCTAAAAATCCATGAAGACCCTAAGAAAACCAAAAAACCACTAAAACCCCTTAAAATCCTTATACCCCCCATAAAACCATAAAACCCATAAAACCCCTAAAAAAATTAAAAAATTATAAAAAACCCAAACAAAAAATAAAAACCCTAAAAAATCCTAAAAACACTAAAAACTATGAATACCCTAAAAACCCATAATAACCGTAAAAGCTACAAAAAACCCCAAAAAACCTAAAAACAATAAAAACCCTAAAAAAAATTTGGAACCCCAAAAATCCATAAAACCCTAATACCCTAAAACACCCAAAAAACCTCTAAAAACCCTAAAAACACATAAAAAATTTAAACACCTAAAATTCCTAAGAAACCTTAAAATTACAAAAAAATGTTAAAAACCCCAAAAATCTAAAAGACCCCAAAACCACTAAAAACCTAAAACCCTAAATATCTTAGAAAACCAAATAAACACTAAAAACTTTAAAAACCCCTAAAAACACCTAAAAACCCCAAAACCCCTAAAAACCCTAAAAATCCCCAAAAATCCTAAAAACCATAAAAAACTATAAAAGACCCTAAAAACCTAAAAGACCCTAAAACCCCTAAAAACCCTAAAAGATAAGAAAACTATAAAAGACCCTAAAACCCTTTAGAAATACCTAAAATACCCTTTAAGCCCATTAAAAACACTAGAAAATTCTATAAAAAAAATCCTAAAATCCCTAAAAATCCCAAAAAACCCCAAAAAACTCTAAAAACCCTAAAACACCCTAATAATATAAAAACACCCTCAAAACCCTAAAAGTACTATGACCCCAAAAAGACACTAAAAACTTTTAAAAACCCCCTAAAACCCAAAATAGGGAAAAAACCCCACAAATAACTAGATGCTTAAAAGATCATAGAAAACCCTAAAACACCCAAAAATCGTAAAAACCGATTAAAATCCCTAAAACACTTGATAATTTCTAAAAATGAAAAAAATATAAAAAAATTAAACCCCCTAAAAATATTAAAACCCCAAAAATACACTAACAAACCCTAAAACCCAAAAAACCCTAAAAGGCTAAAAACCATAAAACATTAAAAAACCATAAAAACACATAAAAAGCCGAAGAAAACCATCATAACCATAAAAACTATAAGAAACCCTTAAATCCCCAAAAAACCATAAAATCATAAAAACCTAAAAAAACTAAAAAACCCTAAAAAACCATGAAAGAACCGTAAAAAACCACAAAAAACAATAAAAACCCAAGAAGAATTAAAAATCTCTAAAAAATTCTAAATACTCAAGAAAACACTAAAAACCCCTAAATACTCATAAAAACCATAAAAAACCTAAAAACCCATAAAACCCTAAAAAACTTCAAAAAACATGAAAAACTATAAAAAACACTAAAAAACACTAAAAACCCTAAAAAACAACTATAACCTAAAAAACTAAAAAACATTTAAAATCATAAAAACCCCTAGAAACCCTAAAACCCATATAAATCCCTAAAACCCATAAACCCCTACAAATCCTTAAAACCAGCAAAAAACCCAAAACCCAATACCCTAAATCGACAAGACTACACCCTAAACCATATACCCTACAACAGAAACCCAAAACCCAAAACCCAAAACCCAAAACCCAAAACCCAAAACCCAAAACCCAAAACCCAAAAACCTACACCCTAAACCATAAACCTACACACATAACCAGGTACACTACACCATAAACCATAAACCCTAAACCCTAAACCCAAATCCATACACCATAAACCCTATACCCTACACCCAAAATTCTAAACTCCAATCCCTAAACCCTATACCCTGCACCTTACACCCCATACCAAACACATGAAACCACAAAATATACAGATTAACCCTATACCCTACACCATAAACCATACACCCTAAACCCTTTAAATTAAACCCTAAACCTTAAACCCTAAACCCTATACCCTACACCCTAATCCCTACACCCTACACCCTAAACGCAGTACCCTAAACGCTATAACCTACACCCTATACTGTATAACCGACACCCTAAACCCAAAACCCTATTCCCTAAACCCTAATTCATACAACCTAAACTATATACTATACACCCTAAACCCTAAAACCTACTCCCTAAACCCTGTACCCTACAACTTAAAACTGATACCCAACACTCTAAAAACTATATCCTACACCCTAAACCATATAATCAACATCCTAAACCCCATACCCAAAAAACCAAACCATATACCATACACCCCAAACCTAAAAACATAAATCCTACACCATTAACCCCAAACCCTGTACCCTACTCAATAAACCCTAAAGCCTACACCCAAAACACTATACGCCAAGCCATACACCCTAAACCATACACCCTAAACACTATACCCTACACCCTAAACACCAAACCCTACAACCTACACTCTATATCCTATACCCTACAACCTAAAACCTAAAACCTATACCCTAAACCCTATACCCAACAACCAAAAGCCTAAACTGTATACACTAAACCCTGTACCCTAAAACCTAAACCCTAAACCATATACACTAAACCAAACACCCAACACCCTAAACCCCAAACCATATACCCTAAACCCTAAGCCCTACACCCTGAACCCAAAGCACTACACCCTAAACCCAATACCATATACCATAAAACCAACAATGTAAACCTTATACCCTATGCCCTAAAACCTAAAACCCACACCCTAAACCTTATACCCTACAACCTAAACACAAAACCCTTCACCCTAAACCCAATACCCTACACAGTAAACCCTAAACCCAATACACTAAACCCTATACCATATAGCATACACCCTAAACCCTACACCCTAAACCCTATACCCTATACCCTAACCCCAAAACCCTAAACTCTAAACACTATACCCTACAACCAAAACCCTAAACCCTACAGCCTAAACCCTATTCCCTACACCCTAAACCCTACAGCGTAAACCCTATTCCCTACACCCTAAACCTTAAACCATGCACCTTGAACCTTATACCATGAACTCTAAACCCTAAAACCTACACCATAAACTCTATACCCTACACTCTTAACACTATACCCTACACCCCAAACCCAATACCCTACAAGCTAATCCAAATAACCAACACCCTAAATCCTAAATTCCAAAACCCATAAAAAACCTAAAATCCTAAAAAATATTAAGAACCATAAAACCAATAAAAAACTTCTAAAATCCATAAAAAAAATTAACCCCAAACATCCTATAAAACACTAAAAACATAAAAAACTGAAAAGCACTCAAAAAACCTAAAACCCCTAAAAACCCATAAAAACATTAAGAAACCCTAAAAAATTCTAAGAACATACAAAAACCCTAAAATCCCTTAAAACCCGAAAAAAACCATAGAAACCATAAAACCCTAAAAAACTATTAAAAACCCCAAAACCCCAAAGAACCCAAAAAAATACGACAAAAACCTAAAAAATCCCAAAACCCTAAAAAGCTCTAAAAACCCATAAAAAACCTACAAAACCCTAAAAAACTATAAAATCCATAAAAGATATTGAGAAAAACAAAAAGGACCCTAAAACTCATAAAAAATTTAAATGAACCCTAAAAACTATAAAAGATCCCTAAAATTACCTAAAACCCTAAAAGAAACCGAAAACACTAAAACCCCTAAAACCCTAAAACCGTCAAAACACTAAAACCACTAATTCAACCGGTTGCCTTGCACTTTCCATGCTGGATTTGTTATAATCCATAAGGTGATTTAGGTGGAGGATCTTATACAAATAGGTTCAATGGATAATTATGTAAATGATCTTATACTATTATGTTTTCTTAGAGTTTGTGGTAGGAGAAAAAAGCCACAGGTTTGAAAATTTATTCAATGGATTCCCTCAATTATATCTTGGATCAAGGTCAATATTGACGGTGTGGCTTTGGGAGCACTTGGGCCCACAGGACGAGAAGGGGTTTTCTAGATGCACAGAGGCTTTGTGGAAGTTTTCTTCTATCATTATATTGGAGGATTATGTGCTTACGAAGCTGGTCTTTGGGAAATGATGAAGGTGGTTAAGTTTTCGATTCTTCTTGAGTGGACGTTGCTCTATCTTGAATCTGACACGATGCTTGCTGTGGATGCACTCAAGAACAAGTCTCAGAGAGTTCAATAGAGGCTGCTCCCGCAACTGATTGAATGTATCTTCCTTTTTCAGGATCTCACTCTCGATGTTACACAAGCCAATTGGGAGGCGAACTGAGTTGAAAATGATCTATCCATGTGGGTAATAGTGGGAATAGCTCTATGTGGTCCTTTTTAACCCCATCCTTTTTCTCACCCTTTGTGGACTCTGACATCAAGGGTCATTTTCACACCTATGTTTATAATCCCTCCTTGAAATGTTTTTTTATTTTTCTAATAAATTTTGGGGGACTAGGTATGTTTGGTCCCATGCCTTCTTTTCCCTAAATAAACTAAAAACCCAAAAAAATCACTAAAAACCTAAAAACAATAAAACCCCCCAAAAACCCTAAAAACCCCAAACACCCCTAAAAGACCCAAAAAACAAAATAAAAACTCTAAATATTATAAATGTCCATAAAAACCCTAAAAATGTAAAAACCCTAAATACCCCTAGAAATCCTAAAAACCCAAAAAATCCTTAGAAAGACCATAAAATGCCAAAAAAATCTTAAATACCCAAAAAACCCTAAAGACCCTAACAAAACTTTAAACCCTTAAACCCTAAAAAACCCTTAAACACTAAAAAACCCTAAACCCCATAAAAACTCTAAAATAACCTTAAACCTCTTAAAAATCATGAATCATATAAAACCCTAAAATACCCTAAACCATATACCCTACACCCTAAAACATAATCCCTACAAACTAAACTAAATACCTCACACTATAAACCCTAAACCCTACACAAGAAACCCAATACCCTACACCAAAAACCCTATACCTGACACCTTAAACCCAAAAAATTACACCCTAAACCCCAAACCTAACACCTTAGACCCTGGACCTTGCACCCTAAACCCTATACCTTATACCCTATAACATTTACCCTAAACCATAAACCCTATACCCTGAACCCTAAATCCTACAACTTAAACCGTCAACCTGAAACCCTAAACACTAAACCCTACACCCTAAAAACTAAAAGACCCAAAAAAATAAAAAAAACTAAAAGAACCTTAAAATCCCTAAAAGTCCCTAAAAACATCAAAACTCTTAAAATACCCTAAGACCCCCTAAAACCCTAAAACACATCAAAAAACCATTAAAAACATATAATACCCTAAACAAAAACTTTTAAACCCTAAAAATATTAAAACCCCCAAACAACACTATAAACCCCTAAATTCCATAAAAACCTTAGGAAAGATCTAAAAAACTTTAAAACCCCAAAAGACCCAAAACTCTAAAAAACCAAAAAACCCCTAAAACCCCTAAATAAACCCTAAAAAACCTAAACTCCTAAAAACTATAAAAGCCCCTAAACCCTTAAAACCCCTAAATGACCATAAAACCCCCAAAAAACCCTAGAACCCTAAAAATACCCAAGAAACACAAAAAACCCCAAAACCCTAGAAGAACCTAAAAACCCAATAAAACACTCAAAATAAACTAAACACTATAAAAACCTAAAACCACCCTAAAACCACCCTAAAACCACCCTAAAACCACCCTAAAACCACCCTAAAACCCCTAAAGATCCCTAAAACACCTCAAAATCTAAAATTACTAAAATCCCTAAAAAACCCTAAAACCCTAAAAATCCATAAAAAGTCTAAAAACACGAAAAACACTAAAAACACTAAGAATATCCAAAACCCCTAAAAGTCCATAAAATACCATAAAAATACCTTAAAACCCTTAAATAACTCTAAACCCCTAAAAACCATAAAACCCAAAAAACCCAAAAAAACACTAAAAACCATATAAACTCGAAAAGAACCACAAAACCCTAAAAAAACAAAAAAAACCTTAAAGAAACAAAAAAACCTCTTAAAACACTGAAAACCCTAAAGACCCAAAAAAAATCATTAAAATCATAAAAAACATAAAAACCCTAAAAGAACTGAAAGACCCTAAAGATCCGAAATGACACCAAAAACACTAAAAACCAAAACAAGTATAAGAAACCCTAAAAATCCATAAAAGCCCTAAAAATCAATAAAAACCCTATTAGAAGCCCAAAATCCAAAAACACCATAAACCCCCCCTAAAAATATAAAAATCCATAAAAAATATAAAAAACCATAAATCCTCAAAATACCCTAAAAAAACCAAAAAACCAAAAATACTCTAAACAACTTAAAAGGCATTAAAACCATAAAAGATCCTAAAAAACCAAAAAAGAACCCAAAATCATAAAACCCTATAAAAAATCCTTAAAAACCAGAAAACACTTGAAATAAACCAAAAAAATATAAAAATCATAGAAAAACCTAAAAGTAACTAAATACCAATACCCCATAGAATACACTAAAACCCCAAAGGAAACCATAAAACCCTAAAAATACTGAAAAATGCATTCAAAAACCTAAAAACCCAAAAAAACTCTAGTATCCCCGAATCCTAAAAAAACCTAGAATCTCATAATTACTCCTAAAAGACCTTAAAACACCATAGAACATATCTAAAAGACCCCAAACCCCCAAAAAACAAAAAAAAAACTAAAAACACTAAACCCCTAAAAACCCTAAAAACCCTAAAAACCAAAAAAGCCTTAACACGCCCTAAAAATTCCAAAAATGATAAAAACCCCTAAAAAACTAAAAAAACCACAAAACCCTTAAAAATCATTTAAGCACCCAAAACATATAAAACCCTAAAAACCCCTAAAAAATCATGAAAATCATAAGAATACTAAAAAACCTAACAAACCTAAAACCCTAAAAACACCTAAAAAACCCTGAAAACCCAAAAAACAATAAAAATCCATAAAAACTATAAAAGACCTAAAAACCATGAAAAACCATGAAACCAACAAGAAAACCCAAAAAACATAAGAAACTAAAAAACCCTAAAGACTCAAAAACACCCCAAAACTTTAAAAAACTCAAAAAAAGTAAAAAACAATAAACCCCCCCTAAAAACCATAAAAACCTAAAACCCCTAAAAACAGTAAAAAAAATAGAAACCATTAAAACCCTAAAACAACCCTAAAAACCCCTAAAAATATAAAAACCCATACAAACCCTAGAACCTATAAGAAAAAATTTAACAAGCCATTAAAACCCAAAACCACAAAAATCCAAAAAAATCGCTAAAAATCATAAAAACCCTAAAACCCCGTAAAAGGTCCTAAAAACCCAAAAAACTCTAAAAACTCTAAAAACTAGAAAACCCCTAATAAACCTTTAGAACCCTAAAAACCATAAATAAATTCTAATAAACAAAAAAGGCATTAAAAAAAATAAAAACATGAATACACCATAAAAAACCTTAAATATCACTAAAATACCCTAAAACCCCAAAGACCCTAAGAAATACTTAAAAATAATAAAATACCCTAAAACCCCTAAATGACCTCTAAAAATCCTATTAAAACCCTAAGAGACCCTAAAAACACTTAAATGCCATAGAAACACCAAAATAAATCCTAAAAAAATCTAAAAAACCTAAAAAACCCTATAAAACCATAAAAACCATAAAAATCAAAAAACAATCCTAGAAAAACTCTAAATACCCTAAAAACTCTAAATACCCAAAAAACTATAAAAGATCCTAAAACCCCTAAAACCCTTAAAAACTTCTAAAACCCCTAAAAACCTCGACACCCCTAAAAACTACAAGTCCCATAAAAAATCCATGAAAACCCTAAGAAAAATAAAAAAACCACTAAAAACCCTTAAAAATCCTTAAACCCCCATAGAACCCTAAAACCCCTAAAAACCCATAAAACCCATAAAAACCATAAAAAACATAAAAAAACCTAAAAAACTCTAAAAACCATAATGAATAATAAAAACTCTAAAAAACCTTGAAAACCCTAATAACCATAAAAACGAAAAAACCCCAAGAATCCTAAAAACACTAAAATTCATAAAAAACCTAAAAAACCTTTCAAAACCCCAAAAAATCGTACAACCCTAAAACACTAAAAACCTAAAAAACCTCTAAAATCCTAAAAACATAGAAAAAACCATTAAACACCTAAAATTTTAAAAAACCCCAAATTCATAAAAATGATAAAAACCCCAAAAAAATCCAAAAAAAGAACCAAAACCACTAAAACCCCAAAACCTAAAAACCTAAAAACCCAATAAAAACAAAAAAAACTTAATATCCTAAAATCCCCTAAAAACCTCTAAAAACCCTAAAACCCCGAAGAACCCAAAAAACCCCCAAAAAATAAAAAAACCTTAAAAACACTACAAAATTTTAAAAGACCCTAAAAACCCTAAAAGACCCTAAAAACCTTAAAAACCCATAATAAACCTTTAAACCATGAAAACCATAAACAACACTAAAAGACACTAAAAATACCAAAATACCCTAAGAAACACTTAAAAACCCTAAAATACCCTAAACACCTAAAAGCCGTAAATGACCCCTGAAAATCCTATTAAAACCCTACAAGACCCTAAAAACACTTTAATGCCTTAGAAAAACCAAAATAAATTCTTAAAAAATATAAAAACCCCAAAAAACTCTCAAACCCCTCAAACCCTAAAAACCTACACCCTACACCCTAAACCATATACCCTTCAAGAAAAACCCAAAACCCAAAACCCCGCACCCTAAAACCACAAACCCTACACCCTAAACCTCATACACTACACCATAAACCATAAAAACTAAACCCTAAACCCTAACCCATACACCATAAACCCTATACCCTACACCAAAAACTCTAAACTCTAAACCCTATACCCTATACCCTATACCTTACACCCCATACCCAACACCTTAAACCCAAAAATCTGAACACTAAAACATATACCCTACACCCTAAACCCTACAACCCGGTCTATATAAACTACACCATAAACCCTAAACCCTACATCCTAAACCCTATAACATACAACCTAAAAATTATACCCTACACCCAAAGAAATAAACCCAACACCCTAAACCCTATAACCTACACCTTGTACCATATAGCCAACAACCTAAACCCTATACCCTAAACCCTAGTCCATACACCCTAAACCGTATACTCTAAACCCTTAACCCTGAATCCTACACCCTAAACCATATACCCTATATATTAAAACCTAAACCCAAAACCTAAACCCTATACCCTATACCATTAACCATATAATCAAAATTCTAAACCCCATACCCTAAAACCAAAACCCTATACCTGAAACCACAAACCTTAAATTCCAAACCCTACACCATTAACCCCAAACCACAAACCATATACCATATACCCTACACCATAAACCCAAAATCCAACTAACAAAACCCTATACCCTAAACCATACACCCTAAACCCGATACCATACACCCTAAACCCCAAACCCTACACCCTAAATCATATACCCTACACCCTAAATCCAAAAACCTACACCCTAAAACCTATACCCAACACCCCAAACCCAAAACCCTAAACCGTATACACTAAACCCTATACCCTACACCATAAACCCCAAACCCTATACACTAAACCATAAACCCTACACCCTAGACGCCCAACCTTACACCCTAAACCCCATACCCTACACCCTAAACCCAAAGCACTACACCCCAAACCTAGTAAATGTTACCCTAAATCCTACAACATAAACCATATATCGCATGCCCCAAATCCTAAAACCCACACCCTAAACATTATTCCTCACACACTAAACCCAAAAACCTTCACCCTAAACCCAATACCCTACATAGTAAACCCTAAACCCAATACCTTAAACACTATACCTTATACCATAAATCCTAAACCCTACAACCAAAACCCTATACCCTATACCCTAAACCCTAAACCCTAAAATAAAAGACACAAAGACCTGCAGACAAGGGAGAAGAGGGGACAAATGACCCACACCCAAAAAATTTTGGGGGGTGCCAGGAATAGCCTGGACCCAAGCCTTCTTTTGCCTAAACCCAAAAACATACACCCTAAACCCTATACCTTACAACCTTTACTGTACAGCCTAAACTGTATTCCCTACACCATAAACCTTAAACCATGCATCCTAGACCCTATACCATGCACTCTAAACCTTAATCTCTCCAACATAAACTCTACACCTTACACTCTAAACCCTATACCCCACACCCAAAAAACTATTCCCTACAAGATAAACCATATACCCAACACCCTAAATCCTAAACATAAAAACCCATAAAAAACCCTAAAATCCTAAAAAATATAAAGAACCATAAATCCACTAAAAAATTATAAAATCCATAAAAAATTATAAAACCCAAACATCCTAAAAACCCTAAAAACCCTAAAAAACAAAGAAAAACAATAAAAATAATAAAGAACACTAAAAACCATAAAAACCCTAAGAAACCCTAAGAAACCCTAAAAATTTATAAAAAACCACACAACCCCTAAATGCCCTAAAAACCCTAAAAACCCTAAAAAATATTAAAAACCCTAAAAACCCTAAAAAAGCCCTAAAAACCCTAAGAACCCTAAAAAATACTAACAAAACCCAAAAAATCACCAAACCCCAAAAACCTCTAAAAACCCCATAAAAACCTAAAAAACCCTAAAAAATATAAAAACCTAAAACATCCTGAGAAAAACTAAAGGACCCTAAAAACCTTAAAACCTATAAAAGAACCCTAAAAGCTCCAAAAGATCCCTAAAATTCCCAAAAACCCTAAAAGAAACCAAAAAATACTAAAACCCATAAAAACCAAAAGAAACCCTTAAAACACTAAAAAACCCTAAAAACCACAAAAAACCTAAAAAAAATCAACAAAAACCAAAAAACACTAAAAACCCTATAAACCCCAAACAACCCTAACCGGTCCCAAAAATACCATAAAAACCCTAAACCGCCTAAATGGTCTTAAAAACCCTAAAAGCCCTAAAATCCCTAAAAACCCTAAAAACCATAAAAACCCTAAACACCCCCTAAAAATCCAAAAAACCCTTAAAAACATTGAAAATACCATAAAAACCCTTAAACCCCATAAAAACCCTTAAAACCCTAAACCCCGTAAAAACCCTAAAATACCCTTAAAGCCCGAAAATATCATTAATCATCTAAAACCATAAATACCCTAAACCATATACCCTACACCCTAAAACCTAATCCCTACACCCTAAACTAAATACCTCTCACAATAAACCCTAAACCCTACACCTAAAACCCTATACCCTACACGTAAAACCCTATACATGACGACTTAAACTCAAAAACCTACATCCTAAACCCTATACCTTACACCCTAAACACTAAACCCAGCACACTAAACCCTAAAACCTAAACCCTATACGTTAAACCACAAACCCTATATGAAAAACCCTAAACCCTAAAACTTAAACCCTGAACCTGATTCCCTAACCACTAAACCCTAAACCCTCAATCCTAAAAGACCAAAATAATCACACAAAAAAACTAAAAGAACCTTAAAATAAATAAAAGGTCCAAAAAACCTTTAATACCCATAAAAGACCCTAATACCCCCTAAAACTATAAAAGACCCTATAACCCATAAAAAAAACCATAAAAAACATAGAAGACCCTAAAAAAACCTTTAAAACCCTAAAAATAATAAATCCCCTAAACAACCCTATAAACCCCTTAAAACCCCTATAAAACGCAAATTCCCTAAAAACCATAGAAAAAAATATAAAAACCTTTAAAACCTTAAAATCCCAAAATTTCAAAAAAACCAAAAAATACCAAAAACCCAAAATAAACCATAAAAAACCAAAAACCCCTAAAAATCCTAAAACCCCCTAAAACATTAAAACCCCTAAAAGACCGTAACCACCCCCCCCCCCAAAAAAAACACTAAAATAACATAAAAACAAAATAAAACCCTCAAAAGAACATAAACACCCGATAGAACCCTAAAAGAAGCCTAGACCCCCTAAAAATCCCTAAAAACCGTAAAAATTATAAAAGACCTAAAAACCCTAAAAAACCCAAAAACCCTAAAAAGGATAAAAAATCCTAAACACAATAAAAACACTAAGTAGATCCTAAAACCCATAAAATTCATAAAATACCATAAAAATAAACTAAAACCCTTAAATAACTTGAAACCCCTAAAAACCATAAAACCCAAAAAACTGAAAAAAAAAATACTAAAAAACCTTACAAATGCGAAAAGAACCACAAAACCCAAAAAAACCAAAAAACCAAAAAACCCCAAAAAACCCCCTTAAAACCCTAAAAACCCTAACAACCATTAAAACTCTAAAAATGATAAAAACCCATAAAACCCCGAAAAGACCCTAAATACTCAATAAACCCTAAAGCCTACACCCAAAACACTATACGCCAAGCCATACACCCTAAACCATACACCCTAAACACTATACCCTACACCCGAAACACCAAACCCTACAACCTACACTCTAAATCCTATACCCTACACCCTAAAACCTAAAACCTATACCCTAAACCCTATACCCAACAACCAAAAGCCTAAACTGTATACACTAAACCCTGTAACCTAAAACTTAAACCCTAAACCATATACACTAAACCAAACACCCAACACCCTAAACCCCAAACCATATACCCTAAACCCTAAACCCTACACCCTGAACCCAAAGCACTAAACCCTAAACCCAAAACCATATACCATAAAACAAACAATGTAAACCTTAT
This sequence comes from Viscum album, assembly GCA_963277665.1. NCBI lineage: Eukaryota > Viridiplantae > Streptophyta > Magnoliopsida > Santalales > Viscaceae > Viscum > Viscum album. The sequence continues at coordinate 671,238,441 of OY728161.1, read as the reverse complement.
ACCCTATGCCCTAAAACCTAAAACCCACACCCTAAAGCTTATACCCTACAACCTAAACACAAAACCCTTCACCCTAAACCCAATACCCTACACAGTAAACCCTAAACCCAATACACTAAATCCTATACCATATAGAATACACCCTGAACCCTACACCCTAAACCCTATACCCTATACCCTAACCCCAAAACCCTAAACTCTAAACACTATACCCTACAACCAAAACCCTAAACCCTACAGCCTAAACCCTATTCCCTACACCCTAAACCCTACAGCCTAAACCCTATTCCCTACACCCTAAACCTTAAACCATGTACCTTGAACCTTATACCATGCACTCTAAACCCTAAAACCTACACCATAAACTCTATACCCTACACTCTTAACACTATACCCTACACCCCAAACCCAATACCCTACAAGCTAATCCAAATAACCAACACCCTAAATCCTAAATGCCAAAAACCCCTAAAAAAACCTAAAATCCTAAAAAAATATTAATAACCATAAAACCAATAAAAAACTTCTAAAATCCATAAAAACAATTAACCCCAAACATCCTACAAAACACTAAAAACATAAAAAACTGAAAAACAATCAAAAAACCTAAAACCCATAAAAACATTAAGAAACCCTAAAAAATTATAAGAACATACACAAACCCTAAAATCCCTTAAAACCCAAAAAAACCATAGAAACCATAAAACCCTTAAAAACTATTAAAAACTCTAAAACCCCAAAGAACCGAAAAAAATACGACAAAACCCTAAAAAATCCCCAAACCCCAAAAAGCTCTAAAAACCCCTAAAAAACCTACCAAACCCGAAAAAACTATAAAATCCCTAAAAGATATCGAGAAAAACAAAAAAGACCCTAAAACTCATAAAAAATTTAAAAGAACCCTAAAAACTATAAAAGATCCCTAAAATTACCTAAAACCCTAAATGAAACCAAAAAACATTAAAACCCCTAAAACCCTAAAACCTTAAAAACACTAAAACCACTAATTCAACCGTCTGCCTGGCACTTTCCATGATGGATTTGTTATAATCCATAAGGTGATTTAGGTGGAGGATCTTATACAAATGGGTTCGATGGATAATTATGTAAATGATCTTATACTATTATGTTTTCTTAGAGTTTGTGGTAGGAGAAAAAAGCCATAGGATTTAAAATTTATTCGATGGATTCCCTCGATTATATATTGGATCAAGGTCAATATTGACGGTGTGGCTTTGGGAGCACTCGGGCCCACAGGATGAGAAGGGGTTTTCTAAATGCACAGAGGCTTTGTGAAAGGTTTCTTCTATCATTATATTGGAGGATTATGTGCTTACGAAGCTGATCTTTGGGAAATGATGAAGGTGGTTAACTTTTCAATTCGTCTTGAGTGGATGTTAATCTGTCTTGAATCTGATAAGATGCTTGCAGTGGATGCACTCAAGAACAAGTCCCGGAGAGTTCAATGGAGGCTGCTCCCGCAACTGATTGAATGTATCTTCCTTTTTCAGGATCTCACTCTCAATGTTAGACAAGCCAATAGGGAGGCGAACTCAGTTGAAAATGATCTATCCATGTTGGTAATAGTGGGAATAGCTTGATGTGGTCCTTTTTAACCCCATCCTTTTTCTCACCCTTTGTGGACTCTGACATGAAGGGTCATTTTCACACCTATGTTTATAATCCCTCCTTGAAATGTTTTTCTTATTTTTCTAATAAATTTTGGGGGACTAGGTATGTTTGGTCCCATGCCTTATTTTCCCTAAAACAACTAAAAACCCAAAAAAATCACTAAAAACCTAAAAACACTAAAACCCCCTAAAAACCCTAAAAACCCCAAACACCCGTAAAAGATCCAAAAAACAAAATAAAAACTCTAAATCTTATAAATGACCATAAAAACCCTAAAAACTGTAAAAACCCTAAATACCCCTAGAAATCCTAAAAACCCGAAAAATCCTTAGAAAGACCATAAAATCCCAATAAAATCTTAAATACCCTAAAAACCCTAAAGACCCTAACAAAACTTTAAACCCTTAAACCCTAAAAAACCCTTAAACCCAAGAAAAACCTAAACCCCATAAAAACTCTAAAATACCCATAAACCTCTTAAAAATCATGAATCATCTAAAACCCTAAAATACCCTAAACCATATACCCTACACCCTAAAACCTAAACCCTACAAACTAAACTAAATACCTCACACTATAAACCCTAAACCCTACACAAGAAACCCAATACCCTACACCAAAAACACTATACCTGACACCTTAAACCCAAAAAATTACACCCTAAACCCCAAACCTAACACCCTAGACCCTGAACCTTGCACCCTAAACCCTATACCTTATACCCTATAACATTTACCCTAAACCTTAAACCCTATACCCTGAACCCTAAATCCTACAACTTAAACCGTTAACCTGAAACCCTAAACACTAAACCCTACACCCTAAACCCTAAAAGACCCAAAAAATAAAAAAAACTAAAAGAACCTTAAAATCCCTAAAAGTCCCTAAAAACATCAAAACTCTTAAAATACCCTAAGACCCCCTAAAACCCTAAAACCCCTCAAAAAACCATTAAAAACATATAATACCCTAAACAAAAACTTTAAAACCCTAAAAATATTAAAACCCCCAAACAACACTATAAACCCCTATATTCCATAAAAACCTTAGGAAAGATCTAAAAAACTTTAAAACCCTAAAAGACCCAAAAGTCTAAAAAACCAAAAAACCCCTAAAACCCCTAAATAAACCCTAAAAAACCTAAACTCCTAAAAACTATAAAACCCCCTAAACCCTTAAAACCCCTAAATGACCATAAAACCCCCCAAAACCCCTAGAATCCTAAAAATACCCAAGAAACCCAAAAAACCCAAAAACCCTAGAAGAACCTAAAAACCCAATAAAACACTCAAAATAAACTAAAAACTATAAAAACCTAAAACCACACTAAAATCACCCTAAAACCCCTAAAGATCCTTAAAACCCCTCAAAATCTAAAAATACTAAAATCCCTAAAAAACCCTAAAACCCTAAAAATCTATAAAAAGTCTAAAAACACGAAAACACTAAAAACACTAAGAATGTCCAAAAACCCTAAAAGTCCATAAAATACCATAAAAATACCTTAAAACCCTTAAATAACTCTAAACCCCTAATAACCATATAACCCAAAAAACCAAAAAAACACTAAAAACCATATAAACTCGAAAAGAACCACAAAACCCTAAAAAACCAAAAAAACCTCTTAAAACACTAAAAACCCTAAATACCCAAAAAATCATTAAAATCATAAAAAAACATAAAAACCCTAAAAAAACAAAAAGACCCTAAAGATCCGAAATGACCCCAAAAACATTAAAAACCAAAACAAGTATAAGAAACCCTAAAAATCCCTAAAATCCAAAAAAATCAATAAAAACCCTATTAGAAGCCCAAAATCCAAAAAAACTATAAACCCCCCCTAAAAAATATAAAAATCCCTAAAAAATATAAAAAACCATAAATCCTCAAAATACCCTAAAAACACCAAAAAACCAAAAATACTCTAAAAAACTTAAAAAGCATTAAAACCATAAAAGATCCTAAAAAACCAAAAAAGAACCCAAAATCATAAAACCCTATAAAAAATCCCTAAAAACCCGAAAACACTTGAAACAAACCAAAAAATCTAAAAATCCTAGAAAAAACCTAAAAGTTACTAAATACCAATACCCCATAGAATACACTAAAACCCCAAAGGAAACCATAAAACCTGAAAAATACTGAAAAATGCCTTGAAAAACCTAAAAACCCAAAAAAACTCTAGTAGCCCCAAATCCTAAAAAAACCTAGAATCTCATAATTACCCCTAAAAGACCCTAAAACACCATAGAACATATCTAAAATACCCCAAACCCCCAAAAAAACACAAAAAAAACTAAAAACACTAAACCCCTAAAAACCCTAAAAACCAAAAAAGCCTTAAAACCCCCTAAAAATTCCAAAAATGATAAAAAACCCCTAAAAAACTAAAAAAACCACAAAAACCTTAAAAATAGTTTAAGCACCCAAAACATATAAAACCCTAAAAACCCCTAAAAATCATGAAAATCATAAAAATACTAAAAAAACCTAAAAAACCTAAAACCCTAAAAACACCTAAGAAACCCTAAAAACCCAAAAAACCCTAAAAACAATAAAAATCCATAAAAACTATAAAAGACCTAAAAACCATGAAAAACCATGAAACCAACAAGAACACCCAAAAAACATAAGAAACTAAAAAAACCTAAAAACTCAAAACACCCCAAAACTTTAAAAAACTCAAAAAAAGTAAAAAACAATAACCCCCCTAAAAACCATAAAAACCTAAAACCCCTAAAAACACTAAAAAAATTAGAAACCCTTAAAACCCTAAAAAAACCCTAAAACCCCCTAAAAATATAAAAACCCATACAAACCCTAGAACCTCTAAGAAAACATCGAACAAGCCATTAAAACCCCAAAACCATAAAAATCCAAAAAAATCTCTAAAAATCATAAAAACCCTAAAACCCCGTAAAAGGTCCTAAAAACCCAAAAAAACTCTAAAAACTCTAAAAACCAAAAAAACCAAAAAAAACCCTAATAAACCTTTATAACCCTAAAAACCATAAAAAACAAAAAATTCCAATAAACCAAAAAGGCATTAAAAACTATAAAAACATGAATACACCATAAAAAACCTTAAATATCACTAAAATACCCTAAAACCCCAAAAAGACCCTAAGAAACACTTAAAAACAATAAAATACCCTAAAACCCCTAAATGACCTCTAAAAATCCTATTAAAACCCTAAAAGACCCTAAAACACTTAAATGCCATAGAAACACCAAAATAAATCCTAAAAAAATCTAAAAACAATAAAAAACCCTAAAAAACAAAAAAAACCATTAAAATCAAAAAAAAAATCCTAGAAAAACTCAAAATACCTAAAAAACTCTAAATACCCGAAAAACTCTAAAGGATCCTAAAACCCCTAAAACCCTTAAAAACATATAAAACCCCTAAAAACCTCGACACCCCTAAAAACTAAAAGTCCCATAAAAAATCCATGAAAACCCTAAGAAAAATAAAAAAACCACTAAAAACCCTTAAAAATCCTTAAACCCCCATAGAACCCTAAAACCCCTAAAAACCCATAAAAACCATAAAAAACATAAAAAACATAAAAAACATAAAAAACTCTAAAAACCATAATGAATAATAAAAACTCTAAAAAACCTTGAAAACCCTAATAACCATAAAAATGAAAAAACCCCAAGAATCCTAAAAACACTAAAAATCATAAAAAAGCTAAAAAACCTTTCAAAACCCCAAAAAATCCTAAAACCATAAAACAATAAAAACCTAAAAAACCTCTAAAATCATAAAAACATAGAAAAAACCATTAAACACCTAAAATTTTAAAAAACCCCACATTCATAAAAATGATAAAACCCCCCAAAAATCCAAAAAAAGCACCAAAACCACTAAAACCCCAAAACCTAAAAACCCAATAAAACCCAAAAAAACTTAATATCCTAAAATCCCCTAAAAACCTCTAAAAACCCTAAAACCCCGAAGAACCCAAAAAACCGCCAAAAAATAAAAAAACCTTAAAAACACTATAAAACTTTAAAAGACCCTAAAAACCCTAAAAGACCCTAAAAACCTTAGAAACACATAATAAACCTTTAAACCATAAAAACCATAAACATCACTAAAAGACACTAAAAATACTAAAATACCCTAAGAAACACTTAAAAACCCTAAAATACCCTAAACACCTAAAATCCGTAAACGACCCCTGAAAATCCTATTAAAACCCTAGAAGACCCTAAAAACACTTTAATGCCTTAGAAAAACCAAAATAAATTATTAAAAAATACAAAAACCCCAAAAAACCCTCAAACCCCCCAAACCCTAAAAACCTACACCCTACACCCTAAACCATATACCCTTCAAGAAAAACCCAAAACCCAAAACCCCACACCCTAAAACCACAAACCCTACACCCTAAACCTCATACACTACACCATAAACCAAAAAAACTAAACCCTAAACCCTAATCCATACACCATAAACCCTATACCAACACCAAAAACTCTAAACTCTAAACTCTATACCCTATACCCTATACCCTATACCTTACACCCCATAATCAACACCTTAAACCCAAAAATCTGAACACTAAAACATATACCCTACACCCTAAACCCTACAACCCGGTCTATATAAAATACACCATAAACCCTATAACCTACACCTAGTACCATATATCCAACAACCTAAACCCTATACCGTAAAACCTAGTCCATACACACTAAACCGTATACTCTAAACCCTTAACCCTGAATCCTACACCCTAAACCATATACCCTACATATTAAAACCTAAACCCAAAACCTAAACCCTATACCCTATACCATAAACCATATAATCAAAATTCTAAACCCCATACCCTAAAACTAAAACCCTATACCTGAAACCACAAACCTTAAATCCCAAACCCTACACCATTAACCCCAAACCACAAACCATATACCATATACCCTACACCATAAACCCAAAATCCAACTAACAAAACCCTATAACCTAAACCATACACCCTAAACCCGATACCATACACCCTAAACCCCAAACCCTACACCCTAAATCATATACCCTACACCCTAAATCCTAAAACCTACACCCTAAAACTTATACCCAACACCCCAAACCCAAAACCCAAAACCGTATAAACTAAACCCTATACCCTAAACCCTAAACCCCAAACCCTATACACTAAACCATAAACCCTACACCCTGGACCCCCAACCTTACACCCTAAACCCCATACCCTACACCCTAAACCCAAATCACTACACCCCAAACCTAGTAAATTGTACCCTAAACCCTACAACATAAACCATATATCGCATGCCCCAAATCCTAAAACCCACACTCTAAACATTATTCCTTACACACTAAACCCAAAAACCTTCACCCTAAACCCAATACCCTACATAGTAAACCCTAAACCCAATACCCTAAACACTATACCATATACCATAAATCCTAAACCCTACAACCAAAACCCTATACCCTATACCCTAAACCCTAAACCCTAAAACATACACCCTAAACCCTATACCTTACAACCTTAACCGTACAACCTAAACTGTATTCCCTACACCATAAACCTTAAACCATACATCCTAGACCCTATACCATGCACTCTAAACCTTAATCTCGCCACCATAAACTCTACACCTTACACTCTAAACCCTATACCCCACACCCAAAAAACTATTCCCTACAAGATAAACCATATACCCAACACCCTAAATCCTAAACATAAAAACCCATAAAAAAAATCCTAAAATCCTAAAAAATATAAAGAACCATAAAACCACGAAAAAATTATAATATCCATAAAAAATTATAAAACCCAAACATCCTAAAAACCCTAAAAACCCTAAAAAACAAATAAAAACACTAAAAACAATAAAGAACCCTAAAACCCTTAAATACCCTAAGAAACCCTAAGAAACCCTAAAAATTTATAAAAAACCACACAACCCCTAAATACCCTAAAAACCCTAAAAACCCTAAAAAAACTAAAAACCCTAAGAACCCAAAAAATACGACAAAACCCTAAAAAACCCCTAAACCCCAAAAAGCTCTAAAAACCCCTAAAAACCTAAAAAACCCTAAAAAACTCTAAAAGCCCAAAAAGATCCTGAGAAAAACTAAAAAGACCCTAAAAATAATAAAAAATTTAAAATAACCCTAAAAACTACAAAAGATCCCTAAAATTACCTAAAACCCTAAAAGAAACCAAAAAACACTAAAACCCCTAAAACCTTAAAAACACTAAACCCACTAATTCAACCGGACGCCTTGCTCTTTCCATGGTGGATTTGTTATAATCCATAAGGTGATTTGGGTGGCGGATCTTATACAAATATGTTAGATGGATAATGATGTAAATGAAATCATACTATTATGTTTTCTTAGTGTATGTGGAAGGAGCAGAAAGCCACATGTTTTAAAATTTATTCGATGGATTCCCTCGATTATATCTTGAATCAAGGTCAATATTGATGGTGTGGCTTTGGGAGCACCTAGGCCCACAGGGTGAGAAGGGCTTTTCTAGATGCATAGAGGCTTTGTGAAAGGTTTCTTATATCATTATATTAGAGGATTATGTGCTTAAAAAGTTGAGATTTGGGCAATGATGAAGGTGGTTAAGTTTTCAATTCATCTTGAGTGGACGTTGCTTTGGTTTGAATCTGACATGATGCTAGCAGTGGATGCACTCAAGAACAAGTCCTAGAGAGTTCATTGGAGGATGCTCCCTCAACTGATTGAATGTATCAGCCTTTTTCAGGATCTCACTCTCAATGTTACACATGCCAATAGGGAGGTGAACGCAGTTGAAAATGATCTACCCAGGTGGGTAATAGTGGAAAGGAGCTCGATGTGGTCCTTTTTCACCCCATCTTTTTGCTCACCCTTTGTGGACTCTGACATGAAGGGTCATTTGCACACCTGTGTTTATAAGCCCTCCTTGTAATGGTTTTTGCTTATTTTTCTAATATATTTTGGGGGACTAGGTATGTTTGGTCCCATGCCTTATTTTCCCTAAAACCACTAAAAACCCAAAAAAATCAATAAAAAACTAAAAACACTAAAACCCCCTAAAAACACTAAAAACCCCCAAACACCCCAAAAAGACCAAAAAACACAATAAAAACTCTAAATCTTATAAATGACCCTAAAAACCCTAAAAACTGAAAAAACCCTAAATACCCCTAAAAATCCTAAAAACCCTAAAAATCCTTAGAAAGACCATAAAACCCCAAAAAAACTTAAATACCCTAAAAACCATAAAGACCCTAACAAACCTCTAAACCCTTAAACCCTAAAAAACCCTAAACCCCATAAAAACTCTAAAATACCCTTAAACCTCTTAAAAATCATGAATCATCTAAAACCCTAAAATACCCTAAACCATATATCCTACACCCTAAAACCTAAACCCTACAAACTAAACTAAATAACTCACACTATAAACCCTAAAACCTACACCAAAAAACCCAATACCATACACTAAAAACCCTATACCTGACACCTTAAACCCAAAAAATTACACCCTAAACCCCAAACCTAACACCCTAGACCCTAAACCTTGCACCCTAAACCCTATACCTTATACTCTAAACCTTAAACCCTATACCCTGAACCCTAAATCCAACAACTCAAACTGTCAACCTGAAACCCAAAACACTAAACCCTACACCCTAAACCCTAAAAAGCCCAAAAATTCAAAAAAAAACTAAAAGAACCTTAAAATCCCTAAAAGGAACTAAAAACATCAAAACTCCTAAAATACCCTAAGACCCCCTAAAACCCTAAAATCCCTAAAACCCATCAAAAAACCATTAAAAACATATAATACCCTAAACAAAAACTTTAAAACCCTAAAAATATTAAAACCCCTAAACAAAACTATAAACCAATTCAAACCCCTATAAACCCCTAAAATCCGTAAAAACCTTAGGAAAGATCTAAAAAACATTTAAACCCTAAAAGACCCAAAAGTCTAAAAAACCAAAAAAGCCCTAAAACCCCTAAATAAACCCTAAAAACCTAAACTCCAAAAAACTATAAAACCCCCTAAAAACCCTAGAACCCTAAAAATAACCAAGAAACCCAAAAAACCCAAAAACCCTAGAAGAACCTAAAAACCCAATAAAACACTCAAAATAAACTAAACCCTATAAAACCATAAACCACCCTAAAACCACCCTAAAACCCCTAAGGATCCCTAAAAACCCAAAAAATATAAAATTAGTAAAATCCATAAAAAACCCTAAAACACTAAAAAGCCTTAAAAAGTCTAAAAACGCAAAAAACACTAAAAACACTAAGAATATCCTAAAACCCTAAAAGTCAATAAAATACCATAAATATACCTTAAAACCCTTAAATAACTCTAAACCCCTAAAAACCTTAAAACCCAAAAAACCCAAAAAAAACACTAAAAACCATATAAAATTGAAAAGAACCACAAAACCCTAAAAAACCAAAAAAAAACCTTGAAGAAACCAAAAAACCCCTTAAAACACTAAAAACCCTAAAGACCCAAAAAAATCATTAAAATCATAAAAAAACATAATAACCCTAAAAGAACCTAAAAACCCTAAAGATCCTAAATGACCCCAAAAACACTAAAAACCAAAAAAAGTATAAGAAACCCTAAAAATCCCTAAAATCCCTAAAAATCAATAAAAACCCTATTAGAAGCCCAAAATCCAAAAAAACCATAAAACCCCCATAAAAAAAATATTAAAATCCCTAAAAAATATAAAAAACCATACAACCTCAAAATACCCTAAAAACACCAAAACACCTAAAATACTCTAAAAAAATTAAAAATAATTAAAACCATAAAAGATCCTAAAAAACTTTAAAATACCCCAAAATCATAAAACCCTATAAAAATCCCTAAAAACCCGAAAACGCTTGAAACAAACTTAAAAATATAAAAACCCTAGAAAAACACTAAAAAGGACCAAAATACCAATACCCCATAGAATACACTAAAATCCCAAAGAAAACCATAAAACCCTAAAAATAAAAAAAAATCTTTGAAAAACCTAAAAACGCAAAAAAACTCTAGTAACCCCAAATCCTAAAAACCCCTAGAATCTCATAATTACTCCTAAAAGACCCTCAAACACCCTAGAACATATCTAAAATACCCTAAACCCCCAAAAAACACAAAAAACACAAAAAAAACTAAACCCCTAAAAACCCTAAAAACCAAAAAATCCTTAAAACCCCCTAAAAATTCCAAAAATTATAAAACCCCTAAAAAACTAAAAAAACCACAAACCATTAAAAATAGTTTAAGCACCCAAAACATATAAATCCCTAAAAAACCCTAAAAATTCATGAAATGAATAAAAATAATAAAAAACCTAACAAACCTAAAAACCCTAAAAACACCTCAAAAACCCTGAAAACCCAAAAAACCCTATTTTAAAAAAAACCCTAAAAAACACTAAAAAACCCTAAAAATCTGTAAAAACTATAAACGACCAAAAAACCATAAAAACCCATGAAACCAACAAGAAAACAAAAAAAACCTAGAAAACCAAAAAACCCTTAAAACTCGAAAACACCCCAAAACCATAAAAAACTCAAAAAAGTAAAAAACAATAAAACCCCCCTAAAAACCATAAAAACCTAAAACCCCTAAAAACACTAAAAAAATTAAAAAAAACTTAGAAACCCTTAAAACCCTAAAACAAACCTAAAGACCCCTATAAAATATAAAAACCCATACAAAACCTAGAACCTCTAAGAAAACATTGAAAAAGACATTAAAAACCCAAAACCACAAAAATCCAAAAAAATCGCTAAAATTCATAAAAACCCTAAAACCCCCTAAAAGGTCCTAAAAACCCAAAAAACTCTAAAAACTCTAAAAACCAAAAAAATCCAAATAAACCTTTAGAACCCTAAAAACCATAAAAAACCCTAATAAACCCAAAAGGCATAAAAAACTTTAAAAACCTGAATACACCACAAAAAACTTAAATATCACTAAAATACCCTAAAACCCAAAAAATACCCTAATAAACACTTAAAAACAATAAAGTACCCTAAAACCCTAAATGAACTCTAAAAATCCTATTAAAACCCTAGAAGATCCTAAAAACACTTAAAGGCCTTAGAATAACCAAAATAAAACCTAAAAAAATCTAAAAATCCTAAAAAACCCTATAAAACCAAAAAAACCATAAAAATCAAAAAACAGTCCTAAAAAAACTTAAATACCCTAAAAACTCTAAAAGATCCTAAAACCCCTAAAACCCTTAAAAACTTATAAAACCCCAAAAACCCCTCGACGCCCATAAAAACACCAAGTCCCATAAAAAATCGATGAAACCCCTAAGAAAAACAAAAAACCACAAAAAACCCTTAAAAATCCTTACACCCCCATAGAACCCTAAAACCCCTAAAAACCCATAAAAACCATAAAATACTTAAAAAAATAAAAAAATCTAAAAATACTAACAAATAATAAAAACTCTAAAAAACCTTGAAAACCCTAATAACCATATAAACGAAAAAACCCCCAAAATCCTAAAAACACTAAAAATCCTAAAAAAACTAAAGAACCTTTCAGAACCCCAAAAAGCCTAAAATCATAAACCACTAAAAACCTAAAAAACCTCTAAAAATCCTAAAAACAATGAAAAACCCATTAAAGACCTAAAATGTTAAAAAACCCCAAATTCATAAAAATGATAAAAACCCCGAAAAAATCCAAAAAACACCAAAAACATTAAAACCAAACAACCCAAAAAACCTAAAAACCCAATAAAACCAATAAAAACAATAAATATCCTAAAATCTCTTAAAAACCTCTAAAAACCCTAAAACCCCGAAGAACCCAAAAAACCCCCAAAAAACAAAAAAAAAACCCAAAAATCACTAAAAATATTTAAAAGACCCTAAAAACCCTAAAAGACCCTAAAAACCATAAAAAACCATAATAAACCTTAAAACCATAAAATCCATGAACATCCCTAAAAGACACTAAAAATCCCAAAATACCCTAAGAAACACTTAAAAACCCTAAAGACACTAAACCCCTAAAACCCATAAATGATCCCTGAAAATCCTATTAAAACCCTAGAAGACCCTAAAACACTTTAATGCCTTAGAAAAAACAAAATAAATTCTAAAAAAATCTAAAAACCCCAAAAACACTCAAAGCCCCCAAACCCTAAAAACTTACACCCTACACCCTAAACCATATACCCTACAACCAAAACCCAAAACTGAAAACCGAAAACCAAAAAACCCAAACCCTAAAACCCCAAACCCTATACCCTAAACCTGATACACTACACCATAAACCATAAAAACTAAACACTAAATCCTAATCCACACACCATAAACCCAATACCCTACACCAAAAACTCTAAACTATAAACCCTATACCCTATACCCTATACCTTACACCCCATACCCAACACCTTAAACCCAAAAATCTACACACCAAAACATATACCCAACACCCTAAACCCTACACCCCAGTCTATATAAACTACACCATAAACCCTAAACCCTACATCAAAAACCCTATAACCTACACCCTAAAAATTATACCCTATACCCAAAGAAATAAACCCAACACCATAAACCCGATAACCTACACCTTGTACCATATATCCTATAACCTAAACCCTATACCCTAAACCCTTGTCCATACACCCTAAATTGTATTCTCTAAACCATTAACCCTAAATCCTACACCCAAAACCATGTTCCCTACATATTAAAAACTAAACCCAAACCCTAAACCCTCTACCCTCTACCATAAACCATATAATCAACATTCTAAACCCCACACCCTAAATCCAAAACCCTATACCCGAAACCACAAACCTTAAAGCCTAAACCCTAAACCATTAACCCCAAACCACAAACCACAAACCATATACCCTACACCATAAACCCAAAACCCAACTAACAAAACCCTATAGCCTAAACTGTACACCCTAACCCGATACCATACACCCTAAACCCCAAACCCTACACCCTAAATCATATACCCTACACCCTAAACCCTAAAACCTACACCCTAAGACCTATACCCAACACTCCAAACCCCAAACCCTAAACCTTATACACTAAACCCTATACCCTAAACCCGAAAACCCGAACCCTATAAACTAAACCATACACCCTACACCCTAAACCCCAAACCTTACACCCTAAACCCCATACCCTACACCCTAAACCCAAAGAACTACACCCCAAACCTAGTAAATTATACCCTAAACCCTACAACATAAACCACATATCCCATTCCCTAAACCCTAAAACTCACACCCTAAACATTATTCCTTACACCCTAAACCCAAAAACCATCACCCTAAACCCAATACCCTGCACAGTAAAACCTAAACCCAATACCCTAAACCCTAAAACATATACCCTAAACCCTAAACCCTACAACTAAAACCCTATACCATATACCCTAAACCCTAAAGCCTAAAACATACACCCTAAACCCTATACCTTACAACCTTAACTGTATAGCCTAAACTATATTCCCTACACCATAAACCTTAAACCATACACCCTAGACCCTATACCATGCACTCTAAACCCTAATCTCGCCACTATAAACTCTACACCTTACACTCTAAACCCTATACCCCACACCCTAAAAACTATACCCTACAAGATAAACCATATAACCAACACCCTAAATCCTAAACATAAAAACCACTAAAAAAAATCCTAAAATCCTAAAAAATATAAAGAACCATAAAACCACTAAAAAAATTATAATATCCACAAAAAATTTTAAAACCCAAACATCCTAAAAACCCTAAAAAACAAAAAAAAACACTAAAAACAATAAATAACCCTAAAACCCATAAAAACCCTAAGAAACCCTAAAAATTTCTTAAAAATCACAAAACCCCTAAATTCCCTAAAAACCCTAAAAACACTAAATACCTTAAAAAATATTAAAAACCCTAAAAACCATAAAAAACCCTAAAAAAACCCTAAGATTCCTAAAAAATTCTAACGAAACCCAAAAAACCCCCAAACCCAAAAAACCTCTAAAAACCCCATAAATACCTAAAAAACCCAAAAAAAATTTAAAAACCTAAAACATCTGGAGAAAAAATAAAGGACCCTAAAAACCATAAAACCCCTAAAAGAACCATAAAAGATCCAAAAGATCCCTAAAATCCCCAAAAACCCTAAAAGAAACCAAAAAAATACTAAAACCCCTAAAAACCAAAAGAAACCCTTAAAACACTAAAAAAACCTAAAAACCACAAAAAACCTAAAAAATTCTACAAAAACCAAAAAACACTAAAAACCACTAAAACCCTATAAACCCCAAACACCCCTATGAAAAGAGAAGAAAAAACCCCAAGATGGAGGTGCACTCTCCTGGATCTCTCTCTCGCTCGACGCCTCTTCCCCTAGTTTATTCTCTGGGTCTTGACGTTGGCTCCTCAATCTGCTCTCGGCGATGGTGTTCTCTGGATGCGTTCCACAACCTCAAGACGATGCTTCTTCGGCGGCTTCATCCTCCCCGAGCGGTTCCCTTGCTTTGGCTTTTGTCCTCGGAAGTATTTTTTCCTTTTTACTGGAGTGCTTGGGTTTCATTTTCTTTGGAGGTTGTCCAGGTTGCAGCGGTTTCAGATCGTTCCGATCTAGATTGTGGCGTTGAAGGCTCACTGGCGGTTGGCTTCCTTCACGGATTTCTATCACGGATCAGGGTTGGCTTTGAAGATCTGGAAAAGGCATGTCATTGGAGTCAGTTGCCTCAATGATAGTGTAGGGTGCATCGGCGATGCGGTTTCTGGCCTCAACGAAGAACGATCTTTCCTGATCTGCTGCTTCGGTCTTCTTCGCGTTTTGTTATGGTGAATTTCTGCAGCTCTGATCTGTGGCTGGTTGTTTCCTGGTGGATTTTCTAGATCTGTGGAGGTCTTTTGAGGTTGGTTCTTGCGGTGGATATGGGGTCTCTTAGATCTACCCAAAGGCTGCAAGAGGCACAAATGATATCAGCTTGGCATAGGTTTGTGCAGAAAATTCAGGTTTATATTTCTGGCGTTTCTCCCACAGATCGGTTACATGATGATGGTGAAGGTCCTGTTATGTTGTGCTGTGATTTTAATGTTTTGTCATATTGTGGTCTCTTGTGTTGTGGTTGGTCTGTTTGCGAATTTTGTGCATCTAGATATGGTGAGATGTTGGAGCTCGCTTGGCCAGGAGGAGATGGTTGCTGTTTTTGGAGATGTTGTATGATTTTTACTGCTGGTTGTTGGTTTTTTCTTAAGTTGCTGCTAACTTTTGTTTGGATTTTGAGTTGCTGGACGTTGATATGCTGGACTTCATCTTCCCTCGAGGACTAGAGGTGGTGGGTGCTGGATTTTTGTTATGGTGGGGTTGAGAGGATCTGGTGCTGCTATTTGGTGAGGTGGAAGCGAGCTGTTGGGAGATGTTTGTTTGAAAGAGGAGTTGGTTATCTAAAAATGAGGTGATGGATGTTGGTTGTTGTATGGTTTGGCTATGATAAAGATGTTGTTTATGTTTCTTAAGTTGTTTCTGTGATGTTGGATATGGTTATGATTGATGACGAGATGATGGAGGCTGGAGACGGTAAAGCTGGGTGCTGGTTGCTGCTTGGAAGGGAGGTGTTGAAGGTGCTATTTCTGAAATACTGTTGGTTGTTGTTTGGTTGGGTGATGTTGGGGACTTCTTGGTTTTTATGCTTTGTTTGGCTTTGGGTGTTTTTTCTTATTTTTATTCTTCTTGTTTTGGAGTGGGTTGTAAAAGGTTTTTTTGTGTGGGTCATTTGACCCCTCCCCTCCCTTGTCTGCTATGTCTCTTTTTTTCCTTTCTAATAAATTTGGGGGGGTCGGGAAGAGCCTGACCCTCGCATCTTCCTTGCCCAAACACCC
Organism: Viscum album; assembly: GCA_963277665.1. Classification (NCBI taxonomy): domain Eukaryota; kingdom Viridiplantae; phylum Streptophyta; class Magnoliopsida; order Santalales; family Viscaceae; genus Viscum; species Viscum album. Next base: position 671,221,929 of record OY728161.1, on the reverse strand, counting down.
CTAACAGGTCCCAAAAATACCATAATAAATCCTAAACCCCCTAAATGGTCATAAAAACCATAAAAACCATAAAAACCCTAAATACCCTAAATACCCTAAATACCCTAAATACCCCTTACAAATCCAAAAAACCTTAAAAATCCTAGAAAATACCATAAAAACCCTTAAACCCTATAAAAACCCTTAAAACCCTAAACCCCGTAAAAACACTAAAATACCCTTAAAACCCTAAAATATCATAAATCATTTAAAAACCTAAATACCCTAAACCATATACCCTACACCCTAAAACCTAAATCCTACAACCTAAACTAAATACCTCAAACAATAAACCCTAAACCCTACACCTAAAACCCTATAACCTACACGTAAAACCCAATACATGACAACTTAAACTCAAAAACCTACACCCTAAGCCCTATACCTTACACCCTAAACACTAAACCTAGCACCCTAAACCCTAAAACCAAAACCCTATACGTTAAACCAGAAACCCTATATGCTAAACCCTAAACCCTAAAACTTAAACCCTGAACCTGATTCCCTAAACACTAAACCCTAAACCCTCAATCCTAAAAGACCAAAATAATCACACACAAAAATTAAAAGAACCTTAAAATACCTAAAAGGCCCTAAAAACCATTAATACACCTAAAAGACCATAAAACCCCCTAAAACTGTAAAAGACCCTATAACCCATCAAAAAACCATAAAAAACATAGAATCCCTAAAAAAACATTAAAAACCCTAAAAATAATAAATCCCCTAAACAACCCTATAAAACCCTTAAAACCCCTATAAACCGCAAATTCCCTAAAAACCAAAGAAAAAATATAAAAACCTATAAAACCTTAAATGCAAAAAAATTAAAAAAAACCAAAAAATCCCAAAAACCCAAAATAGACCATAAAAAACCAAAATCCCCTAAAAATCCTAAAACCCCCTAAAACCTTAAAACCCCTAAAAGACCGTAACCCCCCCCCCCAAATAACACTAAAAGAACATAAAAACCAAATAAAACCCTCAAAAGAACATAAACACCCTATAGAACCTGAAAAGAATCCTAGAACCCCTAAAAATCCCTAAAAACTATAAAAATTATAATAGACCTAAAAACTGTAAAAAACCCAAAAACCCTAAAAAAGCTTAAAAAATCCTAAAAACACTAAAAACACTAAGTAGATCCTAAAACCCATAAAATTCATAAAATACCATAAAAATACACTAAAACCCTTAAATAACCTAAAACCCCTAAAAATCATAAAACCCAAAAAACTGAAAAAAAACACTAAAAAACCTTACAAATGCGAAAAGAACCACAAAACCCAAAAAACCCAAAAAACCCCATAAAAACCCCCTTAAAACCCTAAAAATCATAACAACCATTAAAACTCTAAAAATGATAAAAACCCATAAAAACCCTAAAAGACCCTAAATTCCCTAAAATCCCTAAAAAAACTGAAAACAAAAACAACCATAAGAAACCCTAAAATCCCTAAAAACCCTAAGAAACCCTAAAAAACTATGAATGACCTAAAAACCATGAAAAATCCTAAAACCACAAAGAAAACCCTAAAAAACTAAACAATCCTAAAATCACAAAAACACTATAAAACCATAAAAACCTCTGAAGACCCCAAAAAAATCATAAACCTTGCAGAAAAAAACTATAAAAACCTAAAACCTCAAAAAATACTAAAAAATATTAAAAACTCTAAAAAAATCCCAAAATCCTAAAATAATCCTAAAACCCCCTAAAACCCTAAAAACCCATACAAACCCTAGAACCCCTAAGAAAACCATAAAAAATCCATTAAAACACTGAAAACTAAAAAATTCCAAAAAAACCATTAAAAACAACAAAACCCCATAAAATGTCTTAAAAATCCATAAAAACTCTAAAAACTCTAAAAACCCTAAAAACCCTATGAAACCTTTAAAATCCTAAAAACCCTAAAACTAATTTAAAACCCTAAAAACACTAAAAAACCAAAATCCCCTAAAAATCCTAAAAACCAAAAAAACCCCTAATAACCTTTAAAAGAAAAAAAGACCTTAAAAACCATAAAAAACCCTAAAAACTATAAAAAACCTTAAACATCCCGAAAATAACCTAAAACCCCCAAAAGACCCTAAGAAAAACTTTAAACCCCTAAAATACCCCTAAAAACCCTAAAACCTAAACCCTACAAACTAAACTAAATAACTCACACTATAAACCCTAAAACCTACACCAAAAAACCCAATACCCTACACTAAAAACCCTATACCTGACACCTTAAACCCAAAAAATTACACCCTAAACCCCAAACCTAACACCCTAGACCCTAAACCTTGCACCCTAAACCCTATACCATATACTCTAAACCTTAAACCCTATACCCTGAACCCTAAATCCTACAACTCAAACTGTCAACCTGAAACCCAAAACACTAAACCCTACACCCTAAACCCTAAAAGGCCAAAAAATTCAAAAAAAAACTAAAAGAACCTTAAAATCCCTAAAAGGAACTAAAAACATCAAAACTCCTAAAATACCCTGAGACCCCCAAAAACCCTAAAAACCCTAAAACCCATCAAAAAACCATTAAAAACATATAATACCCTAAACAAAAACTTTAAAACCCTAAAAATATTAAAACCCCTAAACAAAACTATAAACCAATTCAAACCCCTATAAACCCCTAAAATCCGTAAAAACCTTTGGAAAGATCTAAAAAACCTTTAAACCCTAAAAGACCCAAAAGTCTAAAAAACCAAAAAACCCCTAAAACCCCTAAATAAACCCTAAAAACCTAAACTCCAAAAAACTATAAAACCCCCTAAAAACCCTAGAACCCTAAAAATAACCAAGAAACCCAAAAAACCCAAAAACCCTAGAAGAACCTAAAAACCCAATAAAACACTCAAAATAAACTAAACCCTATAAAACTATAAAACCACCCTAAAACCACCCTAAAACCCCTAAGGATCCCTAAAAACCCAAAAAATATAAAATTAGTAAAATCCATAAAAAACCCTAAAACACTAAAAAGCCTTAAAAAGTCTAAAAACGCAAAAAACACTAAAAACACTAAGAATATCCTAAAACCCTAAAGTCAATAAAATACCATAAATATACCTTAAAACCCTTAAATAACTCTAAACCCCTAAAAACCTTAAAACCCAAAAAACCCAAAAAAACACTAAAAACCATATAAAATCGAAAAGAACCACAAAACCCTAAAAAACCAAAAAAAAAACCTTGAAGAAACCAAAAAACCCCTTAAAACACTAAAAACCCTAAAGACCCAAAAAAATCATTAAAATCATAAAAAAACATAAAAACCCTAAAAGAACCTAAAAAACCTAAAGATCCTAAATGACCCCAAAAACACTAAAAACCAAAAAAAGTATAAGAAACCCTAAAAATCCCTAAAATCCCTAAAAATCAATAAAAACCCTATTAGAAGCCCAAAATCCAAAAAAACCATAAAACCCCCATAAAAAAAATATTAAAATCCCTAAAAAATATAAAAAACTATACAACCTCAAAATACCCTAAAAACACCAAAATACCTAAAATACTCTAAAAAAATTAAAAATAATTAAAACCATAAAAGATCCTAAAAAACTTTAAAAGACCCCAAAATCATAAAACCATATAAAAATCCCTAAAAACCCGAAAACGCTTGAAACAAACCTAAAAATATAAAAACCCTAGAAAAACACTAAAAAGGACCAAAATACCAATACCCCATAGAATACACTAAAACCCCAAAGAAAACCATAAAACCCTAAAAATAAAAATAAATCTTTGAAAAACCTAAAAACGCAAAAAAACTCTAGTAACCCCAAATCCTAAAAAACCCTAGAATCTCATAATTACTCCTAAAAGACCCTCAAACACCCTAGAACATATCTAAAATACCCTAAACCCCCAAAAAACACAAAAAACACAAAAAAAACTAAACCCCTAAAAACCCTAAAAACCAAAAAATCCTTAAAACCCCCTAAAAATTCCAAAAATTATAAAAACCCCTAAAAAACTAAAAAAACCACAAACCATTAAAAATAGTTTAAGCACCCAAAACATATAAATCCCTAAAAAACCCTAAAAATTCATGAAATGAATAAAAATAATAAAAAACCTAACAAACCTAAAAACCCTAAAAACACCTCAAAAACCCTGAAAACCCAAAAAACCCTATTTTAAAAAAAACCCTAAAAAACACTAAAAAACCCTAAAAATCTGTAAAAACTATAAACGACCTAAAAACCATAAAAACCCATGAAACCAACAAGAAAACACCAAAAACCTAGAAAACCAAAAAACCCTTAAAACTCGAAAACACCCCAAAACCATAAAAAACTCAAAAAAGTAAAAAAACAATAAAACCCCCCTAAAAACCATAAAAACCTAAAACCCCTAAAAACACTAAAAAAATTAAAAAAAACTTAGAAACCCTTAAAACCCTAAAGAAACCCTAAAGACACCTATAAAATATAAAAACCCATACAAAACCTAGAACCTCTAAGAAAACATTGAAAAAGACATTAAAAACCCAAAACCACAAAAATCCAAAAAAATCGCTAAAATTCATAAAAACCCTAAAACCCCCTAAAAGGTCCAAAAAACCCAAAAAACTCTAAAAACTCTAAAAACCAAAAAAATCAAAATAAACCTTTAGAACCCTAAAAACCATAAAAAACCCTAATAAACCCAAAAGGCATAAAAAACTTTAAAAACCTGAATACACCACAAAAAAAACTTAAATATCACTAAAATACCCTAAAACCCAAAAAAGACCCTAATAAACACTTAAAAACAATAAAGTACCCTAAAACCCTAAATGAACTCTAAAAATCCTATTAAAACCCTAGAAGATCCTAAAAACACTTAAATGCCTTAGAATAACCAAAATAAAACCTAAAAAAATCTAAAAATCCTAAAAAACCCTATAAAACCAAAAAAACCATAAAAATCAAAAAACAGTCCTAAAAAAACTTAAATACCCTAAAAACTCTAAAAGATCCTAAAACCCCTAAAACCATTAAAAACATATAAAACCCCAAAACCCCTCGACGCCCATAAAAACACCAAGTCCCATAAAAAATCGATGAAACCCCTATGAAAAACAAAAAACCACAAAAAACCCTTAAAAATCCTTACACCCCCATAGAACCCTAAAACCCCTAAAAACCCATAAAAACCATAAAATACTTAAAAAAATAAAAAAAACTAAAAATACTAACAAATAATAAAAACTCTAAAAACCTTGAAAACCCTAATAACCATAAAAACGAAAAAACCCCCAAAATCCTAAAAACACTAAAAATCCTAAAAAACCTAAAGAACCTTTCAGAACCCCAAAAAGCCTAAAATCATAATCCACTAAAAACCTAAAAAAACCTCTAAAAATCCTAAAAACAATGAAAAAACCATTAAACACCTAAAATTTTAAGAAACCCCAAATTCATAAAAATGATAAAACCCCGAAAAAATCCAAAAAACACCAAAAACATTAAAACCAAACAACCCAAAAAACCTAAAAACCCAATAAAACCAATAAAAACAATAAATATCCTAAAATCTCTTAAAAACCTCTAAAAACCCTAAAACCCCGAAGAACCCAAAAAACCCCCAAAAAACAAAAAAAACCCAAAAATCACTAAAAATATTTAAAAGACCCTAAAAACCCTAAAAGACCCTAAAAACCATAAAAAACCATAATAAACCTTAAAACCATAAAATCCATGAACATCCCTAAAAGACACTAAAAATCCCAAAATACCCTAAGAAACACTTAAAAACCCTAAAATACACTAAACCCCTAAAACCCATAAATGATCCCTGAAAATCCTATTAAAACCCTAGAAGACCCTAAAACACTTTAATGCCTTAGAAAAAACAAAATAAATTCTAAAAAAATCTAAAAACCCCAAAAACACTCAAAGCCCCCAAACCCTAAAAACTTACACCCTACACCCTAAACCATATACCCTACAACCAAAACCCAAAACTGAAAACCGAAAACCAAAAAACCCAAACCCTAAAACCCCAAACCCTATACCCTAAACCCTATACCCTAAACCTGATACACTACACCATAAACCATAAAAACTAAACACTAAATCCTAATCCACACACCATAAACCCAATACCCTACACCAAAAACTCTAAACTATAAACCCTATACCCTATACCCTATACCTTACACCCCATACCCAACACCTTAAACCCAAAAATCTACACACCAAAACATATACCCAACACCCTAAACCCTACACCCCAGTCTATATAAACTACACCATAAACCCTAAACCCTACATCAAAAACCCTATAACCTACACCCTAAAAATTATACCCTATACCCAAAGAAATAAACCCTACACCACAAACCCGATAACCTACACCTTGTACCATATAGCCTATAACCTAAACCCTATACCCTAAACCCTTGTCCATACACCCTAAATTGTATTCTCTAAACCATTAACCCTAAATCCTACACCCAAAACCATGTTCCCTACATATTAAAAACTAAACCCAAACCCTAAACCCTATACCCTCTACCATAAACCATATAATCAACATTCTAAACCCCACACCCTAAATCCAAAACCCTATACCCAAAACCACAAACCTTAAAGCCTAAACCCTAAACCATTAACCCCAAACCAAAAACCACAAACCATATACCCTACACCATAAACCCAAAACCCAACTAACAAAACCCTATAGCCTAAACTGTACACCCTAACCCGATACCATACACCCTAAACCCCAAACCCTACACCCTAAATCATATACCCTACACCCTAAACCCTAAAACCTACACCCTAAGACCTATACCCAACACTCCAAACCCCAAACCCTAAACCTTATACACTAAACCCTATACCCTAAACCCTAAAACCCAAACCCTATAAACTAAACCATACACCCTACACCCTAAACCCCAAACCTTACACCCTAAACCCCATACCCTACACCCTAAACCCAAAGAACTACACCCCAAACCTAGTAAATTATACCCTAAACCCTACAACATAAACCATATATCCCATTCCCTAAACCCTAAAACTCACACCCTAAACATTATTCCTTACACCCTAAACCCAAAAACCATCACCCTAAACCCAATACCCTGCACAGTAAAACCTAAACCCAATAACCTAAACCCTAAAACATATACCCTAAACCCTAAACCCTACAACCAAAACCCTATACCCTATACCCTAAACCCTAAAGCCTAAAACATACACCCTAAACCCTATACCTTACAACCTTAACTATATAGCCTAAAGTATATTCCCTACACCATAAACCTTAAACCATACACCCTAGACCCTATACCATGCACTCTAAACCCTAATCTCGCCACTATAAACTCTACACCTTACACTCTAAACCCTATACCCCACACCCTAAAAACTATACCCTACAAGATAAACCATATAACCAACACCCTAAATCCTAAACATAAAAACCACTAAAAAAATCCTAAAATCCTAAAAAATATAAAGAACCATAAAACCACTAAAAAAATTATAATATCCACAAAAATTTTTAAAACACAAACATCCTAAAAACCCTAAAAAACCCTAAAAAACAAAAAAAACACTAAAAACAATAAAGAACCCTAAAACCCATAAAAACCCTAAGAAACCCTAAAAATTTCTTAAAAATCACAAAACCCTTAAATTCCCTAAAAACCCTAAAAACACTAAATACCTTAAAAAAATATTAAAAACCCTAAAAACCATAAAAAACCCTAAAAAACCCTAAGATTCCTAAAAAATTCTAACGAAACCCAAAAAACCCCCAAACCCAAAAAACCTCTAAAAACCCCATAAAAACCTAAAAAACCCTAAAAAAATTTAAAAACCTAAAACATCTGGAGAAAAAATAAAGGACCCTAAAAACCATAAAACCCCTAAAAGAACCATAAAAGATCCAAAAGATCCCTAAAATCCCCAAAAACCCTAAAAGAAACCAAAAAAATACTAAAACCCCTAAAAACCAAAAGAAACCCTTAAAACACTAAAAAAACCTAAAAACCACAAAAAACCTAAAAAATTCTACAAAAACCAAAAAACACTAAAAACCCCTAAAACCCTATAAACCCCAAACACCCCTATGAAAAGAGAAGAAAAAACCCCAAGATGGAGGTGCAATCTCCTGGATCTCTCTCTCGCTCGACGCCACTTCCCCTAGTTTATTCTCGGGGTCTTGACGTTGGCTCCTCAATCTGCTCTCGGTGATGGTGTTCTCTGGATGCGTTCCACAACCTCAAGACGATGCTTCTTCGGCGGCTTCATCCTCCCCGAGCGGTTCCCTTGCTTTGGCTTTTGTCCTCGGAAGTATTTTTTCCTTTTTACTGGAGTGCTTGGGTTTAGTTTTCTTTAGAGGTTTTCCAGGTTGCAGCGGTTTCAGATCGTTCCGATCTAGATTGTGGCGTCGAAGGCTCACTGGCGGTTGGCTTCCTTCACGGATTTCTATCACGGATCAGGGTTGGCTTTGAAGATCTGGAAAAGGCATTTAATTGGAGTCAGTTGCCTCAATGATAGAGTAGGGTGCATCGACGATGCGGTTTCTAGCCTCAATGAAGAACGATCTTTCCTGATCTGCTGCTTCGGCCTTCTACGCGTTTTGTTATGGTGAATTTCTGCAGCTCTGATTAGTGGCTGGTTGTTTCCTGGTGGATTTTCTAGATCTGTGGAGGTCTTTGGAGGTTGGTTCTTGCGGCGAATATGGGGTCTCTTAGATCTACCCAAAGGCTGCAAGAGGCACAAATGATATCAGCTTGGCATAGGTTTGTGCAGAAAATTCAGGTTTATATTTCTGGCGTTTCTCCCACAGATCGGTTACATGATGATGGTGAAGGTCCTGTTATGTTGTGCTGTGATTTTAATGTTTTGTCATATTGTGGTCTCTTGTGTTGTGGTTGGTCTGTTTGTGAATTTTGTGCATCTAGATATGGTGAGATGCTGGAGCTCGCTTGGCCAGGAGGAGATGGTTGCTGTTTTTGGAGATGTTGTATGATTTTTGCTGCTGGTTGTTGGTTTTTTCTTAAGTTTCTGCTAACTTTTGTTTGGATTTTGAGTTGATGGACGTTGATATGCTGGACTTCAGCTTCCCTCGAGGACTAGAGGTGGTGGGTGCTGGATTTTTGTTATGGTGGGGTTGAGAGGATCTGGTGCTGCTATTTGGTGAGGTGGAAGCAAGCTGTTGGGAGATGTTTGTTTGAAAGAGGAGTTGGTTATCTAAAAATGGGGTGATGGATGGTGGTTGATGTATGGTTTGGCTATGATAAAGATGTTGTTTATGTTTCTTAAGTTGTTTCTGTGATGTTGGCTACGGTTATGATTGATGATGAGATGATGGAGGCTGGAGACGGTAAAGCTGGGTGCTGGTTGCTGCTTGGAAGGGAGGTGTTGAAGGTGCTATTTCTGAAATACTGTTGGTTGTTGTTTGGTTGGGTGATGTTGGGGACTTCTTGGTTTTTATGCTTTGTTTGGCTTTGGGTGTTTTTTCTTATTTTTATTCTTCTTGTTTTGGAGTGGGTTGTAAAAGGTTTTTGTGTGTGGGTCATTTGACCCCTCCCCTCCCTTGTCTGCTATGTCTCTTTTTTTCCTTCCTAATAAATTTTGGGGGGTCAGGAAGAGCCTGACCCTCGCATCTTCCTTGCCCAAACACCCCTAACAGGTCCCAAAAATACCATAAAAAATCCTAAACCCCCTAAATGGTCATAAAAACCCTAAAAACCATAAAAACCCTAAATACCCTAAATACCATAAATACCCTAAATACCCCTTACAAATCCAAAAAACCTTAAAAATCCTAGAAAATACCATAAAAACCCTTACACCCTATAAAAACCCTTAAAACCCTAAACCCCGTAAAAACACTAAAATACCCTTAAAACCCTAAAATATCATAAATCATTTAAAAACCTAAATACCCTAAACCATATACCCTACACCCTAAAACCTAAACCCTACAACCTAAACTAAATACCTCAAACAATAAACCCTAAACCCTACACCTAAAACCCTATAACCTACACGTAAAACCCAATACATGACAACTTAAACTCAAAAACCTACACCCTAAACCCTATACCTTACACCCTAAACACTAAATATAGCACCCTAAACCCTAAAACCAAAACCCTATATGTTAAACCAGAAACCCTATATGCTAAACCCTAAACCCTAAAACTTAAACCCTGAACCTGATGCCCTAAACACTAAACCCTAAACCCTCAATCCTAAAAGACCAAAATAATCACACAAAAAAATTAAAAGAACCTTAAAATACCTAAAAGGCCCTAAAAACCATTAATACACCTAAAAGACCCTAAAACCCCCTAAAACTGTAAAAGACCCTATAACCCATCAAAAAACCATAAAAAACATAGAATCCCTAAAAAAACATTAAAAACCCTAAAAATAATAAATCCCCTAAACAACCCTATAAAACCCTTAAAACCCCTATAAACCGCAAATTCCCTAAAAAACAAAGAAAAAATATAAAAACCTATAAAACCTTAAATGCAAAAAAATTAAAAAAAACAAAAAAATCCCAAAAACCCAAAATAGACCATAAAAAACCAAAATCCCCTAAAAATCCTAAAACCCCCTAAAACCTTAAAACCCCTAAAAGACCGTAACCCCCCCCCCCCAAAAAAACACTAAAAGAACATAAAAACCAAATAAAACCCTCAAAAGAACATAAACACCCTATAGAACCCGAAAAGAATCCTAGAACCCCTAAAAATCCCTAAAAACTATAAAAATTATAATAGACCTAAAAACTGTAAAAAACCCAAAAACCCTAAAAAAGCTTAAAAAATCCTAAAAACACTAAAAACACTAAAAACACTAAGTAGATCCTAAAACCCATAAAATTCATAAAATAACATAAAAATACACTAAAACCCTTAAATAACCTAAAACCCCTAAAAATCATAAAACCCAAAAAACTGAAAAAAACACTAAAAAACCTTACAAATGCGAAAAGAACCACAAAACCCAAAAAACCCAAAAACCCCATAAAAACCCCCTTAAAACCCTAAAAATCCTAACAACCATTAAAACTCTAAAAATGATAAAAACCCATAAAAACACTAAAAGACCCTAAATTCCCTAAAATCCCTAAAAACACTGAAAACAAAAACAACCATAAGAAACCCTAAAATCCCTAAAAACCCTAAGAAACCCTAAAAAACTATGAATGACCTAAAAACCATGAAAAATCCTAAAACCACAAAGAAAACCCTAAAAAACTAAACAATCCTAAAATCACAAAAACACTATAAAACCATAAAAACCTCTGAAGACCCCAAAAAAATCATAAACCTTGCAGAAAAAAACTATAAAAACCTAAAACCTCAAAAAATACTAAAAAATATTAAAAACTCTAAAAACTCCTAAAATCCTAAAATAATCCTAAAACCCCCTAAAACCCTAAAAACCCATAAAAACCCTAGAACCCCTAAGAAAACCATAAAAAATCCATTAAAACACTGAAAACTAAAAAATTCCAAAAAAACCCCTAAAACAACAAAACCCCATAAAATGTCTTAAAAATCCATAAAAACTCTAAAAACTCTAAAAACCCTAAAAACCCTATGAAACCTTTAAAATCCTAAAAACCCTAAAACTAATTTAAAACCCTAAAAACACTAAAAAACCAAAATCCCCTAAAAACCCTAAAAACCAAAAAAACCCCTAATAACCTTTAATAGAAAAAAAGACCTTAAAAACCATAAAAAACCCTAAAAACTATAAAAAAACCTTAAACATCCCGAAAATAACCTAAAACCCCCAAAAGACCCTAAGAAAAACTTTAAACCCCTAAAATACCCCGAAAAACCCAAAAACCCCTAAATGACCCTTGAAAATCCAAATAAAACCTATATGACCCTAAAAACACTTAAACACCTTTGAAAAACCAAAATAAATCCTCAAAAAATATAAAAACCCTAAAAACCCTAAAAACCCTAGAACCCCCAAAACACTAAAAATCTAAAAGCTATCCTAGAACAACTCTAAAACCATAAAAACTCTAAAATATCCTAAAAAACCCAAAAACCTCCTAAAACACCCCCTAAACACCTATAAAAACACCAGCCCCCCTAAAATATCCAAGAAAACCCTAAGAAAAACTAAAAACCACTAAAAACCATTAAAATTTATTAAACACACCTAAAACCCTAAAAACCATAAAAACTCTTAAAACCCCCAAAAAATCTTAAAAATCATAACAAATAAAAAAACACTAAAAACCTTAAAAATCCCTAAAAAATCATAAAATCCTAACCCCCCCCCAAACACTAAAAATCCTAAAAACCTAAAAAATGATAGATAAAAAACCAAGATGGAAGCTGAGTCTCTTTGTCTTCCATTGAGATTCTCCTCGCTGCTGCCCCCTTCCCCCGATGGACCTCCACTACTCCTTGGTGGCATCATCGGTCTCTCTGTGGTTTCGGCGCGGTCTCGGTAGATCGTGTGGCTTGGATGGAGATGCTCTCGTTGGCGAGGCAGTGGGATGGTCCGATGGGTTTGTTCGGTCTCTTCTCAGTCAACAATGAAGCGAATCTCAAAGCCATCCCCAGAACTGAGGTTGTGATGGTCTCTCTGGTCTTGCGATGGTGGAAGAAGGGTGTGTCAGGTGTCCCGACATCTGGGTGGCGGCGTGCTTATCCCAGGCTTTAGATCTTCTTGTCAGATTTAGGCTCGGTCTTTGATGTTCAGATCCTATGGTGTTTGGTGCCTCAACTATCGTTAACAGTGCGGCGAAACGATCTGAAGGGTTCATATTGGCCCATATCAGTTGCTGACAAGGTGGATGGTTTGAGATTTGGGATAGATCAGGCTTTGTTTTGGTAATTAGTGGGTGTGGTCCGCTTTGAGACTCCTTGGCGGTGATGTGCATGGTCCTACGCTCTGATCCATGCTTCTTGATCTGAGTCATGAAGGGGCTTTGGGGTTCTTCTGGCTTCATGACAGGTTACAGTGGACATGGTGGGTGAAGATGCAGACGACACCATAGCTTCTTGCGCTACTCAAATTCTGGTGGCTTGTTAGAAGTCAAGGAGAGGATTACAGTTTTGCTCAGAGGCTGTTGGACACACGAATGAGATTGTCTTGGCATCATTTTTTGAAAAAGATGTAGGTTCTAATTTCTGGTTTCTTTATTTTAGATATGTTTCATGTTGTTACTAAAGATCTCATTACATTTCACTATGGATTCTATGCTAGACTGTGGTCTTTTGTTCTATGGATGGGTTGGTTGTGATTTGTTACGGATGCTAGATTTTGGTTCTATTGAGTGGCGTTGGATGCTGCTTTGGGTGATGTGGTTGGATTCTGGGCATGGGTGTTGGTTGTCCCTAAAGATGTAGAAGAAGGGAATGTTATGTGCTACATTATGGATGCTACTTTGGACTGTGTTCATCTATTTTGTACCTCTTTTGGTTGTGATTCGATGTGGATGCTGGTTATTGGTTCTGTTGAGTGGTGCTAGATGTTGTCCTGTGTTTGGGGGCTTCAGATGTGTTTCTGGGTGTGATTCTAGGTACGAGTTTCTAAAAGCTGATTGGATTGAAGGTGAGGGTTGCTAGAATCTATTTCTTTTGGTTTATGGATGATTCTTGGCTGGGAAGTGATGATATATGCTGGTGTTTGGTGTTGGTTACTACTTTGCTGTGAGGTGGAGAAGGTGATTGTTGCTACTAGTGCTTGGTAAGGGCTGTCACTTCACTCTAAATTGATGAAGGTGAGACTTATGGCTTTGGTTCTGATGGTTATATGCTGCTGGCAGTGGATCTTTTTGGTGAGAAGGTGCTAGATGATGGATTTTGTGAGTTTGGATGCTGGTCGTTACTTGGCTGTGAGATGTTGGATGCTGGTTAATTCTGGATGATGGTGATGGTTGCTGCTTGGCTTTTGTGTGCTTTTTTCTTGGTTTTGTTTTGATTCTTGACTTTTTTTGGGTTTATTTTCTGGGTTTGGGGTGCTTAACGGTTTTTAGCTGTGGGTCATTTGACCCCTCCCCTCTCTTGTCTGCTGCATCTTTTTTTAATAAATTTGGGGGGGGGGAATAGCCTGACCCTCACATCTTTCTTTCCCTAAAAAACCTAAAAAACCTTTCAAAACCCCAAAAAACTAAAAACCCCAAAACCCTACAAACCAAAAAAAACCTTTAAAAACCCTAAAAACACATAAAAAACATTTGAACACCTAAAATTACTAAAAACCCTTAAAGTTCCTAAAAAGCTAAAAAACCCCAAAATCCAAAAAACCCCAAAACTACTAAAACCCTAAAATCCTAAAAACATAAAACACTAGAAAACCAAAAAAAACACTAAAACCCCTAAAAACCCATAAAACGCCAAAAAAACTCAAAACCCAATTTTTTTTGAAAAACCCGTAAATGACCCTAAAAATTCTAAGACCCTAAATACCCTAAAAATCCTAAAAGATAATAAAAACTCTAAAATAACCTAAAACCATATAAAAACCCTAAAGACCCTTAAAAACCATAAAAAGTCCTAGAAAATCCTAAAAAATTCCTATAATTCATAATAAATCCCTAAAAACCCCAAAAAATCTACAAACCCTAAAACACCCTAATAAGCCGAAAAAACCCTTAAAACCCTTACAAATACTAAGACCCCAAAAACTCTTATTTTTTAAAAAAAAACCCATAAAACCCCAAAAAATTTGAAAAACCCCAACAAATCACTAAAAACCTCAAAGATCTCAGAAAAAACAAAAAACACCCAAACATCCTAAAAACCCTTAAAATCCCAAAAAGACTTTAGAATCCCAAAAATCATAAAAAACTAAAACCTAAAACCCCCTTATAAATACGAAAATACCTAAAATACACAACAAACCCTAAATCCCTAAAAAACCCTAAAAACCTTCACAACACACAAAATGATAAAAACCCTAAAACCCCTAAAAACCATAAAAACCCTAAAAACCATGAAAACACCTAAAAAGAGGAAGAAACCCCTCATAACCATAAAAACTATAAGAAAAACCTTAAAAACCCTAAAAACCATAAAACCATCAAAAACATAATAAAACTAAAAACCTTAAAAACCATGAAAGAACCCTAAAAATACTCAAAAACCCTAAAAACCATAAAACCATAAAAACATTAAAAAAGAAAAAAAATATAGAAACTATAGAAAACACTAAAAAAACTTAAAAACTCCTAAAAATCCTAACAAAACCTAAAAACCCCTAAAAACATAAAACCTTAAAAATATCCCAAAAACCTGAAAATCTATAAAAGACACTAAAAAACCATAAACCACTAAAGAAACCAAAAACCCTTAAAAACCATCGAAACCCTAAGAAACCATAAAACACAAAAAACCATAAAAAATCCTAAAACCCATAAAAGACATTTTAAACCCTAAAAACCCTAAAACCAATTAGAAACCCTTAAAAACCAATAAAAACACTAAACTCTATACCCTACACCCAAAACCCAACACCCTACACTCTAAGCCATATACCCTACAACTGAAACCCAAAACCCAAAACCCAAAACCCAAAACCCAAAACCCTACACCTTAAACACTAAACCCTACACCCTAAACCCGATACACTACACCATTAACCATAAACGCTAAACCCTAATCCATAAACCATAAACCCTCACTACCAAAAAACTGGGCAAGGCCAGCGCCACCGTTTATCAGTGCTAACGAAAAAGTGATGATAAAGGGGGCGGGGTACCTTTATCAGTGCTAAAAAAGTGCTGATAAACGTACACCTTTATCAGCGCTTTCTTTTAGCACTGATAAAGGTACCCCCTTTAACAGTTCTTTTTCAGTGCTGATAAAGGGTATACTTTCAAAAAAAATTATTAAAAAAAATATATTAATATTTAGAAATATAGATATAGTTATATTGATATAAATATAATATATATTTTTTAAATATAATTTTAAATATACTATTGATAAGTATAAATATACAGTTACACTTAATATATAATATATTTACTGAAATCACTTATAAAAAAATTAAAAAAATATTTTTAATTAATAATTTGTTAATTATTAAGGAGTAATAGTCATTTAATAACAATTTGAAGACTAAAAAATTAAAAAAAAATTAAAAAAGATCCAAAATATGTTGAAAACGCAACTCGAACTTCAAACGGCCATAACTTTTGATCCAGGTGTTCGTTTGAGCTCTACCACATATCAAATCGAAGCCTGCGATGAGCTCTACATTGCTGTGATAGAGGGATACCCTAGTCAAGGTTTTTTCGTGGAAAAAAAAATACACAAAAGGCCTCCAAAACTGAGTTTTTAGTCGGGGTACCCCGATTTTTTAACATTTTGTGGATTTTCAGCCTCGTTTAAGGGGGGTATTATTGGATTTTTTTTGTGGGGACTGAAATTATTCCAAGGTATTACATTCATATTGATATTTTTTCTTTAAAATTTTATCATTTTTTATAATGAATTTCTATTTATAATCAAATATATAAAAATATATACATATTTTTAATATATTCATAGATAAAAATTTAATTATAAATATAAATAATAAAATATATTTACATATAAAATATATTAGATTTATCTGAATAATAACTAATATCCATTTTATTTAAAATAAAAATATATGGATATTTATATACCTATATATTAGTCTAACTATATATATATTAATATAAATACATATATATATTAATATAAAAATAAATATATATATTAATATCACTATAAATATATATATATTAATATAACTATATATTAATATTAATATAACTATATATATATATTAATATAAATATATATTACTATACGAATAAATATAACTATATATATATATAAATATATATATATATCACTAATTGGAGAACAAATCTATATAGGGGAGTGGCAAAGACTTCAGGCGCGCAGGGGGGAGGTCTCAAGATCAAATTTGGGTGGAGGTTGGGATGCGCGCGCATGGGTGAATCTGGGGATAGCACTGATAAAGGGTGGAGGGGTGCGTGCGGGCACTGGAGGGGGGCGGAAAAGCACTGTAAAAGGGTGGCTCAAGCGCTATAAAAGCCCCTCGATCGGCAGGAATTTTTTTATTTTTTTATTTTTTTAATTTTTTAACTTTTATCAGCACTTTTAAAAAAGAGCTGATAAAAGGGGTCTTTTATCAGCATTAAAAAGAAAGCACAGATAAAGGACCCTTTTATCAGCTCTTGGTTTTAGCGCTGATAAAGGGGACACCCTTTATCTTCTCCGGCTTTAATAGCGCTTTTCTAGTGATATTAAAGACCATACCCAACACCCAAAACCCAAAAAAATACATACTAAACCCTATATGCTACACCATAAACCCTAAAACCTAAACCCTATAAACTAAACCCTACACCATAAACACTGTACCCTACACCCTAAACACTACACCCTATGCCATAATCCCAACACCCTAAAACCAACCCCATAAACCCTATAATCTACACCATGTATAGTATAACCTACACCCTAAACCCTATACCCTATACCCTAAAACCTAATCCATACACCCTAAACTGTACACTCTAGACAGTAAAACCTAAACCCTACACCCTAAACCTTGTACCCTACACCTTAAAAGCTAAACCCAACTCCCTAAACCCAATACCCTATACCCTATACCATAAACCATATAATCGACATCTTAAACACCATACGCTACAACCTAAACCCTATACCCAACACCCCAAACCCTAATTCCTGAGCCCTACACCATTAACCCGAAACCCGAAACCTCAAACCCTATGCCCTGCACCATAAACGCTAATACCTACACCCAAAACCCTATACCATATACCATACACCCTAAACCCTATACAATACACATTAAAACCCAAACCCTACACCCTAAATCCTATACCCAACACCCCAAACCTTAAATCTACAACCTAAACCCTATACCCAACACCCTAAACCCAAAACCCTAAATCCTATACACTAAACCATGTACCCTACATCCTAAAATCTTGAACTCATACACTAAACCATACACCCTACACCCTAAACCTCAAACCTTACACCCTAAACCGTATACCCTACACCGTAAACCAAAAGCACTACACCCTAAACCCAATACCCTATAACCTAAATCCTACAAAGTAAACCTTATACCCCACACCCAAAACCCTAAAACCCACACCCTAAACTCTATACCCTTCACCCTAAAGCCAAAAAAATTCACCCTAAACTCAATACCCTGCACAGTTTACCATAAACCCAATACCCCAAAACCTATACCATATACCTTATACCCAAAACAATACACCGTAAACCCTATACCCCATACCCAAAACCCCAAACCCTAAAACCCACACTCTAAACCCTATACCTTACAACCTAAACCCTAAACCCTAAACCCTAAACCCTTTTCCCTATACCCTAAACCCTAAATCTTACACTCGAAACCCTATACCATGCACTCTAAACCCTAAACCCTACACCATAAACCGTACACCCTACACTCTAAACCCTATACCCTACACCCTAAAGCCTATAACATGAAAGATAAACCATATACCCAACACACTAAATCCTAAACACCAAAACCCCTAAAAAAATCCAAAAATCCAAAAAAATATGAAGAACCATAAAACCACTAAAAAAATTCTAAAATCCATAAAACAATTTAAATCCAAACACCCTAAAAAACCTAAAATATATATAAAAAAATAAATACACTCAAAAACCATAAAAACCATAAAACACAAAAAAACCCTAAGAAAAATTTAAATATTATAAAAAATAAACAAACCCTAAAAGACCTAGAAACCATAAAAACCCTAAAACCCAAAAAACCCAAAAAACTACTAAAAACCTAAAAACCTAAAAACCCAAAGAACCCTAAAAAATACTACGGAAACCTAAAAAGCCCCCAAAACCCAAAAGATCTAAAATACCCTAAAAACCTACCAAACCCTAAAAAAATCTTAAACCCCTAAGAGATCCTGATAAAAACTAAAAAGACCCTAAAAACATAAAAACCCAAAAAAACCCGTAAAACTCAAAAAGATCCCTAAAATTTTCTAAAACCCTATAAGAAAAAGAAAACAATAAAACCCCTAACTTCCCTAAATAACCTAAAAGCCAAAAAACCCAAAAAACCATTAAAAACAATAAAACAACTAAAGACCCTAAAAATTCACTAAAAACCTAAAAAAAATAAAAACCCTAAAAACTAAAAACACTCAGAAGAGACCCCAAAATAACAAAAAAACCCCCAAACACCATAAATGACCCTAAAACTCTAAAAACCCTAAAAACATAAAAAAATCTAAGAAAATCCTAAAAAACACAAATACACCTAAACATCCTAAAAACCATTAAAAATTCCTTAAAAAGACTATAAAAACCCCAAAAATTCTTGGAAACTCTAATAAACCCTAAAGACCCTAAAAATCCCTAAAAACCCTAAAAACCATAAAAACTCAAAACCCCCTAAAAAACCTAAAATACCCTTAAAACAGTTAAAATTATAAATCATATAAAATCCTAAAATAAACTAAACCATATACCCTACACCCTAAACCTAAACCATACACCCTAAAATAAATACCTCACACCATAAACCCTACACCTAAAACCCTATACCCTTCACAAAAAACCCTATACCATACACCTTAAACCCAAAACCCTACACCCTAAACCCCATACCATACTCCCTAAAACTTAAACCCTAAACCATACACCCTAAATCATGTACCCTATACCCTATAACATAAACCATAAACCCTATACACTAAACCCTAAACCCTACAACTTATTCTGCTCCTCTTCAGTCTTCTCCCTCTCGACTGCTCTCCCTTGGTGGGAAATTTTCACTTTGGTCGAGGTGAGGTCTTTTGTTTGTGGCGGAAAGGGCTGGGATTTCGTTCTGGCAGATCCGTTCTCCGGTGAGCTTTGGTGTCGCTCTGAGCTGCTTGATGGATGATGCTGGTTGCAGAGGGCTCTGGGTCGATATGTTGGTGGTTCTCTTCTTCCGATGGCATGCGCGTTAAGCTCTACTAGTCAACGACATGCGTTGAAGCTTCAGGTTTGACCTTCTGGACCCTTGGATCTATCTATTTTTCTCGTTGTTGACATGGGGTGGCTCAAGCTGTGCTGGGATCTGGATGTTTTGCTGGTCTACGGTTTTTCGGGTTACCAAAGCGGTTCCTTTGGTCCCCTGCATTATGCTGATAACCTTGGTAGGATCCAGCTTTTTGTGGATGATCTTGGTTGGTTCACATTCTGCTGCGAATTGGTTTTGGTTTATGCTTTAATATGGTGCCAAAGTAGTTTTTTGGTCCCAAGATGCTGGTTTTGTTTGCTGATGGTGATACGAGGTGCTGCATTTTGGTCGTGCTTTGCGGACATTGTGTTGATGGAAGGGCCCTTTGGGCTGCAGATCTGGCGGTTTTTCGCCCTTGGCTATGCTGCTGGGTGCGCTATGTTGGAATATTGCTTGTTTTCTGGCTGAGATGCATTGCAGATGATGTATTTGCTGCTGGTGTTGGTGTTTCTGTTTTGCTGGAAATGGACCTGTTTCAATTTTGGTTTCTGCTATGCTGTTTTGTTGCTGCTGTGGTTATGATTCGAGGTGGATGTTGTATTGTGGTTTTACTGGGTGGTGCCGGATGTTTCTCTTCTTTTTGGTGATATAGTTTTGTTTCTGGGTGTGTTACTGGGTGTGAGTTGCTGATGGATGATTGGTTTGAAGGTGATTGTTGCTTCTGGTGCATGGTAAGGGGTGTTGCTTCACCCCTACGTGATGGAGGTGAGATTTTTTGCGTGTGTTGTAAGGGGTTTTTGGGTGTGGGTCATTTGACCCCTCCCCTCGCTTGTCTGTTGTGTCTCTTTTTTCCTTGCTAATAAATTGGGGGGGGGGGGTGGGAATAGCCCGAACCTCGAATCTTCCTTGCCTTAAAAACACTAAAAACACTAAAACCCATAAACAACACTATAAAAAATTTAAAAACTATATAAACCCCTAAAATCCATTAAAACTTTAGAAAAAAAATATAAAAACCTTTAAATCCCTAATATCCCAAAATTTCCAAAAACCCCAAAAAACACTAAAAACCCTAAATAAACCCTAAAAATACTAAAAAACCTAAACCCCTAAAACCCATAAAACCCCTAAAACCTATAAAACCCACTAAAACATAAAAACCACTAAAATAACCTATAAATATGAAGCTGCTATCTCCTGGGTCTCTCTCTCGGTGCTGCGTTCTCTAGGGATTCCTACTAGATATGGCAGCTTTGCTTCACCGATCTACTACTTCTTCCTTCCATTTTAAGGATCATTTCCTCCTTGAATTGGGAATCATGGATTTGTTCAAGAGGTGGTCATTTTTTGAGGTGTAGAGGGATCAGGATTTGTGTGGTATGCCCTTCTTCGTTGAGTTCCTTACAAAAGGTCATACATTAGGGTTTCCCACTGATGGATTGGTTGTCTTGGTGGCAGGTGTGACTAGTTTTGGTGGAGGTGTGGCATGAGGATTTCTCAGTCATCGGTGATGTGGTGTCTTCATCGGACTCCTTGAGAAAGGTTATGCATTGGGGTTTCCTCCTGACGGATTGACTATCTCAGTGGTGGGCGTAACTGGTTTCGGTGGAGGTGCGGCGCGATGTCTCAGTTTTCAGTGATGCAGTCCTCACATCTGCTTCCAAATCTGAATCTGGGAGGGGCATGCTAGCTATTTTGGATTCATGATAGGATATGGTGGATGTGTAGGGTGTTATATAGGTTTGGTGGTGGTGTTCTTGACTCTCTTGTGTGGGATTTCGGATCTTTTTTCCATCGGTTTGCGCAGAAGATGCAGGTTTGTGTTTTTGGTTCCTCCGCTTTGTCTTTATTTTATGGTGTTGATGAACATCTCATTATTTTGTGTTGAGTTATAGTTGGTATGTTGGACAATGTATTCTTGTGTTGTTTCTAGTTTGGTTGTGATTCATTGTTGGTGTTGGATATTGGTTTCGTTGCGAGGTGTTGGGTGCTCTCTAACCATGAAGTGTGATTACTAGGTCGTTGGAGGGTCTATCTGGTTCTAGGTTTGAACAATGAGTTATGGGTGTTGTGTATTGGTTCTAGGCATGGTTGCTGGTGGTCCTTTGTTTTTGTTTGTGCTAATAGGTGTGAAATGCTAGAAGCTGAATGGTTAAGAGGTGATGGCTACTAGAATCTGAGTTGTTGGATGATGGTTGATGCATGGCTGGGATGTGATGAAGCTGATGTGTATGACTCTGATGCTAGTGGTTCTGTGTTGCTGGCGGTTTATCTGCTTGGAAAGAAGGATATGGATGATAGAAACTGTGCTGTGGATGATGGTTGTCGATTGGCTGGTAGGTGCTGATGGAGATGATTTTGAATTTCTTCTATGTCGGGTTTTTTTGTGTGCCTTTTGGATTTATTGGGGGGTTTTTGGGTTTCTTGGGGGTGTCTAGGGTTTTTTGGGTGTGGGTTTATTGACTCATCACCCTTGTTTGTATTGCATCTATTATAATAAATTTTTGGGGGCTAGGAATAGCCTGGTCCTGCACCTACTTTTCCATAAAATACCCTTAAAACCCAAAAAAAACCTAGAGCCCAAAAAATACCAAATAAACCCAAAAAACCCTAAAAGAACCTAAAACCCCAATAAAATTCTCAAAAGAACCTAAAAACCCTATAAAACCAAAAATAACCCTAAAAACCCCTAGAAATGCCTAAAACCCTAAAAAATATAAAGACCTTAATAACACTAAAAAACCCTAAAACCCAAAAATAGCCTAAAAAGGCCTAAAAACACTAAAATCACTATGAAGATACTAAAATCCCTAAAAATTCCCTAAAATACCATAAAAATAACCTAAAACCCTTAAATAACCCTAAAAACCAAAAAAACATACAACCCAAAAAACAAAAAAAAAACACTAAAAAAACTTATAAACTAGAAAAGAACCAGACAACCATAAAAAACAAAAAACCCTGAAAAAACATAAAAAACCATTAAATCCCTAAAATCCCTAAAAACCATAAAAACCCTAAAACCGCTAAAAAACATTAAAAATCCAAAAAACACATAAAAACCCTAAAAGACCCTAAAGACCTTAAAGTCGCTAAATGACCCTAGAAACACAGAAAACCAAAAGAAGCATAAGAAACCCTAAAATCCATAAAAACCATAAAAATCACTAAAAAACCATATCAAAATCCCAAAAAACCAAAAACACTAAAATCCCCCCTAAAAACCTTAAAATCCATAAAAAACATAAAAATACATAAAAATCAAAATACCCTAAAAACACCGAAAACCCTAGAATACCCTAAAAAACTTTAAAACCATTTAAACCATATAGGACCATATAAAACCTTAATAGACACTAAATTTCAGAAACCCCTAAAAAATACCTAAAAACCCAAAAACATCCGAAACAACCCTAAAAATCCTAAAAAACCATATAAAAACCCAAAAAGGACCTAAATAACAAAACTCCCTAGAATACTCTAAAACCCCAAAGAAAACCATAAAAACACTAAAATTACTAAAAAAGACCCTAAAAAACTAAAAACCTAAAAACCCAAAAAACTCTAATAACCCCCAAACCCTAAAAAACTTTAGATTCCCCTAAAAACTTCTAAAAGACCCTAAATAAACCATATAACATAACTAAAATATCCTAAACCCCCAAAACACCAAAAAACACTAAAAAATATAGACCTCTAAAAACCCTAAAACCAAAAAAACTGAAAACTCCCTAAAAACTCTAAAAATGCTAAACAACCCTAAAAAAACTAAAAAACCCCCAAAAACACTAAAAATAGTTTAATCCCCAAAAACATCTAAAACCATAAAAAATAACAAAAATCATAAAAATACTAAAAAACCAAAAAACCTTGAGAACCTAAAAACCCTAAAATCACCTAAAAACCCCTAAAAACCCAAAAATCCCTATTTTTTTTTAAAACCGTAAAAATCCCTAAAAATTATGAAAGACCTAAAAACCTGGAAAAACCTCAAACCACCACGAAAAAACTAAAAACCTAAAAACCTAAAAAACCCTAAAACCATAAAAAACTCTAAAAACCCTAAAACCCCCTAAAAACCATAATAACCTAAAACCCCTAATAACACTAAAAAATATTAAAAAACTCTAAATACCCCTAAAACCATAAAAAAATCCAAAAAACCCCTAAAAAATCCTAAAAACCCACACAAACTCTAGAACCCCTAAGAAAACACTAAACAAGACATTAAAAACCCAAAAACCAAAAAATCCCAAAAAATCCCTAAAAAGCCTAAAACCCCCTAAAAGGTCCAAAAAATCCCAAAAACTCTAAAAACTCTAAAACCCTAAAAACCATAAGAAACCTTAAAAACCCTAAAAACCTTAAAAACCATTTAAAATCCTAAAAACACTAAAAACCCAAAATCCCCTAAAAATATAAAAACTAAAAAACCCTAATAACCCTAAAAATCATAAAAAACCTAAAAACCCCTATAAACCATAAAAAACCTTAAAAATCCCTAAAAGACCCTATGAAACCCTCAAAACCCCTCAAATACCGTAAAAACCCAAAAATTCCTAAATGAACCTTGAAAATCCTATTAAAACCCTAAAAGACCCTTAAAACACTTAAACACCATAGAAAAACCAAAATAAACCCTAAAAAACTAAAAAACCTAAAAACCCAAAACAACCCTAAAAACACCAAAAAACCCCTAAAAAACCAAAAAACAATCCTAGAAAACCTCTAAAAACCCTAAAAAAATCTAAAAGATCCTAAAAACCCTAAACCCCTTAAAACTCCTAAAAACCAAAGAAGAACCTTGACATCCCTAAAAACACCAAGCATCCTAAAAAAGGCATGAAAACTCTAAGAAAACCAAAAAAAACACTAAAAGCACTAAAAACCCTTAAAAATACTTAAAACCCATAAAACCCTATAAAACCCCTAAAACCCCCCAAAACCCTAAAATTCCTAAAATTCTCAAAAACCCTAAAAAATAATAAAAACCAGAAAAACCCTAAAAACCCTAATAACCCTAAAAACCAAAAAACCAAAAATTAAAAAACCCAAAAAACCCAAAAAACCTCTAAAAACACATAAAAACCTTTAAATACCTAAAATTCCAAAACCCCTAAAAACCCTTAAAATTCCAAAAAATGTTAAAAACACACAAAAATATATAAAACCCAAACCACTAAAAATATACAACCCTAAAAACCTAAAAATCATATAAAACCCAAAAAATCCAAAAAACACTAAAACTTCAAAAAAAACCCTAAAAACCCCTAAAACCCCCAAAAAACCAAAAAACTCTAAAAACACTAGGAAACCCATAAAAACCCTAAAACCGTAAAATTCTTAAAAATCCCTAAAACCCTTAAAATATCAGAAAAACTCTAAAATACCCTAAGAACTATAAAACCCTAAAATACCCTTAGAATAAAAATCCCTAAGAATCACTAGGAAGATGTCGCCGCTGTCTCCTGGGCTCTCTCTCCCGAAGCGGTGATCTCCAGGGTTTTCTCCTAGAATCCTTTTTAGCAACTTCGTTGATCTCTTCTAGTTTGGACCTTTTGATGCGGATGGAGTTATGTTTGAGATGTCTTCTTCCCTAAAGAGCTTGTGGGAGACAAGGATCACACTTGGTGGTGACGGGATCTGGCAGTCTTTTCGGGCTTGGGCAGTGACGGTTTGGCCTGGATCTGGCGGTGATTTGGATCAGCTTCAGAAGATCTGGTTTCTGCTCCTCCTTGGGCATCGTCTATCTTGTGGAGGTGTCTCCTTTGTTGTGGAGGAATCCTTGGTCAACTCTCTGGGTGGTGGGTCTTTTCGTCAGTAGGGCTCATCTTTGTTTGCGCTTCTGATGTCGCATCCGGATCTAGTCATCAGGCAGTGTCACCTCTTCTTGCACTGTTTGGTTTCAGGCAGTTCTGGAGGAGTCACGTTCAGATGAGGTTATGCGGTAGTGATCTAGGGCTGGGGGTTTATTCATGGAGTTTCTGGATTTTTTACTATTTATATAGGATGGTGCTGGGTGCTGCAATGGGGGATTCCTTTGCTGCTCAGAGGTTGTAGGAGGCGCAAATGAGATCAGCTTGGCTCTGGGATGTGCCTAATTTTTAGGTTTGTTCTTCTAGTTTCTCAGTTCTTTTTAATGCTTTTGATGAAGGGGTTTTGAAGTTTTGTTACTTTGTGGATGCTATATTGGTATACGACCTTCTGGGTTGTGGATGGTCTGGCTGTGAATTGTTGAGGGTGATGGATTTTGGTTTTGTTGAGTGGTGCTAGAAGTTTCCATGCCTTTGGGTACTAAAGATGGTGGTGATTTGGTCTCTTGGCTAGGCTATCCATTTGTTTAGAGGTTTTTGGTTTGAGTTTATGGTTGTGATGGATCTGGTCTGTTCTATTTGTTTGCTACTGTTGTGGAATTTTGCAAACCCCAATGTGACGGGTTGGTTGTATACTTATGTTGGATTACAAGGTGTGAAAGGAATTACTAGCTATCAGGAACTATGGCACTGGATTCTGCTTACTGCTAGGATGGGATATGATGAAGCTGTTGGTTAAAGGAATGGGTACTGGTGGTCCTGTGTTGTTGGTTTCTTTATAGGTGTGGCATGGTGGAATCTTCCAGAATAAGAGGTTCCAGATGCTGGGAAGTCAGCTATTGGTTGATTGATGTTGCTTGGATGGGTACGATTGAAGAGGGTGATGGGTATTAGAAACTGAGGTGTTGGAGGTTGTCTGATGGTTGGATGAGAATGATGAAGCTGATGTCGATGATCGTAGTGTTGGCGGTTCTGTTTTTCTAGAAATTGCTCTGGATGCTGAAAAATGTGCTGCAGGATATTGGTTGCTGGTTAGCTAGGAGATACTGATGGAGATGACTTTTTTTCTACTTTCTTTGGTCTTGTGTGTCTTTTGGATTTTTTGGAGACTTTTGTGTTTTGTGGGTTGTGTCCAGGGTTTCTGGGTGTGGGTTGATTGACCCCGCCCCTCCCTTGTCTATTGTGTATTTTTTCTAATAAATTTGGGGGGCTAGGAATAACCTGACCTCACACCTTCCTTGCCATAAAAGACCCTTAAAAAACATCAAACAGCCTATAAAATCCAAGAAAAATCCAAAAAGCCCTAAAAATCGCAAAACACCCCTAAAAACTCTAAAAACCCTAAAACACTCTAATAAATTGAAAAAACCCTTAAAACCCAAAAAATCCTATGACCCTAAAAAAACAATAAAAACATTTAAAAACTTTAAAAATCCAAAAATATGAAAAATACCCACAAATCCATAAACCCTTAGAAGAAAAAGGAAAACCCGAAGAGATGCCTCCACTCTCTCCTGGGATCTCCCTCCCAACATGGTGATTTCCAGGATTTTCTTCTGGATTCCTTCATGGAGGCTTTGTTAATATCTTCCTGCTGCCTATTGATGAGGATGGAGCTCCATCTGAGCAGTCTTCTACTCTGGAGGGATTGAGGGAGTCAAGGAATGCACTCAATGGCGAAGAGATCTGGCGTGTCTTTTCAGGCTTAGACGATGACGATTTTTTCGTGATCTTGAGGCTTTTTGGCTCTGCTTTGGTAGATATTCCTCCTTGGTCGTGCCTCCTTTGTTGCGACACTAGGGAATGGCGGTTCTCTAGGTCTATGGTGAAGTCAACGCTGGATCCATATTTGTAGTGGCTTCCTCGGCTTTTTGATGGTTTCAGGAAAGTGCTACGGGAACCCCGATGACTCGGTGGTGCGATGGGTTGGTCCTCTCGGCCATCAAAGATGAGGTACCTTCCAGATCTAGTTTTGGGAGGATTTTTGCGTCTTTCCCGGCTTCGTGACGGAGAGATGCTGGTTCGTGGTTCTGGATTTTTGGCTTCGGCCTTGTTTCACGCTGAGTTTCCAGGTTGTTTTATGCTATGCTACGATATGGTTTTGCTGATGGTCTGGGGTTTCCTAAGATGCCGAATTGATCCCTATTGTCTAGGTAATATTTGGTTTGGGGTGAGGCATTGGTGATGGCGTCTCTATGTTGTTGTCTATGTTGTTGCGTATGGAATGTTATGCACTGAATGGGCCGGAGGTGCTGGTCGCTAGTCTTGCAGCTACTGGGTACCATTTACTACTTCGCTGAGAATTGGTAAAGGTGTTGGTTTTCAGAAGATGATGGTACGGACACTGGCTGCCTCTCGGATGAGATGTGATAAAGGTGGTTATTATTATTTTGGTTCTGGTGGTTCTGTGTTGATGGTGGTGAATGTTCTTGGAGAGATGGAGATGGTTGTTGGAATCTGTGATGTTGGATGCTGGTTGATGCTTAGCTAGGAGGTGCTGAAGTTGCGGTTTTTGGTCTTGCTGCGTAGCTGGTGGTTCTATGTTGTTTGTTTAACTTCTAGGTGTCGTATTCTTGAAGCTGTCAGGATAACAGGTTCTGGATGCTGGACAATGAACTGTAGGTTGATGGATGCTGCTTGGCTAGGTATGGCTGAAGAGGGTGCTTGCTGCCAAAAACTGGTGTTTTGGATTTTGGATGATGCCTGCTTGGAAAATGGTGAAGTTGATGTCTATGATTCTGGTGCTGGCAGTTCTGTGTTCCTTGTGGTGAACTTTCTTGGCGGCAAGGTTCTGGATGCTGGAAATTGTGATGCTGGATGCGGGTCGGTGCTTAGCTGGGAGGTGAGGAAGTTGTGGCATATGGTCTTGCTACTGCTGGATGTTGGTTACTCCTTGGTTGGAACTGCTGCTGGTATCTTTCTTTCTTGGCGTTGGGTGTTTTTCTTTCTTGATTTTTCTTTTTTGGGTCTTTTCCATCTTGGGTTTGTAAAGGGTTTTTGGGTGTGGGTTGTTTGACCCCTCCCATCCCTTGTTTGCTGCGTCTTTATTCATAATAATTTTTTTTGGGGGGGGGGGGGGGGGGGTTCGGGAATATCCTGATCCTTGCATCTTCCTTTCCCTAAACCCCTAAATGATCTTAAAAAACCCAAAAACGACCAAAATCCCAAAAAAACATTAAATTCACGAAAAACCTAACAAACCCAAAAAATCATAAAAAACCTAAAAAACCTCAACCCCTCTAAAAATCTCAAAATACCTAAAATACGATACAAACCATAAAAAATCTAAAACCCCAAAACCCCCCTCATAACCATAAAAACTATAAGAAAACCGTTAAAACCCCTAAAAACCATAAAACTATAAAAATCCTAAAAAAACTAAAAAACCCTAACAAACCATGAAAGAACCCTAAAAAATCCTCAAAAAACCCTAAAAACCCCCAAACCCTAAAAACATTAAAAACCCCTAAAAAACTCTAAAAACTATAGAAAACCCTAAAAACCCCTAAAAACTACGGAAAACCCTAAAAGAACCAAAAAACACTAAAACCCTAAAGACTGTAAAAATCTACCAAAAACCTGAAAAACTATAAAAAAACACTAAAAAACCCTAAACCACTAAAAAAACCCAAAACCCCTAAGAAACCCCAAAACCCCTAAAAACCACTAAAACCCTAAATCCATAAAACACTAAAAATAATAAAAACACAAGAACCCCTAAACATCATTAACACCCTAAAAACCCTAAAACCCCATAAAAACCCAAGAAAAACCCTAAACTCGATACCATACACCCTACATCCTAAACCATATACCCTACAACCAAAACACAAAACCCAAAACACCAAAACCAAAACCCAATACAACTACACCTGAAACTCTAAACCCTACATCGTAAACTCGATACACTATAACACAAACCATAAATCCTAAACCCTAAAACCTAAACCCTAATCCAAACACCATAAACCCTATAACATACACCCAAAACTCTAAACACTAAACACTACACAGTAAACTCTAAACCCTAAAACCTGTACCATACACCTTACACCCCATACCCACAACCCTAAACCCTAAAATCTATACACTAAACCTAATACCCTACACCCAAAACCCTATACACTACACCATGAACCCAAAACCCAAAACCCTACACCCTAAACCCTACACCCTAAACCCCATACCCTACATCCTAAACACTATAGCCAACACCCTAATCCCTATACCCTACACCCTAAATCCAAACCCCTAAACTCTATAACTGACACCCTCTACCGTATAGCCTACACCCTATACCCTAAACTCTGTACCATAAACACTAATCCATACACTCTAATCTATATACTCTACACCCTAAACCCTAAACCCTACACCCTAAACCCAATATTATTCACCTTAAAACCTAAACCCAACACCCTATACCCTATACCCTATACCCTAAACCACATAATCGACATCCTAAACCCCATACCTTACAACCTAAACCATATACCTACACCGAAAACCCGAAAACCTAAACCCTACACCATTAACCACAAACCCCAAACCACAAGCCCTAAACCATATACCCTAAACCATAAACCAAAAACCATACACCCAAAACCCTATAACCTAATCCATACACTCTAAACCATACACCCTAAACCTTATACCCTACACCCTAAACCCCAAACCCGACACCATAAATCCTATAACCCACACCATAAAACCTAAAACCTACTCTCTATACCCAACACCCTAACCCATAAAACGTATAAACTAAATCCTACACTCTATACCCTAAACCCTAAACCCAATACACTAAACCATACACCCTACATCGTAAACATCAAAACTTACACCCTAAACCCTATACCATACACCCTAAACCCAAATCACTACACCCTAAACCCAAAACCTTGTACCCTAAAATCCACAATGTAAACCTTATACCCTGCACCCTAAATCCTAAAACACACACCCTGCACCCTAAACCAAAAAACCTTCACCATAAATCCAATAACCAGTACAGTAAACCCTAAACCCAATGCCCTAAACCCTATAACCTATACCCTAAACACTAAACACTACACACTAGACCCTAAACTATAAACCCCAAACCATAAACCTTAAAACCAACACTCTAAACCTTAAACCCTACAACTTAAACCCTAAACCCTATTGCCTAAACCCTATTATTTACGCCATAAACCCTAAAACCTACACCCTAAACCCTAGACCATGCACTCTAAACCCTAAAACCGACACCATAAACCCTACATACTACAGTCTAAACCCTATACCCTACACCCTAAACCACATACCCTGTAAGCTAAACCATATACCGAACTCCCAAAATCATAAACTCCAAAACTCCTAAAAAATCCTAAACTCTTAAAAAATCAGTAGAAACATAAACCACTAAAGAACTCCTAAAATATATAAAAAAATAAACCCCCAAAATTCTAAAAAAACATAAAAAAATAAAAAAAACTAAAAACATAAAAACCCCTAAAAACCCATAGAAACCCTAAGATATCCTAAAAAATTCTAAAAACCTACACAAACCCTAAATCCATAGAAACCCTAAAAAACCTAAAAAACCCTAAAAATCCTAAAAAACTATTTAAAAACCTAAAAACCCTAAGAAACCTAAAAAATACTACAAAACCATAAAAACATCCAAACCCCAAAATCTCTAAAAACACCTTAAAACATACAAAACCCAAAAAACTATAAAACCCTAAAAGATTATGAGAAACAATAAATGGAATATAAAACCAGAAAAAACCCTAAAAGAACCATAAAAACTAAAAAAGATCCCTAAGATTCCCTAAAACCCAAAAAGAAACCAAATAACACTAAAAATCCTAAATACCCTAAAAACCCTTAAAACCCTAAAAAACCTTGAAAACCACTAAAAAACTTAAAACCACTAAAAACCCTAAAAATTCACAAAAAACCAAAAAAATACTAAAAAACCCTAGATTACATAGATGAAGTATGGAGGGGGAACCAGGAGACCATGGGGATCCCAAGAGACCCCAGGCTGAGGTCGCTGTAGATGGTAAGAGAGGAAATCCGACCGTGGTTCAATTAGACCTAGTCGGGCACAATGAACTTTTTCAACTATGAAAATCTAGAAAGATGAAGCCAGAGGTTCCTTGAGAGGTTTTAGGAAAGAGGATATCCAAGAAGATTTTTTTCAGATGCAGTTAAAGTGGAGGTTTCTCTTACCCTCAAGGACTTCAACACTCCCTCCTCTGGTTGGGTGATCAAGAAGGTCCGAGTAGCACATGTCTTCGCAAACTGGGAGGCGATAGAGGATTGGGAAAATCTATTCCATTTTTTCATTATTACATGAGTGCTTATCCAGAAAGGGGAGAGTCTTTGGAAGAGTGGTGATCTGACGAACCACATCTCAAAAATCTAGGGGTTTATCGAGTGGAAAATGACATCCATGAGAAGGGTATTTTACCACATTATCTTCCCTTTGGATGACTGGAAAAGGTGGTCCTGGAGCTTTGGATCCCTCAATATCAAGCCAGGTCTTCTCCGTATCCAATATTGGGACCATATTTTTGACCCTTTCAGCATGAAAAACACCTTCACACGGGTATGGATCTGGATTTGTAAATTGAATTGGTTCTACTGGCACCCTCAAATTTTGTGGGACATTGCCTCTTCGGTTGGATTCCCCATCATAATTGATAAGGAAATGAACAACACAAGGTATGGAAACTAAAAAAGGGTGACTATAGAAGTTGATATGCTGAGAATACTGGTTGAGGAGGTTGTCTTCAATACCCTTGAGGACAACCTTACCTTGGAGATTCAGTACAAGAGAAGGCCAAAATTATATCTTACCTGCAATTTTTTTGGTCACACTCTCTCAGAATGCAGGAGATCGAAGACCTATTCTACTTGAAACATATAGGGGAATGATTTAAGTACTTACAAGAGGGGCCAAGGAGTAGGTAAAGAGCACCCTAGGCCCAATGAGGATCCCTCATCATCCAAGGGTGTGGTGAGTAAATCGGTGGGAAGCACCCTGGAGGCCTCTATTCCTATGGGCCCTGCTCCGGCTCCCCTAATTGTGGATGAGGAAACTGGTGTTGATATGGTGGCTAATAATTTCCCATTAGAGGACTTTAATTCAGTGCACCCAGAGCTGAAGTAGGTTCATGATCTGGCCATCTCGGCTGAGGAAAAAGAATTACTAGAGCCGAACTGGTCGGTAAGACACACCTAATGGCCCCTCCACTATGGTTCCAACCTCTCTAGATCTTCCCCCAGTATTATGCCTAGGGCACCGGCTAGGACAGATTGGGATACCGAAGCTTTCAAAGAGGTCTCCTCAGGAAAGGCGACGAGGAAGCCGATTGGTGTCCCTTCTGAGGAATCTGTCTGCACGCTGAACAAATTTAACCCATTGAGTGGGTTTTTTTGGAGTGACATGGATGAGGACCCTCAGACCTAGGATAATAGCCCTTCTATTGGCCCTACTAAAGATCATATTGATGGCAGAAAAAATGTGGCGGTGAAATACCTCGCTCCAGAACTGGCCAAGCAGTCTTCTGGAAACACCAAGAAAAAGGGAAAGAAAGGAAAGGGAAAGAGAATAACCCCATCCCCCACTAATATCCTCCAATGTAGATATTGTTTTGGAACTTCTAGGGGCTCAAGAATGTTCCCACAACTATAGACCTTAGGCACTTTATTTCTCACAGGGTAATTTTAATTGGATTAGCTGAGCCCATGATAAAGTTTGAAAGCTAGAACGGATTTAAGTGGAGAACCCTTAGGTAATCACTCATTTCTACCAATGGTGAGGACACTGAGACCTTATGGGTTCTGAATAACGATGATGTTTAGGATATTTCAGTTATATCAAGCCCTCAAGTGATCTCTGTTTCCATCTGTTTCAATGCTACCACCCTCACCCTCTCCTTTGTGTATGCCTCCTATTAGTACATCAAAAGGAGAGATCTATAGAGGGATTTGGTTCAGATTAAAGAGAACATTTCTAATAATTGGATCATAATTTGTGACTTTAATGTTGTACTAATTCCATAGGAAAAGATTGTCCCTAAATTATCCCACACTATATCAGTGGAATTTCCTCATGCCTGGATCAGTGTGATCTGTCTGAGATATCTATAGCTGGAGAAACCTTCACTTGGGGAAGGTATACTATCAATGGTAGACAATCCAATAAGCTGGACAGGTGTTTCACCCAAATTAGTTATGGGAGATCCCCCATGGCCATCTTCGGGTTCACTCTTCTGAAATTCAACACGGACCATAATCCCATTGTTGTCATGTTAAGGGAGGGTAACACAAGGTCTCTCCATGTGACCTTTAAATTCAACAATGGCCAGATCACAATCCTTGGGTACAGGTAAGAAGTTATTAAAGGGTGGAAAAATACTTTTGTTAGAAACCCCTATTTTTTTGTGGTTTATAAGCTCCGAGAATCCAAGAATCTCCCAAAGGAATGGAGTAGGAAGTCATTTTTAGGGATGGAAGATGACATAAAAACCACTAAATCTCAGCTTGCCAACTGCCAAATTGCAAACCAGTAACAACACACCCCCTCCCGAGAGGATCTTCAACTTCACTCTATGTTGTATGAGTTACTAGCTCTGAAGGAGAGGCTTGAAAAGGCACAATTCAATGTTAAAAAAATGTAGGATGGTGATGGAAACTCATATCCTTCACAGATATAAATGAGTTAAGAATAATATGAATGCATTCAAGGTTGGGGGCTCGACCTTTACCTTAATGGAAGATATTTCCAAGGCTGTTGCGGAGCACTTTCAGGGGATGTACATGGATGATGGTTCTAATCCCTTCATCCTCTCAGATTCCATTAATACATGCATTTATGAATTTCTGAACGAGGCTCTTATGGTGGTGCTTGTTGGAGAGAAGGTGAAGTCTACACTCTTCTCTTTAAACATGGAAAGTGCAGCAAGATGAGATGGTATTAGCAATAAATTATTTATGTTTTATTGGAAAATTTTGCATGAGGATGTTACTAGGGCTTTTAGGGAAGTCTTTATCTCTAGATCAATTCCTTATGGTGAAAATTCCAATTTTATATCTCTGATTCTGAAGAAAGAAAATACTATTGATATTGGTGACTTATTCCCAGTTTCCATGGGGAATACCATTCCCAAAATTGTAAGAAAATTTATGGTCATCATGTTGGGGAAGATTTTGAGGGACATTATTACTCCAAACTAGTTTGGGTTCATTCCTAGAAGAAAATTCAAACCTGTCTATTCACAGCCTTGGAGGGCATCGACATTATGAAGAAGGAAACAAAGCATGGGAGATTTTCCCTTCAACATGATATCTCAAAGGCCTTTGAAACCATCAAGTGGAGATTTATCTTTAAAATCCTTAGCAAGTACGAATTCTATAGTAGTTTTATCATAATGGTTAATATTATCCACAATAGTGCCAGAATTTATGCTCTTATTAATGGTTCCCCAAAGGGGTTCCTTAAATGCTCTTTGGGTGTCTGACAAGGGGACCCACCCCCCAACATTCTATTTTGAATTGTTGAGGACTATATGAGAAGGTGAATTATTGAATTGATGTAGTATGGACTTTACTCACCAATAATGGTAGGGAGGGACCTTCATGTTCCTTCTCATCTACTCTATATGGATGACAATATTCTGTTTTTCCATGCTGACAAGAAAACACTTTCCTCCATGAAAATGATCTTTCGTCACTATGAGAGAGTAGTTAGGAAAACTATCATCTAGAGGAAATACTCAATTGTATTTGGCAATGAAGTATTCCCCTCAAGTCAGCTCTACATTTCTGGGTCTCTTGGAGTGAGGAGAGACTCACACTCTTTCACTTACCTCGGGGTCCCCCTGTTCCAGGGAAAGGAAAAGAACTGCTAATTTGGGGGCATATCATCCAAAATTAACCAGGATCTTTCCAAATAGAAGGGAAAATGCCTCTCCCAAGCTGGAAAAGTATGTTTTATTAATTCGGTAATCACTTCAATGTTTTTATATGCCTTTTCTATCTATAGATGGCTGGTCAGTCTGGTTAAATGCCTGAATTCAAGAATCAAGAGCTTTGCCTGGATGAGATGCATCAGTGAAAGAAAATTTATCTCTGTTGCTTGTAAGCACTGTATGAAGCTAGTGGAGATGGTTGGGCTTGGTATTAAATCCCTAAGATTATTTAATGATTCCCCATTAGGGAAGTTCACTTTGATCTTGCTCAACCCACATGATGATGGCCTAGATTTTCTCACCGAGAGGTTCACACGTAGGCTTTGTGACGGTTTCACTAGATACATATCCTCTTCGGTCTAGCCTGCTATAAGATCCTCATACAATGATATAATTTCATAGCCTAATTAGACTATGTCAAAGTCCTTGACTCTAAATTGTTGGAAAATTACATGGCTTGAGAAACTACTTTTCGTTGCTGGGACGCCTCCCCATAACATAAGGGACATGTCGATTGCTACCCTTGTTCCGTAGATAGGGGACCCCCAGTAAATTTTCCTAACCATATAATGTTATAGACTCAGAACTATGTTTTCCTAGACAATGAAATACTCGTTTGGAGGCCCATTATGGTTGGTAAATTCAATACCCATGATTACTACAGGATGAAATTCCTTCAATGCATCACCCCACCATCTTGGCTGCTAAATTTTAGATCACCTTTCATCCTGCCGGGTCATTATCTATTGATTTGGAAAATTTGGAGAAATAGAATCCCCCTCCAAGAACAATTAAATATGGCGGGATGGAAACTTTCCTCCACTTTTTTTTTCTGTAAGCGAGCCAAGGAGAACGGCCCACATGTTCTACTCTACTGTAATTTCGTTATTGAATGATGAAAATACCTTCTGAAATTATTTGGATTGTAGTGTGGCATGCAGGGGGAAATATGTGATTTTTTTTGTAGCCTAGTGAAGATGAATTGCAGTAACCAAGTTCACAACCTACTTCTTGTAGGTGTTGTGGCGAGAATCCATTATATATGGGCTGCCCGAAATGCACTGGCCTTTAATAGACAACCTCTCTCAGTTCGTGGTGGGATGGTGATGATCCACAATGTAACGCCCGAGACTTTTATGAGAAATATTTTGTTTTTATCAAAGGAATCTTTCACTACACACAACACTAGCTTGGCTTTCTTTACACGCAACCTCGGCCTTCCTCAATAGCTTACGTCGTACGCAATACCGAGTTTCACTAAACAACGATATGCTATTAAAATATTATTAAAACTAGCCGTTATGAATAGTAATAACCACTTTTTGAAATTTTATAATTTTTATTTTTCAAAATGGACTTCATTTTTGGATTCTGAATATTTAAATTAGCCTCGGGTGAAATTTTAGTATTTTTCTGAAAACTTTCAATTTTTGATGAATAGTGAAACCACTAAGTGGTAGTTAAAAAAACTGATTTTTTCATAAAAATTAATTTTACCGCTTCTGTGAGTGGAATTTTAAAAATCCAAGAGACACGGTTAATATCAAGGAATAAAATTTGGTTCAATGAGATGAAAATAATTTTTGGTGAATAGTAACTTTTTACTTTTTTTTACCACGGTTAGAAGTAAATAGGGTAATTAAGGGTAAAAGTGTTATTATTATTACCCTAACACATGTCCTAATTCTATTGGATAAGTGTAATTCGACCAAAAACAACCTTATGAATAAAATATTACCATTTAGGCCCACTTGGATTAGATTAGGACATTTATTATTAATTTATTTAAAGAAGGGTTAAAATAGTTAAAATCAAAGTTTAATAAGTAAATAATTTTTAATATGGGGATATACATAAGATAAATTCAACTATAAATATTAATTAGAAATAAAAAGAAATTTACTACATAATGGTATTTTATTTGTAATTTTTATACATTAAATAATTTAATTTATTTATGACACAACAATGATGCAGTAATTATCTTATTAATGAAATATTGACATAATTGATGTTATAAATACCCAAATAAATGTAATTTGAGACTTTTTATGAATTCCACTAATTTTCCAGGTTAATATGACATGTTAGTATTGATTTAATTAACTTGTTTCGAACTAATCATTCTGTTATGATTTTCACAAAAATCAATTACTAAATAGAGTCAAAATTTACATAAAATAGTTTTTAAAACAAATATTATATTATTAATTGTTATTTTATTCCTAAAAATCTAATGATCGGCCAAATGACTTAGATAAGGTTATATATATTAATAATAAACAACTTGGGGTTCGTCTGGCTTGTTATAGTAAGTTTATTAACCTTATAGTGTAAGAACACAAGAAGACACAGTAAAAGTAAAATTATTCAACTTAATGTTAAATATAAATGATAAGGTTAAAATAGGAACCTAAACTTGTATAAATTATATTGGATGAGATTATTTCGACCCATACCCACCGTAGATTCGAAATAAATCAATTTGGAGCTATTTAAAACCGAATATGACTTTATAATAAAATAATATTTTTAGTTTTCCAAAGGTGCCCCTCTCCTCCCTTATAAAAGGGAACCTCCTCCCTCTCTTCCTAACACCACTTTGAGCCTTAAAGCTTGGCCAAAACCTGAAAAATTATCTTCTACACTTCCCTAGAGACATCCTCGAGGTCCTGTTCTTCTTCAAAGACCAATTTTAGTGCCCTAAGAGGAGGACTCAAAGAGGCGCTTCAAAGAAGAGGTAATGTCCGTTACCGATTCTTTCAACTTTATTTCTTCTTCCAATTATTCTTATTAGGTTGTTTCATTATGAAGTAATAAAATAAGTATCACTCATATACTGATATGTTATTATAATTATGAAACAACCCTATTTCACCATCTATCCATCCTACGGAAAACGAAATCATCGCGCGTGCGTACGTACGGAATACCGTCTCCACGCCGTGGTGTAATCTAATTTCCACCACCACCTTACTTGGATGGGTATAATGGTGTACATAATAACTATATATGATTATTGTAAAGTGATATTTATTCTGAAATAGTATACATACACTCCAATACAATTCCACGATCATGAGAACAATATCATCGCTCGTGCGTATGTACGGACTACCGTCTCCTCGACGCGATGAGATTCATTCTCCACATTAACCATTCATGAATGATTATAAAGTATTTATAATAAGTAATAGTGAAACATATTAAATAATAATGATACTTTATTTATGTGTATATATATTTATTTCATCTACTTAATTCCATTCAACTCAATAAGGAAACGAAAACAGCGTTCATGCGTACGTACGGCCTACCGTCTCCATGAACGGTGTATTTCTTTCCATTTACTGATTTATTATATATATGTATATTATGAATATATATTATATATAAATCATGTTTTATATTCTGGAATTAAGTAATCATGATCTAAGTATTCATATGAATAATTACAAGTCAAAACACGGACGACAAATGAAACGATTTTACCCAAAACACTCTTTAACATGGAATTTACAAAAGAATGGGTAATATAAAGTCATAAGTGAACCATATATGATATCATAACAATGAGTATGATTATGGAATAAGTCAATGACATTATTTAAATCATTATACAGGAGTTTCGGACACTTATGAAGCAAATCAGACCTAAGGTAAGGAAAATATCACAATCTCATTTTTATCCGAGATTGTTTATCTTTGATATTTAATAGGGTGTATTTTATCATCCACATCCATGTTTCCTCAATATGTAATATTATTTCCATCCACCTACAATTTTTTAAATCCAATTTTACCCTTCGGTGAGTTTTTAGTAAAAGATATGAAAGGAATCTTTTGTCATTTTTCGTACGAGGTACTTTTTAACTTTTCCGACAAAAGTACGAGAATAATGTTTTTTTAACTTATATGACATGAATGGATTTTTAAAACATTATTTCCAAGAATCTTCCTTTACAAGTTTTCAAGTTTATTTTTAATCAACTTCTTTTAGTTTAAAATTGTATGACATGTTAAGAAAGGAAAATGTTTTTGAAGTAGAAAGGATATTTTCCCTAAGAATGGAGTTCAAGTGTTTTATCAAAATTATTTTCCATCTAAGATAATATAGGGTTCTATTTCTATCCCTATTATTACATTGATTTGATTATGTTGTGATGGAATTATTTTTATGAATTCTTTTATCTTATATGAATTGTTTTATTATGTCATGTTTTTTAAGAATTCCATTTTCATTACATGGGTTATGCAATGATGTATTTTTTATGATTTTGTGGCACACATAACAATGGTATCATTATGAGATGGGTGGGACCTATATCTCCCTCCAATGCATTGGGTAAAGATTTTATATCTCATGAGATAGACATGGCTGGAACAGTAGGTGAAACCGGTTCAGTAAAACAGTACTGAAACGAGGAGTGAACTCGGTTCAGAAATGGAATTTGTCCACTAAGATAGTCTTGGCAATGAGTCTTGACTAATAAGAAATCATTCTCTATGATTATGTGTGTATTCCACAAAGTTTCATGTTTTAAGTTATGATTATTGGTATTACATTTCACTACTATGATTTATCCCATGTTATGAAATTTTGATCTCTTTTGCAGGTTAAGATTTCCAAAAGTTATGTTCTTATGAATATGATGTGATTGATATTTCTTTTTTTTACCCTTACTGAGCATTTGAGCTCACTCTTTTGTATGTTTTCTTTCCCCAGTTCTGGAAGAAGGTTATTAAGTAAGATATGCCAAAAGGGACTATAGATATGATGAAATAAATGGGAGACAGTGTAGACACTTTATGAACCAGTTTTTTATGTTTCCCTGTTTCTAAAGACACTATACCTATACGGTCCTTTCCCGGTTTTGTTATATGTTGTAATAAGTGTGCTTCAATTTTGAAGTAATAACAATGTATGTAAATTATGGGTCGTTATACACAAGTATATCTAGGCAGCATCCCATTTTCCAACAGGTTTCATGGAAAATAATGTTAATGATCTGACCCTTTTGTGTTCACTTGGAGTTGCTGGCAGGGGGAAGAATATGCAGGTATTGAGATATATCTGATGGATTCCCCCGATCCCATCATGGATAAAGGTCAATGAGGATGGTTTGGAATTGGGAGAACTCGCGCCCTTAGGGTGTGGTGGATTCTTCCGCAGCTGTAGAGACTTTTTCAAAGGTTACTTTTACCATGTTATTGGAAATGAATGAG
This sequence comes from Viscum album, assembly GCA_963277665.1. Lineage (NCBI taxonomy): Eukaryota > Viridiplantae > Streptophyta > Magnoliopsida > Santalales > Viscaceae > Viscum > Viscum album. Next base: position 671,180,897 of record OY728161.1, on the reverse strand, counting down.
CTTATGAATCAAAGTTATGGGTGATGATGAAAGTGGTTAAATTTGCTGCCCAATTTAAGTGGAATTCTCTTTGGATTAAGTCTAACTCGATGCTCGTGGTGGATTCCCACAAAAAAATCCAGTGAAGTCCCATGGAGACTTCTACCACAATGGATTGAGTGTCTCACCATATCTCAGACTCTCAACCTATGGGTCACTCATGTCTTTAGAGAGGCCGACTCAGTGGCAGATGCACTCTCGAAGAAGGAAATTGAGTAATGAAGCTAATTATGGTCCTTTGTTGCCCCATATTTTTGTATGTCGTATGTGGACTCTGATATGAAGGGTGAGGGCCCCTCCAAAAGGTGTAAACCCTCACTGTAGCTTTTTTTTGTTTTTTAAAGTTGGGTGGGGATATTGTCCCTAAACCTTTTTCACCCTAAAATCCCTAAAAACACCCAACCACCCCTAAAAGACCCCAAAAATACCATAAAAACCCTAAAACCAATCAATAACCCAAAAAACTCTGAAAATCCAAAAAAACGAATAAAAACCCTAAATACCATAAAAAACCCTAAAATATAAAAAAACCTTAAAAATCCAAAAAATACCATATAGACCCAAAAAAAACGCCCTAAAACCCCTATAAAATCTTAAAAACCATAAAAATTTATAAAAAACATTAAAATCCAAAAAACCAAAAAAACCCTAAACCCCATAAAAACTCTAATTTACCCTTAAAACCTAAAAATACTAAATAAACTAAAACCCTAAAATACCCTAAACCATATACCCTACACCCAAAAACCTAAAACCTACACCCTATACTAAATACCTCAAACCATAAACCCTAAACCCAACACCAGAAACCCAACACCATACTCCTAAAACCATATACCTAACACCTTAAACCCAAAAACCTACACCCTAAACCCTATACCTAACACCATAAACCATAAACCTTGCACCCTAAATCCTATACCCTATAACCTATACCCTAACCCTGAAGCCCTATACCCTAAACCCAAAACCCTACAACTTAAACCCTGAACCCCACCCCCTAAATACTAAACCCTACACCCTAAACCCTAAAAGACCCAAAAAAGCAAAAAAATACTAAAAGAACCTTAAAATACATAAAAGGTAATAAAAAATTCAAAAACCATAAAATACCCTAAAACCCCCCAAAACCCAAAAAAGACTCTAAAATCCATAAAAAACCATAAAAAATTAGAATACCCTAAAACCCTAAAAACACTAAAACCCCTAAACAACCCTATAAGCCCCTTAAAACACAACAAACCCCTAAAATCCCTAAAAACCTTAGAAAAAATCTAAAAACCTTTAAAACCACAAATTCCCAAAAAGTCCAAAAACCCCTAAAAACACTAAATAAAACACTAAAAACCATAAAACTCCTAAAAACCCTAAAACCCCCTAAAACCATAAAACCCCTAAAAGACCCAAAAAACCTAAAAAAACCCTAGAACCATAAAAATACCCAAGAAACCCAAAAAAACCCTGAAAACCCTAAAAGAACCTAAAATCCCAATAAAACACTAATAATAACCTAAAACCCCTATAAAACCTTAAAATCGCCCTAAAAACACTAAAAATCCCTAAAAACCCTAAAAACTCTAAAAATAAAAACAATCCAAAAAAGCCTTAAAAGCCTAAAAAAGCCTAAAAACACTAAGAAGATCCAAGAACACATAAAAATTACCAAAAATACTATAAAAATACCCTACGAACCTTAATTAAATCTAAATCCCTAAAAAATTTAAAACCCAAAAAACCAAGAAAAAAAACTACAAAACCATAAAAACTCGAAAAGAACCACAAAACCCTAAAAACCAAAAAAACCATAGAAAACCATAAAAACTCATAAAACCATAAAAAACTAAAAAACCCTAAATATCCTAAAAACCATAGATACTCTAAAATACCCTAAAGACCCTAAAGACCCTAAATGACCCTGAAAACACTAAAGACCAAAACAAGCATAAGAAACCCTAAAAACCTCTAAAATCACTAAAAACCCTATCAAAATCCCCAAAACCAAAAAAACCCTAAATCCCCCCTAAAAACATTTAGATCCCTAAAAAACATAAAAATATAAAAAACCTTGAAATACCCTAAAAATACCAAAAACCATAAAATACCCTAAAAAACTTTAAAACCATTAAATCCATAAAAGAGCCTAAAAACATTAAAAATACCCTAAAATCCTAGAACCCCCTAAAAAAGACCTAAAAACCCCAAAAAACCCGAAAAAACCCTAAAAACCTAAAAATCATTAGAAAAACCTAAAAGGACATAAATACAAATATCCCATAGAGGACCCTAACTCACCAAAGAAAAAAATAAAAACCCTAAAAATACTAACAAAACACTTAAGAAAACCTAAAGACCCCAAAAAATCTAATAATACCAAAACCCTAAAAACCCTAAAAACATCTAAAAACTCATAAAAGACCCTAAAACACCATATAACATACCTGAAGGACCCTAAACCCATAAAAAAACCCAAGAAACCCCAAAACCCCCAAAACCCCAAAAAAACCTAAGATGGCGGCTGAATCTCCAGGTTCCTCTCACGCTTGGGTTCTGTTTCGAGGTCTCTTCTCGTGGTTTGTCTCCTTCGGTGTGGTAGTGCCTTATCTGTGGCAATGGAATCTTAGGCATTGGACTTCACAACCCTACTGCTTCCTCCGGTGGTATGTTTTTTGGATTTGGATGAAGGCTTCATCCTCAGACTACTAGGTCAGATATAGTCTCTCTAACTTGTGGTGTTGTAGATTCTTGGAGGTGTGGTCTGGATCATGTCTCACCTCGGCGCGACATTGAAGGTATTTGGTAGAGACGCTCCGATCTGGGACTTTTTTCGTGTAGTGCTACGATTCGTTAGAGGTGAGGGATAGATCTGGGTGCTACAGTTTGTGGCTTTGCAGATCTCTATCCCTTTTATTCTACAAGGGGCATTATCCGTGGAAATGGGCTTCGGTGGACTCTTTCAGTTTCATGGCGGAAGGGATCTCCTAGTTTCTTCGGCGACTTCTCCAATCGAAAGCCTAGTGGATGATGTCATTCATCTCTCTTGGTGTCTGGCGTGGTGGTTATTGTCGACAGTGCATCGATTTGGTCTAGCGGCATTGGTTGGGCCCTTCTTGGTCATCAGTGAAGTGGATGGTTCCAGGCTTGGGAGGGTTGTGCTGGCCGCTCCAGAATCACGGCGGTGAAAGGTGGGTGCGGTGGGCTCTATGATGTCTTGGAAGCGGCATGCTCGCTCCTGTTATTGGATCTGTTTCTCCATATCTGAGTATGGGAGGGGTTTTCTAGCTCTCATAGATTCATTATGGGTTCCAGAGAGTGAAGATGAAAGTTTGTGTTTATGGTTCCTCAATTACCTCTTTGTTTTATGTTGCTGATGAATTTCTGGCCAAGTTGTGTTGCGTTATGGTTGCTATGTTGGGCTGTGGTTTTTCGAGCTGTGTCTGGTGTGGTTTTGAGTCATTGTTGGTGCTGGATTTGAGGTAAGATGATGTGGAGGTTGATGGTTGTGGTGCTGGTTTGGTTTTGAATCGTTGTGGGTGCTGGATATTGGTTCTATTGAGTGGTGATGGATGTTGTCCTACCATTGGGTGCTGCGGATGTGTTCCTGGGTGTGCTACTAGGTGTGAGTTATTAAAAGCTTATTGGATTGAAGGTGACTGTTACTGGAATCTACGTCTCTGGTTTATGGATGTTGCTTGGCTAGGAAGTGATGATAGGTGCTAGTGTTTGGTGATGGTTTCTACTTTGCTGCGAGGTGGAAAAGGTGAGACTTATGACTTTGCTGATGGTGGTTCTATGATGCCGGTGGTGGATTCGATTGGAAAGGATCCGACGGGTGATGAAAATGGTGATGCAGGATGTTGGTTGTTGTATGGCTGGGTGATGCTGTTGGGAATGCTTTTGTTTTTCTACTTTTTCTGGTTTTTGTGTTATTTGGATTTTTTGGGGACTTTTGGGTCTAGTGGGGGTGTCTAGGGTTTTTGGGTGTGGGTTGTTTGACCCCTCCCCTCCCTTGTATATGGTGTCTTTTTTTTCTAATAATTTTTTTTGGGGGGGGGGTCAGGAATAGTCTGGCCTCACATCTTCTTTTCCCTAAAAACCCTAAAAATCAAAATAGCCCAAAACCCCCCTAAAAACGTGAAAAATTCTAAAACCCCCTAAAAACTAAAAAGGCACATAACACCTAAAAATAGTTTGATCCCCCAAAACATCTAAAACCTTAAAAACAAAAAAAAAATCATAAAATCATAAAAATACTAAAAAAATCTAAAAAACGAAAAACCCTAAAAACCCAAACAAAACCTAAAAATCCCTAAAAATCCCTAAAAACAATGAAAGGCCTAAACACCATGAAAATCCCTAAAACCACCAAGAAAACCCAAAAAATCAAAAAACCTAAAAACCTAAAAAACCCAAAAAATCTCGAAAACACCATAAATCCATAACAAATTATAACGACCCTAAAAAACCCTAAAACCCCCTAAAAACATAAAAACCTAAAACCTCTACAAACACTAAAAAATATTAAAAAACTCTAAAAACCCATAAAAAAACAATACTAAAAACCCTTAAAACCCCTAAAAACCCACACAAACCCTAGAACACCTAGGGAAACCATAAACAAGCCATTAAAAACCCTAAAAACAAAATACCTAAAAAATCCTTAAAAAACCCTAAAAACCCTAAAACCCCTAAAAAGGTCCTAAAAATCACAAAAAATCACTAAGAACTCTAAAAACCCTAAAAACCATTTAAAACCCTAAAAACAACAAAAACCCAAAATCCAATAAAAACCCTAAAACCCAAAAAACCCTAATAATCCTAAAAGGCATAAAAACCTTAAAAAACCTTTAAAACCCTAAACAACCATAAAAACCCTTGACATCCCTAAAAGACGCTAAAACTCCCAAAAGACCGTAAAAACACTTAAAACACCTAAAATACCCTAAAAACCCTAAAACATCTAACTGACCCTTGAAAATCAAATTAAAACACTAGAAGACACGAAAATCACTTAAACACCATAGAAAATCAAAAATGAATCCTAAAAAAATTAAAAACCCTAAAAAACCCTAACCCGCCCCAAAAAAACCCTAACATTCCAAAAAAAATCCTAGAAAAACTCTAAACACCCTAAAAACTATATAAGTTCCTAAAAAACCTAGAAACTAAAAAAAATACCTAAAAACCTTCAACACCCCTAAAAACACCAAGCCCCATAAAATATCAATGAAAAACCTAAGAAAAGCTAAAAAACACTAAACCCCATTAAAAATCCCTTAACCCCCCTAAAACCCAAAAAGCTACCAAAACACCCTAAAAACCATAAAAACACTAAAAATTTATAAAAAAACTATACCAAAAAATAAAATCCCTAAAAACCCTAAAACCCTAATAACCCTAAAAACCCCAAACCCCCCCAAAAACCTAAAAGGAAATAAAGAACCCTAAAAAACCTAGAAAATAATTTCAAATTCCCAAAAAATCTAATACCCTGAAAACCAAAAAAACCTCTAAAAACAGAAAAACACATAAGAAACTATTAAACCCCTAAAATTCCAATAAACCCTAAAAACAATTAAAATTACTAAAAATACTAAACCCCCTCCCAAATACAAAAACCCCAAAACCAATATATCCCTAAACACTAAAAACCTAAAAAACCTATATAACCCACAAAATACTAAAACCCCTAATAACCCCTAAAACCCTAAACCCCTAAACCACTAAATACAACAAAAAATACCCAAAAAACCTAAAAACACTAAAAGAGCCGTAAAAGACCCTAAAACCCCCAAAATATCATAAAAACACTAAAAGAACCTAAAACCCTATAAAAACCTAGAATACCCTTAAAAACCATCAAACACCCTAGAAAATCCTAAAAAATCTTAAAACCCTAAAAAACCCTAAAACCCCCAAAAAACTATAAAAATACTAAAATGCCCGAATAAAAAGAAAAAAACCTAAAAATACTAAGACCACAAGAAACAATAAAACATTAAAAAACCCTTAAAAAAAGAAATGAAAACCCCGCACAAATCACTAAACCACTAAAAGATCATAAAAAACACTAAAAATTCCCTAAAATCCAAAAAAAACCATTAAAATCCCTAAAATACCTAATAAACCCTAAAAAGCATAAAAACATAAAGAACCTAAAACCCCACAAAAATATTAAAATCCCTAAAATACACTACAAACCCTAAAACCCAAAAAAACCCTAAAACCCATAAAAAGTCTAAAAACCCTAAAAACCCTAAAAAACTATAAAAACACCTAAAAACCAGAAGAAAGCCCTCATAACCATAAAAACTATAAGAAAATCCTTAAAACACTAAAAACCATAAAACCATAAAAAAATAAAAACACTAAAGACTCTAAAAAACCATGAAAGAAGCCTAAAAAACACCCTAAAAACCCTAAAATCCAAAATATATTAAAAACCCTAAAACTCTAAAAATTGTAGAGGACACTAAAAACCCCTAAAAACTCATAAAAACCATAAAAAACCTAAAAAACCCTAAAATCCCTAGAAATATACCAAAACATAAAAAACTATAAAAAAACTAAAAAACCATAAACCACTAAAAACACCCAAAAACGATAAAAAACAATCAAACCATAAAAAAAAATAAAAAACTAAAAATCATAAAAAATCCTTGAAAACCTAAACCCATTTAAAACCCTAAAAAATCTAAACCCCTAAAAACCCTGTAAACCCCCAGAAAAAGCCTAAACTCTATACCTTACACCCAAAACACTACACCCTACACCCTAAACTATATACCCTCCAACAGAAACCCAAAACCCAAAACCCAAAACCCAAAACCCTACATCATAAACCCTAAACCCTACACAATAAAACTAATACACTACACCATAAAAAATAAACCCTAAACCTCAAACCCAAATCCATACACCATAAACCCTATACCTTACACCCAAAAATCTAAACTCTAAACCCTAAACCATAAACCATAAACCCTACACTGTACACCCAATACCTCACACCCTAAACCCTTAACTCTACAAACTAAACTCTATAACCTACACCATAAGCCCTAAAACCTACACCCTAAAACCTATACAGTACACCCTAAACCCTAAAACCTACTCCCTAAAACCTATATCCAACACCCTAAACACTATACCATATACCCTAATCCCTACACCATACACCCTAAACCCTATAAACTACACCCTGAACAATATAACCTACACCCTACACCCTATACCCTAAACCCTAATCCATACACCCTAAATTGTATACTCTACACCCCAAACCTTAAAACCCACACCCTATAACCTATACCCTAAACCCTAAGCCATACACCCAAAATTGTATACTCTACACCCCAAACCCTAAAACCCACACCCTATACCCTAAACCCAACACCTTAAAACCTAAAACCAATACAGTAAACCCTAAACCCAAAACCCTATAACCTAAACTATATAATTGAAATCCTAATTCCCATACCCTACAAACTAAACACTATACCCTAAACACTATACCCTAAACCCCAAACCCAAAATCCTAAAGTGTACACGATTAACTCCAAACACCAAACCCTAAACCCTAAACCCTAAAACCTACACCATAAACCCTAAACCGTACAACCAAAACCTGATACAGTAAACCATACACCCTAAAACATACAAAAAAAAACCCAACAACATACACCCTACACCTCAAAACCAACACCCTAAATCCTATACCATACACCATAAACCCTAAAACTACACCCTAAACCCTACACCCAACACCCTAAACACTAATCCCTAAACTGTATACACTAAAACCTATACCCTAAACTATAAACCCTAAACCCTACACACTAAATGTAAGAGATTTATATCCTAATCGACCTGTAATTTACAGGGGCATGATGCATCCCATTGTAGGAAGAACCATGGGATGGTTATGGAAAATCCATCGACGACAGCTCCTCTGGCAGACAGGGAGGGAACTATTGTTGTTAAGTCCGTTGGAAGTTCTAATGTTCAGAATGCAGGTGCTATTTCTGGACTACCAAAGAAGGCTAATGGTGGTTCTGATGAGTATGCTAGTGTCTCGGAAGTCATGGAGGTCCCTCATGTGGTCTCTAAGGATCGGCCTATGTCAGCCCCAAACCAAGATGTAGGTGCTTCCCCTACCTTTCCTGAGAAAGTCGATCAAGATTGTGCACTGGTGGACTTAGAGGGATCTTGTGGATGTCCCTTGCTTTTTCATGACCACACAGAGGATATTTCATTTCCTAATATTTTCTCGCAGCAGGTTCCTTCTTCCCCAACGGGTGTGGCGAATGACTTCGTGGGTGTTCATTATAAGGGCTCTGGAGGAGCTTCTGGTGTCGTGGTTGATATGGGGTTCCTGCCTGATGACACCAAGGATTATGGTCTGGCATCACCATGCCTAACTAAGTATTCTTGTTGTAAATCCTTGAGTGATGTCCTTGATGTTGTCCTAGAAACCCCATCTCTAGCTCGCTCAGATAAGGTTGATGCGCCTATTTTCCCGTTCGTTGGTCCTATAGTGGGTCTTGAGTTCATAACTGTTTCCTAAAACAAGGATATGGAGAAATTGCAGAGGTTCCATTATAAGGAGTCCATCTGCATCCTAAACAAGTTTAACCCCCTCTGTGGGGCCTTTTGGAGTGTTACAGTGGAAGAGGAGAAGGTTTATGAGGGGTTTTCTAATGACTCCACCAAGTCCCAAATAGAAGTGGTACAAAATATGGTGGCAAAGTATCTTATACCATATCCTAAAACGCAAGATACAGATAACCCCAAGAGGAAAGGAAGGAAAGGAAAGGAAAGGGAAAGGACATTACCCCTTCTCTTAACATTTCTATGTCCTAATGAAGACAATGTTCTGGAATTGTCAGGGGATGGGAAATACTCCCACAGCTGTTGCCCTTCGGAACTTTCTTTCTCATAAGCCTATGATAATTGGGTTAGCTAAGCCCATGATAAAGTTCGACAATTGGAAGGGTTTTAACTTGAACTTTCTTGGATACTATCTTGTCTCTTCAAATGGTGATGTGGATGGCATTAAAACCTTATGGGTTTTGAATCATAATAGTGTCCAGGTTGTCTCGACTGATTTGAGTCCTCAAATGATCTCTCTCACTATTCGTTTGAATACTGACACCCTCACCCTCCCATTTGTGTATGAATCATGCTCATACATTACTCGGAGACACCTTTGGAGGAATATGGTACATATTATTGATGTCATTGATCATAACTGGATGGTTATTGGTGACTTCAACATGGTCATGAGGCCTGACGAAAAGTTGGGTCCAAACTTTTCTTGTACTGCAGTAGAGGATTTTGCCTCTTTTCTTGACCAATGAAATTTATTCAAGGTCTCTATTTCTATATCTTCCTTCACTTGGGGATTATACACCATCAATGGTAGGCAATCCAGTAAACTATATAGATGTTTCTCGCTTATTGGTGGTAGAGGATCTCCAGTGGCTATATCAAGCTTCACTCTCCCAAAATTCAATTCGGATCACAACCCACTTGTTGTTGAATTAAGGAAGAGAGTCTCAAGGTCTTCCCCCCTACCATTTAAATTCAATAATGCATGGCTCATAATTTCTAGGTGCAGGGAAGAGGTGTCAAAGGCATGGAACAACACCTTTTTTTGTAGTCTCTATTTTATTGTGACCTCTAAGCTCAGAGAAATGAAGCACCACCTGAAGGACTGGAGTAAGCGATCCTTCTTAGGGTTGGAGGATGATATCATCATGGATGAGTCTCAGTTTACTATGTGTCAAATCATGACTCAACAGTAGAGTACGCCTTCGGGGGAGGAGCTTTGACTACATTCAAATTTTGATGAATTCTTGGCCCTTAAGGAGAAGCTTTCGAAAGAAAAATTCAATGTCAAATGGATTCAGGATGGAGACTGAAACTCCAAGTTATTTCATTTTTTACATAGGGAAAGAAGGATTAATAATAATCTAAGCACTTTCTGAGTTGGTGATACTACTTTCACCTTGGTGGATGATATTTCCAAGGTTTCGGTGGAGTGATTTTAGGGTCTGTATACAGATGATGGTCACAATTATCCCATGCTTTCAGACTCGACTTCGCCTTGTATTACATGTCAGAAAAATGAGGCGTTCACGGCTGATCCTTTTGAGGAGGTTAGGGAAGTGCTCTTCTCTCTGAATATGGACAACACTATAGGGCCTAATGTATTTGGAAATAAGTTCTTCATGTTAAATTTGAACATCCTTCATGTGGATGTTACTAATGCGATTAGAGAATTTTTCTTCTCAGGCTCCATTCCTCATGATGCGAATGCCAACTTCATATCTCTGATCCCAAAGAAGGACAATTCCATTGTGATTGGTGACTTATGACCAATTTCTATAGGTAACACAATCCTGAAGATAACTAGTAGGATTATTTTCATAATGTTGGGAAAGATTTTATGTGACATTGTTACTCCAAATCAGTTTAGATTTATTCCTGGATGACGTATCCAAACGTGCCTTTTTACTGCCTCAGAGGGGATTAATATAATGAGGAAGAAATCATAGAAAGGTAGTTTTGTGCTAAATCTTGATATTTTGAATGCCTTTTATACTATAAAATGGAGCTTCATCTTCAAGGTCCTTAGTAGATATGGATTTTCTAGCAACTTAATCAAGTTGATTTCCTCAATTATTCACAGTTCCAGAGTCTCGGTCCTAATTAATGGCCCCCCATGGGTTCTTCCCATGATCCCTTGGAGTTTGACAAGGGAATCCTCTCTTTGGATTTCTCTGTTCAATGGTGGAGGATTACATGAGTCGTTATATTCTTGATCTTGTGCAAATAGGGTTGTACTCACCAATTAAATTAGGTAGGGACCTTTATGTCCCCTCACACCTTTTTTATGTGGATGAAATCCACCTGTTTGGGTAGGCTGATAAGATAACTCTGTCTACAGTCAATATGATCTTTCACCACTATGAGAGTGTGGTCGGTAAAACTATTAGCTAGATGAAATCATCGATTATTTTTAGAAATGGGGTCTCTCCTGCCAGGAATTTCCGTATTGCCAATGTGATTGGGGTGAAGAGGGGCTCATTAACCTTTTTCTACCTGGGTGTGCCTCTTTTTTGGGGGAAAGAAAAGAGATGCTACATTGAGAGAATTTCTTCTAAAATTACTCAGAAAATGTCTAAATAGAAGGGCAAGTGCCTCTCTCAAGCTACCAGGGTCTTCCTGGTTAACTCTGTTATTAACTCTATGTTTTCACATGCTTTCTCAATATATATATGGCTGGATAATATCCTCAAAATCTTGAATGAAAGGCTACAGAATTTTGTCTAGATAGGTTCTATTAGTGAACATAAATTTGTCTCTATGGCATGGAAACACTGCACAATGCCGATTTATTTGGGTGGGATTGGTATTAAAGAACTGCGACGTTTCAATGACTCCAAGATTGGGAAATTCACCTAGAGTCTGCTCAATCCTTGTGGTGATGGCCTGAATTTTCTTAAGGAGAGATTCACGTGTAGGTTATGTGATGGCATTGCTAGGTATATTTCTTCCTCGGTCTGTCTAGCTTTGAGATCCTCATACTAGGATATTATGTATCAATAAAAATCGATTATGTCAAGGCACTCTGCCTTGAATTGTTGGTCTACCCCATGGCTGGAGCAGCCCATCTCGGAGGTGATGAAACCTCCCCAGGATCTATAGAATTTAACCATTTCTGGTCTCATCCAGCAACATGGTGACTCAGGGGTACCACTCTTGGATAATATTGCCATGAAAGTCTAGAGATATGCCTTCATAGACATCGATACACTCATATGGATGCCCAGTATGGTTGGTAAACTCAATACTCGTGATTTTTATTGATTCAAGTATCCCCAAGGTTTGTTCTCTCGTTTGTGGCTACTTAAATTTAGGGCTCCTTTTATTCCCCCTTTACACTTTGTACTTATCTGGAAAATATGGCAGAATCGGCTTCCAATTCATGATCAACTGAATATGGATAGCTAGAAACCCACCTCTTCTTGTTTCTTATGTCGGAAGGCTGAGGAGAACTGTAATCATATCTTCCTGCACTTCACATTTTCTATGGAACATTGGAATTACCTGTTACAGTGCTTTGGCCTGACCTGCAATTTTCAAGGATCGATCTGCGATTTTTTGTGTGGCCTGGTGGAGATGAACCGAAGTGACCAGGTCCATAATCTGATACTTGCGGGTACAGAGGCAACTGTTCACTATGTTTGGACAGCTCGAAATGCTATTTCCATCAATCGAAATCCCCTATCGCAGCATGGGTGGGGTGGTGACCATCCACAACATGATCCAGAATGCATCAGGATTACAAACAGGTTTGATGTGGAACGATGTTAATGACCTGACATTATTGTACTCACTTGGGGTATCTGGCAGAAGTAGAAAATTGCTGGTCCTGAAGTTCATTAAAAGGATACCCCCACTTTCATCATGGATAAAGGTCAATGTGGATGGAACGACCCTGGGAGGTCCTGTGCCCTCGGGGTGTGGTGGTGTTTTTCATACCTCCAGAGGATTCGTAAAGGGATACTTCTATCATTTTATTGGGTATGGTTGTGCTTATGAGGCAGAGCTTTGGGATATCATAAAGGCTATGAAATTCATAATCTAGTTTAAGTGGATAAGACTTTGGATTGAATCTAATTCGATGCTTGTTTTTGCTGCTCTAAAGGGATTTTCCAGGGATGTCCCCTGGAGACTTCTATCGCACTGGATTGAGTGCCTTAATATTTCTCATACCCTGAGATTCAGTGTTTCACATGCATATAGGGAGGCCAACTCAGTTGCAGACGCTCTCTCCAATAGATATATTGAAGAAAGATGTTTGGTGTGGTGCTTCGTCACTCCAACTTTTCATACTATGTTTGTTGATTTAGATTTGAAGGGTGAGATACACTCTTTCCCTTGTAGACCCATCTTGTAGCTGTCTGTTTACGTTTTATTGAATTTGGGGGGGGGGGGGGGCTAGGCTAGCCTAGTCCTAAACCTCTTCTGCCCTAAATGACCCTATAAACCGTAACAACCATAAAAAAACACTAAAAACCCCAAAAGACCCAAAAAATCTATAAAACCCCTTAAAAACCTAAGACTATTAAAACTTGAAAAAAAATTAAACCCCCAAATAACCCTAAAATATCCAAAAAATCCATAAAAATCATAAATCATCTAAAAACCCAAAATACCCTAAACCATATACCCCACACCCCAAAACCTAGACCATACACCCTAAACAAAATTACTCAGACCATAAACCCTAAACCCTAAACTCTACAACCAAAACCCTATGCCCAACACCTAAAACACTATACCTGACACCTTAAACCCAAAAACCTACACAAAAAACTTTATACCTTACACCTTAAACCCTAATCCTTGCATCTTAAACCCTATACCCTATACCCTATACCCTATACCCTAAACCTTAAACCATATACCCTAAACCCTAAATCCTGTAACTTAAACCCTGAACCCGACACCCTAAACACTAAACGCTGCACCCTAAACCCTAAAAGACCCAGAAAAACAGAAAAAAACTAAAAGAACCTTAAAATCCATAAAAGGACCTAAGAACTTCAAAAACCCTAATATACCCTAAAACCCCCTGAAACCCTAAAATACCAAAAAACCCATAAAAACCCACAAAAACATAGAAGACCCTAAAAATACCTAAAAACCATAAAAAAGGGAAAACCCTGAAACAACCCTATAAACCCCTATAAACCACAAAAATCCATAAAAACCTTAGAAAAAAATCTAAAAACCTTTAAAACCCTTAAAGCCCCAAAATTTCAAAAAACAAAACAAAATCCCTAAAACACTTAAATAAACCCTAAAACCCCTAAAAATCCAAAAACCCTAAAAACCCTAAAACCCCCTAAACCCGTAAAACCCATAAAAGAACCTAACCCCCCCCCCAAAAAAAATCTAGAACCCTAAAAAACCCAAGAAACCTAGAAAAACCCAAAGAACACTAAAAGAATATAAAACCCAATAAAACCCTAAAAGATCTTAAAAACCTTATATAACCCAAAAATCTCCCTAAACCCCCTAAAAACCCTAAAAAACCATAAGACTCTAAAAACCCTTAAAAACCAAAAACCCTAAAAAACCATAAAAAACATAAAAACACTAAAAACACTAAGAAGATCTTAAAACCTATAAAAGAACCAAAAATACTAAAAAAATACCCAAAACCCATTATATAAACCTAATCCCCTAAAAACCATAAAACCCAAAAAACCGAAAAAACACTAAAAACCCTTATGAACTCGAAAAGAACCACAAAACCCTAAAAACCAAAAAACACTGAAACACCATAAAAAACCCTAAAAACCCTAAAAGATCCTAAAAATCCTAAAAACCCATAAAAACCCTAAAAGACCGAAAATACCCTAAATACCCTAAATGAACCTAAAAACACTAAAAACCAAAACAAGCATAAGAAACCCTAAAAACCATAAAATTAACTAAAAAGCCCTACCAAAAGCCCTAGAAACCAAAAGAACCCTAAACACCCTAAAAACCCATAAAATCCCTAAAAAACATAAATGTTATTAAAACCTCAAAATACCTTAAACACATCAAAAACCATGAAATACCCTAAAAAATTCAAAAACCATTAAAACCATAAAAGAGCCGAAAAAACCTAAAAAGACCCTAAATTTATAAAACCCCCTAAAACCCCTAAAAAGTGAAAACATGAAAAACAACCATAAAACCCTAAAAACATAAAAGGACCTAAATACCAAAACCCCCTAGAAGACCCTAAAACCCCAAAGAAAACCATAAAAATACTAAAAAGGACCCTAAAAACCCTAGAAACCCATAAACCCTCCTAAAAGACCCAAAACACTATAAAACACGCCTAATATACCCGAAACCCCTAGAAAACCCTAAAAACCAAAAAACCCCGAAACCCCCTAAAAATCTAAAATGCTATAAAAACCCGTAAGAAAACTAAAAAAAACACAAAACACATAAAAATAGTTTAATCCCCCAAAACATCTAAAACCCTAAAAAAAACATAAAAAGCATAAAAAATACAAAAAACCCTAAACACCTTAAAAACCCTAAAACCCCTAAAAACCCTAAAAACCCTAAAAACCCTAAAAATCCTAAAAATCCCTAAAAACTACGAACAAAAAAATCCATCAAAAAACCTAAAACCACCAATAAAACCCTAAAAACCTAAAAACCTAAAAAAACCTAAAAACAGAAAAACATCCTAAAACTATAAAATACTCTAAAGACCCTAAAAAACCATAAAACACACTAAAAATCATAAAAACCTAAAACCCCTAAAAATACTAAAAAATATTAAAAAATTCGAGAAACCCCTAAAACCCTAAAACAATCTTAAAACCCCCAATAACGCCCTAAAAATCCATAAAAATCTAAAAACCCTTAGAAACCATTAAAACCCTAAAAACCATTTAAAACCCAAAAAACACCAAAAACCAGAAAAACCAGAAAACCTCTAAATGACCCTTGAAAATACATTTAAAAGCCTAGTAGACCATAAAAACACTTAAAAGCCTTAGGAAAACCAAAATAAATAGTAAAAAAAATCTAAGAACCCTAAAAAATCCTAAAAACACTAAAAACACCAAACCCCTAAAAATCTAAAAACAATCCTAGAAAAACTCAAGAAACCCTAAAAACTATAAAAGATCCTAAAAACCCTAAAAATTTTTAAAAATACCTAAAAACCCTCAACACCCCTAAAAACACCAATACCCCTACAAATCCTTGAAAACTCTAAGAATAACTAAAAACTACTAAAAACTCGTAAAAATACTTATACCCCTCTAAAACACTAAAACCCCTCCCTTGTCATCTGTTTCTTTTTTTATAATAAATTCTGAGGGGGTCGGGAATAGCCTGGATTCACACCTCTTCTTCCCTAAAACCCCCTAAAACCTTAAAAACCCTAAAAAATTAAAAAACACAAACAAAAATATAAACCCTAAAAATGATGAAAAACCCAAATAGGCCTAAAAAACCCAAAAACATAAAAACACAAAAAACCCAAAAAAACATAAAAAAGATTTCAAATCCCCAAAACACCGTAAACCCCTAAATCCCAAAAAACTCAAAAAAATTCCTCTAAAAACATTATTGCTTGCGACTTGGGTTAGATTTCACTAGAAACCATTTTCTGGCTACCCTCACCACACATTACCTATTCTAGACTCACACCACTCCTATCATAGGCACCACAATCGCAAAGAGAAATGCTGAACGAGGGTTAGCCCCAAAGCTGCAAAAGTCCATGGTGGTTCCTGGAGTCCCATCTACCGAAGACCATTATGTGGTCCTCTATGACATGGTGGTGATGTAATGGACAACGTTCCCCCTCAAGGATGAGGTTAGACAATTAGAGGAGATCTTTGCTGAAGATGATCGTAGGATAAATGCTAATATGACCTAGTTTAGGAGGGAAAGATACAAGATGCAAAAGGAGGATAGAGTGTCCTTTGGAAAAGGGAGCAGGGATGGTGAAAAAGGGGTCGAAGTGTGTCTAGTGACAGCATCCTATATGAGAGGGAATCTCATGCAGATGGTTCCACCTCTTCCCCCCCAAAAGAAGGAGGCATAAAATGGATTATTCTTCTCTCTCTAAGCCCATGGCTACTTGGGCCACCTTAAGGGTGACTAAGATGAAAATAAAAGCCAATAAGTGGGAGCGACCTCCACGTAATGCCGAGCAGGAGATTCTCAAGGAGAAGTACTTGGAACTGCTCACACTGTATGAGGACTTTGAGTAGGGATGGGAATCTATCGACACAGGGGGGACTTGGACTTTTGATTTGCTAACGTGGCCACTGGACTTGATGTGGATGATGAACCCTACGGTGCAGGCCTAGGTTATGATGTTGCCAGTGACATCGACTGACTTGTTTCTGTTTGGTATCTTTGGGTTTTTTGTTGGGTTTTGGTTAGTTGGGGGTGTGTTGGGGATTTTGGGGGTGGGTAGTTTGACCCTGCCCTTCCCCTTGTTTGTGTCGCCTGTCTTCCTTTTATAAATTTTGCGGGGGGGGGGGGGGGGGGCAGGGATAGCCTGGCCCTACACCATCCTTTCCTTAAACCCCAAAATAACCAAAAACCCTGAAACCCTAGAAAACCCAAAAAACTAAAAAAACCCAAAACCCCCCAAAAACCCCTAAAACACTTAGAAAACTCCCAAACCCCCCAAAAAACTAAAAACCCTAAAAGCATTAAAAACCGTAAAAGTCTCCAAATCCAAAAAAACACTAAAAACCCTAAAACAATAAAAGATCATAAAAACTCTAAAAGACCCTAAAACCTTATAAAAACCTAAAAGACCCTTAAAACCCATCAAACACCTTAGAAAATCCTTAAACAAGAAAAAATCCCTAAAAACCCCTAAAACACTAAAACCAGTAAAACACCTTGATAAATCGAAAAATCGCTTAAAACACTAAAAATCCTAATACCCCCCAAAACACTAAATACTTTAAAAAACCCCTTCAAAACCCAAAAAATATGAAAAACACCCAAAAACCAACAAACCATTAAAAGATCTTAGAAAAACCTTAAAACGCCAATAAATCCTTCAAACCATTAAAATCCAAAAAAAACCTAATAAACCGTAAAAATTATAAAAAACCAAAAGACCCTAACCCCCCCCCCAAAAAAAATCCTAAAATACACTACAAACCCTAAAACCCTTAAAACCCTAAAATCCATGAAAAAACTAAAAAACCTAAAAACCCGAAAAACCATAAAAATCCTAAACCCATGAAAATCCCTAAAACCCAAATAAAACCCGCATAACCATAAAAACTATAAGAAAAACATTAAAAAACTAGAAAAAAAATAAAACCATAAAAAACCTAAAAACCCTAAAAAACCCTAACAACCATGAAATAACCCTGAAAATCCTAAAAAACCCTAAAAACCCTAAAACCCTTACAACATTAAAAAACCATAAAAAATAAAAAAAAATCTAGAAAACACTAAAAACCCCTAAAAACTCATAAAAAAAACTAACAAAACCTAAAAAACCCTAAAAACCCTTAAAACCCATAAAAATCTCCCCAAAACCTAAAAAACTATAAAAACACTAAAAAATAAAAAACGAACTTAAAAACCACAAAACCCCTGAAACCCATTGGGGACCATAATGACTTCATTGATGCGAACACACCCAAGAATTGGAGGAGGATAACCTTGATGGATGGATTAGTACATCTTGACTCGGACCCCCAGAATCCAAGAGGAGGGTCTGAGCCTGCGGCTGTTGGTTCCAGGCAGGAGGGGAGCCCTAAGGTGGTGAGTACTGATGATGTCCTTCACAGCAGGAGGAGGGGGAGTTCTTCCCCTGCCAAGAGGAGGGAAAGGAGAGACTATACCTCCCTTCCAAAACCAATGGCTACAAGGGCCTCCTTGAAGGCTTCCAAAGTTGTGGAGGATTCTCTTGCCAAGGATCGATCAGATAATAATCTGGAGAAGAAGCGACTCAGGAGGTATTGTACTGACTTCCTCAAGCAGTATAAGTCATCTGAATAGGAGACGGTGGACTCAGATTCCTTCTATGGGTATGGTGCAGACAGGGATCCCTATGGATGGGAAGACACGTGATGCGGTGCTAGGTTGTTCGGTCTGTTGTATCTTTTTCTGTTCCTTTGTTTTCTTTTTTTTGTTTTCCCTTTGGGGATTGTTTTTGGGTATGGGACGATTGACCCGACCCCTCCCCTGGTCTTGTAATTTTGTTTTCCTTTGATATTTCAGGGGATAGGCTTTCCTATTCATGAACATCTTCTGCCCTAAAACCCACAAAACCCTAAAAACCATAAAACACTAAAAATAATAAAAAACTCTAGAACCCCTAAAAACCCTTTAAATACATAAAAAACCTAAACCCACTAAAAAACATTAAAAACCCAATAAAAACCATAAACTATATACACTATTCCCAAAACCCTATACCCTACACCCTAAACCATATACCCAGCAACCGGAACCCAAAACCCAAAACCCAAAACCCAAAATCCAAATCCCAAAACCTAAAACCCTAAACCCTAATCCATACGCCATAAACCCTATACCCTACACAAAAAAATAAACTCTAAACCCTCAATACCACAAAACTGGGCAAGGCAGGAGCCTGCCTTTATCAGTGCTAATGGAAAAGCACTGATAAAGGGGTTGGCCTTTATCAGTGCTTTAAATATCCCTTTATCAGCACTTTTCTTAGCACTAATAAAGGTTACATTTATCAGCGTTTATATTAGCGCTGATAATATTTATTGTATACATTAACCAAAAAGCACATGTTATAACTATATATATATATACTTAATTAAATAATTTTAAGATTAATAATAAATATATTTATTAGATTTATAAATTTATTATATTTATTAATTAATTATATTTATTAGATTTATTAATTCATTATATTTAATATATAAATTTTTTATATTTGTTTATATTTAATGTATTTGTTTTATTTATAAATATATAATACGTTTTAATATATATGTATAATTAAAATTATTGAATATATATGTGTTTTCCAATGAATTGGGGGTCAATGAATATATACATGCATATATATATGTGTGTGTGTGTGTGCATGAGTAATGTTCATTTATAGATTATAATTACATATCACGTAGATGTGTTATTGATTTATAATTCATTATGTTACCCATATAATATATATGTTATAAAAAATGTACACTTATAATTAAAATTAAATTATATTTAAAAAATAAATATATATTTTATTATATTTTCAATGAGATATATATAAATATACCTTTCAAATAATTTTATGAGTATAAATAGAGATATATTTATTTAGAGTTATAATTATTAATAAATAAATATATATTTATATATATATATCATAAATATCATTTTAAATAAATATATAATAATATAAAGAAATTATTAAATTTATACATTTATCAGTGCTTTTATTAGCACTGATAAACTATGTCTTTATCAGTGCTACAAAAGCGCTGATAAAGAATGTCTTTATCAGTGCTAAAATGAAAAGCGCTGATAAAGTCACCCTTTATCATTGCTACAAAAGCATTGATAAAGTCCAACCTTTATCAGTGCTTTTCATTTTAGCGCTGATAAAGACCCCCTTTATCAGCACTTTTACTAGCGCTGATAAAGGTCCACACGAGATTTACAAAATCCACCTGGTCCTCCTCCTCCTCCCTGCACCCAGTCAATCTTTCGCGGAAGCCCTACCCTGCGTCGCTGCCTCCTCTCCGCCGCGGCCGCCGCCTCCTTCTCCTTCTCCTCCGCTACAGCCGCCGCCTCCTCCTCCTCCTCCACCACGGCCTCCTCCTCCTCCTCCTCCTCCTCCTCCTCCTCCTACTCCACTGGATCCTCTCCACCGCAGCTCCTCCTGCTCCTCTCCACCGTGGCCTCCTCCTCCTTCTCCTCCACCGGCTCCTCCTCCTCCTCCTCCGCCTACTCCACTACCTCTACTGCCTTCCACTGCCTCCGAGATGCCTCCACTGCCTCTGCGCTGCCTCTATTTCCTCTGTTGTCGACACCTCCTCCTCCTCCGCCACCGAGTCCTCCTCCTTAAGGTGAGTAAAATTTAATTTTCATGAACTAATTATGTTTTCATTTATTGTCAATATTGAGATTAATTATGATTTGGCATGATTCTTGTGTGTGATTCTTATGTGTGTGACACATGTATATGTGGTTGGTTACTTGTTTGATCTTGATTAGCTCTCCCCACTTACGGTCGGTCTCACCATAAAATCACATAAAAAATAATTTTAGGAGGTAATCTCTATATAAAACCTCTCACAAAATTACTCCAAACTAATACTAAGTGATCCCCATTTTTATATCTCACATCATATTATCATACAAAAAATGATCTAAGGAGGGAATCACAATATCCAACCTCTATCACAAGTCAAAATGCACCATCAATAGGTGGATCCCATGGAAGTCACACACCAATCCCCTTTGACCAATGCCTTCTCACTCAAAGTAGGGTCCTACCAACACCTTATCACATAAATAATGGCCATCCATCTTGTCTCATGCCACAAAACATATAAATAGCAATCTAATGAGGGTATCTAGATAGCCAACCTCTCATACTAGCTAAACCACATCATCAATAGGTGGGCCCCATGGATGATCATACTTCAACTAGGTGAAAGTCATATGAAGTCCCAATATCTTAGTCGGTCTGAACATAAATGATAAAAGTCCCCATCCATTTAGCCTTGCATAATAATATCCTTAAAACCATCTTGTTTATATATGAAAATTATTCCCAACCTATCAACATTCTAATTCCTCCTATAAGGGAATCTACTGGGTTCTACAAACCTAACCCATCTCTACTCATTGATACCAACACACACTCATCTCTACATGGTAATGTCACAACCCACATGCTATACTTGATCTAGGCCTCGATAGTCTATCTATATCATCTTCTAATTCCCACATTACAACTCATTAAAACTAAATAATTACCATCCTATGAAACACACACTAAGAGCCTTGGATACCCTATGCTAATTCATCTAGACTATTATCATGACCCTCACTTAGGTACCATATCATATCTCCCCTTGGAGATCTCTTAATCCAATTATAAGGAGGAAATACTCTATGTCACACTACGCAAATCCTTATATGGAATATCCTACTCATCACACACATCATGACTCTTATATATCCTTAAGAGGGTGTTCCTCATCATACGTGAGATATAAAACTATGTGATCCATCTTATTTAGGCCTAAGACTCTAATACCTACTAAAATAGCCTTATAAAACCTAACTAGGGTATACAAATATCATACCAAACCCGATCATCTCATAAACACAACTACTCTATGGAGATATAATCTCTGGATGATCACAAAATCACAAACATTCAACAGAACCCTCACTCTATCTCTGGGTGGATCAAAAACACCCTATTTATTTACCTTGGTTGCTCTTGATTTATATCCCTTTCACTAGAACACAAATACTCATTCATGAATGCACAATCATGCATAAATTGGAACATGGTTTTGTATTATAGGGTCCACCAACCTCAAAAAATGGAGTAACCCCCTCACCAAGATCAAATCATCCTCAACCAAGACTATAAATGCCTTATATAATCGTGTACCAATGATTGAGACCCAATCTCAATGCACAATTCACAAATAATTAATTATAGAAACTTATAATTAATTATTAACCTAAATATAATTAGGAATAATCTTTCAAAAACTCACTGGGAAACACAACACCACCTAAACCACACAAAACATGGTGTGTTCATCATACGAGGATAACCTCTAGCCAATACAAACAAAATCTACGTCATCTGAATTAATTTGAAGATGATATAGTGAAATAATCACAAAAATCCTAGTTAAAATCATCCCAAATCTTAGGGAAATAAAGGATAATAGTAATAGAGTAAGTATGAGGGAAAAACTCACTAATTCACTATAAAAAACTCCAAAGAACCACCCCTCATCAGGGGGATCGAAGAGAGGAAGAGAATGGATGAATCCCAAGAACCACCCAAGAAATTCTATTGATGAGCACACCCCCACCATTTTTTAAGTATCTAGTTTTTTATCTAATGTATACTCATATTCCTTCTCCCCTAACCGATATAACCATCCTATGGATTTCAAATAGGATGAATATAAATAAATAATGGATGAATGCTAATCAATTGAAAAAAGAGTATGAAGAAGGCCTAAAAGAGTTTATCACATTTTCAAAATATCATGCATGCGACCCTTCTCAAATCCTTTGTCTGTGTTTACGCTGTTGTTATTCAAAACAAATTAGTCCAGAGGAGTTGGAAGAACACTTGATCTGTTACAAAATAGATCAGAGTTATACATGTTGGAATAAACATGGGGAAACAACGAATATAGGTAGTGACTGGGATAACACTACGTTTTATGGATCATCTGATATGATTACAAACATGAAAAATGAATATGACAGTATTGAGGATGTGATTAAAGATGTGAATGATGATGAATATCATATTGAGGAAATGACAATGACCGTTGAAGAAGAACTTCGTGATTTCCCAAAATTGTTTGAGAAGTTAAAAAGTTGTGCAAAGACGCCCTTTGTATGCTGGTTGCACTAAATATATAGCATTGTCAACCATACTGAAGCTATATAATTTGAAAGCGGACAGTGGGTGGAGTGATGCCAGTTTTATGAAACTACTTTCTCTCCTGAATGACATGCTCCCAGAAGATAATGAGCTCCCGAGCTGAACATACGACGCCAAACGAATGCGACACTTGATGGGTATGATCTCTGAAAGAATACACTCCTTCCCGAATGACTGTATACTATTTCTCAAGGACCAAAAATCACTTATAGAATGCCCAAAGTGCAGTGCTTCTTGATACAAGAAAGATGAATCCAGTCCTACTAAAGTTGTATGGTACCTTCCAATCATTCCAAGGTTTAGGCGCATATATGGAAGTGAGGATACTGCAGGACAATTGACATGGAATGTAGATACAAGAATTAAATATGGGATACTATGTCACCCGGAAGACTCTCCTTAGTGGGATAGAATTGATCATGAGTATCCTGAATTTGTAAATGAGTCGAGAAACCTCCATCTTGCATTATCTACAGATAGAGTGAATCCTTTTGGTTTTCAAAGAAATAGTCATAGTACATGGCCGGTTATGTTGGTAAATTATAACTTACCACTGTGGTTATGTCTGAAACGAAAATACATCATGTTATATATGCTTATATGAGAACAAAAACAACCGGGTAATGATATTGATGTTTATTTATCTCCATTGATCAAAAATTTAAAATTATCACGGGATTCAGGTGTTACATTGTATGATGCTTACAGAAAGGAAGATTTTACATTGAGAGCCATGTTGTACGGGATGATAAATGAATTCCTTGATTATGGAAATTTGTCAGGATATAACATTAAAGGAACTCAATGGTTTCCCGTTTTCGAATAAGGTACACAATCAATTAGGTTGAAACCTTCATAAAAAACTGTGTTTCTAGGACATCACAGATTTCTACCCTGATTACATAAGTATCGTTCTTGGACTACAATATTCGATGGAAGTTAAGAAGAATGTACA
This sequence comes from Viscum album, assembly GCA_963277665.1. Classification (NCBI taxonomy): domain Eukaryota; kingdom Viridiplantae; phylum Streptophyta; class Magnoliopsida; order Santalales; family Viscaceae; genus Viscum; species Viscum album. The sequence continues at coordinate 671,156,694 of OY728161.1, read as the reverse complement.
TCACTGTCTCCACTAACAGGCGATCAATTTTTTGAGAAAGTTAAAAATGTGGACACTAATTTTGGTAAACCGGCTTTGAAAAACCATACGAAAATCAGTTGGAAAAAGAGATCAGTTTTTTTCAAATTGCAATAATGGAATTGTCTGTACGTCAGACATTTTATTGATGTTATGAATGTAGAAAAAATGTATTTGATAGTGTCATCGGCACATTGCTAAATACATCTGAAAAAACAAAATATGGAATTAAGGCTAGGTTGGACATGGTTGAGATGGGAATGCGAGAAGAGTTGGCACCAGTGAAGGGTGAAAAATGAACATTTCTTCCTCCTGCTGCTTACACTCTTTCTAGGAAGGAGAGATATCAGTTTTGAAACTTTTGAATGACGTAAAGGTTCCAGAGGGGTATTCTTCAAATATTAGGAACCTCGTGTCAATGAGAGACTTGAAGTTAAAAGGTCTGAAATCACATGACTGCCATGTTTTGATGCAAGATCTCATTCCTATTGCTTTACGTTGCATTTTTTCCAAGAATTTCGGTCATACATTAACGAAACTGTGTTTCTTCTTTAAAGAAATATGCATCAAATTTATAGACCCAATGAAATTTCCAACTATGTAAAGAGAAATTGTCGTCATATTATGTGAATTAGAAATGTTCTTCTCACCTTCATTTTTTGATATGATGGTTCTTTTGATGGTCCACTTTGTGAGAGAGATTCAACTATGTGGTCTTGTACATTACAGATGGATGAACCCCATTGAACGGTATATGAATATTTTTAAAGGGTATGTCAAAAATCGAAGTCAGCCAGAGGGTTGTATTGCAGAGCAATATATTGTTGAGGAAGCCGTTGAATTCTGTATCGAATACCTGTCTGGTGTGTAAATCATTGGCCTACTGAAATCTCGTCACACTGGGCGGCTTGAGGGTGAAGTAATTTATGGAAGACAGGTTGTCACAATCAATATTATAGATCAGGAGCAGGCCCACCTTTATGTTTTGCATAACAGTTTCGATGTTGACCCATATGTTGAAATCCACAAATAAATTCTTAGGAATTTGATTCCATATAGGGATGAAAAATGGATATCAGATACACATAATCGACAGTTTATAGGATGGTTTTGGGAAAATATTTTTAAGAAGCTAGAAGAAAATCCAGAGTCCATTTCAGAATGACTTCGATGGCTAGCCGGAGGACCAAGTTTGTATGTATTATCTTACAATGATTATGTAGTTAATAGTTATACATTTTAAGCTAATGAACATGATGGAGATAGTACCATGCAGAATAGTGGGGTTACACTTATGGCTGAAGCGATGCATGTTTCTAGTGCTAAGGACATAAATCCAATTTATGCGAATATGTCATACTTTGGCATCATCAAAAAAATATGGGATTTGGATTATACGGAATTACAAGTTTCAATTTTTCAATGCAAGTGGGTTGATAACAGGATTGATGTTAAAATAAATGAATTGGGATTCATGAAAGTTGATTTCAGTAAGGAAGGGAGAAAGAAGAACCGTTTATAATGGCATCATAGGCAGTTCAAGTATTTTATGTTCCATATCCCACAAACCGAAACTGGTCAATTGTTCTGTTATCGACCAAAACAGTTGAAGGGTCATATGAAAATTCAAAGGAGGATAACCCTTTCATTGGGACTTCGCAATCATTTCACAGTGTTCCTAATGTAGACGACGTTTTGTATGTCATAGGAGACCACAATGAAGGGATATAGATAGTCGATAGAGGGGTCAAATCTTTGCAGCCTTTAAAAAAAGGAGTTCAATAATCAGGTTATTTTTTTATTGTAATATAGATTGTGTTACATTATTTTATTATCTATTCGCTGCTGATTTTATGTTATCTAAATTAAATGTTAAACCACTTCTGTAGATAATGATTTCTGCACCTACTAATGCACCCAATCCCAAGACACAACAGGTCTCTCAACCTGTTGCAGCTGGTCCCACTACTGAGGTACAAGAGGCTCTCAACCTGTTGCAGCTATTCCCACTGCTGAGGTACAACAGGTTTCTCAACCTGTTGCTGCTGGTCCCAGTGATGATGCTAGCACTTCGGAGGAACATAATGATGATGCAGAAATAGAGGAAATGGTAGGCAATGAAACCCCAACGGCACAAAAAAAACAGGTGCGTCGTAGTTTGACAGTTTTAGCCAAAATCCTTAAGGCAAAAGCAAAAGGCATCAAATATGAGGTGGGATGGAATAAGCGGGGATAGCATGTAAACCCCAACAAAGCCATGTTTAGTAACTACCTTGGAATCTTCACTCAATAATGCATGATGATTAATGTAGAGTCGTGGAACCATGTTGTCAGCGGGTTGAAAACATTAATGTGGGAAGATATTACGGTAACATTACGATATCATTTATTTAATTTATTAAAATAAAATAAAATAAAATACTTAATCATTGATGAACTCTTCATCATCTCTTGCATAGTGAATTTATAGTATATGTCTCACATAAAGTGTCAATTAATATAGCTCATGAGCCAAGCGCCGAGCTACCCGTGCCAAATGACGATGACAACATTCATTCGGTGGAAAAACTTGTTGGAACATTCATTGCATGGCTGTCAAATCTTGTAAAAAAACATGTCGACCAGGCGGTATTCATTTATAATTCATTTTTCAAGCAGAACCTTTAACATTAAATTAGAAAATGGTTGAACCGATGAATGTTATTACAGACGGACAAAATGGAGGAGCTAAAACGAAAGAGCAGCTCAAAAGGATCAACTAACCGATCAAAATGATCTATTGAGAGCACCTTCACCCCGCCCGTTCTATATCCACATTTAATATCATTGCCAGCTCATGTGGATACAAAAATGAAACACAAAAAGAGTCACATAATTGTTTGTGAAAAAGATATGTACGGAGAGGAAACATTAGATTTCATTAGTGCTGACACTATAGCTGAAATCATCACATACGATTGGCTAGGTGCCTAAGGTATAAATGTATACATGAGGTATGTTTTCATGATATGATTTTACAGAAGCTGATATACTATGATAATTATGGCTAAATACATTTCATATTTTTCACAGGCATATATATGAAAAAAATTTGAAGGGATTTTACCATGAATAAAAATTTGGACTCGTTAGTCCTCACACCATTTATACAGAACGAGAAGAAATAGATTCCATTTTTCAGGCTGAATTAATGTCAAGCCTAATCAGAACGTTTCAATGTAGAATTACAACTGACATACTCTTTTTAATACCAAAGTTATAGGGGTAAAACTCTACATTTTAATCATATTAATTATATTTTTATTTCTATCAGTACTTATTCATTTTTGTGTTTTTAGGCAACATTGGATGCTCATTGTAGTCAATTTGGATACTCCAAAGATTTACTTTCTGGATTCACTGCATGGATATCCAACAAACCGACCACACGTGATGGCAATTTTAAATTCGTAATACACTAGATCAAAATTTTTAGAACTAAATATCTAGTTATATAATTTATATTATCTTTTAATGAGGATTCTGTTATGATAGGGTGGTGTATGAATATCTTATAAAGGTTGGAATGAATCCAGGACCTAAGGACGACAAGGCGCACAAGATCTAAAAATGGAGAAGTATCAGGGTAAATATAATTATATATCACTATCTAAATACATATCAAAATAGATTAATTATTTTTCTCGATGTTTCTATAGTGTCCGAAACAAACAAATGACAAGGACTGCAGTTATTATGTTTGTAAATTTATGAAGAAGATCACATTTCATGAACAAACTAGCATCCCTGAAGAGGTATTTTTGAAAATAATTACTACTTCATTTAAAATAATTATTAATCCTTTATGTATTTATAATTTTTCATTACTACTATGAATGTCACAAAAACATCAATTCAGAAGATGATATAGATGTGTTTAGAAACGAATGGGAAACGTACCTGATGGATGAATGTAAACAAATAAGACAATGAAGGTGAATTCCTACTAATTATGTTATCTTTATATGATAATTTATATCTCCCTTTTTTACACTTACTGAGAATCTATGATCACCCTTTCTTATGTTTCATATCCTTAGATTATGAATAATGGTTTTAGAAATGATTTGAGTTTCTAGTAAAGAATAACTTAATGAGAGACTCTTATAAACTAATTACACACGGAATACTAAGAAGACACATTTGGATTGTTTTGATGCTTTATTAAAATGATACATGAGTCATTTGTGACGTGTACGAATCAACCACATCTCAATCCGACACACGGTGTGACTGGTATGGCTAAAAGTGTCTGATATTAGTTTCAAATTGACGTTAAATTTAGAAAACAACACAAGTAACATAAATAAAACCAAGAAAACACGTTCGGATTGTTTTAATACTTTAGGAAATCGATCCATGAGTCATTTTTGATGTGTAAAAATCGACCGCACCTCAATCCGACACACGGTGTGACCGGTATGGCTAAAAGTGTCTGATATCAGTTTCAAATTGACATAAACTTTAGAAAACAACACAAGTAACATACGAAAAACTAAGAAAACGCGTTCAGATTGTTTTGATACTTCAGTAAAACAATCCATGAGTAATTTTTGACGTGTACGAATCAACCGCACCTCAATCCAATGCACGGTGTGACTGGTATGGCTAAAAGTGTCTGATATCAGTTTGAAATTGACATAAACTTTAGAAAACAACACTACTGACATACGGAATATTGAGAAAATGTGTTCGTATTGTTTTGATACATTAGTAAAATGATCCATGATTCATTTTTGATGTGTGAAAATCAACCACAAATCAATCTGATGCATGGTGTGACCAGTATGGCTAAAAGTGTCAGATATCAGTTTGAAATTGACATAAAATTTAGAAAACAACACTACTGACATATGGAAAACCAATCAAGCGCATTAGGATTGTTTTTATACTTTAGTAAAACGATCCATGAGTCATTTTTGACATGTGAGAATCAACCGCACCTCAATCCGACACATGGTGTGACCGGTATGGATAAAAGTGTCTGATATCAGTTTTAAATTGACATTAAATTTAGAAAACAACACTACTGACATATGGAATACTGAGAAAACGCATTCTGATTGTTTTGATATTTTAGTAAAACAATCCATGAGTCATTCTCGACATTTAAAAATCGACCACACCTCAATCCGACACATGGTGTGACCGGTATGGCTAAAAGTGTCTAATATCAGTTTCAAATTGACATTAACTTTAGAAAACAACACTACTGACATACAGAATACAGAGAAAACACATTATGATTGTTTTGATACTTTAGTAAAAAGATACATGATTCATTTTTGATGGGTAAGAATTGATTTCATCTCAATCTGACACACGGTGTGACCAGAATTTCTAAAAGTGTTTGATATCAGTTTGAAATTGACATAAACTTTAGAAAACAACACTACTGACATACAACAAACCAAGAAAACATGTTTAGATTGTTTTGATACTTTAGGAAAATTATCCATGAGTCATTTGTGATGTGTAATAATAGACCTTACCTCAATACAATACATGGTGTGATTGGTATGGAAAAAAGTGTCTGATATCAGTTTCAAATTGACATTAAATTTAGAAAACAACACTACTGACATACAGAATACCAAGAAAATGCATTCGGATTGTTTTGATATTTTAGGACAACGATCCACGAGTCATTTGTGACGTGTACGAATTGACCTCACCTCAATACGATGCACGGTGTGACCGGTATGGCTAAAAGTGACTGATATCAGTTTCAAATTGACATAAACTTTAGAAAACAACACATGTAACATATGAAAAAAATGAGAAAAGGCGTTCCAGTTGTTTTGATACTTTAGGAAAATGATCCATGAGTAATTTGTGACATGTACGAATCAACCGAACCTCAATCTGACACACGGTGTGACCAGTATGGTTAAATGTGTTTGATATCAGTTTCAAATTGACATTAACTTTAGAAAACAACACAAGTAACATACAGAAAACCGAGCAAACACGTCTAGATTGTTTTGATACTTTAGGACAATGATCCATGAGTCATTTGTGACGTGTACGAATCAACCTAATCTAAATCCGACGTACGGTGTGACCGGTATGGATAAAAGTGTCTGATATCAGTTTCAAATTGACATACACTTTAGAAAACAACACAAGTAACATACGACAAACCGAGAAAACATGTTCCGATTGTTTTGATACTTTAGGACAACGATCCATGAGTCATTTTTGACGTTTACGAATCAACCGTACCTCAATCTGATGCATGGTGTGACCGGTAAATCTTTTCATTCGATAAAGAATCAGTATTTATTAAATGAGATAAATCATCTGAAAACATATTGATTTTACATTATTCCCTTTCATTGTTATCTGAATGAAAACATTTGAGTTTATCATTTTCATATTTTAGTTTCACATTTACATATTAACGTATTATTTCATATTAATGTTTTAATTTATTTCATTATTGTATTACTAACATAATATTTGTTTTCTTATATAGGTAAATTTTTTTCTTTGAGTTCGGATGATTTGTTCAGAAACAAATACCATGGACGACAATTTTTGAGAGTGGATCACGGATATCAAAGGATGTAACATTAATGTTTATAACTGTTGTTGGATAATTGTAATTTTAACCATGTAAAACATTGTTTTAAATGTATATAACAGTGTGTTTTTTGTATTCATGATGTTAAGTAAATGTATATAGCATTTTTTGTCAAAATATTGTGTGTGGGTGTTATTTTGTGCAGGTGTGCAGGTGCTGGTTTGTGCAGGTATGCTAGTTTGTGTAGGTGTGCAGGTATTGGATGTTTAGGTGCAGGGGAAGGTGCCTTTATCAGTGCTATTTTGAGCACTGATAAAGGATACATTTAACAGTGCTAAAAGAGTACAGATAAAGGTCACCTTTATCAGCGGTTTTCAGAGCGCTGATAAAGGGGACCCCCCTTTATCTACAAGGACATTAATAGCACTTTTCTAGCACTGTTAATGCCGGTTTCTAACACTGATAAAAGGAAAAGTTGTAATAGTTCCTAAATCCTATACCATACAACTTACACCCCATACCCAACACCATAAACCCTAAAATCTACACATTAAACCCTGTACACTACACCCAAAACCCTACACACTAAACCCTATACACTACACCCTAAACCCTAAACCCTACACCCTAAACCCTATACTATACACACTGAACACTATACCTTACACCCTAAGCCATACACCCTACACCCAAAACCCAACAACCTATAACCTATAACCTACACCCTTTACCATATACCCTACACGCTAAACCCCACACCCTAAACCCTAAACCCTAACCAATACACCCAAAATCGTATACTCTACACCCTAAACCCTAAACCCTGTACCCAAAACCCTCTACCCTACACCTTAAAACCTAAACCCAACACCCTAAACCCTATTCCCTATACAGTAAACCATATAATTGACATTATAAACCCCATACCCCACAACCTAAACCCTATACCCTATACCCCAAACCCTAAAGCCTAAAACCAACACCGGTAACCCCAAACCCCAAATCCTAAACCCTATACCCTACACAATAAACCCTAAACCCTACATCCTAAACCCTATACCCTAAGTTATAAACCCTTAATGATACACACTAAAACATATACTCTACACACTAAACCCCAAACCCTGCACCCTATATCCTATACCCTACACCCTAAACCGTAAAACCTACACCCTAAACCCAATACCCAACACTCTGAACCCTAAACCCAAACCCTAAACACGAAACCTTAAACACTAAAACCTATGCCCTATACCCTAAACCCTAAACCCTATACACTAAACCATACCCCTAATAACCAAAACCACAAACACAACACTCTAAACCATAAACCATACAACCTAAACTATATACCCTACACCAAAAACCAAAATTAGTAAACCCTAAACCCAATACCTTATACCACAAACCCTACAATGCAAACCTTTTTACCTACTCCCGAAACCCTAAAACCCACACCCTAAACCCCACACCCTACACCCTAAACCGAAATATATTCACCCTAAACCAAATACCCCACACCGTAAACCCTATACCCAATACCCTAAACCCTAAAACCTATACCCTAAACCATAAACCCTACACCCTACACCCTACACCCAAAACCGTACATCCTAACCCCTAAACCCTATACCCTAAAACCTATCCTGAATGGCCATAAGGCCTTCATTTTTATTGATTTTTGATAACCCCCATTTCAAAGGATGAGGGGGAACCCTTACAAGGCACGTAGGCTCAGAGATTACAAGGACCATAGGCTTAGGAGATTACATGACCAGAAGGTCTTAGGGAATTCAACCAGACTATCTATAAGAAACTGCCCCTCCCCAGCATCTACATCATTGTAGTGCCTCTCCACCTTTTCATGGTCGTCTAGCTAGGCTTCCCGTGAAAACACAGGCTAGTCCCGATGTCATAGACATACCCTCTCATTCTGAAAAATCCATTTGGCTCTGCTCTGGTAAGTGCACTTTCTCTGAATCCTCTTCTAGGGATGCTCCTTTTTTGTAGTGTGTCTGGGGCAACTGCATGTGGCCCAAAGGCCTTGAGGTGGCCCAAGGCCCTTAAAGGAGGCCCGAAAGCCCTATTGACCTGAATGCATGGGTGGCCCGAAAGCCTTAAGGACTCCAAGCCCAAACCAGTGGACCAAGGTGAATAGTTATATCTGCTACAGTACTGAACAATACCTGCACAGTAACTGCAACAATGCCTGCTACAGTACCCGATCTGTGTACAGTACCTATACAGTGTACAATTCTGCCACAGTACCCGTACAATGTACAGTACTACTACAGTGCCTACTACAGTCCCTACTACAATACTACTACAGTACCCCTAGAAATATGCCTCTACCTGGTTTTGAAACTGGGTCTTGTAGATGCACTTAAGGATACCTCACCAACTGGGCTGAGGCTCATGTGCCTAAACACTAAACCCTAAAACCTACACTCTAAACCATATATCCTACAACCTAAACCCTAAACCCTATATCAAAAACCCTATTCCCTAAACCCATAAACCTTAAACCCTACACCCTAAACCCTATACCATGAACTCTAAACCCTATACCATAAACCCAACACCCTACACTCTAAACCCTATACCCTAAACCCCAAACCATATACCCTTAAAGCTAAACCATATACTCAACACCCCGAATCCTAAATGCCAAAAACCCTAAGAAATCCTAAAACCCTAAAAAATATGAAGAACCATAAAACTACTAAAAAGCATCTAACATCCATAAAAAAAATTAAACCCCAAACATCCTAAAAAACCTAAAAAACATAAACACAGCCTAAAAACACTCAAAAACCTTAAAAAATTTAAAAACACATAAAAACCATATGAAACCCTAAAAATTACAAAAACCCACACAAACCCTAAAGCCCTAGAAACATTAAAAATCCCTAAAAACCCTAAAACCCTAAAAACTATTTAAAAACCTAAAAAACCCTAATAACCCTAAATAATACTAAAAAACCCTAAAAAACACCAATCCCCAAAAATCTCTATAAACCTATTAAAAACCTATGTTAAAGGCTTCGTATTTTATTTTATTAGGGATGGATGTGCTTATGAAGTGGAGCTTTGGGCTATCATAAGGCCTGTGAAATTTGCGAGTCAGTTCAAGTGGACAATGCTTTGGATTGAATCTGATTCGATGCTCACGATTTCCACTCTAAAGGGATTTTCCAGGCATGTCCCTTGGAGACTATTACCACACTATATTGAGTGTCTTAATATTTCTCAGACCCTGAGATTCAAATTTCACATGCATATAAGGATGCCAATTCGGTTGTGGATGCTCTCTCCAAAAGTGCGACTGAAGAAAGATGTTCGATGTGGTCCTTCGTCACTCTACCTTTTTGTACTCTGTTTGCTGATTCAGATTTCAAGAGTGAGATACACTCTCGCCCTTGTAGGCCGATCTTGTAGCGGTCTGTTTATGTTTTATTGAATTTTGGGAAGCTAGGCTAGCCCAGTCCTGCACCTATTCGGCCCTTAAAAACCTACAAAACCCTAAAAAACTCTAAAAACCCAAAAGGATATCGAGAAAAATTAAAAGAACCCTAAAATCTGAAAAAACTCTAAAAGAACCATAAAAACTAAAAAAGATCCCTAAAATAACCTAAAACCCAAAAAGAAACCAAAAAACACTAAAAACCCTAAAACCCCTAAAAAACCCTGAAAACCACCAATAACCCTAAAACCACTAAAACCAGTAAAAATTCACTAGAAACCTAAAAACACTAAAAACCCTTAAAAACCCTAAAACCCCAAACCACCCAAAAAGACACCAAAAATACCACAAAAACTCTAAACCCCCTAAATGACACTAAAAACGCAAAAAATGCAAAAACCCCCAAAAAACCTTAAAAACCTAAATTTCCCTAAAAAACTAAAAACCCTAAAAATCCTAAAAAAGACCATAAAAACCCTAAAAACCCTAAAACCCCTAAAGAACCTAAAAATTCCTAAAAACCCTTAAAACCCTTAAAACCCAAAAAACCCAAAACCCCCAAAAAACCTTAAAAGAGCCTTAAACCCTTAAAAATCATAAATCATTTAAAACCCTAAAATACCCTAAACAATACACCCTACACCTTAAAACCTAAAACCTACACCCAAAAAAATACCTCACACCATAAACCCTAAACCCTACACTAAAAACCCTATACCCTACAACAAAAACCATATACCTGAGACCTTAAACCCAAATACCTAAACCCTAAACCCTATAACATTCACCATAAACCCTAAAACTTGCACCATAAACCCTATGCCCTATACCATATTCCCAAAACCTTAAACCCTATAGCCTAAACCCTAAAAACTACAACTTAAACCCTATACCTGACACCCTAAACACTAAAACCTACACCCTAAACCCAAAAAGACCCCAAAAAGAAAAAAAAGACCCTTAAAATCCCTAAAAGGCACTAAACCTTTTCAAAACCCCTAAAATACCCTAAAACCCCCTAAAACCCCCTAAAACCCCAGAAGACCCTAAAAACCCATAAAAACCCTAAAAACACTACAACCCATAAAAAATAATATAAACCCCTTAAAAAATCTATAAGACCTAAAATCCATATATACCTTAGAAAAAAAATCCAAAAATCTTTAAAACCCTAAAATCTCCAAAACTGAAAAAAACCAAAAAACCCCTAAAAACCCTAAAACCACTAAAAACCCTATATCCCCTAAAAACCTAACCCCCCCCTAAAACTTTAAATCACATAAAACACCCCAAAAACCCCAAAAACCCCAAGAACCCTTAAAATATCCAAGAAACAAAAAAATCCCAAAAACCCTAAAAGAACTCAAAAACTTGGTAAAACCTTCAAAAGAACCTAAAAACAATTTTAAACCCTAAAATCATCCTAAAATACTTTAAAAATCCCTAAAAATCCCTAAAAACTATAAAAACCCTAAAAAACCTAAAACAACCCTAAAGCCTAAAAAATCCAAAAAAAATCCAAAAAACACTAAAACACTAAGTAGATCCTAAAACCCCTAAAAATTCCCTAAAATAAAATAAAATACCCTAAAATTCTAAAGGAATCCTACACCCCTAAAAACCATAAAACCCATAAAACCAAAAGAAAACACTAAAAACCTTATAAACTCGAAAAGAACCACAAAACCCTAAAAAACAAAAAAAATGGAAAACTCATAAAACCCCTTACAACCCTAAAAGCCAAAAAAATCTAAAAATCCTAAAAAACCATAAAAACCATAAAAGACCCTAAAATCACTAAAAACCAAATCAATCATAAGAAACCCTAAAGATCCCTAAAAAATATTAAAAATAAGTAAAAATACTATAAAAATCCCTAAAAACCAAAAGAATCATAAAACCCCACTAAAACCTGTAAAATCCCTAAAAAAAATAAAAAACCCTAAAACCTCAAAATATCCTAAAAACACCAAAACCCCTAAATACCCTAAAATTCATAAAAACCATAAAAACCATAAAAGATCCTAAAAACCTTAAAAGACTCTAAAATCCTTGGACCCCCTAAAAACCCACTAGAAACCCCAGAAAAATTGAAAAAAACCAAAAACCCTATCAAACCCTAGAAAAACCCCGACATGACCTAAATACCAAAACCACCTAGAAGACCATAAACCCCAAATAAAACTATAAAACCCTAAAAATACTAACAAATCCCCAAAAAACCTAAAATCCCAAAAAAATCTATAATAACCCCAAAATTCTAAAAAACCTTAAACCAATAAAAACCCTAAAAACTCTAAAACCCCCTAAAAACTCTAAAAATGATAAAAATACCTAAAAATATAAAAAAACTAATACCCTTAAAAATAGTTTAATCCCCCAAAACATCTAAAACCCTAAAAAACCATAAAAAATCATAAAAAACATAAAAATACTTAAAGAACCTAGAAACCACAAAAACCGTAAAATCCCTAAAACCAAATCAAAAACCCGTAAAACCCAAAAAACCCTAATTATTTTAAAAACCTTAAAAACCTGAAAAAACCCTAAAAATGCTAAAAATCTCTAAAAACTACAAAATACCTAAAAACCAAAAAAAGCTTAAAATAACCAATAAAACCCTAAAATCCTAAAAACAAAATAACCCTAAAAAGTAAAAAAATACCCTAAAACCATAAAAACTCTAAAGAACCTAAAAAACCCTAAAATCCCCTAAAATACTAAAACCCCTAAAACAATATTTTTTTAAAAAAACTCTAAAAACCCCCAAAAACACTACAACAATCCTAAAAAACCTTAAAAACCCATAAAAACCCTATAACCCCTAAGAAAACCTGAAAAAAGCCATTAAAAATATAAAACCACAAAAAACCAAAAAATCACTAAAAAACCCTAAAAACCCTAAAACCCCCCAAAAGGTTCTAAAAATCTATAAAAAAATCTAAAAAGTCTAAAATCCTAAGAAACCTTAAAACCCCTAAAAACCCAAAAAACCATGTAAAACCCTAAAAACACTAAATTTAATAATCCCCTAAAAACATTAAAAATATAAAAAACCCTAATAACCTTAAAAGCATAAAAACATTTAAAAACCAAAAAAACCAAAAACACCAAAAACCTCCCCCTAAAAGACCCTAAAAACCCCAAAAGACCCTAAGAAACATTAAAAACTGAAGTGACCAGGGTCTGCCTGGTTAAGTCTATTATTACCTATATGTTTGTGCATGCTTTCTCTATCTATAGATGACTGGATAGTCTCCTCAAAAGATTGAATGAAAAGATAAGGAATTTTGTCTAGACAGGTTCTATCAGTGAACAAAAATTTGTCTTTGTGGCCTGGAAACACTGCACAAAGCCGATTGATCTGGGTGGGCTTGGTATTAAAGACCTGTCATGTTTCAATGATGCCATGATTGGGAAATTCACCTAGAGTATGCTCAATCCTCATAGTGATGGAATGGATTTTCTCAAGGATATATTCACCCAAAGGTTATGCAATGGATTTGCTGGGTATATTTGTTCCTCGGTCTGGCCTACTTTACAATCCTCATACAAGGATATTATGTCTCAATCAAAATGGATTGTGTCAAGTCACTCTGCCCTGAATTGTTGGTATACCCCATGGCATGAGCAGCCCATATCGGAGGTGATGATGCCTCCCTAGGATCTTTGGAATTTAACCATTGTCCGTCTCATCTAGCAACGAGGTGACTCGGGGGGCACCACTTCTAGATAATATTTCCATGCAAGTCCAGCGATATGCCTTCATAAACATTGATAAAAATATATGGATGAAAAATATGGTTGGGAAACTCAATAACCATGATTTTTATCAATTCAAATGTTTGTAAGGTTTGGTCTCCCCATAGTGGCTGCTTAAGTTCAGGGCCCCTTTAATTCCCCCTTCACACTTTGTACTTATCTAGAAAATCTGGCGAAATCGGCTTCCAATTCATGAGCAGCTAAAGATGGCCAGCTGGAAAATTTCCTCTTCTTGTTTCGTATGTAGGAAGGATGAGGAGAACTGCATTCATATCTTCCTTCATCGCACCTTTGTTGCGGTACTTTGGCGTTACCTATTACAGTGCTTCGGCCTGACCTGCAGTTTGCAAGGATCGATCTGTGATTTTTTTCACAGCCTGGTGGAGATTAACCGAAGTGACTAGGTCCATAATCTACTACTTGTTGGTGCAGCGATGACTATTCACTATGTTTGGGCTGCTCCCATTGCTATTTCCTTCACTCGACAGCTCCTCTCGCTGCATGGGGGGGGGGGGTGACAATCCACAAGATGATCCTGAATGCATCACGATTACGAACAGGTTCGATGTTGAACGATGTTATTGACCTAACATTATTGCGCTCACTTGGGGTTGCTGGAAACAAAAAGAAAATTTATAGTCTTGAAGTTCATTATATGGATCCCCCCACTTCCGTCATGGATAAAGTTCAATGTGTATGGCACGACCCAGGGAGCTCCTGGACCCTCAGGGTGTGGTGGTGTTTTTTGTACCACCCGAAGATTCATAAAGGGATGCTTATTTCATTTTATTGGGGATGGGTATGCTTATAAAGTGGAGATTTAGGCTATCATAAAGGCTGTGGAATTCGCAAGTCAGTTTAAGTGTACAAGGATTTGGATTGAATCTGATTCGATGCTCATGGTTGCGGCTCAAAAGGGACTTTCCAAGGATGTCCCTTGAGACTTCTACCACATTGGATTGAGTGCCTTAATATTTCTCAGACCCTGTTGCTTTAGTGTTTCACTTGCATATAGGGAGGCCAACTCGGTATTGCACACTATCTCCAAAAGAGCAATTGAAGAAAGATGTTCAATATGGTCCTTCATCACTCCACCTTTTTGAACTCCGTTTTTTGATTCAGATTTGAAGGGTGAGATACACTCTCACCCAGGTAGACCCATCTTGTAGCTGTCTGTTTATGTTTTATTGGATTTTGGGGTGCTAGGCTAGCCTAGTCCTGAACCTCTTCTACCCTAAAAAATTCTAAAAAAAACTAAAATATAATAAAAACCCTAAAACCCCTAAAAATACCAAAAAACCCTAATAGCACTAAAAAACCCAAAAAACCTAAAAAACACTAAAAACACTAAAAAAAACTAAAAACCTAAAAAACCTTCAAACCTACAAAAAAACCCTAAAACCCTAAAAACCAGAAAAAAAAACTCCTAAAAACCCTAAAAACACATAAAAACACTTTAATCACCTAAAATTCTTAAAAACCCTAAAATCCATAAAATCCCTTAAAAATCCTAAAAAAGATAAAAACCACCCAAAAATACAAAAAACTCTAGAACCACTAAAACACTAAAACCCTAAAAACCCGAAAAACCTAAAACCCTAGAAAATACAAAAAAATACTAAAACCCATAAACACCCTAAGAACTCATAAATACCGAAAAACCTATAAAACCCCAAAAAAACCTCAAAAAAAACTAAAAAACCTAAAAACACTAAAAAACCGTAAAAGATCCTAAAAACCTGAAAAGACCCTAAAACCCTAAAAACCCTAAAAGATCATAAAAACAAAAAAATACAATAAAACCCTATAAAAACACAAAAAGACCCCTAAAAACCATCAAACACACTAGAAAATCCATAATAAAATCATAGAAGCCCTAAAAATCCCTAAAATCTCCTAAAAACTCAAAAAACCCAAAACACCCTAATAAATATAAAAAAACCATAAAACCCTAAAAATAGTAAGACCCCATAAAACATTAAAAACTTTTAAAAAAACTTTAAAAACACAAAAAATTTGAAAACCACCAAAAATCACTAAAATGCTAAAAAACCCCAAAAAAACCACGAAATAACCCAAAAAAATCCTCAAAACCCTAAAAATACTGAAACTCTAAAAACATTAAAAATCCTGGAAAAACTCTAAAAACTCTAGAAAACTATAAAGAAACCTAAAAATCCTAAAAACCCTATCAAAGAAAAAAACCCTAGAAACCCAAAAACCCCCAAAAAACTCTAAAAATATTGCAAAAAAATTGAAAAACTATAAAAAAAACTCAAAAACCCTAAACCACTAAAAAACAAAAAACCACCAAAACACATTAAAACCATAAAAACCATAAAACACTAAAAATTATAAAAAAATCGTACAACCCCTAAAAACCCTTTAATAAACTAAAAACCATAAAACCCACTGAAAACCCATAAAAACCAAAGAAAACCCTAAACTATATACCTTACACCCAAAACACAACATCCTACACCCTAAACCATATTCCCTAAAATTGAAACCCAAAACCCAAAACCCAAAACCCAGAACCCAAATCCCAAAATCTAAAACCCATAACCCAAATCCCAAAACCCTAAAACCAAAACCCTAAACCAAAATCCCTAAAACCAATACACTACACCGTAAAACCTAAACCCAAAACCCAAATTTATACCATAATCCCTATACCCTACACCCAAAACTCTGTACACTAAACCCTATACCTTATACCCTACACCTTACACCCCATAACCAACACCCTATACTCTACACACTAAACCCTATAACCCACACCGTACACCCTTTACACTATACCCTACACCCTAAACCATACACCATAAACCCTATACCATACACCCTAAACAGTACACCCTATATCTTAAGCCCTACACCCAACACCCTAAACCCAAAATGCTAAACCCTATACCCTACAGGATGTATTGTACACACTACACCCTAAACCCTATACCCAATACCCTACACCCTGATCCATACAACCTAAAACGTATACGCTACACCCTATATCCTAAACCCTACACCCTAAACCCTGTACCCTACACCTTAAAACCAAAACCCAATACCCTAAACCCTATACCCTATAGCCTAAACAATATAATTGACATCCTAAACCCCATACCCAATAACATAAACCCTATATCGTACACCCCGAACTCTAAAGTATAAACCCTACACCATTAACCCGAAACCCGAAACCCAAAACCCAATAACCTACACTATATACCCTAAACCCTACACCCAAAACCCTATACCCAAAACCCTATACCCTACACCCAAAACCCCAAACCCTACACCCTAAATTCTATACCATAAACCCTAAAACTTACACCCTAAACCCAATACCCAACACCCTAAACCCCAAACCCTAAACCGTATACACTAAACCCAATACCCTACACCCGAAAACCTAAAACCTATAAACTAAACCATACACCCTACAGCCTAAACCCCAAACCTTACACCTTAAACCCTATAACCTACACCCTAAACCCAAATCACTATATCCTAAACCCAATACCTTCTACCCCAAACCCTATAATTTAAACCTTATACCATGTGCCCTATATACTAAAACCCACACCCTAACCTTATACCTAGCACCCTAAACAAAAAAAAAACATCACCCTAAACCCAATACCCTACACAGTAAACCCTAAACCTTATATGATATACCCTAAACACAAAAACCTACACCCTAAACCCTAAACCCCATAACCTAAACCCTAAAACCTAAAACCTACACTCTAAACCCTATACCCTACAACCTAAACCCCTAACCCTACAGACTAAACCCTAACCATAAACCATACTCCCTAAATATTATACCAAGCACTATAAACCCTAAATACTACACCATAAACCCTACACCCTAAAATCTAAACCCTATACCCTATACCCTATACCCTATACCCTATACCCTATACCCTGCAAGCTAAACCATATACCCAACAACCTAAATCCTAAACGCTAAAACCCCTAAAAATCCTAAAATCATAAAAAATATGAAGAACCATAAAACCACTAAAAAAATTCTAAAATCTATAAAAAAGAATATAAGACCCCAAACATACTAAAAATCCTAAAAAATATAAAAAACCTAAAAACAATCAAAAACCCAAAAAACCCAAAAAAAACCCACCCAAACTCTAAAAACCCTAGAAACCCTAAAAAACATGTAAAACCCTTAAATCCCTAAAAACTATTAAAAAAATTAAAAACCCTAAGAAACCTAAAAAATAATACAATACCCTACCCCCCTCCCCATCCCAAAAAAGCAATAAAAACCCCTTAAAAACTTACAACACAACAAAAAACTATAAAAACCCTAAAATATCCCTAGAAAAACTAAAAGACCCTAAAAATTGTAAAAACCATTAAGGAACCCTAACAACTCTAATATATCCCTACGATGACCTAAAACCACAAATGAAACCAAAATTCACTAAAACATTAAAAAACCTAAAAACCCTAAAAACCCTAAAAAACCCTGAAAACCACAAAAGATCATAAAACCATTAAAAACCCTAAAAATTTACTAAAAACCTAAAAACACCAAAAAACCCATACACACCCCCAAAATAGCATAAAAAACCCCAAAACCCTAAATAACCCTAACACCTTAAAAACCCTAAAAATCCCTAAAAATCCTAAAAACCCCTAAAAAATCATAAAACCCCTAAAAATACCTAAAAAGACCGTAAAAATCCAAAATCCCTTAAAAATAATAAAAAACCATAAAAACCCTAAAGACCCTATAAATACCTAAAACCACTTAAATCCCTAAAAACCCTAAAAACACTAATCCCCCTAAAAACACTAAAATATGCATAAAACCCTTAAAAAAATCATCTAAAACCATAAATTACCATAAAAAATCCTAAACAAATTTAAGAACCCTAAAAACCCTAAAAACCGTAAAAACCCTAAAAAACCTAAAAAAATCCAAAAATAATAAGTAATATTCTAGTTATCATGATGGGGAATATTGTGTGTCATCTTATCACCCCCAATCAATTTGGGTTTGTCCTCAGTAAGAGTATTCAAAACTACCTTTACACATCCTGGAAAGGAGTAAATATCACGAGGAAGGATTCAAAGCATGAGAAATTTTCCATGAAGTTGAACATATCAAAGTCCTTTGATACCATTCATTGGATCTTTATTTTCAAGGTTCTCACTAAATATGGTTTCTCTAGAACATTCATAAAGATGGTAACTGCTATTTTGTCCAATTCCAGGGTCTCAATTATTATTAATTGCTCCCCAAAAGGGTTCTTTAAATGCTCCTATGGTGTCATCCAGGGGGATCCTCTCTCAGATATTCTTTTTGAAATTTCTAAAGACTACTTGAGCTATTGAATCAATGATCTCATACAGGATGGTCCATATATACCAATAAGGTAAGGGAAGGATATGCATGTGCCTTCCCATTGTTTCTATAAAGATGAAATCCTATTGGTTGTCCAAGATAACAATATGACCTTATCTTCAACCAGGAGGATATTTTTCCATTATGAAGAAGTGGTAGGGAAATCCATTAGTTAGAGAAAATCTTATATTGTCTTTAGAAAAGGGATCTTATTTTCTAGGAAACTCAGCATCACCAGGTCTCTTGGGGTGAAGAAGGTTTCTTTACCCTTCATGTATCTGGGTGTCCCTCTATTTTTGGTGAAGGTTAAAAGTTTCCATATTGAGATTATTTCTATTAGGATAACTCACCAACTGGTCAATTGGAAAGGGAAGTGCTTGTCCAAGCGGGTAGGGTATGCCTTGTGAATTCTGTTATCACTTCCATGTTTTTTCATGTATTCTCCATCTATAAGTGGCCTGTAATAATCATAAAAACCATACTTTCCAAGATCAGAAAAATTGTTTGGACAGGTTTTATTAATGAAATAAATTCAGTATCTATTTCTTATAAGGAATTCACCCAACCCATTGATATGGTGGGATGGGTATTAAGGATCATAAAAATTCAATGAATTTCTCATTGGATAGTTCACATAGAATCTGATCAATATAAATGATGGGGGACTAGACTTTCTCTATGAAAGGTTTAATCATAAAATATATAATGGATATTTAGGTACATACCATCCTCCATTTTGTCTATATTCATATCCTCATATAAATCTTAACATATAATATCCAAATTCAATGACGCCTTGTTGTTCATGACAATTATGTTTGAATGAGTGTAAATTCAATATATTATTTTTATGTAATAAATCAAAAAGTACAAATTATAAATGGATATTTACCTTTATATTTACATATTTTATCTTCACACTCCTTTTATTTGTGTTTTTTCGAAAGTAGACCCATCCCCTGTTAGAAAATAATATGAATGGGGTAAATTTAAAATTCATTATAATATATAAAACTATTGAGAAATTAAAACTTACTTTTCCAAAATTTTCTTAAAACTTTCCCATACATCACCATGGACAAAGCATATCCAATAAAGTGTTTTCTCCCTTGAGAAAAAACCCCTAACATCCAATGATCACTGATAAAATAAAATTTGAGGTTAGTGGTTTTTTATGTTAAAAGATAATAAAATATTTGAGAGAGATGTGTTTCATAACTCTCACAAAAAGGCATCATCCAACATTGTGTGACTATATTCTGTTCAAGTCTTTTAGCAATATAAAGCATTCTCAGTTCCTCATCCAATGCACATACTTCAGGGGAAATCAAATGCGGGTCCATGAATCCATATACATTTGTCTGCTCATTCTTCTCAAAAATTTTATAAAGATATCTAATACAAAACAGACATAAGTATACATTTTTAATAAATATAACGCAGGGAAATGGTGTTAAGACTTACATGGAAAAAATTTGCACCACGTTGATTCCCAAATTATTTACAGTAACAAGCTCCATGATATCAGTTTTCACAATCCCCACAGTTATTGCACGTCCACAAGCATGATCTTCCATTAGAAACTCATAATTATCTGCCAAAAAATTTGAATATCTTGAAAATATGTCAAAACTAAGAGAATATATATCTAATGTCATAGCCATTTGTCTTTTTTGTTGTCTATACAGTATTTATTTACCTTTAAAGTATTCCTGTAAAAATAAATAGAAAAATATATTAGTTTTCAAATGATAAAATAACTTTAATAAAAACATAAAATAGAAGATATAACTTACATACCTCTATGGTAATGAGTCTAAGAAGTCTGGATGGCAAAATTAAAAAATGGTCGATACTATGTCTAATAGTCTTCACCTCATCTGTAGGTAATGGTACTTGAGCTGATCTATCTATAATATCCTGTACAGTGACCCTCTGATTCTCTACCTCTAATTTTTGATGATGAGCTATGTCACCTATACAATATACCAACCCATATGCAACTATATGATGTTGAGGATCATCAACATACAACTCGCAAAAATTAGGAAGCTGCGGCGAAGGTGTAGGATAAAAAATGGGGTCCACAGGCTGAGGTGGGGGAGTGGGAGCTACTGGCAGAGGTGGAGGATAAATAATGGGGTCTGTAGGGGGAGGTGGAGCAGTTGGAGCTGCAGTCTGAACTTGTCTTTGCATGTCTGCAAATATAGACTGTACCAACGCTCTAATATTTTTCTCCATCGTCACATTAATATTATGAAATTCAGCCTCCAAGGATTTTATTTTTTTTATAAACACCCTCATCGTAAGAATTTGAAGAACATGGCAACACTTGTATTATCGATACACCTGTCAGATATCCCCATACATGACAAGGATGTTCAGGATTTCCCAATGCTGCAGATAAAATATCTTGCCTCCCAGCAGTTGTAAATACCCCCTGTGAGCTCAGCTCCTCAAGAGAATCCTGTATTAATTAATTGAATATTTATGTAATGATTGAAATTATATAAAGAAAATAGTTAACTTAAATAAATAAAATAGATATCTTACAATCCTCTCAACTTCGATTCTTGAATCTTCTTTAAGATATTTCCCTTTTTTCCCATCTGAGCTCACTTCCATTTTCCATGTCTAGATGGAGGGGATGGAGGGGCCACCTCTCCAGAGCTTGAAGACTCAGCTCTTAGTTTTTGTAATTTTTCTGCAATCATTTGTTCTTGCAATAATGTATACCCTCCCTGAGATAAACTATGAGGGTATACATTTTTATATTGGATCTATTGATGATATTTCATTGTTTTCTGTAAATTAAGAATAATAAATCATTAACAAAACATTAATAAGATCATTTAAATAAGAAATATTATAAAAGTTTACATTACCCTTAACAAAAATGAATCTTTTCTTCTACTTTCAACAAACTGTCTCCATGTGTCTTCATCTATGAAAGGATATATACGACATAGACTGTGATGACTCCTATGACCAAAAATGAAATCAGATGTGAGGGTTGATTTGAAATCCCTCCATCTCCTGGCAGCCATCGATAAACATTTCTTCCTGACTCCTACAGTGTCAGAAATATCAAATTTCATCTGATAAAGAAGAGGTTAAACATATTATATATACTAGAAACATTTAAAAAATAGGTAAACAATAGCAAAATATATTATCAAAATCATCTCCCACAACTAGGAGATTATCGCTTTGTCCACACTTCTCCAGTCATCATACAAAATTCTTACTTTTCTCTTACCCTGAGTTGATACAAAACTCTTAAATTTTTTTTTCATTTGGACCTCTAGGAATATCATCCTCATCAAACTCAACGAGTATCCTCTGATCCTACATACGGTCAAGTGATAATTTTGGTAAATGTGTGCACCCACATTTACCAACTCTTGAAATATTTGTCATAATGGGAGAACATGAGGAATATTGGGGAACATCAAGAGGAGCATGTGAATGTTCCTCCCCAGAGGTATGACCAATGTGATCATCTCCAAAATCATGTGGTTGATCAACTGATTGATCTTTCATTATCCTTCAAATCAAAAAATCAAACATTAGTTCACAAATATACAAATTTAAATATTATAATACTACTATAATCAGAAAATAGAAAATTGCACTAAGTTACATAATAGTAAACATGGTTAATACAGTAAGCATGCTAAACAATGGTAAAGATGGTAAAGATGGTAAAGATGGTAAACATGGTAAACCTGGTAAACATGGTAAACATGGTAAAGTAATTTTCACTGAACAAAAATAATAGATATATAATTTATGTAATGATAAACATTATAAAGTAAACTAAAAAAAATAAAACAAACAAAAACTTATACTTATTTTTTTAATACACGTTTTAATAAAGAAAAAACTTATAATATAACATTTTATGAAAATAATTAATATAAAAAAAATAAACAAATGTTACCTTTAATTTTAGGAATGTACAAATGGATTGTTTTCCCAAATTCCTTCGTCATGATTGTTCCTTATGGAACAAACCATGTCTTCAACATGCTCATCATTATGTTATGTTAATATTTTCATGGAATTATGGATCTTACATAAATCAGCATCTTCATCAAGTTCATCCTCACCAACATATTGTTTATCCCCTTGTAGAACAACATCCCACTGCAAATATGATTGATCTACTGCATAGAAAATTTGTTTTGCATGTGTTTCCATTATAAAAGAATCAGATGTGTCTTCCAATCTATTCAGATTAACAACTGTCATTCCAAATTCATCGTGTCTGACACTATTATTACTGATAAAACACTTACAGTTAGAAATAGGAACTTTAATTTTAAAGTAATCAGCCTCCCATATTTCTTCAATCAATCCATAATATGCACTTGATACAGAAATTGGGTTTTTGTCCTTAGCACTCGAAAAATGCATTTCTTCTGCAAACACCAATACACCACTATTCTGAACTGCACTTCTGTTGTCCTAAGATTTTGTATGAAATATATAGCCATTAATGTCATAACCAGACCATGTTATCACATTTAAACATGGACCAACCACTATCCATTTTAATGTATCTGATACATCTGATCTACCAAGTAAGGCCTTTTTAAACCATGAAAAAAATGTTTTTCTATGCTCATTCAAAATCCACATTTCTTTATTATTTGGATGACATTGTTTCAACTCATTAATATACAATGTGATATATGGTTGATCATCAGCTATGTTATTCAATATGTATGATTCTAACTTCTTCATCTGTTCAGCTGACAACGATTTGACTTTCAAGGCACGAATCCCATTTCTTTCATTATTAACTCATTAATGGTGAGATGGAGGCAAACCTATGTGCTACGTCGCACCAAGTAGCTCGTAAAAAACTCTGTAACCTCCTTAGAAATATAATTTTCAATAATTAAGGCTTTAGTTCAATATGGATTCTTAACACACCCCTTCAATATTTTCATATACCATTCAAAAGGATACATCCAATGAAGATATACAGGTCCACAAAGATTTATTTCTCGAACCAAATGAATCATTAAATGCACCATTATATAAAAAAAATTGGAGAAAAATACATTTCCAATTGAAAATGTATACAAATTGCATCCGTTTCCAAAATGTTCAAAGCATTCACATCAATCACCTTATTAAAAATTGAATTGAAAAAATAACACAACTTCATTATAGTCTTTCTGACATGGATGGGAAATATTCCATGCAATGCAACTGGTAGAAGTTGTTGCATCATGATGTGACAATCATGAGATTTCATACCTATCAACTTCAAGTCCTTCAATGAGACAAAAATTTTACATTTGAAGAATAACCTTGAGGCACTGTCATATCATGAAGACGCTGACAAAAGCTAATTTTCTCCATCTTCTATAATGTATGACAAGCTGGGGGAAGAAATGTTCGTCTTCCATTAGTAGTGGGAGCTAAATCCTAATGTATTACCATTTATAGAAAGTATAATCTTACATTCAACCCATATTTTATCTTTCCTTTAATATCTAACAATGTTCTAATAAAACTATCACAGATATTCTTCTCCACGTGCATGAAATCAATATTATGTTTAACTTCATGATATCTCCAATATGGTAGCTCAAAAAATATTTACCTTTTCTTCCAAATATGTCTATCATTACCGTATTTTTGTGTCTTTCCCAATGTCACATCAAGGTTTTTCACCGTCTCAAAATATAGATCAGGGGATAAAGGTTTTGGAGTAATATCAAATTCTTGTGATCCATTGAATGCCTTTTTTAGTCTTCTATAAGAGTGATCCATATGAAAAAACATTCGATGACCCATGTACACTGTTTTCCTCCCATGATGCAATAGACAATATGAAGTCTGTTGTTCGCAAATTGGACATACTTTATGCCCTTTAACACTATATATAGAAAAATTTCCAAGTACTTGGAATTAATTTATAGTGAAAAAAGCACATAATTCAATTGAAAATATTACATTTTATAAGAATCATACACCCTAATACCATCCTTCCTTAAAAGTTTCAAATCATCAATCAATGGTGACAAGAAAACATCAATATTGCTCCAACACTCTAAACGTTGAACCCTTTATGCTACACCCTAAACCCTATACTCTTCACCCAAAAACTTAAACCCTACAACCTAAAGTCTATACCCTAAAATATAAACCCTAAAACCTACACCCTAAACTTTAAAAAATACACCCTGAACCCAAAACCATACACCCTAAACCCTGAACCCTACACCCTACAACCAAAACCCTAAAACCTATACCCCATACCAACTACCCTAAATATTATACCCAACACCCTAAACCCTATACCTGACACCCTAAACCATAAACCCTATACCCTAAAGCCTACACACTACATTCTAAACCTTATACCCTACACCCTAAACACTATACCCTACACCATAAACCAAATACCCTATACCCTAAAACATAAACCCAAAGGAGATGCTTGAAAAGGATCAATTAAATGTCAAATTTATGTAGTAAAAGGATAGAAAATTCATGTTTTTTCATCACTTTCACATAGAGAATTGAGTTAAGAATGATTTTAATGCTATCCGGGTTGGGGGTTCAACCTTCAATTTGATGGAGTACATTTATAAGGCTGTATTGGAAAACATTCATGGACTATATATGGATGACGGTGTTTATCCCTTCATTATTTTGGACTCTATAGCACCTTTCATTTCTAAACATTAGAATGAGGCTTTAATGGTTGCCCCCATTGGGGAGGAAGTTACGTCTGTGCTTTTCTCATTGAACATGGAGGGTGAAGTGGGACTGGACGGGCTTGGAAATTAATTCTTTATATTATATTGGGACATTTTCAATGTGGAATTCACTAATTCTTTCATGGAAATATTCCTATCTAGCTCAATTCCACCTAGCGCGAATTCCATATTTATATCTCTGATTCCGAAGAAGGAAAATGCTATTGAGATTGGTGAATTTCGGCTAGTTACCATGGGAAACACCATTCCTAAGATAATAAGAAAAATTATGGTCATTATGTTGGGGAAGATTTTGAGGGACATTATCACTCCAAACTAGTTTGGGTTCATTCTTGGGAGAAGCATTCAAACATGCCTCTTTATTACCTTGGAGGTTATCAATACTATGAAGAAGGAAATGAAGCATGGTAATTTTTCTATAAAAATTGATATTTCAAAGGATTTTTACACCATAAATTGGAGCTTCATCTTTAAAGTTCTTGGAAAGTATGGTTTATCTAGTAATTTTATCAAACTGATTAAGACTATTCTTAATAGTGCTAGCATTTTTGTGCTTATCCTTGGATCCCCAAAGGGTTTATTCCAATGCTCTCATGGTGTCCAGTAAGGGGATCCACTCTCTATATTTCTATTTTCAATTATTGAGGACTGCATGAGCCAGTGCATTATTGACCTGGTGCAGGCTGGACTCTACTCACCAATTAAGGCAGGGTAGGACCTCCATGTTCCCTCCCAACTCCAATATACAGATGACATTATCTTGTTTGGGCAAGACAATAATCAACCATTATCCTCAACTAAGATTATATTTCACCATTATGAGAGTGTATCTAGGAAAACCATCAGCTAGAAGAAATCCTCAACTATATTTGAAAATGGATTCTCCCCCTCAAGGCATCTCCACATTGCTGGCTCACTTGGAGTGAAGAGAGGTGCACTCCCCTTCACCTACCTAGGTGTCCCTCTTTTCTGGGGAAAGGAAAAAAGATGATACTTTGAGAGAATATCATCTAAAATTACTAAGTAGTTGGCCAAATGGAAGCGAAAGTGCCTCTCCCAAGTTGGAAGTGTTTTTCTAATCAATTAATTCTTCACCTCAATGTTCGTCTATGATTTTTCTATCTATAGATGGATGTCCAGTCTTGTTAAATATTTGAATGCAAGGATTAGAAATTTTTCCTAGACGGGATGCATCAGTGAAGGAAAGTTGATCTCTGTAGAATGGAAGCATTGTACAAAACCTATTGAGATGGGTGGTCTTGGTATTAAGGATCCTAGAATACTTAATGATGCCATACTGGGGAAGTTTATATAGAGCTTGATCAACCCACATGATGATGACCTAGATTTCCTCACTGAGTGGTTCACACGTAGGCTTTTTGATGGCTTTAATGAATATTTATCTTCCTCAGTTTGTCCTGATCTAAGATCCATATACAAGGATATTATCTCTCATTCAAAGTGGATTATTTAAAAACACTTGACTCTCAATTGTTAGACAACCCCATGTCTTGATCATCCACTTTCTGATGTTGTGACACCACCACATGAGTTGAGCGACATGTATATTATTTCCTTTTTATAGTAAAGTGGGGACTTTAATGTGGTCCGCCCAGAACATATTATTTTTTAAATTCATTGATATGTTTTCATGGACAATAACACCCTTATTTGGAGGCTCAATATGATTATTAAGTTTAATACCTATGACTACTACTAGTTTAAATGACCTTACGACATTGTCTCTCCATCCTAGCTACTAAAGTTCGGAAAAACATTCATCCCACCTCCTCATTATGTGTTGATTTAGAAAATAAATTTAAATAGGCTCCCTATCAAATATTAGATGAAGACGTATGGGTGGAACCTTTCCTAGACTTGTCTTTTCTATAGGAATTAAGAGGAGAACAAACCACATGTTTTCCTCCACTATAAGTTTACTTTTGAGCTATGTATTTACCTATTTCAATGTTTCAGCATGAAGTGTGGAATGATAGGGGAAATATGTGAGTTCATCTGTAGCCTGGTCAAGCTGAAATGAAGTGACTAGATTCACAACCTACTTTTTGCAGGCATTGCGATGACCATTCACTATATCTGGGCTGCTCAAAATTTCAGGGACATTAACCTCGAGCCTGTCTTGTTTCATGGTGGAGTGGTGACAATCCACAAGGCAACCCAAAAAACATCCTTTCTTCAAATAGTTTTGATGGACCATGATGTTAATGATATAAATTTATTGCATTCACTTGGGTTTGTTGGTAGTGAGAAGAAGCTGCAGGTTTTGAAATATATCTGATGGATTACCCTGATTCTATCATGGATAAAGTTCAATGTTGATGGTACGACATTTGGTGCACCTGGCCCCTCTGGGTGTGGTGCAGTATTCTGTACCTACATGGGCTTTGTTAAAGGTTATTTTTACCACTTTATTGGATATGGATGTGCTTATGAGGTAGAGTTATGAACGATTTTGAAGGCAGTTAAATTTGAGTCTCAATTTAGGTGGAACACCCTTTGGATTGAGTCTAATTCGATGTTTGCGGTGGACTACCTCAAGAACAAAGACTAGAAAATCCCATGGAGACTTCTACTCCAATGGATTGAGTGTCTTAATATCTCTCAGAATCTCAGTCTATGTTTCACACATGCCTATAGGGAGGCCAACTCGGTGGTAGATGCACTCTCCAAAAAGGCAATTGAGGAATGGAGCTAGTTGTGGTACTTTGTTTCCTCATCTTTTTGTATACCTTATGTGGACTCTGATATGAAGGGTGAGATACACTCTCGTGCATGTAAACACTCCTTGAAACTGTATGTTTTTTTGTTTTCAATAAAGTTTGGGAGGGGGGAGCTTAGCCCCAAACCTTTTTTGCCCTAAAAAACTCTTCCCTAAACCCCCAAAAAAAAAATAAAAAACCCCAAAAATGTTTTAAACTCTATAAAACCCTAAAAACCCTAAAAAATTCAACAAAAACATAATAAATACCTATAAAATGAAGATGTAGGATGAGTCTCTGTGTTCCCTCCCATCACGATTCCCAACATTGCATCCCCCTCTCCCCGATTAACACTATAGAGACGTTCACACCTATCGGTGGTATGGGTGCAGTCTCAGTGGATTGACTAGCTTGGTGATAGATGTAGCTATTCTTGTCGGTGGTGCGGCGTGAACGTCTCTATGGAGAAGTTTCTCTCAATGTCGTCTCTAGATCTAAGTTTGCAGTGGTTTCTATGGTTTCGTGATGGTGAAAGGTAGGTGAAACAGGCATTCTAATGACTTGGTGGTGGCATGCTCGGCCCAAAATTCAGATCTGTTTTTCAGGTATGGGTTCGGTTTTGGCAGTTCAACTCTATTGGTTTTTGGTGCGATGGTTCTTGTCAAAGGTATGACGATTTGGTATGGATTCTTTTGATGGGAATATCCCAGTTGCTGGCTAAGCGGATGGTTCTGGGTTCAGGAGGGATGTGGTGGCCTCTCCTTCTTCACTATGGTGAAAGGTGGGTGCAGTGGGATTTGCGACATCTTGGAGGTGGTGTGCTCGGTCTTGTGCTTGGATTTATGCTTCCAGATCTGAGTCTGGGAGGGGTTTGTTGGCTCTTCTGGCTTTATGACGGGTTCTGGTGGATGCGGTGGGAGAAGATGCAGGTTCGTGTTTCTAGTTCCTTATCTTTGTATTTGGTTTGAACTATTGATGAAGGTATTGTTAAGTTGTGTTGTGTTCAAGTTTCTATGTTGGATGGTGGATTTCTGAGTGGGGGCTGGTTTGGTTGTGAGTCATTACTGGTGCTGGATATTGGTTTTGTTGCAAGGTGTTTCATGTTGTCTATCCATAGGGGATGTCTAGTTCAGGGTTTATACAAGGAGTTATGGGTGCTGTGGAATGGTTCTAGGTGTGGGTGCTAGTGGTATTGTGTTTCTGGTTATGATACTAGGTGTGAAATGCTGGAAGCTGACTAGTTAGGAGGTGATGGTTACTGGAATCTGAGTTGTTGGGGGATGGTTGTTGCTTGGTTGTGATGTGATGAAGGTGATATTTATGATTTTGATGTTGATGGTTCTGTGTCTACGGCGGTGGAGATTCTTGGAATGGAGGTGATGGATGATAAAAATTGTGCTGCAGGATACTGGCTGCTGATTGGCTAGGATATGCTGATGGAGATGATTCTGAATTTCTAATTTGTTTGGTTTTGTGTGACTTTTGGGTTTCTTGGGGGAATTTGGGTTTTGTCGGGGTGTCAAGGGTTTTTGGGTGTCGGTTGATTGACCATGACCCTCCCTTGTTTGTTGTGACTTTTTTTTAATAAATTTTGGGGGGCCAGGAATAGCCTGGTCCCGAGCCTGCTTTGCCTAATAAAACCCTAAATACCCTAAAAACATTAAAGGAACCCTAAAAACACTAAAAGAAATCTAAAAACCAAAAGACCCCTAAAAGACCCCTAAAAACCCTAAAATAAACCAAAAACCCCCAAAACTCTAAAAATCCAAAAAAAACCATAAAACCCCTAAAAAACCTAAAACCCCTAAAAAACCCCTAAAAACATTAACAAACACTAAAAATATATAAAACCCCTAAAAACCCTAAAAAACATAATTTTTTTAAAAAACTCTTAAAATACCCAAAATATTACCAAAATATCTTAAGAACCCGAAAACCCTAAAAGACTCTAAGAACCCCTAAAAGCTCCAAAAAACAAAAAAAACCCCTAAAAACCCAAGAAAACACAAAAAATCCTAATAACCCCTAAAAACCCCCAAAAAGACCCTAAACCCATAAAACCCTTTAAAATAAAAAAAATAAAACCCCTAAAAGTCTCCAAAACCCAAAAAACCCTTAAAAACCCCTAAAACCCCTAAAACCCATAAAACCCTAAAAATCTCAAAAAACCCACAAAATATTAAAAAAAACCCTAAAACCTCTAAAACCCTAAAACAATCAAAAATCATGAGCCCGTAAAAATTAAAAAAAAACCATAAAAACCTTAAAAAATGATAATAAATGAAAATTCCTAAAAAATCCTAAAACAAATGAGACCCTAAAAAACCGTAATTTTTTTTAAATACACTAAAAATGCTAAAACCCCTATAAACCATAAAAAACCTAAAAGCCTAAAAACCCTAAAAAACATAAAAACACATAAAACGCAAAAAATCCTTTAAGACACAAAAACCTCAGAAAAACATTAAAACTCTAAATAAACCTAATAAACCATTAAAACCCCAAAACCCCAAAACCCTCTAAAACCCTATAAAAACCCAAAAAAACTTCATTAAAACATTAAAAACCCTCTAAAACCATAAAACATCCAAAAACCCCAAAAATACACTAAAAACAATAAAAAAACAAAAAAGACCCTAAAAACAATAAAAAATAGTAAAAGACGTAAAAACCCTAAAAACCCTAAAAACCCCCAAATGACCCTTAAAAGTATAAAAAACTCTAAATTACCCTAAAAACCCTTTAAAGATGGTAAAAACCCAAAAAAAACTCTAAATACACTAAAAGACTGTTAAGAAACACCATAAAAGTCTCTAAAATCCCTAAAACCTCAAAAAATGACCATAAAAAGACCATTAAAGATTTAAAAAAACCATAAAAAACCTAAAGGACCATAAAACCAATTAAAACCTTAAAAAACCATTTAAACACCTTTAAAGAGCCTAAAACCCCTAAAATACATTAAAATACCTTAAGACGCTACTTTTTTTTTTGAAAAAACCCTAAAAAACCTAAAAACCCTAAAAGACCCTAAAACCTTAGAAACCCTGAAAAAAATTAAAAAATCCTAAATAACCCTTAAAACCCCTAAAACAAAAAAAACCTTAAAACATAAAAATTCTAAAAACCCAAAAAAACCAAAAAAACCCGAAACACCCTAAAAT
Source organism: Viscum album (assembly GCA_963277665.1). Lineage (NCBI taxonomy): Eukaryota > Viridiplantae > Streptophyta > Magnoliopsida > Santalales > Viscaceae > Viscum > Viscum album. The sequence goes on along the minus strand of OY728161.1, from coordinate 671,124,885 downwards.
CTTAAAAATCCCCTTAAAACCTTGAAAAACCCTAAAAGATCATAAAATACCCTTAAAACACCGTAAAAAACCTAAAACCCTAAAAACACTAAAACACTAAAACCCTCAAAAAAACTAAAATACTTTAAAAAAATATAAAAACCCTAAAACACCAAAAAAAATAAAAACCACAACAAAATCCTACCAAACCTTTAAAAAACCAAAAAAATTCCTAAAAAATTTAAAAAAAAAATATTAAAAACCCAAAACCCCCTAAAAACCATAAAAACCCAAAAAACCCATATAAAACCTAAAAACTAAAAAACCCATAAAAATCGTAAAAACTATAAAAACCCCTAAAACTCTAAAAAAACCCGTTAAAACACCAAAAACCCCTAAAAACCCTCAAACCCCTAAAAGCCAAAAAGACACAAAAAAATCCAAGAAAAACCTAAAAACTCTAAAAATCATAAGAAACCCTTAAAACCATAACACCCCCCAAAAAAAGCAGAAAACAATCCTTAAACCCTCTAAAAAATTAAAAATCCTAAGAAACACTAAAAACCCCTTAAAACCCTAATAAAATCCCTAAAAATCCTAAAGAACCCAAAAAAACAAAAACCCCTAAAAATACCTAAAAACCCTACAAATTTATAAAAATACTAAAAAAAATTAAACCCCTAAAATACCCAAAAAAAATTATATATATAACTCAATGAAAACCCAAAAAACCTTATAAAACCCTAAAAACCTAAAAACATTTAAAACCCACTAAAACACTATAAAAAACCTAAAAACCCTAAATGATTATGAAAACCATAAAAACCCCAAAAGGCCCTAAAATCCCTAAAAACACCAAAAGGTCTTAAAATACCCTATAACCCATAAAATATCCTAAAAACCCTAAAAGACCCTAAAAACCCTAAAAACCCAAAAAACCCAAAAACCCTCAAGGGAGAAAAAAAATCAGCGGAGGTGCTGAAACTCTTGAGGCAGAAAGAAAGAAAGGCAAGGCACCACTAGCCGCTAGTGATGGTGGCAATGGAACAAAGATGTCTGCAGCGGGAACCTCTTCTGCCCCACCAAGACGAAGAAGGAGGAGGGATTACTCTGCCCTCCCACGCCCAATGGCAACTAGGACCTCCTCACGAGCTGTCAAACTGAATCTAAAGGTGAATAAGCGAGAGAAGGCTTATTTTTCTGCTGAGCAAGTAAAATCTATGGAGAAGCTGTGGTCCAGACTTGGAATGCAAGAATATTTTGACCCTGGATGGGACTCAATGGACCAGGGTGATGAATCAGATTTTAGCTTTGTTGACGATGGCGGCGGCTTTGGTGTTGGCATGGGGTTTCGTGATGCGGAGCTGGAGAATTTTGGTGGCTATGTTGACTGACCTACTCTGTGTGTGATTTTCTTTTGGACACTGTGTCTTTTTTGGTCTTGCGCTTTGTTTCTTTTTTTTTTCTTTCCTTTTGTGGCCCTCGGGCTGAGGTCGTAAGGGGTTTTGGGTGTGGATTGATTGATCCCTCCCCTCCCTTGTCTGCAGTGTCTGTATCCTTTGTTTATAAATCTTGGGGGGTTCCGGGAATAGCCTGGACCCGTGCCTTCTTTGCCTAAAAGACCCTAAAAACCCTAAAAACCCTAAAAACTCTATAAGATCTTTAAAACCCTAAACCCCTAAAAACCCCTAAAAACCCTTTAAAACCCCTAAAACACTAAAATAACCTAAAATCCCAAAGATCCCCCAAAATACCTAAAAAGACCCCAAAGGACTATAAAACCCATTAAAATAACCAAAAAAACTAAATACCCTAAAAAAACAGATAAAACATTAAAAAGCCAAAAAACCCCAAAGACCCCCAAAACCCATAAAAACTCATAAAAACTCAAAAATATTTAAAACCCTTAAAAACCCTAAAAACTCTAAAACCCAAAAAAACACTAAGAAAACCTAAAAAACAATAAAAATCCTAAAAAACTCTAAAAAACCCAAAACACTTAAAAACCATTAAAAACACTAAAACCCCCTAAAATCCCTAAATATCCATGAAAAACCATAAAACCATAAAACCCCCTGAAAACCCTAAAAACCCCTATAAAACCCTAAAAAACTCCCTAAAATCCCTAAAAAGTTTAAAAACACATAAAATTGTTAAAATTCACTAAAAAAAATTAAAAACACAAAAACGATAAAAAACCCTAGGAACCCTAAAACCCCTAAAATCCATAAAACCATAAAACCATAAAACCATTAAAAAATATAAAAAATTAAAATACATAAAACAATGAAAACCATAATTTTTTGTAGAAATAGTAAAAACCCTAAAAAACTAGAAAAACAATAAAACCCATTAAAAATAATAATAAAATAAAAGAAATCCTAATTTCCCTAAGAACCATAGAAACCTTAAAACCCCTTAAAAGCCCTAAAAACCCTAAAAAATAAAACACTCCTAAAATTCCCAAAAAACAAAAAAGACCCTAAAACCCCTAAATTATCATAAAAATCCCAAAACCCCCTAAAAGACCATATAAAACTCTATAAAAAACATTAAAGTCCCTAAAAATCACTAAAAACCTTCAAAACCATTAAACCCCTAAAAATTCAGAAAACCCTAAAAACCATTAAAACTATAAAAACACTAAAATCACTAAATCACTTAAAAACCCCTAAAAACCCTAGAAAAACTCTGAATATCCTAAAAACCCGAAAAAATCGTAAAAACCCTAAACCCCTTAAAAACACTAAACCTTAAAAAAATCTAAAAATCCCTAAAAAACACTAGTAACCCATAAAAAACCTAAAAAATATGAAAACCCATAAAGAGGCCATGAAAAAACCTAACAAACCCTAAAAAACCCCTAAAACCCTAAAAAATATTAAACCTTTATTAATTGGGATAGCAGAGCCCAGGATTAAATTTGAAAACTAGAAGGGCTTCAACTGCATCTCTCTTGGATACTCCTTCCTCGCATCAAATGGTGGAGTTGATGGTCTGGGAACCTTATGGGTCTTGGCGCACATGAGTGTGCATATATTTTCGATTGACTTGAGCCCACAAATGATTTCCACCAAGGTCCGCTTGGATGCCGACACTCTCACCTTTTTTTGTTTATGCCTCCTACTCTTACAACACTTGGAAACTCTCTGGAAGGATTTAGAGCGTGTTAGTGAGGGCATTGATAATAGTTGGGTGGTTACTGGGGACTTTAATACAGTCCTAAGGCCTGAAGAAAAACATGGTCCACACTTCTCGCGCTCGGCTGCAGAGGACTTTGCCTCTTGCCTGGACCACTGCGATTTATCTGGGGTCTCTATTTCCTGGGCCACTTTCACATGGGGACAACATACCGTTAATGGCAGACAGGCCAGCAAACTGGATAGATGCTTTGCTCATATGGGTGGTGGAGGATCCCTGATGGTTATTTCTGGGTTCATCCTCCCATGTTTTAACTCGGACCACAACCCCCTAGTGGTTGACATACGGGAGTGTCTTTCTAGATCCACTCCTCTTCCGTTCCAGTTCAACAATGCATGGCTCACAATATTCTGTTGCAGGGAGGAGATTCTGAAGTCCTGGAGTATCACTGTCACTGGCATCCCCCACTTTATCTTGATTTCAAAATTAAAAGAAGTGAAGCGCTGCTTAAAATAATGGAGTAAGAAGTCCTTTTCAAGGCTGGACGAGGATATTGCCGCAGCTAAATCTTAGCTGGCCACGTGTCAAACTTTAGCACAACAATAGAATTTGTCAGTAGATGAGGAGCTTCGCCTTCATGTAAATCTGGATGAGTTGTTGGACCTCAAAGAAAGGCTCGCCAAAGCACAATTCAACGTTAAATGGTTGCAAGATGGAGATCGGAATTCCAAATTTTTTCATGGCTTACACAGAGAGAGGTGGACCAATAACACCTTGAGTTCTGTCTGGGTTGGTGACAACATGTTTACCGTGCTTGAGGACATTTCCAAAGCCTCTGTTGACTACTTCCAGGAGCTTTACATAGATGACGGTCAAATTTTCACCATGTTTGCAGACTCTATTTCAGCCTGTGTCACATCCACACAGAATGAGACCCTCACGGCCTCTCCTCTGGAGGGGGAAGTTAGGGCAACACTCTTTTCTCTTAATATGTACAGCACTGCGGGGCCTGATGGCTTTATAAACAAATTCTTTATGTTGTACTGGGATATTCTCCATGCGTACGTAACCAATGCGGTGAGGGAATTTTTTCTCTCGGGTTCTCTTCCTCATGGTGCAGGTTCCAACTTTATCTCTTTGATACCGAAGAAGGAGAATGATATTATGATTGGAGACTTTCGCCTGGTTTCCGTTGGCAACACCATCAAAAAAATAATCATCAAGATCATTGTCATTAGGCTAGAAAAAATTCTAGGAGACATCATTACTCCAAATCAATTTGGGTTCGTCCCTGGGAGGAACATCCAAACATGCCTCTTTACCGCTTCAGAGGGGGTCAATGCTATGCTGAGAAAGACAAAGAAAGGTGTATTTGCTTTGAAGATGGATATTTAAAAGGCATTTGACACAATTAAATGGAGTTTCATCTTTGAGATACTTAGCAAATATGGATTCTCCAGCAGGTTCATCAGGCCGATTGCCTCGATCCTCCATAGTGCCATAGTCTCAGTTCTGATTAATGGCTCTCCACACGGATTTTTTGCTTTCTCTTGTGGAGTTCACCAGGGGGATCCTCTCTCTAGCTTCCTCTTTTCTATGGTGGAGGACGACATGAGCCGGTGCATTCTTGATCTCGTGCAGGCGGGGCTGTTTTCTCCAATTAAAGCTGGTCGGAATCTCTTTGTCCCCACACATCTGCTATATGAGGACGACATCCTCCTTTTTGGGAAGGCCGATAGGCAGACTCTGTCCACAATTAAGCAAATCTTCCACCACTATGAATGTGTGGCTGGTAAGTCCATTAGCTCGTTCAAGACCTCAATTGTTTTTGGCAAGGGTGTTCCTCCTGCAAAATAGACCCGCATTGCCAATATGTTGGGTGTCAAGAGAGGCTCAGTTCCCTTCACCTACCTGGGAGTTCCCCTCTTCTGGGGGAAAGCAAGAAGCTATTACTTTGAAGGCATCACCTCTAAAATCACCCAGAAAATGTCGAAATTGAAGGGAAAATCTCTTTCATAGGCTGGATGGGTCTGCTTGATTAATTCTGTTATCACCGCCATGTTCTTCCATGCCTTCTCCATGTATAGATGGCCGACGAGCCGCATTAAAAGCCTAGCCGCCAAGATCAGGAACTTTTCCTGGACAGGCTCAATTTTTGAGCGGAAAATGATCTATGTTGCCTGGAAGCACTGTAAGAAGCCGCTTGATATGGGCAGGCTAGGAATTAACGACCTACGACGATTAAATGATGCAATGATTGGTAAGTTTACGTGGTGTTTGTTGAACCCTCAGAATAAAGGACTTGACTTTCTCAGGGAAAGATTCACGCACAGATTGTGTGACGGTTTTATGGGGTACCTGTCCTCCTCGGTTTGGCCAACTTTAAGGTCCTCGTAGAAGGAAATTATGTCAAAGGCAAAATGGAATGTGTCCCAGAATTCTAGCATGAAGTATTCGTCGACACCATGGCTAGAATAACCCCTTGAAGATGTCATGACACTACCACTTGACTGGAAACACCTCACCATTGCTGAACTGGTTCGGCAATGCGATGAATCATCTGCCCCCCTCCCAAATAGTGTGGTCATGCAAGTGCAGTGATATACTTATACTGACACATATACTCTTATATGGATGCCCAACATGGTCGAAAAATTTAACACCCATGATTACTACCGGCTAAAGTGTCCGCCAGCCCGACCTTGCTGTCATGGCTGGCTAAATTCTGGACGTCCGTCATTCCTCCATCCCACTTTATTCTCCTCTAGAAAATTTGGAAAAACAGACTCCCAAAACATGATCAGCTTCAAATTTCTGGATGGAAACTCGCTTCTGTTTGCTTCCTGTGTAGGAGATATGGAGAGAGATGCGACCACATTTTCTTACACTGTACTTTTGCTACGGACCTGTGGAGCTACCTTTCACAGAGATTTGGGCAGACCTACTGTTTGCATGGGTTGATCTGTGACTTCCTGCGTGGGCTGGTTGACCTACACCGGAGTGGCCAGATCCAGAACCTTCTGTTGGCCGGGGCAGCTGCTACCATTCATTATATTTGGGCTGCCCGGAATGCAACATCTTTCAATCGGCAGCCACTCTCATTGCAGGGAGGGGTGGTGTCGATACACAAGGCTATTCACAGTGCCTCACGACTTCAGGCAGGTATGATGTTTAATGATGTTGAGGACCTCATTGTACTGTGTGCTCTTGGTGTGGCTGGCAGGAGACAAAAGCCGCTAGTTTTGAAATTTATTAGATGGATCTCGCTACTCCCGTCATGGAAAAAGGTCAACGTTGATGGTGTGGTACTTGGCGCTCCTGGGCCATCGGGGTGTGGGGGTGTTTTTCGCACCCCACGGGGCTTGTTGAAGGGATGCTTCTTTCAGTTTCTTGGGGATGGCTGTTCTTATTAAGCGGAGTTGTGGGTGATCATAAAGGCCGTGATGTTTGCATGCCAGTTCAACTGGTCAACGCTTTGGATTGAGTCTGACTCGATGCATGCGGTTGATGCATTAAAGGGACACACCAGGGATGTCCCCTCGAGACTCTTGCCACACTGGATCGAATGCCTTGAGCTGTCTCAGAACTTGAACCTCAATTTCTCACATTCCTACAGGGAAGCTATCTCGGTTGCTGACGTCCTCTCCAAACAGGCGATTGCGGAGATCTCCTTAATGTGGTCCTTTATGGCCCCACCTTATTGTATTCCTTTCTTGGACTCGGATCGGAAGGGCGATGTTCATACTCGCTCTTTCAGGCCCATATTGAAGTTGACTTTTTCTTTTAAATTAAGTTTGGGGGGCTAGGATTGCCTAATCCCAAACCTCTTCTTCCCTAAAAACTCTTAAGAAAGGATGGAAGTCGAGTCTCTGGGTGCTCTCTCTCGATCCTCAGCACTGCTTCTTTCCGATGGATCTTCAATTCTCTTTGGCGGCGACATCCATGGCTTCTCGGTGGCCTAGGTGCGGTCTCGAAGGCTCGAAGGGCTTGGCGATGGTCATGGATACTCCCTTAGGTGCTGTGGTGTGAAAGCATGGTGGGTTTCTAAGTTGATGTTGAAGTCAAACCTGGCTCGAGATCTGAATATGTGGTGGTTTCCTTGCCTTCGCGACAACTTTAGGTAGATATGATGGCGATCTTATTGGCTTCGCGATGGAGAGATGCAGCTGTGGATCGTAGTCAAATTTTCAAATCTGAATCATCTACAGACGGGTCAACAGGGTTGAGGGCTTCATTGGCTTGGAAAGGTGCAACGACAGCTTGGTCTACAAGCCTACCCAGGGCTTTCTTCTTGAATGGTACACTCCTATAGTTTCGTGTCTTGTAATATGGTGGATGTCTCTGGTGGGATGCTGCTCCTGGGATGTGTCATGAGGTACGTTTGCTGGTTCCGATCTTATGCTTTGACTCAGTTATGGAGTGATTCAACTGTGGTGGATTTTTCTCTCAGAATGTTGAAGCCAATCGTGATTTTGGCGGAAGTGGGATCCGCTATAAAATGCTCATTGCTATGTTTTTCTATGTTGTTGGCTGGGAGCTGTTGGATGCGATTTGCTGGATGTTTGGTTTTTTCTGGATTGAGGATGATGGATGCTGGATAATGGGCTGCTCGTTGTTGTTTTCTGCCTATAGAGGAGGTGCTGGAGGTGGTGTTGTGGTTGTGACTAGTCTGCTTGTGAGATACTACGGGTATTGGCTCATGGTTGGCTGTGATGCTGGATGTGGCTGGATGTTTGGCTATAAGATTCTATTGGGGATGGCTTGTTGCGGCTGGTTTGGTAGTGGACCTCTGTTGGTGCTGGTTATTGGTTTGGAAGAAGAGTTGCTAGAGGCTGAGTGTTGTTTGGTGCTATGAGATGCTGGTTCTGTTTGGCTGGGAGATGTTTTGGAGATGCTGCTGAGGGATGTTGCTGGATATTGGTTTCTGCTTGGATGTGGTGCTGCTAAATGCTGGTATTGGCTGTATGTGACGTGATGATGCTGTTTTTGTGTCTGGTTTTCGTGTCTTTTTTTGGGCTTGTGTGTGTGTTTGTTAAGGGTTTTTGGGTGTGGGTTGATTGACCCCGCCCCTCCCTTGTCTGCAGTGTCTTTGTGTCTTTTTTAAATAAATTTTGGGGGCGGTAAAGAATAGCCTGACCCCGATCCTTTCCCTAAAAACTCTTAAAACCCCTAAAAAACCAAAAAACCCAAAAAACCTTAAAACCATAAAATGATTTAAAAACTCTAAAAACCCTAAAATCCCTAGAAATCCATAAAGCTTTTAAAACCCCTAAAAACCCTAAAAACCCAAAAATCCTTAAAACCTATAAAAACCCTAAAATCCCTAAAAACCCTAAAACACTAAAAAACCTAAAAACACTAAAAACCTATTAAAACCCTAAAAACTTAAAAAACCATAAAAAATCCATAAAAGATCCTAAAAACCATTAAATCCCCTCGTATTCCCTAAGAAAATATGAAAAGACCTTAAAACCCCTAGAAACCCTAAAATACCCCAATTACCCAAAAAATATAAAAGACCATTAAATCCCAAAAGGCACTAAAAACCCCTAAAAACCCTAAAAACCCATAAAAACCCTAAAAACCAAGAAGTCCCTCAGAATAAAAAAACCCCTAAAAGACAATAAAAACTCTAAAAATAATAAAAGACCATAAAATACCCTTATTATAACCCTAAAAGTCTCTAAAAACCATAAAATTTATAAAAGACCCTAAAAACAGTTAAAACCCCCAAAATGGTCTTGAAACCCTAAAAACACTAAAGTACCCTAAAACCCCTAAAAACCCCTAAAAGACCCTAAAACCCATAAAAACCATAAAGGAACCTAAAAACCCTAAAGTAATCTAAAAACCTTTAAAACCCTATTTGAGCCTAAAATACCTAAAAAACCTTAAAGGACCCTAAAAATCTTAAAATAAATTACCCTAAACACCGTAATAAATTCAAAAAAACCATTAAACCACCTAAAAACCTTAAATGACTATAAAACACCTAAAACCTCTAAAATACCCTAACACCCCTGAAATACCTAGAAATACCTAAAGAAACCTAAAAACATAAAAATAACTTAAAACCCCTAAAAATTAGAAGACTCTAAAAATAGTAAAATCCACAAAAACACCAAAACCTTCAAAACACTAAAAACTATAAAAACCTTAAAATAGAAATAACCCTAAAAACCATAAAAAACATAAAAATACCAAATAACCCTAACAATCCCATAAAAAATATAAAACAATAAAAGCTAAATCCCATAAAAAACCTTTTAACCCCCCCCCCCCAAACCCAAAAAAACAATATAAACCCTAAACCCCATAAAGTATAAAAACACTAGAAACCTAAAAAATTATCAAAACATTAAAAAATACCAAAGGATGGTAGAAAATATAAAAAACACTAAACCCTCCCGAAAAACCCTAAAATCAAAAAAAAAACTAAATGACCCTAAAACCCTAAAAACCCTAAAAACCATAAAATGTCCTAAAAACCTTAAAACACCTTAGAAACCCAAAAAACATTAAAAGAACCTAAAACCCCTAAAAAACTAAAAGACTTTAACAAATATAAAAACACTTAAAAAACCTAAATCACCCAAAAACCTTAAAACCCCTAAAACCCCTAAAAAACTAAAAAACCTTATACACATTAAAACCCTAAAAAACCTAAAAACCCTTAACAATTCCCTATAAACCATAAAATTTATAAGAAATGCTAAAAACCAAAAAAAAACCTAAAAACCTTTGAAACCCTAAGAAAACCTAAAAACCCCTAAAATCCTAAAAATTCCAAAAATCCATAAACCCCTTAAAAATACCTAGAAACCCCAACCCCCCCCCCCCACCATAAAAAACCCGAACACCCTATTTTTTTATAAAATTAACTAAAAGATACCAAAAACCCCCAAACACACTAAAAAGACCAAAAAATCCAAAAATACATAAAAACCTAAAGAACCCTAAAAAATGTAAAACCCTAAAAAACCCTAAAAAACCGCTTTTAAACCCTAAAAACCCTAAAAATCTAAATAACTATACAACCAAAAAAATACCTAAAAACCCTAAAAACCAATAAAAACAATGAAAATTTTAAAAGATAAAAAAATACATAAAACCAAAACAACGCTGAAAAACACTAAAAGGCCCTAAAATCTTAAAATAGTTAAAGACCATAAAAACCCATAAAAACCATAAAATACACTTAAAATACCTTTAAAACCCAAAAAAACATAAAATCCCAAAAAATCAAAAAAATCCTCAAAACCCTTAAAATTTTTAAAACCCCCTAAAAACATTAAAATACCCAAAAAACACAAAAACCATAAAAATAATAAAATCACTAAAAAACCCTAAAACCCCTAAAAATTCAAAAAACCAAAAAAAACCCAAAAAAACCTTAAAAAATATAAAAACGCCTAAAATCCTAAAAACCTTAAAAAACCCTAAACCTAGAATTTCTTTAAAAACCTTAAAAACCCAAGGCCCAAAAAAACTAAAAAACCATTAAATCCATAAAAACACAAATAAAACCCTAGAATCTATAAAAATCAAGAAACACTAAAAACCCCAAATACCCTCAAAGCCTTTATAACTTTAAAAAAACCAAAAAATTCTAAAGAACCTTAAACACCCTAAAGAACCCTAAAATGGTAAAAACCCAAAAAAAACCATAAAAAATATATAAAAACAAACCTAAAAAGATCCAAAACACCAACCAAAAATCTCAAATACAATGAAAACCCTAAAAATGATAAAAACCCAAACACCCTAAAATACACTAAAAATAAAAAAAAACATAAAAAAAACATAAAAAAAACCTAAAGCCTATACTATATACAATAAAACTTAATCCCTACACAATAAACCCTATAACCTAAACCCTAAACCGTAAACCCTACACCGTAAACCCTAAACCATACATCGTAAACCCAAAAACCTACAACCAAAACCCTACACCCTAAATCTAAAACCCCAAACAATAAACTTCAATCCTAAACCCTCAACCCTAAACCCAACAACCTAAACCCTAAACCCTAAAACCTATAAACAATACCATAAAACCTAAACCCTACACCATAAACCCTAAAACCTACACCTAAAACACTATACCCTACACCCAACACCATAAACCCTAAACCTTAAACACTAGACCTTATACCGTACACACTAAAACCTAAACCCTACACCCTAAAATCTGTACCCTACACCCTAAAGCCCGAACACTATACACTAAAATCTATACAATACACCATAAACCATAAACCGTAAGCCCTAAAATCTATACCCTACACCCTAAACCCTATACCCATCCACTATCTATATATGGGGAAGAGGGTAAAGAAAAACCTAACTACAATTCAAATCAATGGCTTCACTTTGACATCTGTGAATGACATCTATAATGACATTGTGGATTATTTTCATTCACTATAAAATGACGATTGTTCTAATTCTATTCATCTATCTTACTCCATTATGCCTTTCATTGATGGTCATCAGAATAAGGCCTTAATAGATGACACCTTTTAAGAGGATGTCAAATATTCCTTGTTCTCTTTGAACATGGATAGTGCAGCAGGACTGGATGAGTTTAACAATATTTTTTTCATGTTTTATTGGGAAATTATGAACTTGAAGATGACCAATGCAACCAATAAATTATTTCTCTCTTATTCAATCCCACATGGATCAAATTACAATTTTATTTCTTTGATCCGAAATAAGGATAATGTTCTTGATATAGGGGATTTCTTGTTAGTTTGCATTAGGAACACCATTCCAAATATTATAAGTAAATATTGGTCATAAGGTTGGGGAAGATTTTGTGGTATCTTATCACCCCAAATAAATTTGGGTTTGTTCTTGGAAGGATCGTTCAAAACTATCTCTACACGGCCTCAGAAAGCATCAATATTATGAGGAATGAAACAAAGCATGGGAGATTTTCCCTAATGTTGGATATCTCAAAGGCGTTTAACACCTTTAAGTGGAGTTTCATCTTCAATGTTCTTGGAAAGTATGGCTTTTCCATATCTTTTATCAAAATGATTAACACTATTTTGATTAGTTATCAGGTTTTTATCCTTATCAATGGCTCCCCAAAGGGTTTCTTCCAATTCTCCCATGGAGTCAGGGAGGTGGCCCCATTCTTAGGCCTCCTTTTTGAAATTCCTAAGGATTACATGATATGGTGCATTAATGATCTCTTACAGACTAATTTTTAAAAACCAATTAAGGTAGGGAGAGACCTTCATGTTCCCTCCCTTCTTTGTATGCATATAAAATCCTTCCATTCAAACAATCTAATAAGTGTACATTATCTTCAATAAGAATGATCTTTCATCATTATGAAAGTGTGGTTTGGGAAATCCATCTACTGGAATAAATCATTCATTGTCTTCAATAAAGGGGTTTCAACCTCCAGTCAGCTCCACATTTCCAAATTTCTTGGGGTGGAAAGAGGCTCACTCACCTTTAAATATTTGGGTGTCCCTCTTTTCTGGGGGAAGTCCAAAAGATATTAACTTGAGATCATATCAACAAAAATCACTCAAAAACTGTACAAATAGAAAGAAAAATGTTTATCTTAGGTTAGTAGGGTTTTTATAATCAATTCGTTCAGCACATTCATGTTTGTTCATGAATTTTACATTTATAGATGGCTAAATAACCTTGATAAGAGCTTGATTTCCAAGATTAGGAACTTTTCATAGATGGGATGAATTAGTGAAATGAAGACGGTCTCTATGTATTGGAAATACTACACTAAGAATGTTGATATAGGTGGGATGGGCATTAAGGATATCAGGAGATTTAATGATTCCCTACTTAGTAAGTTCACCTGAAATTTGATCTATTCACATGATGATGGTTTGGATTTTCTTCTAAATAGGTTCACACGGAGACTTTGTGATGGTTTCATAGGTTATATACCTTCCTCTATCTAGAATTCACTCAAATACTCATATAATGATATTATATCCCACTCTAAATGGATTTTGTCAAAATAATCAAACCTAAACTACTGGACAACTAGCTAGCTTGAAAGTCCCTTGGTTGAAATTTTGGTACCTTTTCAAGAGTTTCAGAACATGTATATTGCTACTTTCATTCAAATAATTTCATTACAACATGTTACTCTTCCAACCCATATTATTTTGAAGATATAGAGGTACATTTTCATGGATAATGACACCCTTGTATGGAAACTAAACCTGGTTGGATAGTTAACTATATGAGATTTTTATCGGATTAAATATTCATAAGGAATTGTCCCATGATCTTGGATATTAAAATTCAAAGAATCTTTCATTCCACATGCATGTTTCCAATTAATTTGGAAACTCTAGGGGAATAAGCTTCCTACTCCAGAGTAGATGAATAAAACTGGTTGGAATATGGCCTCTGTTTTCTACCTCTACATGCAGTACAAAGAGAACATCCATCACACCTTCCTTTATTTTAGGTTTTCTACCAAACTATGGGATTGCCTACAGTAGATGTTTGGGTTTGAGTGTAGCATGCGTGGATCGCTAATCGATATGATAAGTACCCTGGGGGAGATGCATTGTAGAAAGTAGGTGCACAACCTGCTACTCACTGGTGTTTCTCCTACGGTCTCTTACATTTGGACTGCTTGTAATGCAGTGGCCTTCAACTGCCCGCCTTTCTCCTTACATGGTGGATTTTTGACAATCCAAAAGGTGGTAAAGGTGGAGTTTCGCAAAAGAATAGGTTTTATGGCTATTAAAGCTGAAAAAATAAATTTTCTTGGTTTTTATGGAAAGAGAAAAAAGGCCCAGGTTTTAAAATTTATTTGATGGATTCCCCCAGTTTACATCATGGATTAAGGTCAACATGGAAGGTGCAACCTTGGGTGAACCCGACCCCTCAGGGTGTGGTGGGGTCTTCCATAAATATAAAGTATTTTTAAAGGTCTGCTTCTAACACTTATTTAAAAGTATATGTTCTTATGAAGCTGATATTTGGGCAATAATGAATGCGGTCATGTTCGCAACTCAATTCGGGTAAAAGTTTCAATGGATTTAATCAGACTCGATGCATGTGGTGGACGAACTCAAGAAAAAATCTAGGAATGTTCCCTAGAGAGTCATACCATAATCAATTGAATGTATTAATATCTCCTAGACTCTAATTCTGAATGTAACGTACACCTATAGGTAGGAGAACATGGTGGCGGATGTACTCTCCAAAAAGGTAACTGAGGAAGGAAGATCGTTGTGGTCCTTTGTTGCACCACTTTTTTGTGTGCCCTAAATGGACTCTGATATGAATGTTAATCTACACACTCATGCTTGTAAACACTCCATGTAATGGTTTTTATTTATTTTATAATAAATTTTGGGGTTCTAGGCCTTCTTGGACAGAATTATTCTTTTCCTAAAACATACACCCAAAACCCAAAACCCTACATCCTAAATTCTATACCCAACACCCAAAAACCTAAACCCTACACCCTACACCCTAAAAAATATACCCTAAACCTTACACCCTAAATCCTATTCCCTAAAACCTAAACCCTAAACCATAAACCCCAAACCCTAAATGCTATACCCTACACCCTACAACCTAAACCATACAACCTACACCAAAAAACCCTATACCTAACACCTTAAATCCAAAACCCTACACCCTAAACCCTATGCACTACACCATGAACCCAGAACATACACCCTAAACCATATACCTTGTTCACTAAAGCCTAAACCCAATACTCTAAACCCTATATCCTACACCCTAAACCCTGAACCCTTTACCCTACACCCTTAACCCTATACCATTCACCCATCATCATAAACCCCACACCCTAAAATCATTACCCTACACCATAAACCCTAAACCCTAAACCCTACACCCTAAACCCTAAACAATACACCTTAATCCCAAAACCCTACACCCTAAACCCTACAACCAAACCCAAAAACCTATACCCCAAACCCACCACCCTAATCCTTAAACCCAACACCCAACACCTTATACCCTACACCCTAAACCCTAAACCCTACACTCTAAAGCCTATACACTACACTCCAAACCCTATACCCAACACCTTGAACAATATACCATACACTTTAAACCCTCTACACTATACCCTAAATTGTAAACCCAAAAAACCATTAAACAACACTAAAAACCATAAAAACCCTTAAGACCCAAAATTACCTAAAAAACCAAGAAAACCCTAAAAATAAAACTAAAATAAAAAACCCTAAAACCCTAAGGACCCATAAAAACCCTAAGAGTCACCTAAGAACCCTAAAACCCATAAAAACCCTACAAATCATAACTCCCAAAAAACACCACAAAAACCCGTGAAAAATACTAAAAATAAAAAAACACCTAGAAACCCTAAAAAACTCTTAAAACCATTATAAATCCTTAAAAATACAAACAAATCCAAATAAATTCAAAAAATAATCAACAAAACCCAAATAAACCACGAAAGACTCTAAAAAACTAAAAGAACCCTAAAACCCAAAAGGACCCTAAAAACAAAAAAACCCCTAAAAGATCCCTAAAACACCCTAAACCCTAAAAGAACCCTAAAACCCCTAAATCCTTTAAACCCCCAAAAAACCATAAAAACAAAAAAAACCCATAACAAACCCTATAAACCCTAAAAAGATAAAAAAAAGAAAACACACAAAACCCTTAAAAACCTAAAAAACATAAAAAACATTTCAAAAACCTAAAAATCCCTAAAAGATTACAAAAAATATCTTAAAACCTATAAACCCCCTAAAACACCCTAAAATACTAAAAAAATCATAAAACACCACAGAAGTCCCTAAAATCCCTAAAACCCTTTAAAATAATAAAAAAAATATAAAAACCACTAAAATAATCTAAAACCCTAAAACCTTTAAAAACTATAAAACCCCTAAAACCCTGAAAAATCCTAAAAAAACCAAAAAACCCAAAAAAAATTAAAACCCCTAAAAAATCTAAAACCGTAAAACACTCAAAATTCCCTAAAGCCTTAAAAATTTCGAAAAATCATAAAATAACATTAAACCCCTAAAATTCCCTAAAAATAAATGAAAATACCTAAAAATGTCAAGAAACCCATAAAACAGAAAAACCTGTAAAAAAACCTCAAAAAACCTAGAAACCATAAAAAACTCTAAACCCACTCAAAACCCTAAAATTCTAAAAAACCCTAAATAGAAAAAAAACCCTCAAGCCCCAAAAAAATCTAAAACCCCCAAAAATACTTAAATGACCCTAAAACCCCTAAAAACTGAAATGATCATAAAAACCTTACAAAATACTAAAAAACCTTAAAAAATACTAAAAGACCCTAAAAAATATAAAAATAACATAAAAAATAATTAAATAACCTAAAATATTAAAACCCTTAAACACCCTAAAAACCCTAAATAGTAGTCTTTTAGGTTCCATCTATGTATGATGTGGCCATTTTTTTACATATTGAGCTATCTCCCAGAATGGAAATGCAGCGAGAAGGTTCATAACCTCTTGCTCACTATGACTGCTACTATGATTTCCTATTTATGGGAAGCCTAAAATGAGACCACCTTCAATAGGGAGCATCTATCATTTCATGGAAGTATCATGGTGATTCATAATGCTATACAAGCAACGTACCAAATCTAGACTCGCTCGATGGCTAATGATGTTAATGATCTAATTACATTGTGATTTGTTGGAGTTTATGGCAGGAAAAAGGCCATAGGTTCTCAAGTCTATCCATTGGATCTGCCCGATTGCATCTTGGATAAAAGTCAATATGGACGATGTGGATTTGGGAGCACTGGGTCCTTGGGGTGTGACAATTTTTCTACACACAACAAGTCTTTGTGAATGGTTTCTTCTATCATTTTATAGGTGATGGCTATGCTTATGAAGCTGAGCTCTGGGAAATGATGAAGGCGGTCAAATTTGCAACCCAATTCGGATGGAAGCCACTCTAGATTGAATCTAATTCGATGCTTGTGGTTGATGTCATTAAGCACAAGTCTAGGAGAGTTCCTTGGAGGATTTTCCCTCAATGTATTGAATGCCTTAAGCTTTTTCAGGACCTCACTCTCAATGTTACACATGCTTATTGAGAGGTGAACATGGTGGCTGATTCCTTATCCAAGTAGGCAGTTGTGGAAAGGTTTTTGGCATGATCATTTACCACCCCACCTTTCTGCTCACACTTTTTGGAGTCTGATATGAAGGGTAAATGGTACACCTATTTTTGCAAACCCTCCTTGTAATGCATTTCCTTCTTTCATTTTATAATAAATTTTGGGGGCCAAACATGCTTCTTACCAAAACTTATTTTCCCATAAAAACCCTAAAACCCTGAAAGACCCTAAAAAATCTAAAATTATCTAAAAACCCTAAAACCCTAAAATCCTAAAAAATATTTTAAAACACTAAAAACCATAAAAAACACTAATAAACCCTTAAAAACACTAAACAATATTAAATCACCTAGAAACCCTAAAAATCACTAAAACCCTAAAAATCCCAAAAAATTTAAAAACCCAATAAACCCCTAGAAACCCTGAAAACTGATAACACATTAAAATACCTACAAACCCTAAAAATCTTAAAACAACTAACACTCTAAAAAACCATGAAAACTTTTAAAACCCTAAAAAATATAAAACCCCGAAAAAACCAAAAAACCCTAAACAACATAAAAACCCCTAAAACACTAAAAAATACCCTAAAACCCTAAAACCTCAAAAAAACCCTTAAAACCCCTAAAAAACTAATTAATCATTAAAACCCTAAATCCCTAGAACCCCATAAAACCCCAAAAAATCCACTGAAACCTTAAAAAAATGCTAAATTCCATAAAACACAATAAAACCCCAAAAATTCACTAAAAATAATAAAATATCCCAAAAGACCCTAAAAACCCTAAAAAATAGTAATAGACTCAAGAACCCATAAAAAC
The DNA here is from genome assembly GCA_963277665.1 of Viscum album. Lineage (NCBI taxonomy): Eukaryota > Viridiplantae > Streptophyta > Magnoliopsida > Santalales > Viscaceae > Viscum > Viscum album. The sequence continues at coordinate 671,106,830 of OY728161.1, read as the reverse complement.
CCTAAAACCCCATAAAGGTCCCTAAAAAATCTAAAAAATCCAAAAAGACCCTAAAAACAACTTAAAGAAAATAAAAACCCTAAAAAACTCTAAAGACCCTAAATGACCATTAATGGAACATAAATGTCTCTAAAAACCCTAAAAACATACAAAAGGACCCAAAAAATAAAAAAAAAGTCATTAATGACTTTAAAAAACTGTAAAAAACCTAAATGACCATAAAGTTGTTTAAAACAATAAAAACCCTTGAAAAACCTTAAATGACACTAAAAACCCTAAAACCTTAAAAGAACCCAGGTCACTAAAAAAATTCAAATAAACCATAAAACCCCTAAAAACTCTGAAGGATGCTAAAACCATATAAATCTGGAAAACATTAAAAAACCTTAAAACCCTAAAACCCAATAAACAATAAACCCTAAAAACTCTAAAAATACTAATAACCCATTTGAAATACTAAACACATGATAGTCATAAAACCCCATTAAAACATTAAAAATTTCTAAAATCACATAAAAACCCTTAGAACACTATAAAGACCCTAAAACCCTAAAAAACATTAAAAACCTAAAACCCTAAAAACCCGAAAATACAGGAAAAAAATCTAAAAACCCTAAAACAATAAAAAACACAAAATATCATAAAAAACATTTAAATACCCAAAAAATTCCTAAAAATATTAGAAAAATCTAAAAATATTAAAAAACAAAAAAACAAATGAAAACCCTAAAAAACCTTAAAACTTATAAAAAACCTTAAAATTGTAAAAATTATAAAAACCCCTAAAACCCTAAAACACCAATTAAAACACAAAAAAACCCTATAACCCCTAAAACCCTAAAACCCTGAAACCCCAAAAAACCTTAAAACCTTTTGAAACCTTAAAACACTAAAAACTCAAAAAACCCCAAAAAACCTAAATTTTTTAAAAATCCTAAAAAACACTTAAAAACCTAAAAAATATAGAAAACCCAAAATTCCTGTAAACCCTAAAAAATACCTAATACTCCTAACCCCTCAAACTAAAAAAAAAATCCTAAAATCCCCAAAAAACCATAAAAAACCCTAAAAACCCTAAAACCCCTAAAAACCCTAGAAACCCTTTAACACCCTAAAAAATCCCTAAAAATCCTAAAAAACCCAAAAAAACGAAAATACCTAAAAATTACTATGATCCATAAGAAACACTAAAAAGACTAAAAAATATAAAACCCCTAAAACAACAAAAAAATATAAAAACCTCTAAGAAAACCCTCAAAAACCTAAAAAACCCTAAAAAACTAAAAACCCAAAAATAATATAAAAACCATAAAAACCTAAAAAGGTAATAAAAACCATAAAAACACTAGAAGACCATAAATTACCCTAAAACCCATAAAAGAGTATTAAAAACTTTAAGGCCCTAAAAAACCATTAAAAACCATAAAAAACTTAAAACCATAAAACCCTTAGAAAGAAATGGCGGACGAGTCTCTGGGTGCTACCCCTTCACGATACCTAGCGCTGCCACTTCCCGATGATCCTTCGATGCTTCTTGGTGGTGGCATATTTGGATTTATGGTGGCCTAGGCATGGTCTCGGTGGATCAACTAGCTTGGGGACAACCGCAATGACTCTCGTTGGTGGTGCAACATGAAGGTTTGGATATTTTCTAGGTCAATGGCGGAGTCAAATTTGGATCCAAATCTGAGTTTGTGGTGGCTTCTATGGCTTTGCGACGGTGATAGGCAGGTGTGATGGGTGTCCCAACGTCTTAGTGGCACGTTGTCTTGGACTTCAGCGATGCGGTACCTTCCAGATCTGGTTTTGGATGGATTTTGGTGTTGGATTTGCGACGGTGTGATACAGGTTCGTGGGTCTGGATCTTCAGCCTTGGCCTCGTTTCTTGCTGGTGTTTTAGGTCCTTTTATGTTGTGTTGCAATATGGTATCTAGGTTCATCTGGGGATTTTTGAGTTGCCGAAGTTGGATCATTTTGCATCTAGGGATTTGTATTTTACAATGTATTCCTACTTCGTGGTTGCAATTTGGCCATCTCACTGGTTGTGGCTAGTTTTGTTGGGGCCCAATGGGGGTGCTGGTTGATGGTTTTTCTGTGAGGTTTTGGGTAGTGTTTGGTCATGCTGTGTGTTTTCTGGGTAGCTGGAGGTGTATTCAGGATATGGGCTCGATCAAGGTAGTTGGGGCACTGTAGAATGGTGCAAGGATTTGGTGCTGGTAGTCCTACATTGCTGTCTATGATGATGGGTCTGGTATGTTGTGAGATGAATGGTTAAGCAGTAGTGGCTGCTCATATTGGAGCTTCTGTGTTTTAGTTACTACTTGGATGGAAACCGCGGAAGGAGATTCTAGCTATTGGATGTTGATGTACTGGATACTGGTTGCTTCTTGGCCGTTATGTGATGAAGCTGATGTTTATGATTTTGGTACTAGTCGTTTTTTGTTTCTGGTGGTGAACTTACTTGGAGAGATGATGTTGGAAGCTGGAATCTATATTGCCAGCTGCTGGTTACTGCTTAGCTTGGAGGTGCTGAAGGTGAGTGTCTGGTTTTTTGTGAGCTATTTTGGTGCTTCGATTTCTTGGCTTGGAGGTGATGAGGTTGCTGCTTATGGTAATGGTGTTGCTGGATGCCATTTGTTGATTGGTTGGGAGATGATGAAGGTGATGATGATGCTTTCTAATGGATGTTGTGATGGTGATTGAAACTGGGAATACTGGAGGTTGGTGTCTGTGGCTTCATGGTGCAGAACCTGGTTATGTGTTTTGGTTTGTTTTGACTTTTTCTTTATTTGTTTTAATTTTTTGGGATTGTCTTTGGGTTTGGGTTGTTTGAACCTGCTGTGTCTTTTTTTCTAATAAAATTGTGGGGGGGGGGGGGGGTCGGGAATAGCCTGAACCCCTCATCTTTCTTTTCTAAAAACCCTAAAAGATATTTATAACACTAAAAAACCTAAAAACCCAAATACACCCTAAATAACCAAATAAAAATTCTAAAAGACCATAAACCCCTTAAATTCCTTAAAACACTAAAAGCCCTAAAAATCCATAAAACCATAAAAACCCTAAAACCCTAAAATACCCTAAACCCCCTTAAAATCCAAAAATACCTTTAAACCATAAAAAACCCTAAAACCCTAAAAACCCCAAAAAATATTAAAAAAATAAAAAATCCTTAAAAAACCCTAAAAAACCTAAAAAACTAAAGAATACATGTGAAAAAAATGCTTCCTCTCTCTCCTAGGGTCTCTCTCTCAGCATTGCATTCTCTAGGGATTCCTCCTAGAATCCTCCATGGTGAGTTCTCTTTGCTAATATTCTGATTCCTCCTTCCATATTTGGACTCCTCTCTCTCTATAACTCTCCCATGGAGTGTGAAACATGGTTCGGTTCTGGAGGTGGTCTTAGTTTGTGGTGGTGAGGGATCGAGCTTCATCTGGTGTGCCCTTCTTCATCGACTTCCTTGTGTAAGGGACTGTGTAAGGGTTTCATTCCAGTGGATCAGCTTTCTCGGTGATGGGCATGACTCGTTTCAGTGGAGATGCGGTGTGATGGACATGATTTCTCAGTCATCAGTGATGTTGTCCTCACATCTACTTTCATATCTTAGTTTGGGAGGGTTTTGGTGGCTTTTCTGGCTTCGTGATAGAATAAGAAGGATGTGTAAGGCTTTGTGTCATCTTGGTGGTGGCATGATCAGTCCTGTAGTGTGAGATTTCAGATCTGTTTGTCATCTGTTTGTGCTGAAGATGTAGGTTCGTGCTTGATCTGGTTCCTCAGCATCATCTTCTTTCCACGCTATTGATGCTGGGCTATTTAAGTTGTGTTGAGATCTAGTTTCTATATTGGTTTGTTGATTCCTGAGGTGAAAAGTAAATTTATTTGGTCCTGCGTATCTTGTGGAAGTCTTCCATTAGATCTTTTTTCATTTAAGGATATATTGTTCACAACATCTGTGTCTGGTTGTTTCATGTTTTCTATCTAGTTGCTTCACTAGTTGTGACTGGATTGGTTGTGAGTCACTATTGGTGTCGGTTGATGGGTTTTATGTGAGGCGTTGGGTTTTTTTGGTCATGATGTGTGATTTTTGGGTCACTAGAGGGGCTGTTTGGATCTGGGTATGAACAAGGAGTTATGGGTGGTGTGGAATGGTTCTAGGCATGGGTGATGGTGGTCCTGGGTTGTTGGCTATGCTGCTGGGTGTGAAATACTCGAAGCTGATTTGCTAGGAGGTGTTGGTTGCTAGAATCTGAGCTGCTGGGTGCTGGTTGTTTCTTGGCTGGGACCTGTTGAAGGAGATGCTGGTTTTTGGAATCTGAAGTGTTGGATGCTGGTTTCTACTTGGATAGGATGTGATGAAGCTGATGTATATGATTTTGTTGTTGGTGGTTTCGTGTTGTTAGTGGTGGTTCTTCTTGGAGATGAGGTGCTAGATGTAAGAAACTGTGTTGCTGGATGCTAGTTTCTGCTTGGTTGGGAGGTGCTGAAGGTGATGACTTTGCATTACTACTGTGTCTGGTTATTAGTGTGTGTTTTTTGGTTTTTTAGGGGGTTTGGGTTTCTTGGGGGTGTCCAGGATTTTTCAGTGTTGGTCTATTGTCTTCACCCCACCCTTGTTTTCTTTGTCTTTTTTATAATAAAATTTGGGGGGGTTGGGAATAGCCAGGTCCTGCGCCTTCATTGCCTCAGAAACCTAAAAACCCATAAAAACCCTAAAAAACCCTAAAAACCCTTGAAAATACTAAAACTCTAATATTTCATGAAAAAACATAAAAAATCATAAAAACCGAAAACCCCATAAAAATACCTAAAAACCATAAAAAATAATAAAACCCCCAAAAAATCCCAAAAATCCCAAAATCCATAAAAACACTAAAAACCCATAAAACCCTAAAATACCTAAAAACCCTAAAAAAATACTAAGATCCCTTAAAAACCTAAAAAACCAAAAAACACTGAAAAAACCATAAATACCCCTAAAACACCTAAAAACCCTAAAACTCTTAACAACCCTAAATCCCCTAAAAACAATAAAAATACTAAAAAACCAAAAAACACTAAGACCCCTGGAATCCATAATACCATAAAACCCTAAAAACTATAAACCACATAAAACATAAAAAAAACTCTTAAAACACCTTAAAATCACCTAAAAACCAGAAAAAACCCTATAAATTTGTAAAAACCCCTTTAAGCACCCTAAACCCCCCAAAAATCCAAAAAAATAATAAAAGCCCTAAAAACTATAAAAACCATAAAAACCCTAAAAACCCCAAAAAACCTAAAAAACCTAAAACCCAAAAAACCAAAAAACCCAAAAAACCTAAACAAACCTAAAACCCTAAAAATTATAAAAAAATATAACAAAAACTAAACTCTATTCCCTACACCACAAACCCTGAACCCTAAACCCTATACACTACACCTCAAACCCTAAAACCTACACCCAAAACCCTATACCATACTCCCAAAACCCAAAAACCTACACCATAACCCCTATACCATACATAATAAACCCTAAACCATACACCCCAAACCCTTTACCTATCACACTTAACCTGAATCCCTACTCCCTAAATCATAAACCCACACCTTAAAAGCTAAACTATACACCCTAAACACCAAACCATATAATATAAACCCTAAAATACCCTAGATACACTAGTAAACACTAAAAGAACCTAAAAAGACCTAAAAAGTCCTAAAAAATATAAGACCCTCTAAAAACCCTTAAATACCCAAAAACCCATAGAAACCATAAAATCCCCCCCCAAAGAACCCCTAAAAGACTAAAAAACATAAAACACCCTAAAACCTCTTAAATCCTAAAAAACTTATAAAAAAACTAAAATCCTAAAAACCACTTAAAATCACTAAAACCCTAAAAACCCCTAAAAATTCCAAAATACCCTAAAATCCATAAAACCCTAAAAAACCTTTAAAACCACTAAAAAATTCATAAAACCCTCTAGAAAATTTAAGAACCCATAAAAAACCAAAAAAACATTAAAACCATAAAAACCTATAAATACTATAAAAACCCAAAAAACCCCTTATAAACTCTATAAAGGCCATAAAAACTTAAAAACCCTAAAAGACTCAAAGAAACAAAATAAAACCCTAAAATACCCGAAAACCCATATAAAAACTTTAAACACTGTAGAAACACATAAAACCCATATAAAACATTAAAAACACTCTAGAAAAACCTAAAATACTAAAAATTCCTAAAAAACATAAAGAAACCTAAAAACCATAAACCCCCCAAAAAACCAAAAAAAATCCATCAATAACCTGAAAATGCCCAAAACCATCAAAAGACCCTAAAGACCCTAAAAAACCTAAAAATCCTAAAACATCTTTAAAATAAACTAAAACAAAAAAACCCATTAAAACCCCAAAATACACTAAACAACCTAAAAACTCTAAAAAACCCTAAACCCCTAAAAAAATCCTATAACACATAAAAACCCTAAAAACCATAAAAACCCCAAAACCCCTAAAAACAATAAAACACTCTAAAATACCCTAAAAATATCTAAAAGTCCCTAAAAACCTAATATACCCTAAATGACCCTTATAAACTCTAAAAACTATAAAAAACCCAAAAATCCTAAAAAACCCTAAAACAAGACTAAAAACCTTTAAAAACCCTCAAACAACCAAAAAAACATAAAAATACCCCAATACACCAAAATACCAAAAGAACCCTAAATAACCATAAAATCCCTAAAAATAGAAAAAAAAAATACAGATCCACCCAAAACCCTAAAAGCCCATAATACCACTAAAATCCCTAAAACCCAAGAAATTCCTAAAAACCGTAAAAAATAACAAAAAGTCCTTAAAAAAATTCCTAAAAACCATAAAAACTATAAAAAATGTAATGAAACATTAAGAACCGTAAAACCCCATAAAAGACCCTAAAAATCTAAAAATACCATAAAAGGATAAATGGCTTTAAAACCCTAAAAACACCATCAAAATTTCTAAAACCCTAAAAGATCCTAAAAAAAATAAAATCCCCAAAACACCTAAAAGACCCGAGAAAATCCAAAGACCCTAAAAAACCTTTAAAAACCCATAAAAACCCTAAAAGACCCTAAAAACATAAAAAATCCTAAAGGACCCTAAAACCCCTAAAATATACTAAAAAATCCCTAAAATATGAAAAATACACTAAAAACTCTAAAAGAATATTAAAATAATAAAAAACCCTAAAGTTCCCTAAAACCAATAAGGACCCAAAAAACTCATAAAGGATCATAAAAAAGATAAAAACCCCTAAAAACCCTACAAAATTATAAAATACCCTAATATCCATAAAAAAACTAAAGAAATTAAAAAAACTAAAAACCATTGAAAACTCAGTAACGACTAAAAAGACCCATAAACCCACAAAAATAATAAAAAACCAAAGAAACCATAAAAACCCAAACAAACACTAAAAACCATAAAATAGTAAAAATCCTAAAAAGATTTAAAACCCTAAAAATCATAAAAACCATAAAAACATAATAAACACTATATAACCCCTAAAAACCCTAAAACCTAATAAAAACTGCAAAACCCAAAAAATCCCCCCAAAACCTTTAAACCCCCCTAAAAACCCTAAATACTCAAAAAACCCTAGAAACCCTAAAAAAATTCAAAAACATAAAAACTATAAAAAAAATAAAAAAACCATGTAAAATAACAAGAAACACAATAAAACTTAAAAACAATAAAAATTAAAAAATAATAAAAACCCTAAAAACTCCAAAACCATAAAATCTAAAAACCATAAAAACGCTATAAAGTATGAAAAACACAAAAAATCCTAAAAAATCGTAAAACACCTAAAAACCTTAATAACACTAAAGACCCTAAAAACCTAAAAAAACCTAACTACCCTGAAAACCCATAAAAACACTAAATACCATATACCCTATACACTACACCCTAAACTCTAATCATCACACCCTAAACCCTAGACCCTAGACCCTACACCCTACACACAAAACCCTTAATCCAAAACTCTACACCCTAAACCTTATACCCTAAACCCAAAACCTTAAATTCCACACCATAAACCTTATAACCAACAACTTAAATCCTAAACCCTATACCTTAAACACTAAACCCTACACTATAAACCCTAAGAGACCTTAAAAACCCAAAAAAAATAAAATTATTCAAAAGAATACTGAAAAACCCTGAAAAACATAAAAACCAAAAACACCCTATAACTCCCTAAACCCCCTAAAACCCATAAAAGACCCTAAAAACCCCAAAACCCATAAAAATACCATAAAAATCATGAAAAAACTAAAACCCATAAAGACCCTAAATATCCTAAAATATCCTAACAAAGTATAAAAACATAAAATACCCTAAAAACCCTTAAAACAACAAAAAACCCTAAAAACCCTAAAAAACATAAAAAAAGTAAAAAAATTAAAAACCACAAAGCACTAAAACCCTCTAAAAACTCTTTAAACCCCTAAAAAATCTTAATATCATAAAAACCCTAAAATCCATAAAACCCCCTAAAAACCCCAAAAACAATAAAAAAGCTAAAAAATTGTAAAGCTTCTAAAAGCACTGAAAACCCTAAAAGGCCCAAAAACTATAAAAAAAGATCTTAAAAACCAAAACCCCATAAGAATAGCTTAAAACCCCTAAAAACCCAAAAAACATTAAAAAGACTAAAAAAACACTAAAACCATAAAAAGTACTAAAACCCTAAAAAGACATTACACACCCTAAAATATCATATAACCCCTTAAAACCTAAAAAGACTATAAACCCTTTTAAACCCTCTAAAATCCACAAAAACCATAAAATACCCAAAATGAGATTAAAATCACTAAATACCCAAAAACCTCTAAAAACCCTAAAAAATGAAAAGAAACCCATAAAACCCATAAAAACTCAAAATAAATTAAAACCCATAAAAAACTGTGGAAGACCCTAAAAACTCAAAAGTCCCAAGAAGGACCTAAAGACACTAAACAACCCTAAAAAACCAAAAAACTAACTGTAAAAACTCTAAAAACCCTAAAATAATCCTAGAAAAAAAAAATTTAAAAAACCAAAAAACACCATTAAAACCCCTAAAAATGCAAAACCCCCTAAAGTCCTGAAAATATGAAATCACCATTAAAACCCTAAAAACACTAAAAAACCCTAAAAACCTTTAAAAACCTAAAAACACCTAAAAGCTCCTAAAACCTGAAAATAACTAAAAACAATAACCCCCTAAAACCTCTATAATCCCTAAAAATACACTAAAATAATAAAATTTATAAAAAATTTAAAATCTCTAAAAAATCCTAAAACCATAAAATTTCATAAAAACCCATAAAAACACAAAAAACCATAAAAATGCCCTAAAATCACAAAAATCCCAAAAAAATGTAAAAAAACCAAAAAAACTCTAATACCTATATCGTTCACCCTAATCCTCAAACCCCAAAACATACACACTAGTCCCTATACCATACACTCTAAACCGTACACCCAAAACCCTATACACTGCACCCTAAACCCAAAACACTACACCCAAAGCCCTATAACCTACACCCTAAACCCTATAACATACACCCTAAACCTTAAACCCAATACCCAAGAAACCCAAAAAACCAAAAAACCATACAAATCACTTAAAAAAATAAAAACCGTAAAAATCCCTAAAAAACCATATTTTTTTAAAAAATCATTAAAAACCCTAAAAACCCCAGAACCCTAAAAATTCTTTAAAACCTAAACAAACCAAAAAACCATAAACCCCTAAAAATGATAAATAAACACTAAATAAATCTTAAAAACACAAAAAATAATGAAAAGACCATAAAACCAAAAAAACCGTCAAAACGCCAAAAAAACATAAAAACCCCCAAAATACCCTAAAGGGAAATAAACCCCAAACCCCTAAAAAGACCTTAAAAAAATCCATAAAACTCTAAAAAGACTCTAAAACACATATATAACCCTATAAAACCATAAAACCACTATAAACCCAAAAATACCCTAAAACCGTATAAAACCCTAAAACTCTAAAACTATAAAAAAACCAAAAACCAAACAAAAAAACCCAAATAAGTCCAAAAGACCCTAAAAACCCTAAAAGACCCTAAAATAATAAAGGGCCCTAAAAACCCTAAAAATAACATAAAAACCCTAAAGCCCTTAAAAACCCAAAAACCCCTAACACCCATAAAATCCGAAAAACCAAACAAACACTAAAATCCCTAAAAAATATAAAAATCCTAAAAATCATTTAAAACACTAAAACCCCCAAAAACTCGAAAACCCTGAAAAATAATTAAAACCATGAAAAAACTTAAAACCCCTACATAACCAATAAAAACCATAACACCCTAAAAAAATCTAAAAAACCTAAATGACCCTAAAAGATCATAAGAAACCCTAAAAGACCCTTTAAGACCCAAAAACCCATAAAATATTAAAATAAGCCTAAGAAAGCCTAAAACACCCTAAAAACACCTAAAAACCTTGGAAGCCCCCTAAAAACCCTAAAATAGCGAAGATATCTACAAAACCATAAAAATAACTAAAAATACATTAAAACACTAAAACCCTTCCCTTCTTCATATGATAGGGAATCTTGTTGGAAGTTATCTCTTATTGGATAGAAGAACCCATGTTGTTTGTCATCTAATCTATCTTAGATCCAGTGTTGAAGGGGATGTATTGAAGACTTGTGTTAATTTCTTCTGGATTTCTCTAAGTGATGAATTTCATTATAAACAATCAGTAATTTTTGAGTCCTGGTGTGATTTCTGTTTGATGTGTAAAAAATTGTGTCATATAATGAAAGTGTGCAAGCGTGACATGAAGTAACAAAATGCATTTGGTATTGCATTTCCTCACATGAAAGTAGTTCATATTGAAGTCTCTTTAGATCGAACATGATTTGATGGTCCTGATATTGATTAAGGCATAGGTTTGTTACCGAATATTCATGCTATTTCTCCTACTCCAGTTATCCCAGGTGATGTTTTCAAGCAATTAAAGAATCCATTACATGTTACATTGCATGATATAAAGGACTATGATGTTTTTAATCTATTAAAATCCGATTTAGGTGATGTTATTTCTTATGAGGTGGATTTGATTTTTAAGAATTTTGTGTCGTTTTGTGAATCTAATTCTATTTTAATGGATGATGTTTCTCATAGTGATGTGAGGGCAGTGTTTGATGCGGTGAGAGATAGTACTAGTTTTACTCTGAATTATTATGCTGGGAATGAGGAGAGTGAGGTGAAAGTATTTAATATGATTCAAATTTCTTGTGTTGGGAATGTGGAAAAGTAGTAGGGCCAGAATTCCAGTACTGGGCATGAGGAAAGAAAATCAACTCAGAATTCTTGCTCTGGGAATGAGGAAAGGATTTAGGGTGCTGGGCCTGAGGATAGGAAATTGGACCAGAGGTGATCAGACTAGATTGCTTGTATTAATCATGAGGTGATATTGGTTCGGGTCATGTAGTTGGTTCTAGTGGTGAATAAAGGGGTCTCTTCTGATAATTCTCACTTTTTGTTTGTAGAGGACATGGTTATAAAGGACACCAATGTGAAACCACAGTTCATGGGATGTGGATTTTTGCAGTCAAGTGGACTTAATATGACAATGTAGGTTCCAAATGAAGGGGATATTAGAAATGAAATACAAAAATTTAATTTTTAGGAGGAAATCCAGAAACTCCATAATTGTTTGAAAAAATGTGATAGATGGGGGGATGTCCCCAATGATGACAACAAGGATGATAGTAGTAAATATGAGTCCTTGAGTGGTGATAAAGCCTCGACTAGTGATGTAATCACCCATGGGAGGGAGAAGGTGTTTGAGTGATTCATCTATTCTCTCCCAAAGAGGAGGCCAAAAAATGACAATTCCAATTTTACAAAGCCCATTTATACCTTGTCCTCTTCTAAGGAATCTAAAAGTAATGTTACTGATCCCAATAAAGGGTGGTATAACATGTTTTCTTCCAAATATCATCTTACATTGGAACATAAAAGGCTCAAGGAGATTCATTATGCACTCCTCAAGCAACAAAAATATTTACCATCTGAAAAGGATTCGATGGATGCTAGTGTAGCTTTCAATTATGGATATGGTGTTGACGTTGACCCTTTTGACATGTAGTTATATTTTTAGTGATTTTACTTTACTTTTTATATTAATGTTTTGGGGACCAATCATGCTTGGTTCTGAACCTTCTTTGGATAAATACCCTAAACCCCTAAAACTCTAAAAATACACTAAAAACCCCTAGAAACCCTAAAAACACCTCAAACCCCAAATGACCATAAAAACCCCTAAAAGTCCCAACCCCAACTAAAATACCTAAAAACCATAAAGAACCATAAATCCTATAAAAATATCAAAAAATACTAAAACCCCTAAAAACCTTAAAACCCCAAAAAACCCAAAAAACCCAAAAAAACCATAAAACCAATTTACACAAGTAAAAACCATTTAAAAATCATAAAAACATTAAAAAAATCCTAAAAAACCCTCAAAACACTAAAAAAATTATAACCCTAAAAAATACCTAACATCCTAAAATCCCTATACAATCTTGGAAAACCCTAAAAACCCTAGAAAATATTTAAAACCCTTCTAACCCTAAAAAACCTAAAAACCCATAAAACCCTAAAACCCCAAAAAAACATAAAAAATCATAAAATACCTAAAAACTCTAAAACCCTAAAAACCATTAAAAATTCCTAAAAATCATAAAAACTCAAAAAACCTAAAAAAAACCCTAGAAACCATTAAAACCCTTAAAACCCATAAAACCCATAAAAACTATAAAATACCCATAAATACTATAAAACCCCTAAAAACTCTAAAAATCCTAAAATACCCTAAAAACCCTAAAACCCCCAAAAGACCCTGAAGACCCTAAATGACCTTGAAACCACTTAAACACCATAAAAACACCTAAAAACCCTAAAAAACCAAAATACCTAAAAATAATAAGAAACACCTAAAGACCATAAAAACCCAAAAAAACCCAAAAAAACCCCCAAAACCCCCTAAAATATTAAAAACCCTTAAAACAACGAAAAATAATAAAAACCAAAAAAGAACTCTAAGAAAACCTAAAAAAGACAAAAAAAAATACTAAAAAACACTAAAAACCCTTAAAACCCCGAAAAACACTAAAAACTCTTAAATATCAATGAAAAACCATAAAACCACAAACACCTAAAAATATGTAAAACCCATATAAAACCCTAAAATACTCCATATAATCCCTTAAAAGTCTAAAACTGCCTAATAACTGTTAAAATTCCCAAAAAACATTAAAAACCCAAAAAAAAACCTAAAAACCATAAAAATCCTAAAAACCCTAAAACCCTAAAAACCTTAAAAACCCTAAAACCATAATAAACATAGAAAACCATAAAAAAATTAAAATACCTAAAACTCTAAAAACCCTAAAAATCATTAAAAACATTAAAAACCCTAAAAACACTAAAATAACATTAAAACCCATTAAAAACTATAAAAAACCGAATGAAACCCAAATATCCCTAAAAAATAATAGAAATCTTAAAAACCCCTAAAAAATATAAAACCCCTAAAAAACCTAAAACACCCATAAAAGACCCTAGAACAATGGAGGCATACTCCCCTGGGTCTCTCCCCCCTTGATGCCTCTAATAGGTTTTCCCCTAGATTCTGCTCAGAGCTTTGGTGTTGGATCCTTGCTTCTTCCTCGTTCTCTATGATGGTGTTCTCTAGAAGTGCTCTTTGGTCTCAAGACAGTGGTGGATCTCGGTCTATAGTGGCTTCTACTTTCCCGAGAATATTTGCTCAGGATTTTGGATTTAGATGGTGTTATGCCCTATTGCTGGAGTGTCTAGGCTTTGATGGCTATGATGGTTGTGAGGTCTTATGATCAGACCGATCTGGAATGTGATGGATCCGATGACTCCTTGGCAGTCGGGAACCCTACTGGACATCATCTGCGGATAAAGGTCGATTTTTCAGATATGGGGTATCCACGGATATGTCAGCAGGGTCAAGGGTATCAACATCGGAGAATTTTTTATCAGCGACATTGGTTCTAGTCTCATCTAAGGTTGTTCATCTACTCCGTTTTACTACTTTGGTGTTCAGTTTCTTCTCCAATGGTGCTTCAAATCTAGTATGTTGTCACTCCTGTGGTGTTGTTCCGACATTTTTTTGGTGCGTCAGTGGTTTGTGATTTCTACTTCTTACGATTTAGTGGGTACATGCTTTATCTTTTGTTATGGATTGTTCTCCTGGTTTATTGGTTTGTTGGATAGGCTCATCATCTAGTTAGGAAAGAGTCTCCAGTTAAAATTATTATGGATTTATCGATTTTTTTGATGCTGCGATGACAATTGGTGTGTGACGATGCGAGAGATAGGTTTTCTATGGATACTTGTTTACGAGGTGAGCAAGTAGATGTTGGTTGTCAGAAATGGTGGTGTTTTATGCTGCTCACTAATGGGATAGGATGTAATGAAGCCAATGTTCATGAGTTTGGTGTTGGTGTCTCTGTGTTGCTGGCGGTGGATCTACTTGGTAAGGAGGTGCTGGAGGCTAGTGATTCTAGTGGTTTTGTGCCACCAATGGTTGATCTACTTGGAATGAAGATGATGGATGATGATAACGCTACTGTGGGATGGTTGATACTTGGATGCAATGTGATGAAGCTGTTGGTTTTGAGTTCCATGCTGATGGTTCTGTTCTGGTGGTGGTGGATCTTTTTAGTGAGGATGTGTTGGATGATGGAAGTTGTGAGATTGGATGCTGGTCGTTTATTGGCTATGAGCTGTTGGATGCTGGTTACTGCATGTATGGGAAGTGATGAAGCTATCGATAATGGTGTTGTTAGTGTCATATTGCTATTTCTCTCTAGAGTTTTTTTGTTTATTTGGGGTTGTTCAGGTGTTTTGGGTGTGAGTTGATTGACTCTGCCCCTCCCTGGTTTGCTATGTCTTCTTTTTAATAAACTTGGGGGGGGGGGTCAGGAATAGCCTGGACCTATACCTACCTTACCCTAAAAGACCTTAAAAAACAAAAAGACACTAAAACACTAAAATATCATAACCCCCCAATCCCCTAAAAGACCAATAAAAACAATATAACAACCATTAATGTTCATAAATAACACTAAAAAGCTACAAAACCCTAAAAACATCAAAAAGTATAAAACCCCTAAAACTCTAAAACCACCTAAAAACCCCTAAAACCCAAAAAAAACAATAGAAAAAAAATATAGAAATCATAAAAACCCTAAAAAATCCTAAAAACCTAAACATCTTAAAATCCCTAAACCTTAAAAAAATATCAATATACTTAAAAAACACTAATAAACTCTAAAAATCCTAAAAACCCTAAAAATACAAAAAGAGGCCATGAAAAACATAAAAAAACCTAAAAACCCCTAAAACACTAAAAACTATTAAAACCCTAATACACCTAAAACCCTTAAAAATATCTAAAAATAATAAAAATCCTAAAATGATCTAAAAATCCACAAACACAATTAAAAACTCCTAAAAAACTCTAAACCACTAAAACCTATAAAACCCCTAAAAACAAAAAAACATTAATAACCCTAAAAAACCACTTTAAACTCATAACACTACTGGAAAAATACCCTATATTAATAGTTTGGAACCGTTGGTATAGGCCTCCAAACCATTTCTATAGCCTATACTAATGGTTTTGAGAACCGTTGTCAAGTAAGCCATGGGGATAGGTTTATACCAACGGTTTTGGGAAAACCATTGGTATAGACCTATACCAATAGTTTTCAAAACCGTTGGTATAAGTAATATGAAAATCTACACCAACGGTTCCATAAAACTGTTGGTATATGTAATTCAAAAAATAATCATTCGGTTGGTTTTGATCCCAGAACCTCTCGTTTGTGATTGAACGACCTAAACAAAAACCTAACTTACTTTTGTGAACATAATTTCATAAATATATATATGTATTATCATAATTATTTTAATTTTGGATTTATTTAATGTCCTCTTTAAGAAGATTCCATTAAAAATACATGTACCTATACCAACAGTTTTGGGAATCTTTGGTATAGGTTCTTTGATTTTGGGACCTATACCAACGGTTTTGGCGAAACTGTTGGTATAGGGGGGGGGGGGACCTATACCAGCGGTTTGGCCAAAACCATTGGTATAGGGTCTCTATAATGGACCTATAACAATGGTTTTCTGAAAACCAGTGGTATAGGTCGAAATTAGTGAACTATACTAACGGTTTGCCCAAAACCGTTGGTATAGCTCCAAATTAGTGACCTATACCAATGGTTTTGGGAAAACCATTGGTATAGATCCATATAAGTGACCTATACCAACAGTCTTGGCCAAACTGTTGGTATAGGTCCAAATTAGTGAACTATAACAACAGTTTGCCCAAAACTATTGGTATAGAACATATTTCCAGTAGTGTAAAAACCCTAAAAACCCTAAAAACCATAAAACCTTTAAAAACACTAAAAACCCTTAAGTCTCTAGAAATTCATAAATCCATTAAAACCTTTAAAAAACCAATAAACCCTATACCATAAACCCTACACCCTATACCCAACACATTAAAACCTAAACCATACACTCGAAACACTATACCCTACATCCTACACCCTAAACCATAAACCCTAAACCCTATATCGTACACACAAAACCCTACACACTACACCCTAAAACCCATACCCTACACCCTAAAGCCAAAACACTACACACTAAACCCTATACACTACAACATAAACCATAAACCGTAAACCCCAAAATCAATACCCTAAACCATAAGTCATATACCCTAAACCCTATACCATACACCCTAAACCCTATACCCCACAGTCTAAACCTTATACCATACACCCAAACCCTACACAATATACCCTAAAAACTAAACCCTACACCAAAACCCTATACTGTAAACCTTAAACCCTAAACCCTACACCCTAAACCCAACAAGCTACACCCTGTACCCTATATCTATAACCCTAATCACTATACCCTACACCTTAAACCCTATACAATATACCCTTTACCCTATACCCAAACCCTAAATCCTACAACCCAATCCATATATCCTATACCCTAAACTTGTAACCCTAAACCCTATATCCGACACCCTAAACACTATACCCTACACACTAAAACCTTAATCCCACACCCTAAACCATATTCCCTACACCTTAAATCTTAAATCCTACACCCTTCACCAAAAACCATAAATGCTACACCCTAAACAATATACCATATACCCTAAACCCTAAAACCTTTACCATACAAACAAAACCCTACACCTTACACCCTAAAACCTAATCCATATACCCAAAACCCTGCACACTATAGCCTAAACCCTAACCCAACACCCTAAAACATAAACCCTAAACCCTAAACTGTATAACTTAACCCTATAGCCCGCACCCTAAACCATAAACCCTGCACCGTAAACCATAAAACCTACACCCTAAACCCTATACCATACACACTAAACCTTATACCCTACACCCTAAACCCTATACCATACACCAAAATCCCTAAATTCTGTACACTACATTTTATACCCTACACCCTATACCTTATTCTCTACAACATAAATCCTATACCCTATATCCTATATCTGAAACCCTATACATTAAATCTTATACCCTACACTCTAAAATATACACACTATACTCTAAAAACTAAACCCTAGAACCCAAATCCTATACCCTACAACCTAAACCCTAAAAGTTAATAACTCTAAAATAACCATAAAAACCATAAAAACCCTAAAAAATATGAAAAAAATCCTAAAAAACCTTAAAGTCCATATAACACCTAAAACCCCCTAAAAACTCTAAAATCACAAAAAACCCCTAAAAACCTAAAAAACATTAATAAAACCCTGATAATGATAAGCAAATCTTAAAACCCTAAAAAACCCTAAAACCCTAAAACCACTAAAAAACCCTAAACACCAACAAAACCCTAAAAACCCTAAAAAACTTAAATAACCTAAAAACCTAGAAAACATAAAAATGTAAAAAAAACCCTTAAACCATTTACAAACCCGAAAAAAACCTAAAACCCATAAAAAATCATAAAAACCCTTAAAAACCCTAAAATTCAGTAAAATTCCTAAAAACTTTAGAAAACCCTATAAAAACCATGAAAACACTAAAATAACCCAAAAAATCCAAAAATATCCCTAAAACCCCCCAAAAAAACTAAAAGAACCCTAAAAAACATAAAACCCAAGAAGAACCTTAAAACCTTCAAAAAACCATAAAAATCCTAAAACCCTAAAAAATACTAAAACCCCTAAAGAAACTACTGTCCATTAATGGTGGTGTGGTGACGATTCACTGGGTTGTTTATTCGGATTCCCGCATTCATACATGCCATATGAAGAATGATGTTCGCGAGCTCATCATCCTTCAGATACTTGGCATCTCTTGCAGGGCAAAAAAACCAATGGTTCCCAATTTTATTCGATGGATCCCTCCACTCCCCTCCTGGATTATGGTTATATTGGATGATGCGACCCTTGGTGCACCGGGTCCTGATGGATGTGGTGGTGTCTTCTGAACCTATCAGGGATTTATCAAAGGTTTCTTCCAGCACTTCATTAGCGATGGGTGTTCCCTTGAATTAGAATTGTGGGCCATGATAAATGTGATTGAATATGCTATCTGTTTTGGGTGGAGCTTCCTGTGGCTTGAGTCTGACTCCATGCTTGCTGTGAATGCTCTTAAAAACAGATCTAGGTGCGTTCCCTGGAGGATACTTACCCAATGGATGGAATGCCTCACCATGTGTCAAAGGCAAAATCTTACTGTGACACACGCCTATCTGGAGGTGAATGCGGTTGCAGATGCTCTCTCCAAATATGCTATTGTGGAGAGGTGCTCGTTGTGGCCCTTTATGGCCACGCCCTCCTACTCCTCGCTTGTGGACTCTGACTTGAAGGGTGAGTTTCACACCTAGTTAAGTAACCCCTCCTTGTATCTCTCTATTTGTTCTTTCCATTTGGTAAAAATTTTGGGGGACCGACCTTGCCTGGTCTCGAGCCTTCTTTTCCCTAAAAACAAAGAAAACCCCTAAAACTGAAAAATATTAAAAACCAAAAAAATACACTAAAAACCCTAAAACCCTAAAAAATCCCTAAAAGATCCTAAAAACCCTAAAACCCCCTAAAAACCCAGAAAACACCTAAAAAATGAAAACCCTAAATCCCTATAAAAACATATAATTTCCTAACAACCTTAAAACTCCCTAAAACCAGTAAAACCGTTAAAATTCCCAAAACCCTTTAAAACCCCTAAAAGACCCTAAAACCCTTAAAAAACCCTAAAACCCTAAAAACACCATAACACCCTAAACCCCATAAGAAACCAAAAAAAATACAAAAAACACATAAGAAACCATAAAAGTCGTAAAAAACTCTAAAAACCCTAAAAACACATAATACCCCTAAAAAGCCTTAAAAATATAAAAAAACCGAAAAATAAAAAAATACCTATAAAAATTGAAACCCCCTAAAAATACCTATATAATATTGGAAACCCTAAAATCCCTAAAAACCCTAAAAAACACAAAAAACCCAAAAAACCGAAAACCCCCAAAACCTATAAAAAACCTAAAAACCCATAAAACCCAAAAAACACTTAAATCCCTAGAAACCCTAAAACCCCTCAAAACACATAAAACTCTAAAAAACTATAAAAAACCCTAAAATCTCCCTAAAGTATCTAAAAACTCTAAAAAACCTCAAAAGAGCCTAACCACCCTAGAAACATTAAAAGAACCCAAAAAAACTAAAAGACCATAAAAACCTCTAAAAGCCCTAAAAGGCCAAAAAACACTATAAAAATCCTAAAAGAACATTAAAACCCCTCAAACACCCTGAAGCCCCAAAAACCCATTAAAAACCCTAAAACTAAGAAATCCTTAAAAAACAATAAAGCAATTCCAAAACCCCATAAACCCCCCTAAAAAACCCATAAGACCCCATAAAAACCCTAAAACCCCCTAAAAATACTAAAATACATAAAACCCTAAAACCCCTAAAAAATCCATGAAATATCCTAAAAACCATAAAACCCTAAAAAACCAATAAACCTCTAAAAACCCAAAAAATGATAAAAATAACCCTAAAAATTTGGAAAACCCTAAAAAATGAAAAAAACCATAAAAACACACAAAAAAAAAACCACCCAAACAACCCTATAAATCCTTTAAAAACACTAAAAAAACCATAAAACATTAAAAAAATCAAAAAATTACCTAATTCCCCCTACAAAACCTTAAAAACCAAAAGAAACCCAAAAACAACTAAAAGAACCTAAAAACCCTAAAACCCCTAGAAAACCCTAAAACCTTAAAAACCCGTAAAAAATTAAAAACACTAAAAACTTGAAAAACCCTAAAATAAGACAAAAAACCAACAAACCCAAAAAGACCCCTTAAAAGACCCCAAACCCCTTAATGACCTTAATAATCTTTAAAACCCCCTAAAAGGCCCTAAAAATCCTAAAAAACCATAAAACCCCTAAAAAGACAATAAAAACTCTAAATATCCTAAAAGACTCTGAATACCCTTAAAGACACTAAAACCCATAAAAACCATAAAACACCCAAAAAAACTCTAAATAACGTAAAACCAAAAAAACCCAAAAAACAACTAAAACCCCAAAAAATACTAAAAAACCTTAAAAACCAAAAAAACATAAAAACACATAAAAGACTTAAAAACCCTAAAAACCCTAAAATTCATAATCCTAAAAAAGAACCTAAAAAATACCCTAAACCCCTAAAACAATATAAAACATGAAAACCCCTAATACCCCTAAAAACCCTAGAAACATAGAAAACCCTAATGAACACCAAAATACCCAAAAAATCCTAAAAAAACCCATAAAACCAAAAAAAACTTAAAACCCTAAAAGACTTTAAAAACCCCAAAAGACCCTAAAAGACTCTAAAAATGCTTTAAAACCCCTAATACCCATAAACCCATAAAACTCCTAAAAACCATAAAAATTCCTAAAATACAAAAAATTTAAAAACTCTAAAAACACTAAAAACCGTAAAAAACCCTAAAAACCCAGGAAACCCTATAACCCAAAAAACCTTAAAAAATCCTTTAAAAACCTCAAGGAAATTATTGTTTCTAGAATTAAGTGGCTTTGAATTTCCCGAGTGGTGACTTTTCATAGGCCTTCGGCTTCAGATCCCAGTAGGGATTGGGTTTTTGGTGGTGTGCTTTGGCGTTGGTGGTTCTGGAGGTCCCATAGATAGTTCTGCTTTCAGTTAGGCTTGTATCAGCAAGGGAAGATGTAGTCATCTCTATGGTGGTGAGTTTAGATTAGGATTTTCCAATGCAACCCTTAGCTCAACTTTATTCGGTTGATGCCTTTTGTGGATCCCAGCTTGTGGGCGTCAGGAATCGGTGACAGAAACGATGCTGATGGAACCCATGGTGTTTCTCACAGTCTGGAAACCCTAACAAACATAATCCATGGACCAGGGTTCTGTTTGGGTATTGGGTTACTATGGATGGGTCATTGGTGGTGAGGGTTTTAGTGGCGGAGAGGATTTCGACAG
Source organism: Viscum album (assembly GCA_963277665.1). Lineage (NCBI taxonomy): Eukaryota > Viridiplantae > Streptophyta > Magnoliopsida > Santalales > Viscaceae > Viscum > Viscum album. Next base: position 671,085,216 of record OY728161.1, on the reverse strand, counting down.
TGGCGTGGTGGCATCGTCGACGGTCGGATGCCTCTTGTGGAATGTTGCCTCGGTTTTGTTTAGTGGATTATTCTCTGATGATGCTTTAAATCTGATATGTTGTCTCTTATGTGGTGTTGATTCTTTAATTTTTCTCCGATTCTGGAATGCCGATGGATCGTGGATTCAACTTTCTACAACTTTATGGGATTGTGTTGTATCTATTGTTATGAATGGTTTTGATGGTGTCTTGGTTTGTTGGTTGGGATTTACATCTGGTCATGGGTTTTTAGATTGAGTTTGCATTAAATATGGTTCTTGTTTTCTCGATGTTTTTATTTCCATTGCGGCAATTAGTTGTTGGTGTGTGCCGATGCAAGAGATTGGTTGTTGGTTGCTTCTTGTATAGGTGGTGCTGGATTCTGGTTGCTGCTTGGCTGGGATGTGATGAAGCTAATGTATATGAGGTTGGTGTTAGTTGTTCTATGTTGCTGGTAGTAGTTCTACTCGGTGAGGAGGTGATGGATGCGAGAAACTTTGTGACTAGATGTTTCATGCTGCTTGACTGGGAGGTGGTAAAAGCGTTGTTTTTGTGTTTCTGATGTGTCTAGTTTGGTGTGATTTATGGGCTTATTGGGGGTGTCCGGGGTTTTTGGGTGTGAATTGATGGACCCCATCCTCCCTTGTTTTCTTAGTCATTTTTCTAATAATGTTTGGGGGGGGGGGGTAGGAGTAGCCTGGTCTGATGTCTTCTTTTCCCAAAACCCCTCAAAACCATAAACAACACTAAAACCCAAAAAACTTATAAAATCCTGAAAATAATAAAAAATTAAAAACCCCTAAAAACACCAAAAACCCCTAAAATACTCTACAACCCTAAAACCCACTAAAAACCTAAAAATCTTAAAGAAAAAAAAGCTAATATCCCTAAAAACCCTAAAAATCCTAAAAATCCTAAAAATCCATAAAAACCCTAAAACCTTAAAAACTGAAAAAACCCTAAAAACCCAAAAAAACTATAAAACACTATAATCTATATTGTAATCCCTAAACCCTACACCCAAAACCCTATACCATACTCCCTAAGTGATAAAACCCACACCCAAAACCCTATATCCTACACCCAAAACCCAGAACCCTACACCCTAAACCCTAAACCCTACACACAAAACCCTAAAACAAATCCCCTAAACCCTACACATCACACCATAAACCATAAACCCTATACCCTAAACCCTAAATCTTAAACCCTATACCCTAAACCCTAATCCCTTTAGATTTAACTCTAAACCCTACACATTAAAAATTGAATCCTATAACCTAAACCCTAAAAGACCTAAAAACCCTAAAAACACTAAAAGACCCTAGAAACACTAAAAAGCACTAAAGACCCTAAAACACCTTAAAAGAACCTAAAAACCCATAAAACCCCCCAAAACCCTAAAATATACTGAAACCCCCTTAAAACAACCTAAAAACACTAAAACTCCAAAATCCATAAAGGACCCTAAAAACCCTAAAACTCATAAAGGACTCTAAAAACCCGAAAACCACTAAAATACCTTAAGAACACTAAAAATAAGGAAGGCCCTAAAACCATTTAAAACCTCAAAAAACCCCACAAAACCATAAAATCATAAAAACCTTTAAAACACTAAAAAGACAATAAAACCTTAAAAAACCCTTCAAAACCCTAAAAACCCAAAAGTAATCCCTAAAAACCATTAAAACATTAAAAAACTAGTAAATAAACCCCATAAATCGTAAAACCCCTAAAACCTTAAAAACCTTAAAAGACCCTAAAAGACCCAAAAAACAAAAAACCCCCTAAAAATAGTAAAAAGACCCTAAACGACCAATAATACCCTAAAAGACTCTTAAACCCCAATAAAACCCTCAAAAAACCCAAAACAACCCAAAAAATATAAAAAACTCTAAAAACATTAAAACCCCAAAAAACCCTAAAACCATAAACCCCTTTAAAACCCTTAAAAAGAAATAAAAACTCCCTAAAACCCCCTAAAAATCTATAAAAACCCAAAAAAATCATAAAAAACCCTACAAACTTTAGAAACCTCTAAAACCCTAAAAACATGGAAAACCAAAAAAATACCCTAAAAACCCAAAAATCCCTAAAAAGTACTAAAAATTGAGAAAAAACCTAAAAAATAAAAAAAAAACCTAAAAACCCTACACCCCCCCAATCCCTAAAAAACATAAAGACTATAAAACTCAAAAACCCTAAAAACTAGAAAATCCGTTAAAACCCCCTAAAATACCTAAAATCCATTAAAACACTAAAAAACCCAAAACCCTTAAAACACTAAAATACCCTTGAAAACTCTTAGGACCCTTAAAACCCCCAGAAACCCTAAAAACCCTGAAAATCCTAAAAAACCAAACAACCATAAAATACCAAAAAGCATAAAAAGGCCTAATAACATTGACAACCTTTAAACCCCTGAAAAACCATTAAAATCCTGAAAAACCTAAAACCCCCTAAAACCTTAAAAGACTATAAACCCCTAAAAACAATAAAAACACCAAAAAACCTAAAATCCTTAAAAACTGTTAAAATACATAAAACCTCTAAAAACCTTAAAAACCTTAAGAAAACTTCAAACCCCCCTTAATCCCTAAAAACCCTAAAACCCCCTAAAAACCATAAAACCCATAAAAACCCCTAAAGGAATTTGAAACACCTAACAAACATAAAAACCTAAAATACCCCAAAGACCCTAAAACCCCAATAAAAACCCTAAAAGGCCCGAAAACCCCTTAATAGCTCTAAATATCCCTAAAACCCAAAAAAATCACTAAAAACCCAGAAAACCCTTAAAACCCCCCTTAAACCCTTTAAAACCCAAAAAACTCTAAAATAATCCTAAAAACCCAAAAAATGATTAATAACCCCCAAAACACTAAAAACCCTTAAAACACCTAAGAAAACCCTGGATCCCATAAAACACTAAAAAATCCATGAAAACACCTTTATACCCCTTAAAACCTCTAAAAACCCTAAATCCCTAAACAATTTATTTAAACCCCCAAAAACCCTAAAAACCTAAGAAACCCTAAGAACCCAAGAATCCATAAGATACCCAAAAAATACTAAAACCCTAACCCCCCTAAAACCCTTAAAACCCCCAAAAACCTAAAAACCATAAAATCCATAAGACACTAAATCCATTAAAAACCTCAAAAACTTTAAAAACCTTTAAAAAATTGAAACCCCCCAAAAAAACCTAAGGATCTTAAAAAACATAAAAAACACTAAAAATCCTAAAAACCATAAAACCCTAAAAAGATCATAGAAACCTAAAGGGCCCTAAAACCCTAAAAATACTAAAAGACCCAAAAAATCCAAAAAAAATGCTAAATACCCAATAAAACCATAGAAGACTCCAAAACAATTAAACACCCCAAAAAACCAAAAATTACATAAAAAAATTCAAAACCCTAAAAAACACTAAAATCCCAAAACCCTAAAAAACCATAAAATCCCAAAAAAAAACCTAAAACACAAAAGAAAACCTCAAAACCCTAAAAAACCGCAAAAACATTCAAAAAACTCAAAAAACATTGAAAACCTGAAAAAACTCTAAAACCCCTAAAAATAAATAAAAACCCAAAAAACAAAAAAAAACACCTAAATCCCCTTGAAACTCTAAAGTCATCCTAGAAACCCAAAAAACCCTGAAAATTCTCTAAAATACGAAAAAACAAAACAAAATACCCTAAAAACATTAAAAAACATATAAATACCCTAAAAAACCACCAAAGTCTATAAAAAACCCTTTAAATAACTAAAAACATTAAAAAATATAAAAAACATTAAAAACCTAAAAAATAAAATAAAATAACCACTAAAATCCCAAAAATCCCCAAACCCCTCCCCAAACCCCCCAAAACCCTCAAAATCCCAAAAAAATCCTAAAAACCCGTAAAAATCCCTATAAATCCTTGATAAATTAAAAACCCCTAAAAATCGTAAAAACCCATAAGAAAATTTTAAAAACCTAAAAATACTTGAAACCTTTCAAAAATATAAAAAGCTATAAAAATGATAAAAATTCTAAAAACTATAAAACAACTAAATTTTATAAAACCCTAAAAACAATTAAAAACCCTAAAACCTTAAAAACTCAACAAATCCTTTAAATCCCTAAAAACATTAAAAAACTCTAAAAACACTTAAAACACTAAAAAACTCAAAAAACCTCTAAAAAATCAAAAAAAAACATAAAACCTTAAAAACATTAAAAAAATCCCCAAAATCCAAAAAAACCCAGAAAACCATAAAAATCCAAAAAAATCCATAAAAATCACTAAAAAGAAAAAAAACCCCTAAAACTCTAAAAACACCTAAGAAAACCTTGAAAATCTAAAAACAATTAAAACGCTTAAAAACCTAAAAAAGTCTAAGAACACTAAAAACCCTAAAAACTCTAAAAGTCCCTAAAACCCTAAAAACATTAAATTCCAAAAAAAGATCTAAAATACCTAAAAAGTAAAAATTCCTAAAAACCTATAAAAACATAAGAAAACCTTAAAACCATAAAAACACCTAAAAACCCTAAAAAAATAAAATAAAAACTTTAACCCCCCTAAAAACCATAAAATAACCCGAAACCTTAAAACCCATAAAAATCCATAAAACCACTAATTTTTTTAAAACCATTTAAAACCCTAAAAATGTTTAGAAAACACTAAAAATCCTACTATAATCCTAAAAAATTAAAAAAACCTAAAAACCTGAAAATCATAAAACCCCAAAACTCCTCAAAATCCCTAAAACCCGTAAAAACCATAAAAATACTAAAAAATCCCTTAAAATCCAAAGAAACATAAAAAACCCTAATAACCATAAAAAAACCTATGAAAATCTTAAAAAACTAAAATCAATTAAAACATATAAATACCTAAAAACCCTAAAAAACCTAAAAACCCTAAAAAACCTTAAAACCGTAAAACCATAAACCATAAACAACGAAAACCTTAAAAAATTCTTAAAACCCATAAAACCCTAAAAAACCACTAAAAATATATATAAACCTTTTAAACCCATAAAAACATTAAAAAATCTAGAAAACCTTAAAAACTCTAACAAAACTAAAAAAACCACTAAAAACTCAAAACAAATCCTAAAAAACCTAAAATCCTAAAACCACTAGAAACCCTGAATCCCCCAAAATCCCTAAAACACTAAAAGACAATAAAATATCTAAAAATGATCTAAAAATCCCTTATAATGTAAAAACACCTAAAAACCATGAAAAACCCAAAGAAAACCTTAAAAACATAAAACACTTACAACCCATAAAATACCTTAAAAAATATTACCGAAAAAACCCTAAAAAACCTAAAAACTCTAAAAATCCTTTAAAACCCTAAAAAACATAAAAATCCAAAAAAGCTCAAAAAATCCATAAAAACGTAAAAACCTTAAAAACCCTGAAAAACCCAAAGAAAAATATAAGAACCTAAAAAAATCAAATCCCCTAAAAAAATCCATAAAAACCATGAAAACCCCAAATAACATTAAAAATCCTAAAAAACTATAAATACCCTAAAAATCACTATAAAAATTAAACTCCTAAAAATGTTAAAACCTATAAAAGACCTTAAAAACCCTAACAACTCAAAAAAACCTAAAAATAAAAGAAAACTATAAAAACCCTAAAAAATTCCTAAAACACCACAAAATCCCTAAAACCAAAAAATTATAAAAATCCCTAAAAATGTAAAAAGTATTATAAGAACTTAAAAAACACTAACAAAACCATAAAAATATAAAAACACTTGAAATACCTAAAAACCTAAAAATACTAAAAACCCTAAAAACCATAAAAAACTCTAAAACCCACAAATTCACTAAACACCCTAAAAATCCATAAAAATTAATAAAAATCCATAAAACCCCTAAAAATATAAAATAACCTAAAAAACCTAAAAAACTTTTAAAACCTAAGAACACTTAAAATGATCAGAAAAATAAAAAAGGATAAAAACCAAAAAAAATTATAAAAACCCAAAAAACCCCAAAAAACCCTGAAAATCCATAAAACCCTAAAAACATAAAAATGCTAATAATTCACTAAAAATCCCTAAATATGAAAAATACTCTAAAAACCTTGAAAACCCTTAAGAAAACCTTAAAAACTAAAAAAAAATTAAAACCCCAAAAAACATAACAATTCTTAAACACCTAAAAGACCCTAAAAAACCTAAAACCCCTAAAGATGATAAAACCCCTAAAACTCATAAAAAACCCTAAAAACACATAAAAACCTAAAGAACACTAAAAATACTAAAAACCATATAAACCCCTAAAATATTTAAAAACTCTAAAAACTCTAAAATTATAATAACCCAAAAAAACGAAAAACCATATAAACACTAAAATCCTAAAAAACCCTAAATACCCTAAAAATACCAAAAAAATCTAAAAAAACCATTAAAATCCTAAAAAAGAGTTAAAAACACTTAAAAAAACCATAAAAATTTAAAATTCCTAAGAAATTATTAAGAACCTCACTCCAAATAAATTTGTTGGTCTTTTCAAAGGCCACTTTTTGGTTCAGTGGGAACCTCACATACAACGAGATTAATAACAACCACAACCCAGATTACCGAATTCAAAATATAGAAATAGAAAAATCAACATCCCAAATTTGAATTTCAAAATTCAAATATCCATGCATCCCATCACCTTGGTTCATGAACCCTCAAGCTACAAGATGCATTGAGTTGTTCCCCTGATGTCACCACATCTTCTAGGAGAACCCCACCAAAAATCATCCCACCAAAGAATCCATCACGAGAAACACTAGTACTGTCTTCACTACACCCTCATCATCACCTTCAATTCTAACGTTTGACAGAGCACCATAAAGAAAAATCACTGAAACCAGAATAAAAAATAAACTATTCACTGAGCAACTATTAAACGAAATAAAATCACACAGTAAAACACAACATATATTTGCTGATATCTTTGAGGAAGAAACACCAAGAATATAAATAAAACTAGTAACCATCATATAAGAGATTACTGATTCTTGTAAATCATGGAGCATCGACGACTGCAAAACCACACTTCCCAAAACTTCAATGTTACCACCACTCCAGATCTGATAGGGAGAGGTGCAGAGGAACCCAAATTTAGAGAATGGATTTGAGTGACTGAGGGCTCTGAGCACTGACTTCATTGATGAAGAATAAAACTAAAACCTGACATAATAAAAGCAATCTGACTCTAGACGCACTTGGAAGCCCGTCAACCACATAGCCACATTACATAAAGCCTCATTGTTACCAATTCTCCTCCTCCGAAAAGGGGAGTTGTAGAGGAACATGGGGTCATTGCATTATTTGAGTGGTCGAGGGATTCCACAGCAAAAAACCTTCGACAAGAAGATAAAATGATCCAAAAAATAATACCCATGGGTTTAAGCACCATTAAAAATTCTAAAACACTCAAAAAACCCTAAAACACAAAAAAAAACAAAAAACCCCCTAAAACCATTAGAAAAACTAAAATACCATAAGATCCCTACCCCCCCCCCCCAAAGAACTATAAAAATCCTTTAAACCCCTATAAATGTTAAAACACTCTAAATGTCACTTTATTGGCATTGGATGTGCGTACGCAGTTGAACTATGGGCAACGGTGAAGGCGATCAAGTATGCAGTCTAACTCAAATGGAAGTTTCTCTGTATTGAATTAGACTTGATGTTAGTGATGGAAGCCCTAAAGAACAAATCCATGAGATTATACTGGTGAATTCCCCCACACTGAATTGAGTGTCCCAACAACTCTCAATAACTCACTATTAATGTCATGTATGCATATAGGTAGGCGAACATGGTGGAAGATTCCCTCTCCAAGAAAACACTCTTAGAATGGAGCTCGATGTGGTCTTTTATTTTCCCACAATGTTGTGAGCCTTATGTGGACTTGGATATGAATAATGAACTACACATACATATTTTTAAGAATTCCTTATATCACTACGTATTCACTTTTCATTAATAAATTTGGGGGACCAATCATTCCTGGTCCCACACCTTCTTTTCCTAAACACCCAAAAAATATAAAAAACCCATCAAAATCACCAAAAAACCCTACAAACTTAAAAATCTAAAAAACCCCCTAAAAATCCCTAATAACATAAAAAACTATAAAAACCCTGAAAAATCCTAAGAAAATATAAAAAACCTGAAAATAAATAAAAACCCTAAAAAACCTAAAAAACACTAAAAACATAAAAATAATAAAAAACCCTAAAACCCCTCAAAATCCCTAAAAACCTTTAAAAGCAATAAAAATCATTAAAATCATTAAAATCCCCTAAAAAATATAAAACCCTAAAAAAACCTAAGAAAACCATAAAAACCTAAAAGAACTTAAAACCTCCAATAAACATAAAAATTATAATTCACTGCATATATATTTCTTTTTTCCTATTAAATAATCCTAAAAATCACTAAAAACCCTGAAAATCCATAAAAGGACCTAAGAAGATGGCTATGCTCCAACTCTCGCGATGAAAGATCCTCTCCTCAGCATCTTTGATGATGCCGACGATGCAGCTGATGGCTACGGCATCACTGCCCCTCCTTGAGACATGGAAGGGGGTGGAGGATAGACCTCCACTATAGAATCTCTCCTTATTTACTGATCCTGTGTGGCTTCCTTGCTTTCTAGAGGTTGACATTTTCCCAAAAGTCCCTCGCTGTGAGAATTGTGTGCCCTCATTTCTGATCTCTTTTCGAGAGTTCTCAATGCAATCTACAATCCTGGATCTCACGCTGGTGGATCATTTTTGGAGGATTCATCCATCTATTGATAAATTTGATAGGTTTGTTTCTTCTTCTTGGAACTTCTTTGAATAGGATATTATTGGGTTGTTGGATGCTCGATACTTTCTGATCTGGTTTAGGAATGGAGAATATTTTATTTCATCCTGGGCTTTTGCACCACAGATCCTTGATGGCCTTAGATTTTATTTATTCTACTGGAATTTTGATTTTCATCTATATCGTGACCCCACGAGTGTGTCCCTTTGGATTAATATTCTAGGTCTTTTCCTTCCATTCCAAAACCCGACTATCCTCCGCATCATTGGAAATATCATATATAGATTCCTATGTATGGATGCATGGATTAGTGCTTCCAACCACCAAATTGCACCACGAATATGAAAAGAGGTGGATGTGTCTAAGGATCTTGTTAATTCTGTCTGTGTTGAGAATGAAGGTTAGATCTGGTGGAATCAGAAGATTTTCTTTGAATCCTGAGTTTCTTTCTATTCGAACTACAATAGACGGGTCCATTGTGCATCTACCTGTAAGTGTGCTAGTAGTACTATCAAGTCTACACTACAACGACCGACTGCTACAACTCATGGTTTGCAACCAGATGCACCTATATTGGGGGGGTCTTGGAATGCAGGGTGTATGTATACCCATTGGATAGACTAATGTGCCTCTGACTGATGATAATGCTGTTATAGTGGTTGGAGGCATTTCTCTAAAGGTTTTTTGATAGTATTCACCTAAACTGAGGGTCTATGTTGTGTTTGATTGGCTAAAAAATGACCTGGTAATTGTGAATGGTAATGCAGTAATGGAAACTGTGTAAGAATGTAATAGTATGAGGATGGGGGAGATATGGAAGATATTTTCTCCTATGCTGTGCCTCAATTATGGAGTTTTGGAGGAGGCTAGGGATTCATCAGATCAACTGGCAGAGTATAAGGGCAATGCTGGTCCCTTTCACAATTAGTTGGATGGATTAATTTATGAGGAGTTGGTTCATGAGCAGCAGGTTGTGCAACCAAATATGACTGGTGACATTGAATAACAACTTGGGTAGACTGCTTGCTCTTGGCTAGAGGGTGATACATTTGAATATAGGGGAAAGGGTTTACAAGAATTATTGACCTATGGTGATGTTGTGTTGGATGGTATAGGAGAGGATTATGTTTTTGTGCATGATGCAAGTGTTGCTATTAATGGATCTCCAATTTAGATTATAGTGGATGAATCTTTTGTGATGGAGGGAGTGTATGCCTCTTGGTCTTCTTGTAATGAGGATGATTTCGCAGGGGATGATGTGCAGGTGCCCCTGTCTAGTGGTGATGAGTGTGTTGAGATTGAGATGAGGCCAGAAAAGCCTCCCACTACTGCTCAGGAGGAACTACATGCTGGGCATATTGTTTGTGAGGAGGATGAGGGCTTGCAATTGATTCTGGTCGATTCTGGTGACACTAGCTTGGAGGTTGTCAGGGGTTGTATAGGTTTTGATCCAGAGTCGGTGGCTATGAATGTTGTTGGTTATTATGGGATAAATGTTTTACCCTTGGATCAGAATGTTGGTGATCCTTGTCAAGATTTTGTGGTCTAAGGTATGACGCAATGTGAAGTGATAGATGAATTTATTATAAATTAGGAAGACACCTACACCCCTGATCATGAATGTCTTTTCTAGGTGAAGGGTAGCAAGATGAGATTTAACATCTCCGTGATCATTAAATAGAGGTATTTGACTGAGGAGGTCATTCTTTATGGAAAGGAAAATAAATTTGTATGTGTCACATCAGACCCTCAAAGGTGGAATCCAAGGAATGACTACTCTAGTTTTCCAAAGATAGTGTCCTCCAGAGCCTCCTCCAAATCTTCAAAGAAATATTATTCTAACTGGGGAGGGTGGCCTGCCAAGGGGTAACTAAATTCGGAGCAGAAACGACTCAGAGAAAGCTACATTTCCTTATTCGAGCAACATGAATCTGAATGGGAGTCAACAGATACTGATGTGGACACTGGATATGGTGCAGATGGAGACCCTTACAATGTTGCTTTTTATTATGTTGGTGGTGGGGAAATTGACCTCTATGACATGTAACTTCTTTAGGGTTGGTTCGTTTAACTTAACCTCTTCATGTTGTTTCTTTTTTCAGGTTTTTTTTCGGAGTATAGGGTTTTTGGGTGTGGGTCAATTTACTATGCCCCTCCCATATCTATTATATCTTTTTTCTAATAAATTTTGGGGGGTCAAGAATAGCCTACCCCCATGCCTTCCTAACCATTAAAGGCCCCCCAAAACCCCAAAACCCCTAAAAATCATAAAAACATTAAAAGCCTTAAAATACCCTAAAAACCCATAAAACCCCTAAAAACCACTAAAAACTCTAAAAATAACTCAAAACCCCTATAAATGTAAAAAAACTCTAAAAACCTTGAAACTCTAAAAAACTAAACAAACCCCTAAAACCCTAAAAACCCTAAAAACATAAAAAAACTAAAAAATGTTAAAATCTATAAAAACCCAAAAATTCATAAAAATCCTAAAAAATCTATAAAATCCCTAAAAACATAAAAAAACCCCAAAAACCATTAAAACCCCTAAGAAAAACATAAAACCTAAAAAAACATAAAAACCTAAAAAAGATAAAAAAAATTCGAAAACCCTAAAAATCACAAAAAACCCTAAAACCACATCAAAATACATAAAACCCCTAAAATCTATAAAAATAATTGAAAATAGCCTAAAATACCTAAAAACATAAAAAACCCTAAAAACCCTAAAAACCCTGAAAAACCCTAATAAAACCTTCAAAACCTAAAAACACTTAAAACAACTAAAAATGCTAAAAATGATAAAAACCATAAAAACCTTTAAAACCCATAAAACACAAAAAACCTTAAAAACCATAAAAACCCATAAAACCCCTAAAAACCACTAAAATTTTTATAAACCATTTAGGCACAAAAAACATTAAAAAAATTCTAAAAAACCTTTAAAACCCTAAAAAACATAAAAAACCTAGGAAAATAATAAAAACCTAAAAACAGTTAAAACCGCTAAAAATATTAAAAAATGATAAAGAACTATGACTACCCTAAAAACACCCTAAATCTCAAAAAACCCATAAAAATCATAAAAACCCCTAAAAACATTAAAAACAAAAAAACCAATAAAACTTTAAAAACCCACCAGGAACTCTAAAAATTCCCCAAACCCCTAAAAATGTTAAAAAATTATAAAAATCATAAATAATATAAAAAACTAAAAAAATCCTTCAAAACCTAAAGACCCCTAAAAACCCTAACCCCCCCTAAAAACTCTTAAAACCCCTAAATACCTTAAAAACCCTAAAAATCATAAAAACACTAAAAACCCACTAAAACACTAAAAACCCTTTAAACCCCTAAAAATGTTAATGCACTCTAAAAACCATAAAACCTAAAAAAATTAAATAAAACCATAAAACCATAAAACCCTAAAAACCCACAAAATTGAAAAAACCCCTAAAAACCCATAAAAATCATAAAAACCCCTAAAAATCCCTGAAAACATAAAAAACCCTAAAAACCCAGAAAAACCCTAAAACCCCTAATAAAACCATAAAAATATAAAAACACTTAAAATCACTAAAAACCTAAAACACTAAATACCGTATATACCATAAAAACTATAATAAACCATAAAAACCCTACAAAATCCATAAACACCCTAGATGAAAAAAATACACAAAAAGACCTAATAATCCCTAAAAACATAAAAAATCCTATAAACTCTGAATAAACCTAAGAAAACCTTAAAAACCTAAAAAAACATAAAACCCCTAAAAAACATAAAAAATGATAAAAACCCCAAATAACCCTAAAAGAGCCTAAACACCCTATAACCCCTAAAACCCCAAATATTAAAAGACCCAAAACCCATAAAAACGCTAAAAAGTAACTAAAACCTCTAAAACCCCATTAAAACCCTACAAGCATTAAAAAACACTAAAAAACCTTTAAAATCTTAAAAACATGAAAAAACTAAAAAACCAATAAAACCATATAAACCCAAAAACCTTAAAAATACATAAAAATACCTAAAACCCTAAAAAACTATAAAAATTTAAATACATACCTAAAAATATCTAAAATTTAAAAAACTGTAAAAACCCCGAAAACCCTAAGAAATCTTTAAAAACATAAAAACACTATAAACCGCTTAGAAACCAAAAAAAATCCTTAAAACCTTAAAACCCCAAAAAACCAAAAACCCAAAAAACCCTAAATGCTCATAAAAACCACAAAAACTCTAAAAACCCTTTAGGGTCAGGAATAGCCCGACCCTCACACCTTCCTTGCCATAAAAATAATAAAAAACTCTAAAAACCCTAAAAACCAGAAAATACTCAAAAAAAATACCTAAAGTCCCAAAAAAACATAAAAACCCTAAAAATGCTAAAATACCATAAATCAATCAAAAATACACAAAATCCAAAAAACCAATATAAATTTTCTAAAATTCATAAAAAAATTTAAAAATATAAAAAACCCTAAAACCCCTAAAAACCAATAAGAAAAAATTAAAACCTAAAAGCACTTTAAACCCAAAAAAACTTGAAAAAAGATAACCCTAAAAAACCGTAAATACATAAAAGCCCTAAAAATCCCCCCAAAAACCTACAAACATAAAAATCATAAAAATCACTAAAAATACCTAAGAACATAAAAAAACCTAAACCCTTAGAAAAACCAAAGAAAATCTTAAAATTGAAAAAACACACAACACCCCTAAAAAACATAAAAAACGATAAAAATCTAAAAACCCTAAAACCCCTAAAAACCCTAGAAACCCTAATAAACCCCAAAACCCGTAAAACCTTGAAAAACCCTAAAAACTGATAAAAAACCTAAAAATTAAAAAAATAAAAATACCCTTTAAAAACCGATAACATTATAAAAATCTAAAAACCTTAAAACCCCTAAAAAACACCAAAAAACCCAAAAAACTCAAAAACCATAAAAACCCCAAAAAAACCCGAACCCAATCAATATACTAGAAACCCAATAGCTCCATAAAATTCCAAAAAAGCCCCAAAAATCTAAAAAAAACAAAAAAACCCTAAAACCCCTAAGAAAACTTTAGAAAATAAAAACTCTTAAAACCCATGATAATGTAAAAAATTCTAAAATACCTAAAAACCTTAAAAATACTAAAAAAACCTTAAACCCCTCAAAAACCATAAAAAGTCAAAAAAATCATAGAAAAACCATATAATTCCTAAAAATCCCTAAAAATGTAAAAACCCCTAAAACCCTAAGAACCCGAAGAAAACTTCAAAAACCTAAAAACACATAGAACACTTAAAAAAATAAAAAATGATAAAAACATGAGAAACCCAAAACAAACCCTAGAAACCCTAAAAATCCCTAAAATACTTAAAAATCCATAAAAACCTATAAAATCCCAAAACACTGATAAATACCATAAAACCACTAAAAATGATAAAAACCCTTTAAACCCCCAAAAATGATAAAAACTGTAAAACCCTAGAAAAACCTTTAAAACCCAAAAAAACACAATAACCCTAAAAACCCTAAAAACCCAGAAAACCCAAAAAACCCAAAAAATGCATAAAAATCATCAAAATCCAAAAACAATCCAAAAAAATCATGAAAAATCCCTAAAATTTTAAAAAACCCAAAAACCATGAAAAACCCTAAGAAATCCTTAAAAATGCTAAAAATGCAAAAAACCCAAAACAATTCTAAATACCCTAATGACCCTAAAAACCATTAAAAACTTTAGAAACCACTAAAATCATTAAAAAACACTAAAACCCATAAAAATATAAAATCCACTAAAATAATATAATAACAATTTACGCCCATAAAACCTTTAAAAACTTCAAAAAACCTTAAAAACCCTAATAAACCTAAAATCCCCCTAAAAACACAAAATCCATAAAAACCCTAAAAACCCTTAAACCCTAAAAATACTCTAAATCCCTAATAGCCGTAAAAGCCATAAAAATCATTAAAAACCCCCAAAACGTAAAAAAACTAACAAAACCTGAAAAACAATAAGAAAACCAAAAAAACCAAAAAACCCTAAAGACTCCTAAAAATTATAAAAATTGGGAAAAATCCGAAAAAACCAAAACAGCCAAAAAAGCCTAAAAATCCCCAAAAACTCTAAAAATCCTTAAAAATAATAAATATTAGTAAATCCTTAAAAATTTAAAAATACCTGAAAACCCTGAAACCCCAAAAGAAAAAAATAAAACCCTATAAACCTTAATTAATGGTAAATACCCTAAAAATTCCAGAAAAACCCTAAAACCCTAAAAACCCATAAAAAACATAAAAACCATAAAACTAATTCAAAATCTAAAAATATCTTAAACCACTAAAAATGTTAAAAAACACTAAAAACCATTAAAAACTCTAAAAACTAAAAAAAACCAAAAAACCAAAAAAACATACAAAACCTAAAAAACCCAAAAAACCATCAAATTCCTTAAAAATATGAAAAACCATTAAAATCCTCGAAAATCCCTATACTTATCTAAAAATTCAAAATCCCTAAAAAACCTAAAAACCCCTATGATTACCTTAAAAACCTAAAAACACATAAATCCACTCAAAATCAAAAAAAATCTAAAAACCCTAAAAAACCCTAAAAACCCTAAAAACCCTAAAACCCATAAAAACCCTAAAAAACACACAAAACCCAAAAAAACCCATAAAACCACTAAAAACTCTAAAAACCCTTTAAAATCCTAAAAATGTGAAAGACTCTTAGAAACCATAAAACCATAAAAAATTCAAAAAACCCTAAAAAATCCCATAAAAACCCTAAAACCCTCAAAATCCTTAAAAACCCTAAAAATAACAAAAAACCTTAAAATGCCCTAAAAATCCCTAAGAACGTAAAAAACCTTAAAAACCTAAAAACCCACAAGAAATAAATTAAAATACTAAAAATACTTAAAACCCCTAAAAATAAAAAAACGCTATAAACAAAAAAAACCCAAAACCCAAAACCCAAAAAACCCCTAAAACCCTCGAAAACCATAAAAACCCTAAAACCCATAAAATCCTAAAATTTTTCTAAAAATACCTAAAAATAGAAAAAACCCCGAAAAAACCTAAGAAAACATTAACACCCAAAAAAAAACATAGAACCCTTTAAAAACAAAAAAATGATAAAAAACCTAAAAGACCATGAAAAACATAAAAACCCCAAAAAACCATAAAATCCCTAAAAACCATAAAACCCCTAAAACCCTTAAAATCCCTAAAAACACATGAAACCCCTAAAAATCACAAAAATATATAAAACCCCTTTGATCCCCTAAAAACATTAAAAAACTATAAAAAACATTAAAAACCATAAAATACTCAAAAAACCACTAAATACCCCCAAACTATAAAAACACTAAAACCCCTAAAAATCCTTCAAAACCCTCAAAATATTTAAAACCCCTAGAAACCAAAAAAATCCTAACAAATCCCCAAAAATCTCTAAAAATATAAAAATCCCTAAAAATATTGAAAACCCTAAGAAAAACATAAAAACATAAAAAAATTAAAACCCCTAAAAAATTCTAAAAAATAGAAAGAACCCTAAAAAATCCTAAAAAACTCTAAAAACCCTAAAAAAATAAAAACCTTTATAAACCATAAAAAACCCTAAAAACTCCTACAACTCTTGAAATCCACTAAAAACTCTAAAACCCATAAAACCCCTAAAATATTGAAAAACACCAAAAAACCTCAAAAACCATAAAAACTCAAAAAAAAAACCCTAAAATCATAAAAAACCATAAAAACCCTAAAAACCCCAAAAAAATCCAAAAAACCTTCCAAATCCCTAAAATCTATAGAAACCATAAATACTATAAAATACTAAAAAATCCTAACAACCCTAAAAAAACTAACAACCCCAAAAATCCCTATGAAACCCTTAACAACCTAAAAAAATTAAACACTAAAAATATTCAAAAATGATCAAAACCCTGAAAATCCATAAAACCTATAAGAACACATAAAAATCATAATGAACCCTAAAAATCCCATAAACATAAAAAACCCTAAAAGACGAAAAACCATAAGAAATAATTAAAAAAATAAAAACGCATAAAACCAGAAAACCCCCTAAAAATTACAAAAACACTAAAAGAACCTATAAACCCTAGAACCCTTGAAAACAATAAGAACCTCTAATAACCTAAAAAAACCTAAAAACCCCTAAAAACCATAAAAACCCACAAAAAGATCAAAAATACTTTAAATCTATAAACACTTTAAAAAGTAATAAAAACCCTTAAAAATCCTAAAAAACTCACATAAAAACCCTTAAACCCCAATAATACCCAAAAATACCCTTAAAATACCTAAAAACCATAAAATCCCTAAAAACTCTAAACAACCATAAAAAACCAAAATAATAACTCAAAATCCTGGAAAAGTAAAAAACTAAAAACCATAAGATAACCCGAAAAACCTAGAAAAACTTAAAACAACTAAAAAACCTAAAAAAAGATCAAAAATCTAAAAAACCCTAAAGCAATATTAAAAAACTTAAAACCCCTAAAAATGATAAAGCCCCCCCCCCCCAAAAAAACCATAAAAACCCAAAAACAAATTTAAAAATCTAAAAACACAGTAAAAACTCTAAAAACCCCTAAAAATGTTAATAAACTCTAAAAAATATTCAAAACTCTAAAAACCATAAAAACACCTAAAACCCATCAAAATCCCTAAAAACCATAAAAAACCAAAAAAATACTAAAAAACCCTAAAAAAACCTAAAACAAAAAACTATAAAAATACTAAAAACCTTAAAAACTAAAAAACACTTAAAACCCTTAAAAATATAAACATTCTTAAAACCCTAGAAAAGCATAAAAACCCTTAAATTCCCAAAAATCTCTAAAAAACAATAAAACTACAAAAAATCTCTAAAAAACCCCAAAAACATAAAAATAACTAAAGACCCTAAAAAACCTAAGAAAAAAAATAAGAACCTAAAAACACATAAACCTATAAAAAATAACAACAAACGCTAAAAACCCTAAAACCCTAAAAAGACTCTAAACCCCTAAAATTCCTAAAAAACATGAAAACTCCTAAAAACAAAAAAAACCCAAAAATCCCATAAAAACCCTAAAAATCACTAAAAACTCAAAAAAAACTTCAAACCCCTAAAAAATTTATAAAATATAAACATCCATAAAAACACTAAAAACTCTAAAAAATCATAAAACCCCCCAAAAATCCCAAAAACCCTAAAAACCAACAAATCTAAAAACCTTTCAAAATCCCCAAAAGCCCTGAAAACCATAAAAAAGACTAAAAATGAAAAAAATTTAAAAAAATATTAAAACCCTAAAATACCCTAAGAAAACCTTTAAAACCTAAAAACACTTAAAACCCCAAGGAATATAAAAAAGTTAAAAACACTAAAAACCACACAAGACCCTAAAATATCTAAAACCCCTAAAAACCATAAAACCCTTAAAACCATAAAAATCCTAAAAACCATAAAAATCCAAAAAACCATAAAAATTATAAAAACCATTTTAACACCTAGAAATATTAAAAAATATAAAACAACATTAAACCCCTAAAAAACTCAAAAAACCCCTAAAAAAACCAAAAAAATCCATAAATACCATAAAACACATTTAAAACCCTAAAAATACTAAAAATAATAAAAAATCCATAAAAATCAATAAAAACATAAAAAATACTAAAATCTCTAAAATCCCTAAAATCCACTAAGAAAACCTTAAAAACCAAAAAACACATAAAACCCCTAAAAAACCCGAACAATGGTAAAAATCCTAAATAACTCTAAAAACCATAAAAATCATAAAAATATATAAAAACATTAAGAAAACCTAAAAATCCATAAAAACACTATAACCCACTAAAAACTCTTAAAAATATTTAAACCACTAAAAATATTAAAAAAACTCTAAAAATATTAAAAACCCTAAAAACATTATAAAACCCCTAAAAACCAAAAAACCGGGAAAACCCTAAAAACCCTAAAAATCCCTAAAAACCCTAAAAAACCAAAAACAACAAAAAAACCAAAATATACATTAAAATATATGAAAATTCCTAAGAAAACATTAAAAACATAAACATACACAAAAACCCTAAAAACTAAAAAAATGGTGGATAGAACACGGAAGGGAGCCAGGAGACTATGTGGATCCCCTGCGACCCCCGACCATGATTTCCATTAAAGGAAAGAATTAATATCCAGCCTTGGTGTTGTTAGATTTGGTCAGGAATAAGGGGATTTTCCATCATTGTAACTTTTTCAAGGAAAAACCAGATGGTCCTCAGGAGCCTTTGGAGGTATCTAGATCTAAATGAAACTTCGTGGATGTGTTGAAATATGTGTCTTCTCTCACTTTCATATATTTCAGTACCCATTACCCTCATTGTTTGATCAAGAAAGGCCATGTGGTGCATGATTCTGCATATCGTGGGGGAGTTGAGGAGAGGTAAATCTTGTTTCATTTCTCTATCATTGAGAGAGTGTTGACTCCAAAGGGGGAGAGGCTTTGGAAAATTGGTGGTCTTACCAAATGAATTGATAATATTTGGGGGTTAAATGAATGGAATATGATAGACATGGTAAAGGGTTTTATCATATTTTCTTTCCATCAGATGACTGGAAAAGGAGGGCCTGGAACTTTGGCTCACTCAAACATAAGCCATGTCTCCTTTAGTTTCAATATTGGGATAGAAATTTTGACCACTTTAGTGTGAAAAACACATTTTTATAGATCTGGATCCATATCTATAAGTTGAATTGGTTATATTAGTATCCCTAGATCCTCTGGGACATTGTTTCTTCCTTTGTCTTCCTTATAAAAATTGATAAGGATACCGATAACCCAAGATATTGGAATTACTCTAGGGTTATTGTTGAAGTAGATATGGAGAGCACACTAGTTGAGGAGGTTATTTTCAATACACTTGAGGACAGCCTTATCCTAGAAATCCAGTTTGAAACAATGCCCAAATTCTGACTCAATTATACTTTTTTTGGTCACCTTGTCTCTAATTGTAGAAGACTAAAGGTATGCACAGTTTTCAATCTCCAAGGTCATGAGGCCAATCTATTTAAGAGGAATCATGGGATAAGTAAATGGAAGTCTCATGAAAATCCTATGGTTACTAATCCTATCCCCCTCAAAGACCCCTCAATTTTTATTCCAGGTCTATAGGCAGCTCTAATAAATATGGATGAGGTAGGGGGAATAACTGAATCCCCACCTCACAAAGTCCATACTTCCTCTAAGGATGTGATTAATGTAATTGAGGGGTGTATCCATGAACCCTCAAATAAGAAGGTAAGTGCTAAGGCTCCTCCCCAGGCCCCTATTGTGGATGTACCTTCTATTTCGGGGGGGGGGGGTATGAACA
The DNA here is from genome assembly GCA_963277665.1 of Viscum album. Lineage (NCBI taxonomy): Eukaryota > Viridiplantae > Streptophyta > Magnoliopsida > Santalales > Viscaceae > Viscum > Viscum album. The sequence continues at coordinate 671,064,993 of OY728161.1, read as the reverse complement.
GAATCCCCACCATCGATGATACACTACATCCCTTGGTAGTTGTCCTGGTTGAGCCATTGAGAAAACCCCAAGACTTTTCAAAGTGTCCCTCACCTACTAGCATTCCCATTGCTTATAAATAGGAAGGAACCTATTATTAGGACACACCCACTTGTAGGGAGCTAATGATCATCCTAGGGATCCTATCTAGCATACATGTGTTACCTATGATGAAGCCACGTCTATTGTGGCTCATTAGGACATGACCACCAAGGCATCTCCTCGAGACTTTACGAATGAGGACACTACTACCACAGTTCCTACTGCTTCAATATAGGCTCTGTATGTTGCTGCTTCTCCCATAAAACTTTATGAGGGTAATGTCACTTTTCTGACCTCTAATTATATGGTATAGGAAGCCTAGGTTGACCTCAAACAAGGTACGACACTTGGAGTTGCATCATAGTCACTTTTAGGCTCTCCAGGCATAGTTGTTAACACTTTTCATCATAGGAAACAACTGATCACACCCAATGCATCACCTATGACAGGTTTGAGTGATGAATCTTTCATAATACTTCCTTTAGGTAAATCTGTGAGGAGGAAGCCAGAGGGAGATGCATCAAATGAGGGTCTATGTCCTTTTAATAGATTCACCCCACTCAGCGGTAGCTTTTGGTCTGATGATGTTGAGGACCAACATCCTAAGGTTTGTGATCGGAAAGAGGACACTGCTGGTTCTAATCTAATTGCGGATCATCCTCCAGCGAATGGTAATTTTTATCAAAGGGAGGAATCCACTAGTTCCAATCCTAATAATAATCCTGTAGGAAATCATAAAAAGAAAGGGAAGAAAGGCAAAGGGAAGGGTGACAACCTCTCCTCAGAATTTGATAAAAATAATTTTACTCATTTTAAGGTAAATAAATACTTTAATTAATGAGCATCATGTAATGGAATTTACAATGGCTTGGTAATTCTCCCATGGCCTCGACCCTTAGGCATTTTATCCTCTCAAATAGGCCAATGGTTGTTGGGATTGTTGAACTCGTGATTCTTTTCAAAAACTTGAAGGGATTAAATTTGTCTAGTCATGGATATTCCATTGTCTTTCACAAAATCAAAGGGAGTGCCCTAGAAAACTTATGGTTTTTAAATCATGATGACATTTAGGTTATTTCATTTGAGGTGATCTCTCAAATTATTTCTCTGAAAATTTATTCTCAGGATGCTGATTTAAATTTATCTTTGGTGTATTCATCCAGCTTGTACACTAGGAGAACCAACCTATTGAGGAAGATGGATCAATTAAATGATCTTATAGATCAAAAATGGATTGGTATTAGTGAATTTAATACTATCTTGAGACATGATGAGAATATTAGACGCAACTCCTCCCCAACTACTAGATATGAATTTTCTTTATGCCTAGATCAATGCAACCTCACCAAAGTTCCTATTTGTAGCTCTTCGTTCACATGGGGAAGGTTTAACATAAATGGAAGACAATATAGTATGCTAGATATGTTTTTTATCATATCAGTGATAGGCGCTTCCTCACTAATGTCTATGGGTTTAATATTCCCAAGTTTAACTCAGATCAAAACCCCCTTATTTTGGATCTCTAGGAGGGTGTCATAAGGTCAATCCCTTTTTCCTTTAAATTCAATAATTCATGGATCATCATTCTTGGCTATAGGGAAGTGGTTACCAGTTGCTAGAATTTTACCTTCCATGGAATCCCTCTCTTTATTATTGATTCTAAACTCAATAATATCAAATGCATATTGAAAGAGTGGAACAAGAAGTATTTTCCAATATTTATGGGGATATTAAGGATACTAAATACCCGCTTACTAGATTCCAAATTACCAATTAGTAGTTAAACATTACTTCTTAGGGGGATTATCAGCTGCATTCTAAGTTGGATGGTCTTTTGGCCCTTAAGGAGAGGCTTTCCAAGAACCAGTTTAATGTTAAGTTCCTCAAAGAGGGGGACCAGAATTCCAAATTCATCCAACATCTTACAAGGAAAAGAAGGGTATGAAAAGATTGAATTCCATCCATATTAAGGATTTCACATTCACTTCTTTAGAGGATATTTACAATTTCGTAGTGGAGTATTTTAAGTATTTGTATAATGATGATGATGAGGATTACTCTTAGACTCTATCTGAGTCCATTTTTTTATGTATAGATTAGCAGAAAAATAAGGCCTTAACGGATGCTCCCTTTGAAGTGGAGGCCAGGGATGCTTTTTTCTCTTTGAACATAGATAGTGTCATGGGCCTGGGTGGTTTTACACACATGTTTTTCATGTCCTTTTGGTATATTATCCATGTGGAGGTAACCAATGCAGTCAAAGAGTTATTTATATCAATTTCATTCCCACATTTCACTAACTCCATCTTTATTGATTTGATCCCAATGAAGGATAATGTTATTCACATAGGGTATTTTCTCTCATTTTAAATTAAGAATACCATTCCCAAAATTATTAATAAGATTCTAGTTGTCAGGTTGGGAAATATTGTGCTAGATATCATCACACCAAATCAATTTGGGTTTGCTCCAAGGAGGTGAATCCAAAAGTTTCTATTCACATCCTCTAAAGCCAATAATATCATGAGGAAGGAAATGAAGCATGTGAAGTTTTCCATGAAGATAGATCTTTCAAAGACCTTTGACATAATTAAGTTGAGTTTTTTCTTCAACGTCCTTGGAAAATATGATTTATCCAGCACCTTCATCAAACTTGTTTCCACCATTTTGAAGCAGGTCAAGGTATCTATCCTTATAAATACCTCCCCAAAAGGGTTATTTAAATGCTCCCATGATGTTAGGAAGAGGGACCCACTTTCAGGTATCATTTTTTTTGATTGATAAAGACTATTTTAGATGGTGCATCACTGATCTTCTACAGGATAGCCTATATAAACTGATTAAAGCAAGGAGAGACCTTCATGTTCCCTCCAATATTTTTTATGGTGATGATATCCTCTTCTGTGGGAAATACAACAAGAGAACATTGTATTAAATCAAAAAACTCTTCCATCGTAATGAACGTGTGGATAGAAAATCCATTAGTTAAAATAAATCCTCAATTGTTTCTGGAAAGGGGGTCTCAATCACTTAGAAAATTCATATTTTTTAGGTCTCTTGGTGTGAAGAGGGGTTCAACTCCCTTTGTTTACCTATGTGTTCATCTTTCTTGGGGGAGGGTCAGGAGATTTCATCTTGAGAGAATATCAACCAGAATCACCCAACAACTTTAAATGTGGGAAGGGAAGTGTTTATCTCAGTTGGGTAGGGTTTGCTTGATCAACCCTAAAATCACCTCCATGTCTGTTCATGCCTTTTCCATATATTGATGGCCAGTTAATCTTGTTAAAAGGATGCGGTCTCAGATTAGGAACTTCACTTGGACGGGATAAACTAGTAAAGGGAAAATGGTTTCTATGTCTTGGAAATAATTAACTAAACCATTTCACTTGGGGGGGGCATTAAGGATTTAAAAAGATTCAATGATGCTCTTATTGGAAAGTTCACTTGGATCTTGTTTAACTCACATGATGATGTCCTGTATTTTATTCAGGATAGTTTCATTATGAAACTGTGTGATGGTTCCATGTGTTATATACCATCCTCTATCTAGTCATCTATCAGATCCTATTATAAGTACATTGATTCTCATTCAAAATTGGTGGTGTCAAAACATTCGAATCTAAATTATTAGTCCACCAACTAGCTTGAAAGGCCTATTCTTGATTCCGTGACACCTCCTCCTGAATTATGGAACCTGTCTATTGATTATCTATTTCAAAGTATTGAAGTGTTTGATCAAATAATTCCAACTGATATCATCTTACAGATTCAGTGGTATATGTTTGTTGACGTTGACATTTTTATCTGGAAACTGTGTCTTATTTGGTAGTTTAATACAATGGATTTTTATCTGCATAAATGTACACGGGGCATTGATCCCCAAACATGGATCTTTAAATTTAAAAAAACTTTTATTCCACTAAAAAATCATTTTCTAATATGGAGGCTTTGGAAAAACTAACCACCCCTCTAGGAGTTGCTGAAGAATGTTGGTGTCACCCTGGTAGTAGCCTGTAACTACTACCTTTAGGATGATGAAACTATTCAACACATCTTCCTACACTGTACTCTTGATACTGAGTTATGCACCTACCTACAAAATATTTTTGGGCTTCACATGAGCCTAAATACCCCCTTTTTTATTTACATTATAGCCTAGATGAATTGAATTGATGCCGGAAGATCTACAACCTGCTTCTCACTACTACTTCTACAATTGTCTCCTATGTCTGTGCTACTCGAATTGTTGTTGTTTTAAATAGGAAACGTCTCTCCTTTCATGGTGAAGTTGTGAATATCCATAATGCGGTCCATGAAGCACATCATATACAAATAGGTTATAAGGTTAATGATCTCAATGATATCATTATTTTGTGTGTGCTTGGAGTTTCTGAGAGGACCAAAAACCATTGGTTCTCAAGTTTATTCGTTGGATCCCCATGATTGTATCTTAGATCAATGTCAATGTGGACAGTGTATCTTTGGGAGCACCTGGTCCCTCGGGGTGTGGTGGGGTATTCTGTACACATAGAGGCTTTGTGAAAGGATGATTATATCACTTTATTGGAAATAGATGTTCATACGAAGATGAGCTTTAGGAAGTGATGAAGGCGGTAAAATTTGTGGCTCATTTCAGGTAGACGTTACTTTGGATTGAATCCGACTCCATGCTTGCGGTGGATGTTCCCAAGAATAGGTTTATGAGAGTTCCTTGGAGACTCATCCCATAGAGCATTGAATTTCTCCGCCCTTTTCAGACTCTTACTCTCAATTTCACACATGCCTATAGGGAGGTGAAATCTGTTGTGGATGCCTTATCTAAACAAGCAATTATGGAAAGGAGCTCACTATGGTTCTTTGTCACCATGTCTTTTGGGTCACCCTTCATGGACTCTGATATGAATGGCGATTTCCACACACATGTTTGTAAACCCTCCTCCTAGCGATTTGTTTTTACTTTTTAGATAAATTTTGGGGGAACAGGCATGCATTGTCCCGAGCCTTCTTTTCCCTAAAAAAACTAAAAAAATTATAAAACCCTTAAAAAACCCTAAAAAATCTAAAATCCATTAAAAACCAAAAAACCTTAAAATACCCTAAAAAATAATTAAAACCATAATAACCCACTAATAAATCTAAAAAACCTCTAATCCCCTAAAAATTTCAAAATCCATAAAAACCCTAAAAAACCATAACAAAACCCTAAACCCCTCAAAATAACTAAAACCCTAAAAAACTATAAAAAATGTAAAAAGTCCCTAAGAACCCCTAAAAATGTGAAAAAAAATAAAAACTCTGAAAAACCATCATAAAAGCATAAAAATATAAAAAAAATTAAATCCCCTAAAAACATAAAAAATGCTAAAAATCATAAAAAACTCTAAAAAACCTAAAAACCCTAAAAAACCATAAAACCCTCAAAATACCTAAAACCAAAAAACCATAAACATCCTAAATGATCCCTAAAAATCCATAAAAACATATAAAATCCTAAAATCCTAAAAAACCATAAAAATATAAATACACTTAAACCAGTAAGTAACCGAAAAAACACAAAAAACCTTAAAAGACCCTAAAAACCCTAAAAACCATAAAACCCTTAAAAACCTTATAAGCCCATTAAAAAATATAAAAACCAAAAAATCCACAAAAACACAAAAAACCATTTAAATACATAAAAATGTTTAAAAATGATAAGAATCCCTTAAAACCCAAGAATTTTCAAAAAACCTATAACCGAAAAAACTATAAAAAACCATAAAAACTTAAAAAACCATAAATACCCTTAAAATCCATAAATAACATAATAAACCATAAGAATCCAAAAAATACATAAAAATACCTAAAAATGTAATAAACCATAAAAAGCCTGAAAAAAACCTTAAAGGACCCTAAAAAACTAAAAACACTTAAAACCCCAAAAAACATAAAACCACTAAAAACCCTAAAACCCCTTAAAACACTAAAAAATCCTAAAATCCCAAGAAACCTTAAAACCCCAAAAGTCACCATAAACGTCCTGAAAACCACTAAAATCATTGAAAACCCTTTAAACACCTAAAACAATTAAAAAACTTAAAAACTTTAAAAACCCTAAAAGATCAATAAAACCACTAAAAACCCAAAAAAACCCTAAAAATTCCATAAAATACAAAAAATCCCTAGAAACCCTAAAAAACATAAAATTCCTAAAAGGAACTAAAATACCTAAAAACATAAAAAAACTAAAGAACCAGAAAATTTCTAAGAAAACATTAAAAACCAAAAAACACATAAAACCCCTAAAAACCTAAAAAATGTTAAAAACTAAAAAATTCAAAAAAAACACAAAAAATACCTGAAACCCCTAAAAAAACATAAAAATACTAAAAGAAACTAAAAATCGCTAAAGAAATAAAAATACTAAAACCCCAGAAACACCTTAAGAAAACCATAAAACTTAAAAAACCAAAAAACCCTTATAAAACCAAAAAACATTAAAAACCTCAAAGACCCCCAAAATCCCAAAAACAAAAAAAACCATAAAACACGTAAAACCTTAAAAAAAATCCTAAATACCAATAAAACACCAAAAATACTAAAAATATAAAAACCCATTAAACAGATGAAAATGATAAAAAACTCTAAAAATATTAAAAATCTTAAAAAACACATAATAAATCTTAAAACCCAAAAAAACTATAAAATCCCTAAAAAACTCAAAATCCCTAAAAACCATAAAAATCATAAAAATCCTAAAAACCTCAAAAACCCTAAAACCATGAAAAACCCTAAGAAAGGGTGTGCTGGAAAATGGATTGTTGGCTGCTATATGGTTGAGACGTGATGAAGTTCGGGTCCTTGCTTTGGCTGGCGGTGGCTCTAAAAAAGGGTGTGCTGGAAAATGCTGGTGTTATTTGTTTGTTGTCTTTGGTTCTATGTTGCTGTTTAGGGATCTGGATGGCGTGGAGGTACTGGCTGCTGTGGAGGCTGGTGTTTGTGGCACTGGTGATCTGCTGTTATTGGCGGTGAATCTCCTTTGTGGGGAGTTGTCAGGTGCTTGCTGGTTGTTGGGAAGTGATAGTGGTTGGGATTGGCTGCGGTTGTGCTGGTGCTTGATGCTGCTAGTTGTGATTGGCTGTGTTGTCGGTTTTGGTACTACTGGTTGCTGGGGCTGGTTGGTTTGGTTGTGCTGCTGCTACTCTGTAGCTGTGATGACTTGATGTGGTGCTGCTGGATGCTGGTACTGGCTGGATGTGAAGTGATGTTGCTGCTATTGTGTCTGTTTTTGAGTCTTTTTCTCTCTTTGTTTTTCTTTTTTGGCGTGGGTTGTAAGTGGCTTTTGGGTGTGGGTCGATCGACCCCTCCCCTCCCTTGTCTGCAGTGTCTGTGTCTTTTTGTTTTATAAATTTTGGGGGGGCCAGGAATAGCCTGGACCCGAGCCTTCTTTTCCTAAAAACCCTAAACCCATAAATATACCATAAAAACCCTAAAAACCAATAAATACCTAAAACACCCTAAAAACCATAAAAAACCCTAAACCCCATAAAACCCCTAAAAACCACTAAAACTCTAAAAACCCTTTAAACCCCTAAAATATTTAAAAAAATATTATAACTTTTAAAACCCTAAAAAACTCAAAAAAACCCTAAAAGACAAAAAACCCATAAACCACTAAAAAAATAGAAGAAAAAGCACCTCAGAGATGGCGGTTGAATCTCTTGGTGATCTCCCTTCGTGATTCTCATCGTTTCTGCCCCTATCCCTAATAGAAATCCACTAATTCTTGGCAGTGTCATCGATCTCTTGATGGTTTGGGCACAGTCTCAACAGATCGGCTGGCTTAGTGTTAGATGTGGATGATCTCATTGGTGAGGAAGTGGGATGGTCTGGTGGTTTTGATCAGTCCTTTATTGGTCAATGGTGAAGCAAATCTCAAAGTCGGCTCCAGAAATGAGGTTCCGGTGGTCTCTCTGGTCTCATGATGGTGAAAGGAGGGTGCGATGGGCATCCCAACGTCTGGGAAGTGGCATGCTTTTCCTAGACATCAGATCTGGGTTCGGTCTTGGTTGTTCGGATCTCATGGCGTTTGATTCATTAGTTTTTGTTGATGGTGTGGTGACACATTCTAGCAGGTTTGGATGGACCCATATCAGTCGCTGGTGAGATGACTAGCTCCAGATTTGGGAGGTATCTAGCTTCGCAATGGTGATAAGTGGGTGTGATGGGCTTTGCTACTTCTTAGAGGTGGCGTGTGTGGTCCTTCACTCAGACCTGTGCTTCTTGAACTGAGTCGAGAATGGGATTTGGGGTTCTTCTAGCTTGGCGACGAGTTATGGTGGATGTGTAGGGTGAAGATACAGGCGGCGTCACAACTTCTTGCACTGCTCAGTTTCAGGTGGCTTGTGATAAGTCAAGGTATGGCAAGGTTTTTCAGTAGTGATTTACAAATGGGTGAATCTTTTTGGCTTTTAAAGATTTATGATAGATTTTGGGGAATGGTGTTTGATGCTGTGATGCGTGATTTTGGTTCTTCTCAGAGGCTGTTGGAGGCGCAGATAAGATTGAATTCACATCGATTTGTGCAGAAGATACAGGTTTGTATTTTTGGTTTCACTCTTTTGGATCTGTTTCACGCTGTTACTGAAGGGCTTGTTAAGTTATGTTGCATTATGGATGCTATGTTGGAAATTGGTCTTATGTGTTGTGGCTGGTTTGGTGGTGAATTGTTGTAGATGCTGGATATTGGTTCTGTTGAGTGGTGATTAATGCTACTTTGGGTGTTGCGGTTGTATTCTAGGCATGGGTACTGGTTGCCGCTCATGCTATTAATGAAGGGATCGTCAAGTTGTGATGCGTTATGGATGCTATGTTGGACTGTGTTATTATGTGTTGTCACTAGTTTGGTTGTGAATTGGTGTGGTGTCATGCCTTTGGGTGCTGCGGATGTGTTCCTAGATGTGCTACTAGGTGTGAATTTCTGGATGCTAACTGGATTGAAGGTGAGGGTTGCTGGAATCAATGTTTCTGGGTGATGTATGATTCTTTGCTGGGATGTGATGAAAGATGCTGGTGTTTGGTGATGGTTGATGCTTCACTGCGAGGTGTATAAGGTGAGACTTATGACTTTGATGCTGGTGGTTTTGTGATGTTGGCGGTGGATATGCTTGGCAAGAAGGCTATGGTTGATGAAAATGGTGCTATGGGATGCTGGTTGCAGTTTTAATGGGATATGCTTTTTGATATGCTTGAGATTTTCTACCTTTTCTAGTTTTGTAAGTCTTTTGGGTTTTTTGGGGACTTTTGGGTTTTGTGGGGGTGTCTTTGGGTTTTGGATGTGGGTTGATTGACCCTACCCCTCCCTTGTCTACTATGTCTTTTTTCTAATAAATTTTGAGGGGGTCAGGAATAGCCTATCCATGAGCCTTCATTTCCCTAAAAAACCTAAAAAACCTAAACCGTAAAAATCCTTAAAAACCCAAAAAAATAAAAATACTAAAAAATCTCTAAAATCCCTAAAAACATAAAAAACCCTAAAAATCATGAAAACCCTAAGAAAACCGTAAAAACTAAAAAGCACTAAAAACCCCTAAAAACCTAGAGGAAGATGGCTGCACACTCCCCTGGAGCTTCCTCTCGCCCAGCGCGGCTGCTAGGGTTTTCGATTCCTCCTGATGGCTGCGACATCGGATCTTCGCTCCTTCCTCCTTGTGATCGCTAGGGACATCCTCGGCCATGGTGTGCTTCAGTGGTTTTCTTTCGACCCAAGGTGTCTTGATTTCACCTGCGACTTCGAGTTCTCCAAGTGGCGGCGCGACTTCCGGTTTTCTCTTAGATGGATTCTTTGCGGCATGGGCCCCCATATTGGTCATGGCGGCGTCGGCTGGAGTCATATCTCAACGGATCTGGAAGTTGGTATTGCTCTACTCAGGAGTCTTCCTGCTCACGGATGGTTCCGCTGTGCAGAGCGACGTGTCTTTGGTTGCGGTGGTAGCAAGACTTGGATCTGGTCGTGTCAGTGTGGTTTATTGATTCTAGATCTCCAGTGGTGTCTACGTTGCAGACGGTTTGGCGGCATCGAAGGAAAAGATAGAGAGGATTGTTGTGGTGGGATATGACCTTCCCTTCCGGTTTGCTGCTGCAGTTTTCTTTTCCTCCGAAGATGATCTGGTACGTTGACTCTTCTGCAGTGTTGAACACTTCTGGTGCGCTGGTGAATCATGTCTTTCATTTCTTCCTGCTTATAGGAGGTTTTCATTTTGTTTTTCTAGATGCGATGTCTTTAGTTTTTTCAGATTCTTTAGGGCTGCTGTGGAATTTGGCATGTGCCGATGCGAGACTTTGGTTTTACGCTACTGTTTTTCCTCAAGGCGTGGATGGATTTTCTATTTCTAATAAAACTATGGTGCTGGATTCTACTTGCTACTAGGCTGGGATGTAAAGAAGCTGTTGGTTCTGTCTCTGCTTGTTTATGAGGTGCTGAAGGAGATGTTGGCTCTAGGAAATGGTGCCTTAGGTTGCTGCTTGTTGTTGGGATGGGTTGTGATGAGGCTTATGTATACAAGTTTGGTGCTGGGGATTTTGTACTTCTACGTAGCTGGAGGGGCCATCTTGTTTTGGGATTGAATAAGGAGGCTTGGGTGCTGCGATTTGGTTCTGTACGTGAGTGTTGGTGGTTCTGGGTGGCTGAAAATGATGCTAGATGTGGAATGATGGAAGTTCACTTGAAAGGAGGTGCTGCTTGGCTTGATGTGGTTGAAGAGGGTGGTGACTGGCTAGGTTTGGTCTCTCTGTTGATACTGGATGATGATGGTGTTGCTTATGCTTCTAGTGCTGGTGGATATGTGTTGTTGGTGGGTAATGGAAAGAACGCGCTGGATGATGGAAATTGTGAAGCTGGATGCTGGTTGCTGTTGAGCTAGTTGCTGCTGAGCTGGGAGGTGCTGATGATGTGGTTTATGGTCGTGCTGCTGCTAGATGTTGACAGCTGTTTGAGGTGGAATGCTGGTTGTTGGTTAGCTGTGAGTTGTTGGATGCTGGTCGATGCTGGATGATGGTGGTGGCTGGTTGGCTTTGTGTCTTTCATTTTTCATTTTTTATTTTTCTTCTTTTGGGTCTTTTGTGTCTTGGGATGTAAGGGTTTTTGGGTGTGGGACGTTTGACCCCTCCCCTCCCTTGTCTTATGTGTCTCTTTTTTCTTTCTAATAAATTTGGGGGGCTGGGAATAGTCCGACCCTCGCATCTTCCTTTCCCTAAAAACCTAGAAAAGCCTAAAAAACCATAAGACCCCTCAAAATCCATAAAAGACATTAAAAATTATAAAAGTCCAAAAAAGGCCTACAAATCCCTTAAAATGTAAAAAACTAGCAAATCCATAAAAACCCTAAGAAGACATAAAAAACCAAAAAACAATTCAAACCCCTAAAAGACCCAAAAAACACTAAAACACTAAATTACCATAAAATCTGTAAACCCCCTAAAAACCATAAAAACCCATAAAAAATTTAGAAGCCATAAAACCCCTAAAAACCCATAAAACCCCATAAAACCCAAAAAATCAATAAAAAATATAAAAACCCTTTAAACCCCTAAAAAAGTTTATAAACTATAAATACCTTAAAACACTAAAAATTCAAAAAAACTCTATAAAACACAAAAAACCCCTAAAACCCTAAAAAACCTTAAAAACCATCAAAGTCACTAAAAACCCTAGAAACCCCTAAAAACCTAAGAAAATAATAAAAATCCCAGAAAACGCAAAACACCCTAAAACCCCTAGAAACCCCAAAGAAAACATTAAAAAACTAAAAACACTAGAAACCCCTAAAAAACCTATGAAAATTTAAAAACCATGAAGGATACTAAAACAAATAAACACCCCGAAACCATAAAACTGCCAAAAACATAAAAACCCATGAAAATACATAAAAAAACCACTAAAAAAATATAAAAACCCTTTAAACCCCTAAAAAAATTAAAAACTATAAAAACCATAAAAACCGAAAAAAAACTAAAAAAACCTTAAAACCCCAAAAAAGAAAAAAAAACCCTAAAAATCCCTCAAAAGCATAAAAATCCAAAAAAACCCAAAAAAACCAAAAAAACATAAAAAACCCCTAAAAACTCAAAAAACAGAATAACCCTAAAAAAATAAGAAAGACCCTAGGAAAACATTGAAAACCTAACAACACTTAAAACTCCAAAAAACGGAAAAAGCTAAAAAAGCCTAAAAACAGTAAAAACCCCAAAAACCATAAAAACCAAAAAAACCATAAAACCCCTAAAACTCTTAAAAATCCAAAAAAACCAAACCCCCCTAAAAATCATAAAATCCCTCAAAACATATAAAAACCCAAATATCACTAAAAACACTAAATACCATTTAAACCCCTAAAAACATTAAAAAACTCTAAAAACCGTAAGAAACCTAAAAAACTCAAAAAACCATAAAATCCCTTCACAAACTATAAAACCCCTATAAATCCAAAAAATCTCTAAAAATACTGAGAAATCTAAAAACCCATTAAAATTTTGAAAATACCTAAGAAAACATAATAAACTAAAAACAATTAAAACCCCTATAAACCAAAAAATGATAGGAACCCTACAATGACCTAAAATCCCTAAAAATCCTATGACCATAAAAAACCATAAAATCCTTAAATAACCCTAAAAATCCATTAAAACCCTAAAAACCCACTAAAATTTACAAAATTAAAAAAAACATAAAACCCTAAAAAACTCAAAAAAACACCCTAAAACCCAAAAAAAAACCATAAAAACCTAAAAACCAAAAACCCCCAAAAATACTCAAAATCCGTAAACCCCTAAAAATAAAAAAAACCATAAAAATCCTATAAAATTCATAAAATTAATCAAAAAGGTAAAAACCCTCTAAAAACCATTGAAACCCTATGAAAAATATAAAATACTAAAAATAAATAAACCCCCAAAAAACCTAAATAACATTAAAAACCATAAAAAAACATGAAAACCCTAAAAAACAAAAAAACCAAAAAAACCACTAAAAACCATAAAAAATCCTAAAAACCCATAAAAACCCTAAAACTGCTAATAACCCAAAAACACTTTAAATCCCTAAAAACATTAAAAATTCTAACAACACTAAAAATCCTAAATTCCCAAAAAAACCCTAAAAACCATCGAAACCCTAAAACCCTAAAAAACTATAAAAATCCAAAAAAAATCACTAAAATCCCTAAAAACATAAAAACCATGAAGAACACTAAGAAAACCATAAAAGCATAAAAACACTCAAAACCCCTAAAAACTGAAAAAACCACTTAAAACCCTGAAATCCCCTAAAGACCCTAAAAGCCATAAAACCCCTAAAACCATAGAAAACTATAAAAACAAAAAAAAATCCTAAGAACCCACTAAAAATATAAAAATAAATTTTAAAACCATATAGGTTGATGGTGATCTTGGCATCATGGTTACCTCATGTTTGTTGCTTCCCTTCCCTCCCAGGTTGAAGACGATGGCGGCCCAAGCGGCTCTCCACCTCTCTACGGGGGAGGGTCCTCACCATGAGGACCGCTCTTTCTCTCCTTTCTCATCCCCTGACTTGATACCCTCCTTTCCACGAATGGTGCTTTTACCGGTGGTTCTAAAGCTTTTTCAAGTTCAGCCACAACTCCCTCTTTCGCTACAAGAGTTCAATGAAGCTTTAGATCTACATCGATTAACTCTGGTTGCAAGGTTCCTGAAGTGGCGCCCCCTGGTGGACACTTTTGACAGGTTTTTTTTTCTGAACTTTGGAATCTATAGGATCATTCAATGGTGGGTCTGTTTGACAGATCTCACATTATGATTTTCTTTTCATCTGATGAGGATATGATTCTTTCCTGGTCCACAACACCTCAAAGCTATAATGGTGTCCACTTATCCCTCTTTCGGTGGATTTTTAACTTTTATCTGAAGCTTAACTCCCCAATGGTTGCGACTTGGGTTAGATTTCCTGAACTTCCCCTTCCCTTTCAAAATTTCTCTATTATTTCAATGTTAAGGAATTTGGTGGGGAGGATCCTCTATGTCGATAATAGAACTCAGGCCCTCTGTCATCCTATGTTCCTAAGGGCCTTCATTGAGGTTGATGCTTCAAAGGATCCAGTGGATGTTGTCTAGATTGCTATGGGGGAGGAACTCCACTGGAAGAAGCCAGTAATTTTTGAATCGTTTCCTATATTCTATTCTGTCAATTGGAATTTTGGGCATAATTCCTAGTCTAGTAGATGTGATGACTATGGTAGGAGTGTTTTAAATCTTATTTAGTTTAGTTCTAGTGAGAGAAATCAAATTTTGTTAGAAGCACAGTAGGTCAAGGGGGTGACCGGGCCTTTTCCCATTCAGCCAATTGTTGCTGCAATCTTTGATCAACTCAAGACAGATTGGATGATTGAGACTGATCTGGAGGTGGCAATTATTAACCTAGGTGGTTTCAGTTTAAATTTGGATGGAAGTGTCTGTGAATCAGGAGCTGCTTTCACTGAAGTATTGCACACGATTTAAGGGAGAAATTTGCCTTGTATAGATGAGGTTTGCAGAATTGGTGAATCATCAGGGAGAGGGATGGAGAAGGAGAAGGTTGCTGAGTAGAAATATTGTCCTAGGAATGAACATCTAGAGCCCCGCTAGCGTTGTCCCTAGGCGGAGAGGTAATGGACTGGAGGAAGGGCAATGGGGGAGCCAGTAATAGTATGCTGCCGGACGCGAATGTTTTTGGACTGTCAAATAGGTTTCAGCACATAACCTCAACTGAGACGGTTGGTGATGCTACTGTACAGGCGGGTGATCCTGAGCATGGGGATGTGGCTGAGCTAGAAATGAGAGATGGGGATGGGTGGGGGATGATTTTTTTTGGGTAGGAGGTGATCTTGGTAGAGGAGTAGACCCGTGATCCTGGGGAGCGATGCCCCAGTTGGCGCACAGACCCCTTGATGCTATCCACTGGGAGTGGTGATGCAAAGAGAGTTAACATGGGGGTTGTGCTAAGTTATCTTGTTGATGAGGCTAGCACTATTTGTGTGAAAAGATTGGATGGACTTCCTCATAAGATCCCAATTCTAGCTCTTCTTATATAGAGGATCTGGCTGGGATCCCTCTAACAGAGCCCAAAATTGATGAAGGTGGGCTGGCCCCGAACCTACAGAAGTCCATGGTTGTTTATGGTGTTCCAACTACCGAGGACCACTATGTGCTTCTCCATGACATGATGATAGTTCGATGGGAAAGGATTGCTGAGGATGACTGTAGGATAAATGCTGTTATGGCCAAGTCCAAGGAAGAAAAGAAAAAGCTTCAAAAAAGGGGTGGAACATCTCCTGGTATAGGCAGCAAGGAAGAGGCCTGAAGTGTGGCCAGGGATGGAGTCCTATATAAGAAGGCAGTTCATGAGGATGGTTTCATCTTTGCCCCTCCAAAAAAAGGGCAGCAGAAGGATTACTCTACCCTTCCATGACCCATGGCAACCCGAGCCACCTTCAAGGCAGTCAAGATAAATCTTAAAGTTAATAAGCGGGAGTGGCCTTCATGAAATGCAGAGTAGAAGAGGGCCAGAGAGAAACTCTTTTTTATGCTCAGAATGCAGGAGGATTATGAGTCGGGCTGGGGCTCTATTTATATAGTAGTTGACTCATACTTTTTCTTTACTGACATGAATGTTGGTCTTAGTGCAAGCTTTGGATCTCTCAGTGCAGAATTGGATGACTTATGTGGAGACATTTATTGACCTGTTCTCTTTGGTGTTTTTTTGACTTTTTTGGGGTGTGGGTCTTGAGTTGTGTTGGGGTTTAGGGTGTGGGCTGTTTGGACCCACCCCTCCTGTGTGGCGTCTGATTTTCATTATATAATGTTGGGGGACCAGGAATAGCCTAGCGCCGCATCTTCCTTACCCTTTAAACCAATAATTTTTTTTAAAAACTTTAATATCCTAAAAAACTATAAAAAACTAAAAAAACACCCAAAACCCCAAAAAACCCTAAAACCCAAAAAAATCACTAAAAAGCCTAAAAACCATAAAAATACTAAAAATTCAGAAAATCCCTAAAAATATAAAAAACCTGAAACCCTGAAAACCTCTAATAAGACCTTAATACCTAAAAACCCTTAAAATCCAAAAAAAACCTTAAAAATGCTAATAACCATAAAAAGCCTGTAAAAACCACAAAACCCTAAAAAAACATAAAAACCATAAAACCCATAAAAACCCAAAAAACCGATTAAAAACCCTAAAAACCATTTAAACCCCCAAATAAATTAAATAAATATAAAAAACATCAAAATCCCCAAAAAATTAAAAATATCCTAAAAACGAAAAAAAAACTTGTAAAAAACCTAATAACCTTAAAAAACCTAAAAACCCTAAAAAACCATAAAAACCCTAAAAACCATAAAAATACATTAAGACATAAAAAGCTCTCAAATCATAAAAAAACCCTAAAATCTTAAAAAATACTTAGAAAACTATAATCCCCTTAAAATGTAAAATACCTAGAAAACAAAAAAAACACTAAAAAACCCAAAAAGATTGTAAAACACTAAAATCTCTAAAAACCATAGAACACCTAAAAACCTAAAAACCCTAAAACCCATTAAAACCCTAAATCCGACTAAAACCTCTAAAAACCCTTTAATACCCTAAAAACACTAAAAAACACCAAAAACTCTTAAAACCCTAAAAAACTCAAACAAAAACCAAAACACTAAAAAATTTACTTAATACTCTAAAACCCCCCAAAACCCTAAAAATATAAAAATCCCTAAAATCCCTAAAAATCATTCAAAATACAAAAAATTACTAAAAAACTCTAAAATCATGAAAAAACCCTATAATCCTTTAAAAACCTATGAAAACCTTAAAAAACTAAAAAACATTTAACCCCCCAAAACCTAAAAAAATCTAAAAATATTAAAATCCCTAAAAACCCTAAAAACACCTAAAAACCATCAAAATCGTTAAAAACCATAAAAATCCATAAAAATCCTAGAAAAATCCTAAAAAAAACACAAAAAACATAAAAAACTGTAAAACTTTTAAAATATCTAAGGAAAAAAAATTAAAAACCTAAAAACACTTAAAACCCCCCAAAAAAGCTAAAAATGTTAAAAAACCAAAAAACCCTAAAAGACCCTATAACCCCTAAAAACAATAAAAACTTCTAAAAACATTAAAAACCCATAAAAATCCAAAAACCCTTTAAAAACTATAAACACACTTTAATACCCTAAAGACTTTAAAAAATATAAAAAAGTAAAAAAACTCCTAAAAACCTAATAAAACACCTAAATCCCAAAAATCCATAAAAACCCTAAAAACCCTCAAAATCCCTAAAAACCATAAAAATCATAAAAATCATAAAAATCCAAAAAGCCCTTTAAATCCCTAAAAATTCCAAATTCCTTTAAAACCCGAAACACCCTATAATACCAAAAAATCAAAAAACGCTTAAAATCATTAAAAGCCTAAAAAATGCTAAAACCCCCAAAATACCCTAAAAACCGCAAAAATCAAAAAATCCAAAAAACTGTAAAAAAGTTAAAAAATTCATAAAATCCCATGAAAACCCAAAAAAAACAAAAACTCTAAAAACATTTAAAATTCCTAAATCTTTAAAAACCCTAAAAACCATAAAAACCCAAAAAAACTAAAAAAACCCGCTAAACCCAAGGAACCCATAAAAAACCTAAAAACCCTTGAAAACCCTAAAAATCCAAAAAATCCCTAAAAAACATAAAAAATACTAAAAAATCCCTAAAAATAACTAGAAACATTAAAAGAATAAAAGTTATAAAAACCCATAAGAAAACCTTAAAAACATTAAAACCCTAAAAACACTAAAATCCCCCAAAAACCTAAAAAATGCTAGAATCCCATAAAAACACTAAAAAATCCTAAAAACCAAAAAATTCTTTGAAAACATAAAAACCCAAAAAACCCAAAACCACAAAAATCTCTAAAAACCCTTTAAACCCATAAAATGTTAAACACTCCAAAATAACTTAATCACCCTAAAAAACTCAAAAAAAAATCTTTAAAATCCCTCAAAATCCCTAAATACCCAAAAAACCCAAAAATTGTAAAAATCCGTAAAAATCCATAAAAAGGTAAAAAACCATAAAAATACTTAAAAACCCTAGAAAAACGTAAAAACCTAAAAACACATAACACCAATAAAAACCTAAGAAATGATAAAAACCCTAAAAACCCCAAAAAGCGCTAAAAACCCTAAAACCCTAAACACATCTAAAAACCTTTAAACCCTAAAAAGTCATAAAAACCATAAAACCACAAAAAACTCTCAAAACCATTTAAATCATTAAAATGTTAAAACACTCTAAAAAATCTTAAAACCATAAAAACCAAGAAATTCATGAAAAACATAAAAACCCTATAACACCCTAAAAACCCTCAAAATCCATAAATCCCTAAAAATCATAAAATCCTAAAAAACCTAAGAATCTGTAAAAATATTAAAAAAAAGAACCCTAAAAACCAAAAGAGAGAATTAAAAACCTAAAACACTTAAACCCCCCCAAAACCATATAATTCTAAAACCCCTAAAAACATTAAAAAACCTAAAAAATCCTACCCCCCCCCAAATCACTAAAAAATTAAATACCAAAAAATCCTAAAAATCCCTAAAATCCCTAAAAAAATAAAAAAAACCCTAAAAACCATGAAAACCCCAAAGATAATATTAAAAACCTAAAAACAGTTATAACCCCTAAAAACCTAAAAATACTAAAATACCTAAAAAACCATAAATGACCATTAAACCTAAAATCCCCCTAAAACCATAAAAAAATAAAAAAGCCCCATAAAAACCATACAAACCTACTAAATATCTAAAAACCCTTTAAAACCTAGAAAATATTAATAACCCATAAAAAATGAAAAACCCAAAAAACTAGAAAAACCCTAAAAACCAAAAAATAACAATAAAACCCAAGAAACCTTAAAAACACAAAACACCCTCAAATCCCTAAATCCCTTAAAAACCCAAAAAATCATTAAAAATCTCTAAAAATACCTAAAATCATAAAAGACTCTAAAAATCTTAAAATCCCCTATAAAATCCTTAAAAATCTAAAACCACAAAACCCTTAAAAACCCTAAAAAGGGATAAAAACCCTAGAAACCACTAAAATCCATAAAACCCTAAAAACTATAAAAATCCTAAAAATCCCTGAAAATCCAGAAAAATGTAAAAAAACCATAAAACCATGAAAACCGTTAGAAAACATTAAAACCTAAAAACAGTTAAAACCCCTAAAGTCCTGAAATATGATCAAAACCCTAAAAAGTCCCAAAAACCCCTGAAAACCCCTAAAAAACATAAAAACCCCAAAAACATAGGAAACCCTAAAAAACATATAAAACTAAAAAACCCCTTTAAACACCTAAAAATTTTAAAAATTTATATAATCCCTTAAAAATAAAAAAAATCAAAAAAGTCCCTAAAAACCCAAAAAAACATAAAACCCTAAAAACCATAAAAATAATCAAAATCCCTTAAACACTAAAAAACCATAAAATCTTAAAAGATCCCTATCGACCCTAAAAACCCTAAAAACCCCTTAGAAAACCTTCAAAATCTAAAAACACTTGAATCCCCTAAAAACATAGTTGGGGTAAAAACCTTGAAAACCCTAAAGGACCCTTAAAACCCCAAAAATCCATAAAACCTCTAAAAACCTTAAAAACCCAAATAAACCATAAAACCATAAAATCCACTATAAATATATAAAACCTTAAAAACCCTAAAGGACTCCAAACCCCCCCTAAAAACTAAAAAAACATAAAACCCCAAAACCCTAAAAACCTCAATATCCCTGAAAACCCTAAAAACCTTAAACCTCCTAAAAATATAAAAAAACTATAAAACCCTAAAAAACCACAAAAAACCTAAAACACTTAAAACCCCTCAAAAATAAAAAATTATTGAAACCCAAAAAAACATAGAAACCCTTTAAAACCCTCAAAATCCCTAAAAACTATAAAAAACATAAAAATCCTAAAAATTCCCTAAAAATTATTAAAAAGGTAGACAACCCGAAAACACCCGAAAAAACCCCAAGAATACCTTATAAACCTAAAAACACTTAAAACCCCTATAAAACCAAAAAAACTAAAAAACCAATAAAACATGAAAAGTCCATAAAAACACAAAACCCATAAAACCCCTAAAAACATTAAAAACCCTAAAACCCCATAAAAAACCCAAAACCCACTAAAAACTATAAAAACACTTTAAATTCCTAAAAATGTTAAAAATATCTAAACACCTTAAAAACCATAAAAAACTAAAAAAACCCAAAAAAACCAAAAAAACCCAAACTCCCTAAAAACCATAATAGCCCTTAAAATCCCTAAAAACCTTAAAAATCCATAAAAATCATACAAATACCTAAAAATCCGTGAATCCCCTAAAGAACCGAAGAAATTCTTAAAAAAATAAAAACATTTAAAACCCCTAAAAACCTAAAAAATTGCTAAAACCCCTAAAAACACTAAAACCCAGAAAACATGACTAGAAATTGAAGTATTTGGTATGAGCCATTGGCAATGGGATTCATACCCATTGAAAATAGTTTATCCTTGTTTTTAAGAAAACCCATTTACGATGAGTGAATGTACCCATCATAAATAAGTATTTTCAATGAGATTATTTACCAGTTGTAATTTTTTTTAAAATAAAAAATATAAATTAATAAAATTAATAAAAATTAATAAAATAATAATAAAAATAAAAATTAAAAAATTAAAAAATAAAATATAATAAAAAATTAAAAAAATATAATAAAAGTAAAAAATAATAATGAAGAAAATAATAAAAAATAAGAAATTCAAAAAATATAATAAAAATAATAATAATAAAATACAATATTCCCCTTAATATAAAAAAAAATTAAGAAAAAAAATAAAAACATAAGGAAAATAATAAAAATATTAAAATTAAAAAATAATATAATAAGGAAATAATATTCACAACAATATAAAAAATTAATTATATAGAACTACAAATATATGAATTAAAAAAAATATTAAAAAAATATTTACATTCCAATGTTTATAAAAAAATACATTAATCAATGAGTAGAGGGGGTCATTTAGAGGAGGTGGTGGAGGGAACTCCATACCTAAACCATAATTTATACATCACATTTACCCTATCATATGATCATGATACTGCGCCTACCATCGACGCATATCCTCTTCCTCTAGCTGCTGTTGTCGATGGGGATCCTCTTGCACCCTACGCATGGTCTCTCTAAGCTCTCCCTGACCTTATAACTACTCTTGATACTGTGCAGTATATGATGATGACTCTCTATGTGATCCCTTCATGTTAGATGTCGACATCACAATGGTACCGTAATAACTCCCAAGTATCAATTGAGAGCCGATAATAACAACTCAACATTTCTCAAAGGCATACTGAGTTGCCTGTATCTATATTCCATCCTTAAGTGCTGATGAAATAGTGTTCTGATCCTCGATCTTGGCCTAAATCTTATCATGTGTCTAAGAAGTCGCAAACTCATATGACTCCTTTAATTTCAATTTAAAATTAAATAGTTAAAATTTCATTTTCAATAAATTCTGCAAATAAAATAATACTGACCACATTATGCTGCTGGCAATCATCTATAATCTCTCAAGTGACACGATCACTCTACATCCTCTTGTAAACGTCATAATCTATAATATCGGGATGTTATACCACCTATATGATTATAAAATAAACAATTTACATTTAAAGTTATATAAATTATAAAAAAAGTATGTACCATAAGTCATCTATGCGTACTGAGTTTTCAACTACCAATATAATGTGTCACCTGCTGTCTCCACCAATTCTGTCAACTTAATGATCCTCTACAATGAAAAGTATCTAATATTTATTATGAACATAATCCATCTCAAACATGAGATGATATGTAATCTAGTTGATGGGATTAGCAAGATTGAGCATATTCTATGACTCTTGCTTTCTACATGGATTTCCTCCACAGATTACACAAAAACTGATAGAAACACTCATTCATACAGATCTACCATGACTTCTATATAGATTCTTGCATGCTATCATCAATGGGATATCATAAACTCTAGAAATAATTAATAATATCAAGTTACTAAATAAAAAAATTTCAAAATAATTATTACTCATTTAAGTACCATCCAATAATCAAACATGCAGTGCTGAACATCAATGGTAATATAATCATATGTCACAAATACACTCAAAAACTAATTTTTCAGTATAGAACTCCCTTTTCCAATAGTTATATGTGAGAATATGTAAAAAATTTAACAAATAATCAAATAATTAGCATATAAATTAATTAATGAAAATCATTAAAAATTAACTAAAATAAATAACTAAACATACATCTATATGCATGGATCGAACTCAAGACATGGACATCGCTCAGGGATAGGGTTAAGAATCATCAATCACACATGACCCTGACCACTCCAAGTCATTACAGAACCAACAATAGTCTGAGGGTAGGATAATGCAACATCATGCTCGTTATTTGGTAGATCAGCCTCCTCCAACTCACGAAACAGATAAGATAATCGTTCGTTGTCCATCTGAAACATGAAATGACTATTTTGAGAAAATATTTGAAAAAAACTATTATATATAGATATAAATTATATATCGATATATATTATATTTGATTATAACTAGTATTTTACTATCTCAAATTTCATATCCATCCCCATATTCTTATATGATGATGTCGATTTCATCATATTCCTTCTCAGTATAATCAATTTCTATAGGAGTTTCAGCTTCATCATCTCTCAGTATTTCAAATTAATTTATACATCAATAACATTAGTTTCACCATCAACCCATAACTATGGGGTTTCATCTTTGATATTTTTGTCACTTCATGAAAAATATGTATTTAGAGTAGTCTCTTAAAAATTTTCAATTCCTTGCACTTCAGAGGAATTGTATTCACATTGGATAAACTAATTTATCTAATATTTCATTTTAATTATGTTATACCAATCACTTAACTCTCTTGATTTAGCGCAATAATTTTCATAATAAATTTGATTTTCTTGATTATCCAATAAAAATAGTTGATTAACTACATGAAGACTTTATATTTAATATCAACGATTTCATGGCGCAGATGAACACATAATCCTCCATCAATATCCGAACAATGACATTTAATCATGTTATATAATTCTATCCCAGATAATATAGTTCAATTAATTCATCCAACATTCCATAAAATTTTACTTCACTTTCACTATGATGATATCCTCTCAGTAAAACACCACTATTCATGGTTTTTTCCCTATATGCATGTTTATGAAATCGAAAACCATTCACCACATATTCATTATAATATTTAACCATTTTGGAAGGTGGTTTACTCAATACAAACAATCAATTATCAATTTTATCAGCATGTTTTGATACCATAAAATTTCAAAAACAATTATCGATATAACAAGTAATTGATTTATTTCATATATTAAACCATAAACAATTTACATTACCAGTTTGTAAAACAATCAGAAAAAACTAATTTGCTGACGTTCTTCAAGAGCATCTGCTGTAATATATTGCAATTACTTATTTATATTATTATCATATAATATAAAAATAACATAATATTAATTTAATTAAAAAATTATAGAATAAGTAACAGGAGCACTCATAGTATAGATGATGTCATTTCTTCACAATTGACCAGAACATATGTATGAGCTCTGTGATGTTCATCATATAAAATCCATCATTCATAAACTATACTAAATCAATGTTTTGGATGATTAAAAAATAATAATTGATTTTTCATTTCATTATATAGATTCCCCTCGTTACAACCCTTGCAGTTATGTTTTGATGTATATTCAGATTGAAAATAATGATATAAGAAAAAAGAAATTTGC
Organism: Viscum album; assembly: GCA_963277665.1. Taxonomy (NCBI): domain Eukaryota; kingdom Viridiplantae; phylum Streptophyta; class Magnoliopsida; order Santalales; family Viscaceae; genus Viscum; species Viscum album. The sequence goes on along the minus strand of OY728161.1, from coordinate 671,040,977 downwards.
TCATGAAAATAAGTTTCTGAAATTGGTCCTTCAACTGACACTTTCTTATATACCTTTTTCTATAATTTCTACATGCATCTCATGAATGGGTATATCCATCATAATTGTACTGAACCTCCACATTTTTCATTAAGAGTAAGATTTAATATGAATTGTTCCTTTTAATCAATGAAATTTGGTGGGAAGATTTTTTCCAATTTACATAAAATTAAAACAACATCTTCTCATAGCCTAATTAATGCATAAAAGTCCATTGTCACTACAAAAATATCTTGTAAAAAATATGATATTTTTTAGTGAATCACAAATTATAGAATTAAATAAACCTATAAATACAATTTGTATAATTCTTTCTATTATAACATGACATTCATGAATTTTTAATCCAGTAATATGACCATTCCTGACACATCTAGCCAAATTGGTAACATAACCATTAAAAAGCTTCAAAAATGTAATCTAATGAAAAAATAATAATCAATTTTATTTGGAAACTATATAATCCCCTTTTGTCTTCATTAACTTCAATGATCTAACATTTTTAAATAGTTTTACTTCTGGTCGCCTGCAAATTTGTGAAATATCTAATCTTGTCTTTACATTATCATTAGTCTTATATGGTGTGTCTTGAAATATATAAAATATATTAATCAAATAAGTTCTTCTCAATATGCATGACATTAAACATGTGACCGACCAATAAATCAGACCAATATGGAAGATCGCTTTATCCAATTGTGTTTCTTTCCCAAAGCCATCAATTTTTTGTTTGTTTATAGACATTCCAAATATAATGGCTGGTAATGAAGTGACAAAATATTTTAACTCCATACTTGAGATCATTGTTTGAGGTCCATATCATTCAATTGTTCATTTTAGGAAATGATATCTATTCATATGAAAAGGATGATCAGTTTGGAGAAATATGTAATGATATTCTAAAAAACAAGGTTTTCTTCCATTGAAAATCATAAATTCTTTTTTGTCTCTCATACAATACAGATATTATTTTTGACCATGTGAACTCCATGAAGATAACCTTACATAAGTTGAGAAGTCACTAATTGTCCACATCACTGCATCCTTTTTTAGAAAATTTTGTTTTGTAGTAACGTCATATGTACTGACACCATTACATTAAAATAAATTTAAGTCATCAATCAATGGATTCAAATAAATATCAATATTATTTTATGAATGTATTTATATTAATAAGTTCAAAAAGATATAGTTTGCATTAATCCACATCTAAGGCGGTAAATTTCATGGAGTTATGAAGATAGGCCAACAAGAGTATCAACTACCATAAGAACCAAATAGACATAAACTGTCAGTAGAAAGACCCAACTGAATGTTTTAGGATTCTGAAGCAAAAGACAGATTTACTTGGTCAAAATTTTTCCATTAATCACTATCACTAGGATGATTTATGATTTTATCAGTTGAAATATTGGTTTTGTTACATGACATCAATGATATTGTGTTCTGATACATAAATAAACACTTCAGTCTAGGCATAAGATGGAAATACCTCAACTATTTTATAGGAATTAATCCATAGATCCCTAGTTTATCCTCTTTGAACCACGATCATCCACATATATGAAAACTAACCACGACTCATTTTCAATATAATATAATATTCAATCATTTGAATTAGCATGAATATTCTGATAACTAAGACCGTGATAATGAACCTACCTCTTTCTCTCATAGAAATTTATAGGAAATACATTTATTTCTAGTAATATTGATTTAACCAAAGATAATATCTGATCAAAACACCTATTTGAAATTCCATTATCTGATTTGATATCCAACAATTTGGCAACCACTTCAAATTTACTTATCTTACAACCAGGATATAATGAATCCTCAAAAAAAATCAACAACTCATATAATTGAGATGGTTACAAATCAAGAGTTGATTAAATATAATCCTTAGATTTAGTTTGTTGAAAATATGGACCTGTTATATCATGTACTAAATTTTAAAACCATTATGGGCCTGGATCCAAATTATTAGTTTCATCTCTCTAACTATTTTTATCATGTTGATTCCAAAAAATAGAATTTTTTTGAAAATAAAAATTTAATAGATAACCCCCAACAATGTCAATTGTGCCAAACTTCCTTATATCACACTTCTTACATGGACACTTAATAGTCCCTTTTGAAATAAATTCTAGTTTTGATTATTCAAATGACAAAAAATATCCCACACCTTCACTATATACAGGATTTATACCTAATTCATTTGGATTCCTATAATGATTTATCCAATCAAGATAATGTAATAAAGGTTTTTTTGAATTTTTTGTTCCATATTTCTCTAAAAAAATTAAACTAAATAAATGATTTCTGGATAATTTGATATAAGAAAAAGACAAATAAAAGAGTATAAAATTAAAAAATTACAATTTACTTATAATTCTTTTCAACATTATCAATTTACATCTAATTATTACTAATTACCACTAATTATTACTAATGTTTAATAGTTTATAATCATTTATTACTAATTATTACTAATTAATACTAGTTATTAATAATTTTCACTAATTATTATTAATTACCGCTAATTATTATTAATTACCACTACTTATTATTAATTACCACTAATTATTACCAATTAATACTCATTTTAACCTAATTGTAGTGATTGACCATTAATTTTTACTAATTAACGATAATTTATGATACTTTTTTACTAATTATAGTGATTTACCATTAATCTCTACAAAACCACCCATACGACTGATGCTTCAATTGACACGACACATCCTGTATGTTCTCTTATTTCTAAATATTATAAATTTTTTCTAATAACCACAAATTATTACTAATTACCACTAATTACCACAAAATTTTACTAATTATTACAAATCAACACTAATTTTTATTAATTATTACTAATTAGCATTATTTTTTACTAAGTTATTACTAATTATGAGTATTTTTAATAAGTTATTACTTATTACTACTAATTACAACTAAATATTAACAGTTACTACTAATTTATTCTAATTACCACTATGTTTTAGTACTTACCATTAATTAGTACTAATTTCCACTAATTACCACTAATTTTAATAAATTATTACTAATTTATACAAATTATTACTAATTTTTACTAATTTTTACTAATTAGCTTAAATTATTACTAATTACCACTAATTATTACTATTTTTTTCAAATTTTTACTAATTACTACAAATTTTTACAAATTATGACTAATTATCAAAAATTATTACTAATTATCACAAATTATTACTAATTATCACAAATTATTACTAATTATCATGAATTATTGCTAATTATTACTAATTACCACTAATTTTTACTAATTATTACTATTATATAATAATTATTAATAGTTTTTACTAATTACAAGTAATTTCACCTAATTACTACTAATTATTACTAATTTCCACTAATTATTACTAATTGTCACTAATGTTTAATAACTATTTCCATTTATTAATAATATTTACTAATATTTACTAATTTTTACTAATTTTTTACTAATTATTATCAATTTTTACTAAATATTTCTAATTACCAATAAATAATACTAATTTCCACTAATTTATACTAATTTCCACAATTTGTTTTACTAATTTTTAATAATTATTACTAATTTCCACTAATTATTACTAATTATTACTAAGTATTACTAATTACTACTAATTACCACTAATTATTAATAATTACCACTAATTACCACGAATTATTACTAATTACAACTAATTATTACTAATTATTACTAATTATTTCTAATTATTACTAATTATTTCTAATTATTATTAATTATTAATAATTTTAACGAATTATTACTAATTATTACTAATTTTTACTAATTATTACTAATTACCACTAATGAATACTAATTACCACCAATTATTACTAATTACCACAAATTTTTACTAATTACCACAAATTATTACAAATTATTTGTAATTATTACTACTTATTACTAACTATTACTAGTTACCACTAAGGTTTTCTAATTAGTACTATTTTTTACTAAGTTTTACTAATAATTACTATTTTTTTAAATTTTTTACTATTTTTTACTAATTTTTACTAATTATTATTAATTATTACTAATTATTACTAATTATTACTAATTATTACTAATTTCTACTAATTACCACTAATTTTTACTAATTATTACTAATTACCACCAATTTCCCCAAATTATTAATAATTATTAGTAATTATTACTAATGTGTACTAATTATTTCTAATTTGTACTAATAATTCATAATTATTACTAATTACCACTAATTACAACTATTTATTACTAATTATTTCTAATTATTACTAATTATTAAAAATTATCCATATTTTTTATTAATTATTACTAATTAACACTATTTTTATTATTTTTTAGTAGTTTATAACATTTTCTTACTAATTTTAACAATTTATAACTAATTATTACAAATTATCACTAATTATGACTAATTACCACCAGTTATTACTAATTCTCACTAATTATTACATATTTTTACTAATTGTCACTAATTTTTCCTGATTTCCACTAATTTTTATTAATTATTAGAAATTATTATTAATTATTACTAATTAATATTAATTATACTATTTTTTTAATTTTATAATTTTTTATGCATTTATAATAATTTATTAAAATTTATACTATTTTATAAAAATTTACTACTAATTGTTACTAAGTTATTACTAATTATTGTTAATTAGTACTAATTACTGCTAATTTTTACTAATTACAACTAATTATTATGAATTACTGCTAATTATTACTAATTACTGATAATTAAAACAAATTATTGCAAATTAAAACTATTTAGTTTTTATTAAAAACAATACTACAAATAAAAACATAATATTTTAAAATATAATTAATTCAAAATAAAATTAATTATTTTCAAATAAAATTGTTACTGCTAATTAATAATAATAATTACTAATATTAAATAAAATAAAAAATAATAAATAAAAACAAAATGATACCTTGAAAATGAATCTCTCAACGGATGGAAAGTTTGATAGTTAATCCCCTATAAAGTTTAAAACTCATGAAAAGTTTAAACTAAAAAATACGAAAGCAGAGAAGTTTAGAGAAGTTTAGAGAAGGTGGCAATGAAAAAAATATGGGGGGTATATATAGGTTAGATCAGTTACGAAAAAACTATTTGTGACGAGACTCATCACAAATAGTTCTGTGGCTATTAATTATGATGGTGGTAAAAGATAGAATTTGTAATTGGACCCTTCAAAAATACTTTCATGTCGGCACTTCATTTATGACATGTTTAAATCCCCATCACAAATAATAAAAAACAGGATGAGTATTTGAGATGGTGGTTTATCCCTGTCGCAAATACTCGTCCAAAGCTTTGGCACTTTGGCGCGCCAAATGTATTAGTGATGGGAATAACCTCCCATCGCAAATTCATTTTTGTCAACAATTTGTGATGGGATACGACCCATGACGCAAATAGCCTTTTTCGATGAACTATTTGCGATGAGTCCTCTACCCATCACAAATAGCCATAAGCAAAACACAGAAATTCACATAGTGAAAACCCTAAAAACAGTGAAAATCCACAAAATCCCCAAAAAATCATAAAAATAGTAAAAAATCACTAAAAATTCATAAAAACGTAAAAAACCCTAAAAACCTATGAAAACATTAAAAAATTAAAAACACTTAGAACCCCTAAAAACCTAAAAAATGATAAAACCCCCAAAACCTCTAAAAACCATAAAACCCCAAAAAACCTTAAAAACCATACAACTGCATTAAAAACCCTAAAACCATTAAATACTCTAAAAACCCTTTAAACCCCAAAAAATGTTAATAAATCTAAAAAAATTTAAAACCCTAAAAAACTAAAAAAACACAAAACAAAAACCATTAAACCCCAAAAAATCCCTAAACCCCAAAAAATCCCAAATACCCTAAAAACCATAAAAATCCAAAAACAAATCCCTAAAATTCACTAAAAATGTAAAAAACCTTAAAAACCCGGAAAAAAATGTTGACACTGTGAAATGTGTTCCATTTACTTTTTCCCCAGAATTGAATATGTAATCCTCAGTTAGACACTAATTGTGAGTTTGAGTAGAAATACATCTATATGACAAAAGAATGAGTAGAATGGATTTCCATGTGTCATGACCAAAAACATCCTTGACCGTGTTCTAAATGTTCATACGGTGACGGACAATTTTTAATGTGGGTCACTGATGGTAGTGAAGGGCCTGACTCAAAGGGTCGGAACCACAACCCGAAACTGATTCAATGTATGGGTGTGGGGGATGCGCCCCCACAAAATGGAATAATGGAACCCTGCATGACCGACCAGTGCGAGCACCTGTGCGTGACACCTGCACGAGAAGGACCCTTCACCTAGGGTCCTATATTTACCTATAATTGGGACTATGGGGTCTTTATTTGTACGAATATAAACTCTCAAAGGCTAACTGGTGCTCTGTTATCCCCAGTTCCTTGCTCAATCCCTCAATAACCATCCATGTAGCTTTCTAAAACTTTAATAATAGGTAATTAATAAGGGATAGTGAAACTAAAGTCCCTATAAGGTTTAAAATAAACAACACATGTGTGAGGCACCCACTCACCCAATAATTAACGTAGACTAAACCGAGGCACCCTTCCCCAAATAGGGACCTATGGGAGTCACCTCCGTGAACACCTGTGGATACCCTTGATGGCTCGAGCAAGGTTTCCTTCAAGTGTAGTCAACTTGGTAGTCATCGCCCATGGTCTTACCAATTCACCCAGGCCAACCTGCGTAGAGCACCCCCTGAGCGAGCCACTTTGGTTTGACCTAACCTCAAACCTAGATGAGCCATCCTTTAGGCCTTATTTAAATCCTTCCTTGGTGGTCCCTCTCCTCATTTTAATACCTTGTCTAAGAGGGATTAACTCAAAGTCTCCAACAAAGCCTCTAGACCTGCAAGACCATGGTAAAAGGCACACCAGCATGTCTCCTATTTGGATTTTCATTTCTATGGTTATAGTTTTATCACACTGGTCCTATTAGTTAGTATCCTCATGACATGTGTGGATTTGTATATCTATAGAAATGAGGAAACCTATTCTAACGGCAGTTTTGAGGAGTTCATAATCTCAGATACAAGGGTTTGGACCATGTCCTTCCCTTTTCATCTATGATACTCGGAGCCTCTAGTTCCTAATAGAGAGGTTAAGCATTATGATTTATTTTATATTCATCATGGAATGAAATCCTCCTCCCTCATTACGAGCACAATTTTAGGGCATCCCTCATAGAGTAACCCTAGCCTTTCTTGCAAGAGGTTCCACTCTTACTCCTATCTACCACCTGGCCATCAGGTTAGAGAGGGTTTTGGGCACCTGAGCCCTCTCTCCTCTTTCCTTCCACCTTCCTTTCTCGTTTTTCATACCCTAGAATCATTCTAGGGTAAAGTTAAGATAATGATGTGTCATATCCCCGACCTCTTCCACCATAGCCGATGGCTCTTCCATCAATATGAGAGGGTCTAGAGGAGGGGGGAATACTCAACACCCCATCACTCTCCTTTTGGTATTTGTCTCTCCGCCATCAGGAAAAAGAAGAGTGTGTAGTTTTCTAGATCTTCTATTTCCCCTTGTTTCTCACACCAATCATGACTCATGCGGACTTTGAGGTAACGAAGATCATGACATCCACACAATCCATGCGATAGAATGAACCATGAGAACTCTGATTCTCACAATAAGTGGGATATGTACGACACCTTCCTATGGCTCCAGCTCCATACCATATCATCCATGAGATGGAAAACCATACCCTCAGTGGGCATCCTCATCAAGAGTATGCCCAAATAGTAATTCCCTTAATTCGGGCCTCCTCCTTAGGAATAATCCCCCAAAGAAGCCTCTCAACCACCATGAGTTGAGACGTCCCACATGGTTTCTTTTTAGGGAATCCTTATTAAGTGTAATACCCAACTAATCCATCTCAAAGGGTTGTAATACCTAGTGAGATAAACCAACAGTGCCTCCTTAAGAAGGGGTCCTCATAACCGAACTATGCGGGCTTTGATTCCATTCCCTATGGGATACGTTTGAAGCCTCCATGAGGTCCAAATCCAACACCCCAAATAAGCCTTGTTTTCTCTGGTCCATATTCCCAGCAGGGTCTAATTCAACCTAAGAATCCACAATTCTCTCTCAGGTTCCCTAGGCCGCTTCTTCATAAGTCCCACACAAAACATTGACTAGAAACCTTCTACCTAGACGTCCTAGCCCCATGACATTAAACTAAATTATTGATTCTATATCACATGACCTTAAAAGGTATAAAGTTCCCTATTAAGAAACATCAAACAATGTGGGTTTTTATTACATTCACAAGGATATGTTGGAAGCCCATTTATGGGTTTGATCCCTACATCAAAACAACTTCATCTCCCTAAATGACAATACACTCCAGAGTGCCCCACAGAGTGGCTAGGAAACCAACATCATTGTAATATCGACCAAAGAATCTCTAAATAGTATAGAAGAGGATGCCATTGATGGAGAACCTTGGATACATATTGATATCTCCATTGATGAAGAACCTCAGATACATTCAAATGATTCTAAAATCAATACATGATAATAATTTGTTTCTAACTATGGGATAACCAACACCATACTTGGGAATTAAGAAAGGATTCATGAACATTTTAAAAAACATTAAGTGAGTCCCAGATTAATAAATAGTTCCCCTAAAAAGGGTGTGATGAGCCATAAATCCCATCCTATTGATCAATATGAGTTCTTAAGCATCATTGACCAAAATACATAATGAGTTCCTGCCTTTGGAAAACAAGTCTCTTCTGATATAGAACCATTGGGTGTTTCCAGTTCGATGAAAAAACCCATCAGAGACCTTTTGGAAACATAAAATCATTATAATGTGAGAATTACAAGGGGAATAAACAATAATAAAACCTTAAAAATCTAGAACATAAATACCCCTAAAACAAATAAAACATGATAAAAATCCTAAAAAACCCTAAAACTCTAAAAATAGTAAAACCAACTCAAAACCTTAAAATACTATAAAACCCAACAAAAACCATAAAAAATCTAAAAACCCTTGAAACCTATTAAAATGTTAAAAAAACCTAAAAACCCTAAACCCCTAAGAAAAAAAATAAAAACCACAAAACCCTAAAGACCCTTAAAATCCCTAAAACCCCTAAAAAACATAAAAATACTAAAAAATACCTAAAAATACATAAAAATCTAAAAAACAGAAAAAAACCCTAAAAAAATCTAAGAAAACCTTAAAAACCTAAAAACAATTAAAACCAAAAAATCCTAAAAAATGCTAAAAACCATAAAAATGATAAACACTATAAAAATCTATAAAACCCCTAAAAAACCATAAAAAACCTAAAAAGACCATAAAATCCAAAAAAACATAAAAAACCCTAACAATATTGAAAACCCCTTAGTAAACCTTAAAAACCTAAAAAAACTAAAAACCCCTAAAAAACTAAAAAAGGTTAAAAACCATAAAAACCCTAGAAAGACCCTAAAAACTCCTAAAAATCACAAAAATATAGTAAAAACTTAAAAAACCATAAAATCCATAGAACCCCTAAAACCCACTAAAAACTCTAAAAACCCTTTAAACCCCTAACAATGTTATAAACTCTAAAAAACCTCAAAACCCATAAAAACTAAAAAAACCCTAAAAACTAAAAAAACCATAAAATTCCCAAACCCCTAAAAATCCTTAAATACCATAAAAATATATTAAAATCCTAAAATACCCTAAAAATATTAAAAAATGTAAAAAACATAAAAACCATAAAAACCTAAAGAAAACAATAAAAACATAAAAACACTTTAAAGACATAAAAAACCTAGAAAATGTAACAAATCCAATAAATCCCTAAAAACCCTAAGAAACCATAAAAACCATAAAACCATCAAAACTCCAAAAAGCACTAAAACCCATAAAAATCATAAAAATCCATAAGAATCCCCAAAAAACGTAAAAAATCTAAAAACCCATGAGTAACATTAATAGAACCTTAAAAACCTAAAAATAATTAAAACCCCTAAAAACATAAAAAAACTAAAACCCAAAAAACCTAAAAAGATCCTAAAATGACTAAACCCCCCTCAAAATAAAAAAAACCCTAAAAGACTTTAAAGACCCTAAAAACCCTTAGAAACCCTAAAAAAACTAAAAACTCAAAAAAAAATTGATTCCCAAAACACATTTAAAAACTATAAAAAACCATAAAAACTCAAAAAACTCTTAAAGCCCCAAAAAACCCAAAAAACCCTAAAACCCAATAAACACCAAAACCCCCTCAAAATCACTTAAAAATCATAAAAAACATAAACTTCCTTAAAGAAGGCATAAAATCCCTATAAACGTAAAAACTATAAAAAACATGAAAAACCAAAATAAAATTTTAAAAACCTAGAAAAATTATAACCCCTAAAAAACCTAAAAACAGTAAAAACACTAAAAAACCTAAAACACTAAAAACATTAAATACCTAAAAATCCCTAAAAATCCCTAAAAACATGAAAAACCTTGAAACCCCCAAAAAATCATAAGAGAACCTTAAAAAAAACTAAAACACCTAAAACCCCTAAAAAACCTAAAAACCCGCTAAAAACCCAAAATGACCCTAAAATCCTAAAAATCCCTAAAAACATGGATCCCCTTAAAATCTATAAAAACCATTAAAATGCATAAAAAACCTAAAAACTGACAAAAAAAATCTAAAAACTGATTAAACCCCTAAAAATGTTAAAAAATTATAGAAACCCTTACAAACCCTAAAAAACTAAAAAAACCCAAAAACCCTAAAAACCTTAAAAAATTAAAAAACCCTCAAAATCCATATACCACATAAAAATACTAAAAAATCCCAAATATTCAATAAAAATGTAAAAACCACTAAACTAAAAACTCTAAAAAATGTAAAAACCCAAAAAACTAAAAAATCACTAAAAACATTAAAAAAACATAAAAACCCATAAAACCCTAAAAACCAATAAAATCACTAAAAACCCATTAAACCCCTAAAAACATTAAAATACACTAGAAACATTAAAACCCAAAAAAGATAAAAAACCGTAAAAATCCTAAAAAACCCAAAAATCCTTCAAAGTCTCTAAAAATCCTAAAAACCCATAAAAATCCTACAAAATTACGATAAATCTCTATGTGTAAAAAAAATAAAAACCTATAAAAATTTAATAAAATAAAAACCTAAAAAAACGTAAAACCTCTAAAAAAAAAATAAAAAACCCAAAAGAACCCTAAAAACCCTAAGAAACCCTAACAACACTCAAAATCCCTAAAAACACATAAAATATTAAAACATCCCAAAAATTCCTAAAAATGTAAAAAAAAACCCGATACACCTTAAAAACCATAAGAAAATATACAAAACCTAAAACACTTAAAACCCCTAAAAGCCTAAAAACACCAAAACTGAAAAAAACTGTAAAAAGACCCTAGAAACACTAACAAACATAAAAACCTTTTAAAAATATCAAAACATCCTAAAACCCCATAAAAACCCTACAAAACTACTAAAAAATCTAAAAACCATTTAAACCCCTAAATATGTTAAAAACTCTAAAAACCCTAAAATCCTTAAAAAACTGAAAAAAAACTCTCTAAAAACACAAAAAAATACCATAAAAACCGTCCAAATCCTTAAAAACCACAAAAATACTAAAAAACCCGAAAAATATATAAAAATGAAAAAAACCCCCTAAAAACCCATAAAAACATAAGAAAAACTAAAAAAATGAAAAACCCTAAAAAACCTAAAAACATTAAAATCTTTAAAAACCCTAATAACCTAAAAAACTATAAAAACCATAAAAACCACTAAACTCCTTAAAAAACTGAAAACCTTTTAAACCCCTAAAAACGTTGAAAAACACTAAAAACCTTAAAACCCTTAAAAACTCAAAAAAACCCCTCAAACCCCCAAAGAACATAAAAACCCTAAAAACAAGAAAAAAAACTAAAAAACCCTCAACATCACTAAAAACAAAAAAGGCCGCAAGAATATGAAAAAATCCTAAAATTCCCTAAAATTCCGAAAAATGTAAAAACCCTAAAAAACTTGAAAAACCTAAGAAAATATTAAAAAAACTAAAAACACTAAAAACACCTAAAAAAATAAAAATCACTAAAACCCCTAAAACCCTAAAAAACTTTAAGAACCCTTCAATCCCTGAAAACATTAAAAAAACATAAAAATCCTAATGAAATCTAAAATTTCCTAAAAAGTAAAAATCCCTAAAAACCCTGAAAAATGATTATAAAAACTGAAGAATATAAAAAACTTTAAATCCATAAAAATTGAAAAACACTAAAACCCCTAAAAATCATAAAAAGACCCTAAATAACCTAAAACACCTAAAAAATCTAAAAACCATAAAACCCCATAAAATATTAAAATTCCCTAAAAGCCTTTAAAAACCCACTAAAAACTATAATAACCCTTTAAACCCATTAATACTTTAAAAAACTAAAAAAACATGAAAAACCTTAAAAACCAAAAAAAAAATCCCTAAAACCCCTAAAAACCCCTAACAACACTAAAACCATCAAAATTCATAAAACCCTAAAAGACCATAAAATTCCAAAAAAATCCATAAAAATCCCCCAAAATGTAAAAAAGCCGTGAAAATCCTTAAAGAAACATTAAAAATCTAAAAACACTTAAAACAACTAAAAAAATATATTTTTTGAAAAAAAATATAAAGTACCTTGAAAAATCATAAAAATATTAAAAACCATAAAATCCCTAAGAAACATAAAAAAACACTAAAAACCCATAAAAACCCTAAAAACCCATTAAAAACACTAAAACCCTTTAAACACCTAAAAACATTAAAAACCTCTAAAAAACCAATAAAACTCTAAAACCTCATATGAATTCCAAAAACTCTAAAAAGCAATAAAAATCCTTAAAACCCAAAATACCCAAAATACCCTCAAAATCACTAAAAACTCTAAAATCCATAAAAAAAATTTAAAAGCCCTCAAATCCCAAAAAACATAAACAATACTAAAAACGTGGAAAACCCTAAAGAAAACCTTAAAAATCTGAAAACAATTAAAACCCTTAAGAAACCTAAAAAACACAAAAAAACCCTAAAAAAACACGAAAAACCACGAAAACCCTAAAAACCATAAAACCCTAAAAAACATAAAACAACCTTGAAACCCATAAAAATCCTAAAATCCATGAAAAACTATAAAAACCCTTTGATTGCCTAAAAAAATAAAAATACTGAAAAAATTTAAGCCCCTAAAATGTAAAAAAACCTGTTAAAAACCCAAAAAACCCATAAAAATCCTAAAAACCGTAAAAACAAAAAAACCCTCAAAATCCCTAAAAACCCTAAAAAACATAAAAGTACTAAAAAATCCCTAAAAATACTTAAAAATGTAAAAAAATTAAGAAATACTTAAAAATATAAAAACAATTAAAACCCCAAAATAACCAAAAAATTGTAAATAACCCTAAAAAACCCTTAAGTCCATAAAACTCCTAAAACCCTAAAACTCCTAAAATGTTAAAAAACCATAAAACCCCTAAAAATATTAAAAAACCACTTAAAAAACTAAAATCTCTTTAAACCTCTAAAATGTTAAAAACTCCAAACAAACTTAAAAACCCAAAAAAACTCCAAAAAACCCTAATAACTGAGAAAAATGATAATAACCCCCAAAACCATAAACCCCCAAAAACTATCAAAGACACTAAATATTCTAAAATCCCTAAAAATCCTATAAACTCTCATAAAATATCTAAAAATATTAGAAACCCTAAAAACCCCAAAAAAAACCTTAAAAACCTAAAAATGCTTAAAACCCCGAAAAAACATAAAAACATTAAAAACTACAAAAAAACAAAAAAAATCCTAAAAACTCAAAAGACAATAAAAACCACTAAATACATTAAAAACCATAAAAACCCCATAAAACACTAATAACACAAAAAACATAAAAAACTATTTATACCGCTAAAAACATTAAAAATATCTAAAAAACATAAAAAACTAAAAAATTCAAAAAACCCCTAACAACCCAAACAAACCTTAAAACCCAAAAATCATAAAAAAGCCTAAAATCCATCAAAACCATAAAAACCCTAAAAACTCATAAAAATCATAAAAAATCTCAAAAAATCCCGAAAAACATAAAAAAACCATAAAAATAATGAAAACGGTAAGAAAAACATAAAAACATAAAAACACTTTAAAATATAAAAAACAAAAAAACTCTAACCCAAAAAATTATAAACAACCTACAAACTCTCAAACCATAAAAATTAATAAAAATCCTAACAAACCTAAAAATCCTAAAAATCAACAAAAATCTCTATAAATGTAAAAAAACCCAAAAACCCTAAAAAATCGAAAGAAAAACTTAAAATCTTAAAAACACTTTAAACCCCTTAAATCCCTAAAAAATGATAAAAACCCTAAAAGGACTCTAAAACCCCTAAATATACCTAAAAACCATAAAAATATTTAAAACATTAATGAACCCTAAAAACACATAAAACCCCTAAGAAAGCATTTAAAACTCAAAAACCCTTTAAACCCCCAAAAATGTTAAAAAGATAAAAAAACCATAAAACCCTAAAACAATCAAAATCCCATAAAAATACAATAAAACCATAAAACCCTAATATCATAAAACCCTAAAAATCCTTAAAAAACATAAAAAACCTAAAAAAAATCCCTAAAAGCATTAAAAATTTAAAAAACACCAAAACCGTGAAAAACAAATTGAAAACCTAAAAAACATAAAACACATAAAACCCTAAAAAAGTTAAAAATGATATAAAACCTCAATCTACATAAAACCATAAAACCCACAAACTTATTAAAAACCATAAACACCCATAAAAATCATTAAAAGGCCCTAAAACCCCTGAAAACAGAAAATCCAAAAAAACCCTAAAAACCCTAAAAAAACTTTAAAACCAAAAAACACACAAAACCCATAAAAAACATAAAGCAATAAAAACCCCTAAAACCCTAAAAACCCTCAAAATCCATAAAACCATAAAGAAACAATAAAAATCCTAAAAAACCCTAAAAATATAGGGATCATGCCACTGTTGGTCTGGTTGATTCCAGTCCTATTTTGATTCGTTTCTCATTGGAAGAGGACCTCATCTAGTCCTGGTCCTCAGCTCCTCGTAGATGTGGTGCTTCTCAACTCTCACTTTTACAGTGGGATTTTGAATTTCATTTGAACCGCGACTCCCCTTTGATTGCGATTTGGGTAAGGTTCCTTGAACTCCCTCTTCCCTTCCAAAATTTATCTATTCTCTCCATGCTGGGGAATTTGGTTGGGCGGTTTTTATGCGTGGATAGTTGGACCGGGGCCCTCTATTACTCGGTTTCTCTGAGGGTTTTTGTTGAAGTTGATGTATCGAAGGAACCAGTGGATTTTGTCTGGATTTATATTTTCAAAGAGCTTTGTTGGAAGCAGGCAGTGGTTTTTGAATCATTGGAATGTTACCGCACCTCTTGCTTTTCTCGTGGTCATTTGAAAAGGGATTGTGGTTGGAGGGATACTAGGGTGGCTAGGTTTGGAAAGGATTCCATCCCCTCTTTGGTTAGTTCAATAGGAGATATGGAGGCAAGGAATGCTGCTCCTAGGGATCCTCTGCTGGATGTTCGAGGATTTGACAAGATAGAGGATGAGGGATTATCCCCCCAGAATACTGCAAGAGATCCTGTTTTGGTCAAGAGTATCTTTACACGAGTGAAGGGTGACTTGGTCCTGGGGGGAGATGCCTCTTCTGAGATGGGAGATGTCATTCTTGATGGCACTGGGGATGTTGACTTACAGACTGATACTGGTCGGGGCTTAGGCTTGGCCTCAAAGCCAGCCTGTCTTGGAATTAAGGGGATGCCTTTGTTGAGCCCTTCAATAGATGTCGGATGAGGCCATGAGCTGTCATTTTTCCTGAATCAGTCCTTTGATTTGAATCATCTGATCTCCATGGGTACTGAGGAAAGGGGATAGGGGAGGCTGGTGCTGCAAGAGGTGGATGATATCCCTAAGGATGCACACATCCCTTCTCCTATTATTTCCACGTCCCCTTAAGAGCATGTGCTGCTAGGCCTTACTGTGCTGGGGCTTGATCTGCCTGATGGACGTTTTCCCTTGCAATCCCTTGGCAACCTTTTCCCTGATAAATGGATCTCTAATCAGCCTGAAAAGGGCATGACTCTTGTTCTGTTTGAGAAGCTTCCACCTTGTGTTTAACTATCTGACACGATCATGATGAAATGTTCGAAGATACCGATTGAGCAGCATATTTATGACATCTTTCATCAGCCAGATCTACAGCCAGTTATCTTCCATGGGGATGAGAATGATGGGCACATAAGGCTTGGAGAAATCCTTGGGGACCGTGATAATCTCATGTATTCCAGCCTGAATATAATTAAGAAGGCGTTGGAGATGATGGGTACTTCTGATTCATCTGGTGGTAAGCTGAAGAGAAGTTCACGTTCTAACCCTGAATGTAGAAAGCAGGAAGACATGGTTGCCCCCGCCTCCTCAGTTTAAAGGAAGAGAATGATTCAGAGTGACCCTCCAGTGAAATAGAGGGCTATGAGGGATTACTCCTCCCTGCCTAGGCCTATGGCTACCAGGGCTTCTTCCATGTCTAGTAGAGGTAAAGGCATCACACATGGCAGGGGAGACCGAGCTACCAATAAGAAACCAAATGTGGAACTCATGAATTATTGTGCACCCTTCCTCAAGCAGTATGAATCCTCTAAATGGGTGTCGGTAGACTCCAATTATTCCTCGGGTTATGGTGCTGATGGTTATCCTTATGGTGATGATGACTTTGTTCCATAGTTGTCTTGCATTTTGGGCACTTGAACATTTTTGTGTGGGTTGTCAGGGATTTGGGTGTGGGTTGTTTGACCCTGCCCCTCCCTTTTTTATTGCACCTTTTCTCTTCTTTATATATCTGGGGGGTTAGGGATAGCCTGGCCTCACACCTTCATTTCCCTAAGAAAAACATGAAAACCTAAGAAACCTTCAAACCCCTAAAAATCCCAAAAAATTTAAAAACCCAAAAGACCCTAAAACCCGCTAGAGACCATAAAACTTCTAAAAACCAAAAAATCCATAAAAAACCCCTAAAATCCATAAAAAACATTAAAACTCTAAAACCCCTTTAAAACTCTAAAAATGTTAAAAAACTCTAAAACCCATAAAACCCTAAAAAACTCAAAAAAAAACTCCAAAAAACCTTTAAAACCCTAAGAACACTTAAAATCCAAAAAACCATAAAAGCCAAAAAGATCCAAAATAATCATTAAAAACCCTAAAAAAGAAAAAAACAGTAAAAACCATGAGAACCCCTAAGAAAGAATAAAAAACTTAAAAAAAATTAAAACCCCTAAAAAACCTATAAAACTCTAAAAACCTTAAAAACCTAAATTACCTAAAATCCCCAAATACCTCAAAATCCATAAAACTCTAAAAACCCATAAGAATCATTAAATGGCCCACAAAATCCCTAAAAACGAAAAACCCTTAAAACACAAAAAACCGCTAAGAAAACCATAAAAACCAAAAAACACATAAAACCCCTAAAACCCCTAAAAATGATAAATACCCTAAAAACCATAAACACACACTAAAAGACCTAAAAACTCCAAAAACCATAAAATCCCAAAAAACCTAAAAAAACCATAAAACTCTTAAAAACCACTAAAACTCAAAAAAACCACTAAATATCTACAATTGAATTAAACCACTAAAAATGATTAAAACTCTAAAAAACACTAAAAACCCAAAAAAACTCAAAAAAACACCTAAAACCCCAAAAAAACCTTTAAAACCTAAAAGACACTAAAAACCCTAAAACTCCTAAACCCCCATAAATTCCATAAAATCCATAAATATCCTAAAAGATCTTTAAAAATCACTAAAAACATAAAAAAGGATTAAAAACCCTGAAAATCCCAAAGAAAACCATGAAACCATGAAACACTTAAAACATCGAAAAATCCTATAAATGATAATAAACTTAAAAAAATCCAAAAATCCCTAAAACTGTAAAAAACATAAAGACCCTTAAAATCCCTAAAAACCATAAAAATATATAAAAATCCCTAAAATCCCTAAAAATGTAAAAATATGAAAATCATTGAAAAACTCTAAGAAATACATAAAATCAAAAAACACATAAAACCATAATAAAACCTAATAATGCTAATCTATTTGATATATATTAATTTTTTTCCAAGTAGAAAAACCTACAAACCATAAAAAAATTAAAAAAAATAAAAATACTAAAACCCATAAAAACCCAAAAACTTCAAAAACCCCAAAAAACCCAAAAAACCAAAAAATGCCTAAAAAACCTAAAACCCTGAAAATCCGTAAAACCACCCAAAAAACCATAAATTTCTAAAAAAACCCTAAAAATAAATAAAAAGATAAAAATCCCTAAAAACATTGAAAACCCCTAAAAAAACCTTCAAAAACAAAAAATACTGAAAATCCCTAAAAAAATTAGAAACTCTAAAACCCGAAAAACCATAAAAACCCCAAAACCATCAAAATCCCTATAAAACCTAACAGTCAATAAAAAATCCAAAAAATCCCAAACAAAATACCTTAAAATGTAAAAACCCTAAAACCCATAAAAACCTTAAGAAAACCCTAAAAACCCAAAAAAATAAAACCTCTAAAAAACCTCAAAAACACTAAAAAACATAAAAAACCCTTAAAACACTAAAAACCAAAAAAACCCCAAAAGGTCTTAAAAAACCTAAAAACACATAAAAACCCAAAAAACTAAAAACTATAAACACCCTTTTAAACCCTAAAATCATTAAAAAACTCTAAAGAAAACAAAAAACCCTAAAACCCAAAAAAACAAAAAAAACCCTAAAAAAATATAAGAATGCTCAAAATTTATAAAATCCCTAACAAACCATAAACATCCTAAAAAATCCGTAAAAATACATATAAAGATAAAAAATCTCCGAATATCAAGAAAAACCTCTTAGAAATTCTTCAAAAACTTAAAAACACCTAAACCCTAAAAACCTAAAAAACGCTAAAATACCTAAAAATCCTACAAAAAAATAAAAGGCCATAAAAACCCTAAAACACCATAAAAACCTTAAAATCTCCAAAAAAAAAACTCAAAAACTCTAAAATCCCTAAAAACCCTATAACCCATAAAAACTCTAAAAACCCACTAAAAATTCAAAAAACCCTTTCAAACCCAAAAAATAATAAAAAACTATGAAGTGACTTAAATTCCATAAAAAACTCAAAACAAAACCTAAAACCCAAAGAAATCATAAAGTCCCTAAAAACCATAAAAATAGTAAAAAGTTTTAAAAACCCAAAGAAACCTAAAAAAGTATAAACCGAAAAAACTATGAATACCCTAAGAAAATAATTGAAAACTGAAAATAATTAAAATCCCTCAAATTCCTAAAAATTGATAAAAAACCTAAAATAGTAAAATAGTAAAAAAA
The DNA here is from genome assembly GCA_963277665.1 of Viscum album. Classification (NCBI taxonomy): domain Eukaryota; kingdom Viridiplantae; phylum Streptophyta; class Magnoliopsida; order Santalales; family Viscaceae; genus Viscum; species Viscum album. The sequence goes on along the minus strand of OY728161.1, from coordinate 671,021,410 downwards.
ACCCAAACAAATGTCAAAATCCTTAGAAATTATAAAAATCCTCAAAAGCATTAAAAATTCATAAAATCATAAACATCCCTAAAAACCTTGAAAGACTCTAAGAAAACCATAGAAACATAAAAAACTTAAAACCCATAAAAAACCAATAAAAAGATAAAAAAACTAATAAACTCTAAAAACCCTAAAAATAACTAAAAACCTTCAATGTACCTGAAAACCCAAAAAACTATAAAAATTGTAAGAAATACCAAAGAATCCCTAAAAATAGACCCTGAAAAACTAAGAGAAAAACATAAAACCTCAAAATACATAACACCACCAAAAAATCTAAAAAATCTAAAAACCAAAAAAAATCTTAAAAAGACCCTAAAAACCCTAAAACCCCCAAAAATCCATATTAACCCCTAAAAATCTTAAAAACTCAAAGACCCAAAATACCAAAATAATACATTAAAAACTCTAAAACCCTATTTAAAATATAAAAACATTAAAAAACTCTAAAAAACCATAGAACCTATAAAAACTCAAAAATTAATTAAAACCACAGAAAACTATAAAACCGAAAAAACCCAAATTATCATAAAAACACTAAAAACATTAAAATCCATCAAAATCCATAAAAACCCTAAAAACGATAAAAATCCTAAAAAAATCCCTAAAAATCCAAAAAATCTTAAAACCCTAAAAAATACATAGAAAACCTTTAAACCCTAAAAATAATTAAAACCCCTAATTTTTTTTAAAAAGCTAAAAACCCTAAAAACCCTAAAAACCCAAAAAACCCAAAAAAAAACCAAAAAATCCCTAAAACCCCAAAATAGCCATAAATATCTTGAAAATCTCTAAAAATACCTAAATCATAAAAAACCATAAAAACTCTGAAAATTCCAAAGAAAACCTTAAAGACCTAAAAACACATGAAACCCTTAAGAAACCTAAAAAACACTAAAAACACTAAAAACCCTAAAAATAACCTAAATACCCTAAAACCCACTAAAATCCATAAAACCCCTAAAAACCATAAAAATTATAAAACCCATAAAACCACTGAAAACCACTAAAATCTATAAAACCCATAAAACCTTTAATTTTTCTGAAAACTCTAAAAAACTTAATGACACTAAGAAGATAAAAGACCTTTTAAAAACAAAAAAACAATAAAAACCATACAACCCCTAAAAATCCCAAAAAAATCCAAAAAACCATTAAAACCAAAAAAATTCCTTAAAATTCCTAAAAATGTAAAATACGTAGAAAACCACAAAGAAAACCTAAAAATCCCTAAAATGCGTAAAACCCTAAAAACTAAAAAATACTAAAAAAATCCTTTTTTGAAAACAAAATGAGATCCTGCTAGGAAAAGAAAGACCTCTATATTAGTAGAAAGGAAAACTTACACGAGTCTGAAAGAAGAAGATTTACAAAGATCCTTCCTATAGAGAAGAAGGAGATCATCTGGCATATGATCCATCCAAAGATAATCATTACCAATCACGCCCATATTAGCAATCCTATCTTCCAATGCATTTGCCTCTCTATAGACATGAGTAAAAAAGTGCTCCTTTGAGTAGAGAGAATCCAGGCATCTAATCCAATGATTAGTGAGCCTCCACAAAAGGTTCATGGACGTAGTTCGTAAAGTGAATACAATAGCCATAGAGTCACACTCAATCCAAATATTGTCCCAACCCCGCACATTCGCTTGCTCCACATCCACAATAACACCAAACATCTCTGCATCAAGAGCGGAGGCAATACCACATGAGCCATGAAAACACCCAAGAGCATTCCCCTGATAATCCCTGAAGATAGCACCAAAACTAGAGGGGCATGTATTGCCTCTTGAAGCACCATCAGAGTTAACTTTAATCCACCCAAAAAAAGGTGTCTTCCAGATGACTTCCATTGTCCCAAGAGGAGGCCGAAAATTACCTTTAATCTCGACCCAGTTCAACACAAATAAATCATGAATTGAATTATATAAAAACACACCTTTAGGTGTTTCCACCTCACGCACAGTAGCAAGGATACCTGTAAGACCATCACCAACCCAAAAAGGTTGTGACTCATGTCTGAATTTTTTCGTCGAAGACCAGATGAAATGAATAGTTTCCTTCACCACAACATGAAAAAAATTCCATATTTGCAGCGACAATATCAGAAAATTTCAACTCTTAATGAATTCACATATGGAGTTGTTTTGAGGCAAAACAACTTCAAAATTATCAGAAACCACCCTACACATCGCTGAAGCTGCTGCACAACTGAGGAAGAGATGATCCATGTCTTCCCTATGCTGAGAGCATAAAGCACAAGTATAGCAAAGGGAAATTCCACAGACCTGCAAAAATTCATCAGTTGGTAAATTTTTATGAGCCAACTTCTATACTAGAATGGATCTGGATGGCCTTAGAAACTGCCTGTGTAGATTTCCAATCCATTTCAATTCTGATGAGCTACCAAAAGAGTGATTATAAAATCTTTTAGATGTGATAATACCATTGAAAGCAGGTTACTAGCCCCAAAAACCACCTCTATAAGACCAGCAATAATTGTCCACTAAAGAGGTGATGTGATCCGTAAGGTTCTCCATGTTCTCAAGCTAATATTTAATTGGAAATCCAAAATCTAGATTCAACTACTCCTCTAGAACCAAGTCAATCAGATTATTCCCGGTCCAATAACATTCCCAAAATGGAAGAGATGAGTCCCTGGAAACCAATCACCGAGAGTCATCATTAATTTTAGAGAAAATACCTTTGAAGGCAGACCACACATAAGAGATGAAGTAACTGAAGTTCCCTGTCTTGATCTTGTGAGTAAATCTGGCTCGAAGAAAACTAAGAGCCTCAGATTGCATATTTATAAGCCTCTAAATAAACGCATCCTGCAAAGAATCATTGAAGCCACCAAGATTTTTGATGCCCAGACCACCAGCATCATAAGGCTTGCAGAGAGAATTCCATGGGACCGTTGCCAGCCGCCTTTCCAAAATGATACCACTCTAGATGAAATTTTTGATAGAGATGTTAATACTATTGATCAAAGCAATCGACCATTTATACACCATAAAAGAGTACACAAATTTAGAAGTGATGATTGACTTCACTAAACAAACCATACCGGCCATTGAGAGAGATTTTCCTTTCCACGTGGAGAGTTGTCTTCTAATCATGCCAACAATGCTAGAAAAATGACATACCTTTGGCCTCCCCCAAATAAGTGAAGGGAAGATACCCCTCACGAATGCCCAATTCTCTAATGATGTCATTTTTCCTATGAGGAGAGAAGCTTCTTCTAAAGTATACAAAATACTTTCTCCAACTAGAAAAAATAGGGTCCCGACATGCATGCTCACACTTGAACCCTTCTCAAAAGATCAAGGTCAGCCAGCGGTGCAACCCTCTCTGGGATCCCAACATGTTAGCTTCCTTGTGCCTCATGGGTTTTCCCACCCGTCGACTCACACACAACTAAAAAAACCTTAAAACCATAAATATTATAAAAAATTTAAAAACCCTAAAAAACCAAAACCCCCTAAAAAAATCCCTTGAAACTTCAAAGACTTTAAAAATCCTAAAAAACTCTAAGAAAACCATAAAAATCTAAAAACACTTAAAAACCCTAAAAAAATTCCAAAAAACCAAAAAAACTCAAAAAGTCCCTGAATCCCAAAAAACCCAAAAAACTCTATAAACCTTAAAAACAACTAAACCCCATAAAACCCATAAAAAACAAAAACAAAATCTAAACCCCATTAAACCCCCCAAAAAATTAAAAAAACTTTAAATCCTAAAGAACTCAACAAAAACCCTAAAAACCTAAGAAACCATAAAAACCCTAAAAACCCAAAAAAAACCTTAAAACCCTAAAAACCCTAAAACATTAAACACCCTAAAAGTCCCTAAAAACCCTAAAAATGATACAAATCCTAAAAAGGCCATAAAATCCCTAAAACACTTAAAACACCTAAAAACCTAAGATAACATTAAAATCCTAAAACACTTAAAACACCTAAAAATTCTAAAAACTCAAAAAAATATTAAAAACCATCAAAATCAAAAAATAAAAATAAAGAGTCGTAAAAATATTAACAAAACCCGAAAAATTCCAAAAATAAAAATAAAAAAACCCAAAACCCTAAAAACCACAAGAACACCAAAAAAACATTAAAACGCTTCAAACCCCTAAAAACCTAAAAACATATAAGAATCCTAAAAATCCTAAAAATCCCCTAAGACCCCCAAAATCCTTAAAAACCTAAAAAACTATAAAAATCATAAAAAATACTGAAAAACATAAAAAAACCCTAAGAAAACATTAAAAAACACTTAAAACCACCAAAAATCTAAAAATCACTACAATCTCTAAAAAACCTAGAAGACCCAAAAAACCCAAAAAATCCCTAAAACCCATAAAAATCCATAAAATCTTAAAAATAGTAAAAACAATGAGACCTAATAAAAACCTTAAAACCAATAAAAACTATAAAAACCCATTAAACCCCTAAAAATTCTAAAAAACACTAAAAAACCTTAAAACCCCCAAAAAACTAAAAAACCGTAAAAATCCAAAAAAACCCCTAAAAACCATGGAAACCCAAACGCCCCCCAAAATATCTAAAAACAATAAACAACCATCAAAATCAAACTAAAATCCTAAAAACACAAAAAATTCTAAAAACTATAAGAAATCCTTAAAAAAAGAAAAAACACGTAAAACCGATAAAAAACCTAAAAAACCTAAAAACCCTAAAACCCCAAAAAAGAAAAAGAACCCCAAAAAATCCTGAAAATCCATAAAACCCTAAAAACCATAAGACTCCTAAAAAATCCATAAATCCCATAAAATGTAAGAAACCCTAAAGACCCTAAAAACGCAAAAAGAAACATAAAAACCTAAAAAAATATAATAGGCCAAAAAACTAAAAAACACTAAAACCTCTAAATAAACATAAAATACCATAAAACCCTAAAAAAAATCATAAAAACCCTAAAGCCTTTAAAACCCTAAAACCGTTAAAAACCACTAAAAACTCTTAAAACCCTTTAAAACCACAAAAACATTTAAAAAAACTCTGATAACCTTAAAAACCCAACAATGCTCAAAAAACAAAAAATATATATATATAAAAACCCAAAACCCTAAAAACCCTAAAAACCTCAAAATCCCTAAAATCCATAAAAAACCATAAAAATACTGAAAAAACACTTAAAAAATAAAAATATCTAAAAAACGTTTAAAACCCTAAGAAAACCTTTAAAATCCCAAATCTCTTAAAACACCTAATAACCCTAAAAAATCTAAATACCATAAAAAACTAAAAAACCATCAAAACACAAAAAATATCCAAAAAACCCTAAAAATTAATAAAAATGTAGAAAACATAAAACCACTAAAAAACCATAAGAAAATCATTAAAACATAAAAAAACTTATAACCCTTAAAAACATTAAAAAAACTAAAACCATAAAAAACCCTAAAGACCCTAAAAACCCTAAAACCCCTTAAATCGTTAAGGAACCCTAAAATCCCATAAAATGATAAAAACCACTAATTTTTTTTAAAACCCTTTAAACCCCTAAAAATGATAAAAAATCTAAAAAACCATTAAACTCCAAAAAAACTCTAAAAAAATTCTGAAAACCTCAAAAAAACCAAAAAACCCGTCAAAATAGTAAAGCCCCTAAAAAGTCCCTAAAACCCATAAAGACATAAAAAAACTCAGAAAAACACTAGGAAAACATCAAAGACTCAAAAATAATTGAAACCCATTGAAAAACTAAAAAAAGATAAAAAAACAAAAAATGCTAAAAACATAAAAAACCTAAAAAACCTAAAAAACCTAAAAAAAATTATTACCCTAAAAAACCATAAAATACTCAAAATAAATAAAAATCCAAAAAAATCACGAAAAAATCCTAAAAACATGAAGAACCCCTAAAAAACCTGAAAACCTCAAATAAAACTGGGAAAAACTAAAAACACATAAAACCACTAAAAAATCCTAAAAAACACTAAAACCCTAAAAGTCCAAAAATCCAAAAAACCATAAAAACCCTTAAAACTCATAAAATATCTAAGAGTACTAAGAATATAAAAACCCGCTAAACCCAAAAAATGCTAAAAAAATATTAAAATCCTTAAAAACCCTAAAAACCTAAAAAAACAAAAAACAAAATCAAAAACACCATAAAAATCTTAAAAACTGTCAGAATCCAAAAAAAAGTATCTAAAAACCCCCAAAAAATATAAAAAACCATAGAACCTTTAAATATAATAAGAGAACCCTAAATACCTAAAAACAATTAAAACCATTATAAAAACTAAAAAAGTTTTAAAAACCTACAAAACTGTAAAAATCCCTAAAAACCTCAACTTCTCTAAAAGCACTAAAAACCCTAAAAATCCAAGAAAAGACTGAAAAATCACTAAAAACGCAAAAAAATCAAAAAAACTTGAAAACCCCAAAGAAAACCATAAAAGACTAAAAACACCTAAAATCCGTAAAAACCTAAAAAATGATAAAAATCATGAGAAATCTAAAAACCCCTAAAAACCATAAAATCTTCTAAAAGCCTTAAAAAACCTAAATCTAAAAAAACCTAAAAACCCAAAAACTTTTAAAACCCTAAAAATGTTAAAATACACTAAAATACCTTAACAGGCCTAAAAACTAAAAAACACCCAATTAAAACCGAAAAAACCGAAAAAACCAAAAAAACCAAAAAAACCCCTAAAAATCATAAAAATATCTAAAACACCAAAATACCCATAAAAATCATAAGAACACCATAAAAATCTATAAATAATGTAAAAAATCCTAAAAACCATAAATAAAATGAGGAAAAATTAAAAACATTAAAAAATTAAAACCCCTAAAAAACATAAAAACACTATAACCCAAAAAACACAAAATTCTAAAAAACTCTAAATACCCTCAAAACTATTAAAAATGATAGAAATCCTAAAAAACCCTTAAAAATTAAAAAATTCATAAAAAATATTAAAAACTCAGAAAGACCCTAAGTAAACCTTAAATACCTAAGAACACTTAAATCCCATAAAAAACCCAAAAAAAACTAAAAATCCTAATAAACCTTATAAACCCTAAAAATACATGAAACCCCTAAAAACCCAAAAAACCATAAAAATATTAAAAATTCCCTAAAAAGCCCTAAAAACTTGAAAAACCCTAAAAAAAGAAAAACCATTAGAAAAATTTAAAACTTAAAAACCCTAAAAACCACCAAAAACCCTAAAAACTATAAACACCCAAAAATCCCTAAAAGACCCTAAAAACCATAAACACCACAAAAAACCTAAAAATCCCAAAAAATATAAAAAACCAAAAAAACCAAAAAACCCACTAAAAATTCTAAAACCAATTAAACCCATAAACACTTTAAAAACACTGAAAACCATTAAAACCTATAAAAAATTAATAAAAAACCCTAAACCCCAAAAATACCATAAAACCCGAAAAACCATAAAAAACCCTAAAAACACTCAAAATCTCTAAATACCCTAAAAACCCATAAAAATAATAAAAAATCATAAAAAACCATAAAAAAGTAAAAACATATTAAATACCCTAAATAACCAAACAGAACCATAAAAAAATTTAAACCCCTAAAAACTAAGAAACATTGAAATGCTAAATACCCTAAAAACCCTAAAAACCATCTAAATCCCTAAAAAATCTAAAAACCTATAAAAATCTAAAAATATCCCTAAAAATTCGTTAAAACATAAAAAAAAATAAGAAACAAAAATAATCTGAGATAACCTTACAAACCTAAAAACACTAAAACACCGAAAAACCAAAAGAACACTGAAAACCCTAAAAACTTAGAAAACCACTAAAACCCATAAAAATACCTAAAATCTATAAAAAAATTTAAAACCCCCAAGAAAACCTTAAAACCTTAAAAGCACTTAAAACCCCTAAATAACCTAAAAATATATAAATTCCTTAAAAAACCCAGAAGGACCCTAAAAACCATAAAACCCATAAAACCCATAAAACCCCATAAAAACCATAAAAACCTAAAAAATCATAAAACCCTAAAAACCCACTAAAACCTAAAAACCCCCTTAAACCCCTAAGATTGTTAAAAATCTCAAAAAATCCTTAAAAACCCTAAAAGACTCAAAAAACCCCTAAAAACCCTAAAACCCATAAAAACCCAAAAAACCCGAAAAACCCTATAACCTCTCAAAATTCCTAAAGGCCCTAAAAATTATAAAAATCCTAAAAATCCTTAAAAACATAAAAAACCATAAAAACCTAAAATATACTAATAAAACCTTTAATACATGAAACACTTATAACCCATAAAAACCTAAAAACACTAAAAAACATAAAAACTCTTAAATGCCCTGAAAACCCTCAAAATCCCTAAATACCCTAAAAATCCTAATAAAACCATAAAAATTTAAAAACCCCTAAGAAAAGGATAAAAACCTATAAACATATAAACCCCTGAAAACATAAAAAACACTAAAAAACCCAACAATACTTTAAATACCCTAATAAAACCTAAAAACCATAAAACCCAAAAAACATTAAAAACCCAAAAAACCCTTAAAAACCTCAGACCACTAAAAACTATAAAACCTATTTAAACAAAAAAAACTCTAAAAAACATTAAAAACCTTAAAAAATGAAAAAAAAACCTAAAAATAAGAAACTACAAAACCCTAAAAACCCTAAGAACCCATAATAATGCTAAAAAATTCCTACAAATTCCTAAATACATTAAAAATTATAAAAGTATAAAAAAACCAAAAAAAACCTAAAAACTATTAGAACCCTTAAAATCCTCAAAACATTAAAAACACTAGAAACTGTAAAACCCTAAAAACCTTAAATGGAACTAAAAAAACACAAAAACCATAATAAAATAGAAATTCACAAAAAAACCCATTACATCCCTAATATCATTAGAAAACTCTATTGAACATAAAAACTCCTAAACCTATTTTTTCCTAGTGGTACCATGTAATATGACCACACCATGGAAAAACAACTGGCTCAGGTTTGAGTCCTATAACACTCAAAATTAGTTAGGGGCATGTGGAATGTAGGTTGTGGGTCAGAACTTGGACAAGCATTGAGTGGTGCCCACTTATACCTCATTATCCAAATAACACGTTTTTTCTTTATCCTAAACCTTATTTTTCCTAAAAAACTAAAAAAAACCCTAAAACCCAATAATAAAATAAATGATATAAAACCCTTAAAAATACCTAAATATCCTAAAAACCATAAAAATACCTAAATATCTTAAAAACCATAAAAATCCTAAAACGATCTAAAAATTCCTAAAAATGTAAAAAACCTAAAAACCATGAAACCCACTAAGAAAACCTTAAAAACCTAAAAACAATTAAAAATGAAAAAAATTGTAAAAACACTAAAAATACATAAAAACCAAAAAAACATAAAAAACCCTAAAACCTTCAAAATAAAAAAAATCCCTAAAAACATTAAACAACCATAAAAATAATTAAAAAATCCCTAAAAATCCCTAATAAATTAAACCCCCTAAAACCTTTGTAAAAACCGTAGAAAAAATTAAAAACCTAAAATCTATTAAGACCCCTAAAAATCCTAAAAAATGCTTAAAAACCCTAAAAACACTTAAAGACCATAAAACCCTAAAAACTCATAAATACCCTTTAAAACACTAGAAACTCAAAAAATCCTTTAAAGTCTTAAAAATATTTAAAATACCTTTAAACCTTACCAAACCTAAGAAACTCTGAAATACCCAAAAAACTATGAAACCCCTAAAAACACTAAAAATCATCAAAATCCCTAAAACCCCAAAAAACCAAACAAATCCTAAAAAATCCCTAAAAATACCTAAAAATCCAGAAGTACACAATAAAAACCTTATATGCCGAAGAAACATAAAACTGATAAAAAATGAATAAATGTTAAAAACCCTAAAAAACCTTAAAAACCATAAAAACCATAAAATCCCTAAAAATCCTAAAAAACCATAAAATTCCTAAAATTCTCTAAAAATAAAGAAAAAACTAAAAACACTAAAACCCTTAAAAACCCAAAAGAAAACCTTGAAACCTAAAAAAACGTAAAAACCCCCCAAAACCAAAAAAACTCTAAAACCCCAAAACCCAAAAATAATATCCTAAAAATCCCTAAAACCAATAAAAACCATAAAACAACTAAAAACATTAAAAAAACCTAAAAATCCAAAATAACCCAAAGAAACCACTAAAATCTATAAAAACCCTTCAAAACCTAATTTTGTTTTTCAAAAAATAGATTTAAAATCCTAAAAAAATTAAAAAACCCAAAAAACCCCAAACCCAAAAAAACTCTAAAAGAAAAAAAAAACCCTAAAGCCCTAAAAAAACCAAAAACCCTAGAAAACCATAAAATCTATTAAACCCATAAAGATCCCTAAAAATAGAAAAAACACTAAAGATACTAAAAACCCTTAAGAAAACTTTAAAAACCGAAAAAAATTAAATTTCCTAAAAAAATATAAAAATACTAAAAACCCTAAAAAAACTCTAAATAAATAAATAAAACCTAAATATCATTAAAATTTTAAAAACCTTGAAAACCAATAAGAAAACCATGAAAACTTAAAACATATAAAAGCAAAAAAACCCTAAAAATGTTTAAAACCCAAAAAACCGTAAAAAGACCCTAAAAACCCTAAAACCACAAAAACTAATAAAAACCTAATGAACCCTCAAAACCAATAAATACATTAAAGATCCACTAAAAATTTTAGAAATCCTTGAAACCCATTAAATTTTTAAAAATCTGTAAAATCAATGAAAAACAAAAAAAAAATTAAAAAACCCTAAAAACCCCTATAAAACATAGAAACTGCTAAAACCCCTAAAACCCTAAAAACCCTCAAGATATCCTAAAATATAAGGAAAATAAAAATCTTAAAAATACCAAAAAATCAATAAAATTGTAAAATACCCTAAAAAACTAGAGAACCCCAAAGAAAACATTAAAATGCTAAAAAATCTTAAAACACTTAAAACCTAAAAATTCTAAAAACTCTAAAAAAATCCTAAAACCACTAAAAACCCTAAAAAAACCTACACCCCCACCATTACTAAAAACCATAAAAACCAAAAATATTTTTTAAAAAAAAGACTAAAAATGTTAAATCCACTAAAACCCATGAAAAACCCTAATTAAATCTTCAAGACCTAAATACACTTAAGACCCCTAAAAACCCCAAAAAAGCTAGAAACCATAAATAGCCTTAAAAACTCTTATAACACTAAATATCCTTATGATGCATAAAAATCTTTTCAAATGATAAAAATCCAAATAATTCCCCCAAAATCCATAAACCCTAATAAAAACTTTAAAACCTTAAAGACCTAAAAACACTTAAAACCCTTAAAAAACCAAAAAAAATCTAAAAACCCTAAAGGTCCCAAAAAAGACCCTAAAAAGAGCCTAAAACCCCAAACCCCCTAAAAACCAAATAATTACCTAGAAATCTAAAAAACCCTAAAACCCCCAACAAAACCCTTAAAAACCCTACAAAATCTAAAAACCCTTTAAACTCAAAAAATGTTAAAATCCCTAAAAAGCCAAAAAACCACAAAAATTAAAATAAAAACCCTAAATCCCCCCAAAACCCCAAAACCCCATTAAGACATAAAAAAACCCTAAAAACATGTAATATCCCTAAAATCCATAAAAAATCCTAAAAATTCAATTAAATTCCCTAAAACATAAAAAATCCTAAAAGTCCAGAAACACCCTAAAATCCTTAAAACCCTAAAAACTCTTAAAATCACTAAAATCCTAAAAAATTTAAAACTTTAAAAAAATCTAAAAACCCTAAAAAAATTAAAAAACCATAGAACCCATAAATATCCTAAAAACAACTAAATACTCTAAAAACCTTTTAAACCCATTTTTTTTTAAAAAAACTGCAAAACCCATTAAAAACCCTAAAAAATTTAAAAAACCTATAAAAATCATAAAACCCTAAAAAAAATAAGTAACCCTAAAACCCATTAGTATCCCTAAAAACCCTAAAAAACCATAAAAATCCTAAAATTCTTTAAAAATACCTAAAAATGTAAAAAAACCTAAAAAACCTCGAAAAACCCTAAGAAAGCTGTAAAAGCCTAAAAACAATTAAAACCCCCAAAAAAGCTCAAAACCGAATAAAACTATAAAACACCTAAAAACCATGAAATTCCTAAATTTTTTTAAAAATAATAAAAACCCTAAAAACCAAAAATATCTAAAAAAACCTAAAAAATTCCTAAAACTAGAAAAAAACCTTAAAGAACACTAAACAAACCTTATGAAAACCATAAGACCATAAAACACTTAAAACCACTAAAAACTAAAAAACACGAGAAACCCTAAAAATCCTAAAAAACCTTAAAAATCATAAAATCTATAAAAACCATAAAATCTATAAAAACCATATAAACCCAAAAAATCTAAAAACGTGCTAAAAATCCCAAAAAACATAAAAAACATAAAAACCCTAAAAACCCCTAAGAATAAAATTAAAACCTAAATAATTTTAAAAACCCTAAAAATACAACAAAACATTTAAAACTCAAAAACTCTAAAAATCGATAAAAACCCTAAAACCCTAAAAACCCTGAATTTTTCAAAAAACCTAAGACCCATAAAAAACAAAAAAAAACCATAAAAACTCTTCAAACTCTTAAAATTTTAAAAAAACTCTAAAAAACCATAAAACACTAAAAACTCAAAAATCCTTAAAAATCCAAAAAACCCGAAAAAACCTAAAACCCGAAAACCCTAAAAATCCCTAAAACCCTTAAAACCAATGACAATAATAAATAAACCTAAGAATCAATAAAAAATTAAAAACCCTAAAAATAAAAAAAACTATGAAAACGATAAAAACAAATAAAATATACAAAACACTTAAAAAGCTAAAAAATGATGAAAACCCTAAAAACCATAAAAATATAAAAACTCTCAAAATCCCTAAAAACAATAAAAACTATAAAAATCCATAAAAAATACCCTAAAACACATAAAACCCTGAAAAAATCTAAAAGACACTAAAACACATAAAACCTCCTAAAAAGACCATAAAAACCCTAAAACCCATAAAAACCACCCAAACCCCTAAAAACATTAAACATCACTAAAAATCCATAAAAACCCTAAAACCCACAAAAACTGTAAAAACGCTTTAAACCTATAAAAAAAATTAAATAACAGAAAAAATCCTTAAAAACCGTAATAAATTAAAAACATAAAAAATACTAAAACCCCCCAAAACCATAAAAACAATAAAAAAAATTAAAAATCCCTAAAAGATTCAAAATACTTAAAATCATTAGAAACCATAAAAACCGTTAAAAAAATAAAAAATTCCTAAAACATAACAATCATTAAGATCCATGAAAAACCCTAACAAAACCTTAAAAACCTAAAAACACTTTAAAACACTATAAAAACTAAAAGATGCTAAAATACCTAAAAACCTTAAAAACAAAAAAAAATCCTTCAAAGTCAATAAAAACCCTAAAAAATTTAAAAATCCTAAAAATGGCATAAAAATCCCTAAAAATAGAAAAAACCTTAAAAACCTTGGTAAACCCCAAGAAAACATAAAAAATAAAAACACTTAAAACCCCTTAACAATCTAAAAGTTTCTACAAAACCTAAAAAACCCTAAAAACCTACAAAAACATAACAACCCCTAAAATAATTTAAAACCCTAAAAACTAAAAAAATCTCTAAGAAACCACTAAAAACTCTAAAAATCTATTAAACTTGTAATTTTTTAAAACTCCTAAAAACAATAAAATCTATAAAAATACTTAATCACATATAAAAAAATAAAAAACCATAAAAACCATAGAAATCCTAAAAATCCAAAAATCCTCAAAACTCTCAAAATACCAAAAACTCTAAAAACCCATAAATACTAAATAATCCATAAAAACATAAAAACCTAAAAACCTTGAATCCCTAAAAAACCTTAACAACTATAAATACCCTAAAGACCCACTAAGAAATATAAATTTTTTTAAAACCATAAAAATGTGAAAATGTATAGAAAACCTTAAAAACTAAAAAAACCATCAAAACCCAATAAAACAATAAAACCCTATGTAACCCTACCCCCCCCCCCCCCAAATAAAAAAAACCCTATAAAACCATAGAAATACAAAAAAATACCTAAAAATACTAAAAAAGTTAAAAAACTAAAAAAACTAAAATACCATAACATAATCTTAAAAACCAAAAAATACTTAAAACCAAAAAACATCAAAAACTCTAAATACACTTAAAACCCCAATACCCTGAAAACTTTAAAAACATTTAAAATCCCTAAAATCCCTAAAATCTATAAAAATCATATAAAATCCCTAAAAAATCCCAAGAAATGTAAAGACAACTAAAAAACCAGAAAATACATAAGAAAAACATGAAACATAAAAGCACTTTAAACACCTAAAAACACAAGAAACACTAAAAAACCTAAAAAACCCAAAAGGCCCTAAAAAACCCAAACCCATAAAAACCTTAAAACCCCTGAAACCTTTAAAAACCCTAAAAACCCTAAAAACCAACGAAACCCTAAAAACCACTATAAAATCCAAAAATTATCTGAAACCCTAAAAACATTAAAAAACTCAAAAAACCATTAAAACAAAAAAAAATTAAAAATTCCCTATAAACCCAAGAAAACCATAAATACCACAAAAAACCTAAAAACTCTCAAAATCCATAAATACACTAAAAACCATAAAAATCCTAAAAAAGGGAAAAAATCCCTAAATTTTTTAAAAACTCCTAATAATCCATAAAAACCTTAAGAAAACATTGAAACCCTAAAAACACTTAAAACGTCTAAAAACCAAAATATTCTAAAAAATAAAAAGACCATAAGAACCCGAAAACCCTTAAAACCATAAAAACCTTAAAACCATAAATAACCTAAAACCCATAAAAACCAAAAAAATCCACTAAAACTCTAAAAAACCATTCAACCCCTAAAAAAGTTAAAAAAAATATAAGGAACATTAAAACTAAAAAACTGTAAAATCTCCAAGAACCCTAAAAACCATAAAAACCCTAAAACCCCAAAAATTATCTAAACACACTGAAACCCCATAAAAAACCTAAACCCCCCGTAAAATCCCAAAAAATGGAAGAAAACCCCTAAAACCTTAAAAACACTAAGAAACCCTTAAAAACCTAAAACACTTAAAACCCTTAAAAGACCAAAAATTTCTAAATAACTTAAAACCTCTTAAATCCCTAAAAATACTAAAAAAACCATAAAAATTTAAAAAAAACCTAAAAATCCCTAAAAACATAAAAAAAAGTAAACCCATAATAAACTAAAAAGGGTGAAAATCATAAAAGAACCCTAAAACCCTAAAATCCCTTAAAACTACAAAACCCCTAAAAAACATAAAAAACCCTAAAAACCAATAAAAACCCATCAAAACCCCCTAAAATAATTAAAACCATTTAAATCCCAAAAAATTCAAAAAACAATAAAAAACATAAAATCCATAAGAACATAAAACTATCAAGATCCATAAAATATCTAAAAACCCATTAAAAACCAAAAATCACTAAAAATCCCTAAAACCTAAAAAATATTAAAACCTTGAAAAGCCTACTGAAAAAACTCAAAACATGAACACACTTAAAGAACTTAAAAGACATAATAAATGTAAAAACAAAAAGTTCATATGCTCCTCTCTTAGCCGGATCTGGAGTAGTAACATCGATGTTTTCAGATGTGAGATTTAGTGGCCGAAGATTCTCCTTATGTGACCTGAGTCATTTTTTTCCTATGATGATGATCTGGTTCTATTACTCATTGACGATGGTGGCCTTTTGAGGTGGAAATGAAAAAATCGATGGATTTTTTTAGTTTTTTATATTTTTTTGCGAGTTTCTTATTCAAGTCAATCGATGAAGGTTTGTTAGCTCTTTCTATGGTGGTAGATCTATTTGATACTTGTTCGGTGAAGGTTCTAATTTGTGTTTTTGTTTGTTTTTTTTTCATTTTTGTTTATATTGATGTAAATTAGAGTTTTTAATAATGGTGATGTGTCAAGGA
Source organism: Viscum album (assembly GCA_963277665.1). NCBI lineage: Eukaryota > Viridiplantae > Streptophyta > Magnoliopsida > Santalales > Viscaceae > Viscum > Viscum album. The sequence continues at coordinate 671,005,304 of OY728161.1, read as the reverse complement.
TGAATTCATTTTGATGAGGTGAGATCACACTCTATTGGGTTTTTGGTTGTTTTGGTTCACTGGAGGATGGAAATGACGTGGTACTAATGTTTTTTGATAGCTAATAAGGACTCCGATGATCTCTAATGATCTAATTTTCTATTTTAATGGAGATAAATATGGTGGAGATAGGATGGTGTTGAAGAAATTGTTGACTCATGATGATGAGGGCAGAAGACAAGACTTCAGATGAAATGAGTGATCTTAGAAGGAGATCAGCTCAGTTTCTGTGATCCTAATGGGGTTTTTGAATTTGAATTTCCAAACAGAAATCCTATGATTTTTTATCCCATATGTCATGTTGGTTACTTCTCAACCATAAAGTATCTATTTTGAAAACGAAGTAAAAATTGAATTTTCAATTAGTAAAAGCCCTAAAAAATAATAAATAAACCTAAAATTCCTAAAAACCCTAAAATACAATAAAAATACTAAAAAATCCCTTAAAATTCCTAATAATTTAGAAAACCATAAAAACCCTGAAAAACCCTAATAGAACCTAGAAACATAAAAACACTTAAAAACCTAAAACCCTAAAAACCATAAAAAACATTGAAATCCCAAAAAATCCTAAAAAAATTAAAAAACCTAAAAACATATTAAAACCCTAAAAAACCATTAAAAACTATAAAAACCCATTAAAACTCTAAAAATTTTAAAATATTCTCAAAACCATAAAAACCATGAAAACAAAAAAACATCAAAAAATATAAAAAATGATAAAAACCATAAAACCCTAAACAACTCTAAAAACCCTAAAGAAATTCTATCCATTGAATATGGTTTCTCTTCTCTTCTCTCGCAATGGAGTATGTTCCGATTCGTTACTGTCTTGAAGACGCCACTTATGGCTTTGCCCTGGCCTCCCCTTTCTGTGGGGGAGGGGCCGTCTCTGCACCTTGTTAATGACATATTCTTACCTTTCTCGGATCTTGAATCACTTCCAGATTTCCTATATATTGTACTTTTCCCTAAGGTTTTCGGTTTTCATGAAGGTCTACAAAGCTTCCACTATCAATTGTGGAGTTCAACAAGGCCTCTTCCCTCCATAATCTAACCCTGGTAGCCAGGTTTTTGAACTGGCACCCCCCGATTGATGTTTTTGATAGATTTGTGTTCTAGCATTGGGATCTCTGGGACCGCGCCACTGATGTCTTGGTCAACTCTGGTCACATTTTGATTCGGTTTTCATCAGAGGATGATCTTATTTAGGCCTGGTCAATAGCTCCTCATAGGTGTGATTCCACTCACTTTTCCCTCTTTCAGTGTAACTTTGATTTTCATCAGAATCGTGACTCCCCACTGATGGAAATTTGGATAAGGTTTCTTGAGCTCCCCCTAACCTTTCAAAACTTGTCCATTATTACTATGCTGGGAAATTTGGTTGGAAGGTTTCGATGTGTGGAATGTAGAACTAGGGCCCTCTATCATCCATTAGCTCTGAGGGTCTATGTTGAAATTGATTTCTTGAAGGAGTCAAACGACTTTGTATGGATTGAAATTGGTGAAGAGCTCCGGTGGAAGCAGCCTGTGGTGTTTGAATCATGGGTGAGTTATTGTGTCTCCTTCTTTAGTCTTGGACATGTGAAAAGGGACTGTATATGTAGTGATAGTGTGATGGTTGGGCGTGTCCATGATGACATCTCTCCGAAGTTGGGATCAACAATGGAGCCGAAGGAGAGGGAAGATGATCTTTGGGACTCTCTGCTATATGTTGGGAGGGATTCCAGGGTGAAGGAAGGGGGATCACCCCCTGGCAGGGTGTTGAGGGGAAAACCTTGGTTATGGAAATTTTCAAGCGACAGAAGGGTGACTTGGGACTGGGGGTGATGACCCTCCTTTCGTTGGGGATAAAGCTCCTGGTGAAATAGGGGTCATGGTCTTACATGCTGATCCTGTCAGGGACGAGAGTATGATATCAAGACTAACTTTCCATGAGGTGGAGGGGGATACTTTATCAATTCCCCCAACAGTTTTTCATGGAAAACTTCGTGGATAGGTGTTTGTTTTAACCTCTAATCGGTTTACAACCTTGGATCCTTTGGACTCTATGGGAATTGAGGAAGGAGGTCTGGTGGGCTAGGAACTGCAAAATGTGGAGGATAAGATTGATACTGATGACCTCCAGGATGCGGAACACCCCCTGCCCACTGTGCATTCGATATAGAAAGTGATGAATGATGTTGCTATGCCTGGAGTTGGTCTGAGTGATGCCCCTCAGCCCGAGTAGCAATCTGATAGCCTATGTTGAGCTATCAGAACAAATTATGTTGTACTATTCGGAAATCCCTCTTGAGCAGCATCTAAAAGAGATCTTTCAAAAGCCATACCTGCAACCGATGGTCTTTCTTGGGGATGATAATGATGAACACATAAGGTTATGAGAAATTTGTGGGGATCGCGATGACCTTATGTATGCTATCTTGGCTAGGACCAGGAGGGAGAAAGTGATGACTGGTCTTCCTGGTTCCTCTGGATGCAATCAAAATATAAAGTCGTGGTCTGTCCCTAAATTTGGCAGGCAGGGAGACATGATTGTGCCGGCTGCTACAGCTCACAGAAAGGCCAAGGCGATGAGTGCTGATGATGTGGTTCAAAGAAAGAGGGTGGAGAAGAATGTACCTCTAGTTAAACAAAGGTAAAGGAGGGATTAATCCTCCCTTATTAGGCGAATGGCTACTAGATCCTCCTCCAATGCTAGTAAAGGTGAAGGAAATTCCCATGGTAGGGAAGATCGGGCTGGCATAGCGAAGCCGGATATGGAAGTCAAGAAATATTATGCAACCTTCCTCAAGCAATATGAATCTTCTGAAATGGAGTCAGTGGATTCAGATGCTTCCTCTGGCTATGGTGTTGATGGAGATCCTTATGGGGATGGTGAATTTGGTGTGTAGTTGTCTTTCCTTTGGTTTTTTGGGTCTTTTGGACATGGGTGTGTGGGGTTTTGGACTTTGATGTGGGTCACTTTACCCCACACTTTCTTGCTTGCTTGCTTTTTTTTCTATATATTTTGGTGGGTCAGCACTAGTCTGGCCTCACACCTTCCTTTCCTAAAAACCCTAAAAATCCCTAAAACCCATAAAAATCCTAAAAATTCCCAAAAAATCCCTAAAAATGTAAAAATACCCCAAATACAAAAAAACCTAATAAATACATAGAAACTAAATAAACATAAAACTCATAAAAAGTGTAAAAAATGAAAAATATCTTAAAACCCATCAAAACCTTAAATACCCTAAAATCACTTAAACCCCTAAATATCCATAAATATCAAAAAAAAACACTAAAAATCCATAAAAATGTAAAAAACCCTAAAATCATAAATTACCCTAAAAACCCTAAAAACCTTAAAATGCTAAAAAATATAAAAACACTAAAACCCTTAACCCTAAAAACGCTAAAACCACAGAAACCACAAAAGTCACAAAACTAGAAAACCCTTAAAAACCCTAAAGTCACATAAAAACACTAAAAAACCACTAAAATCTCTAAAAACCCTTTAAACCATTAAAAATTCTAAAAACACTTGAAAACCATAAAACCCTGCAAAACTAAAAAACCTTAAAAACTCTAAAAAACCTTAACCCCCGACCCTAAAAACCCCTCAAACATCCTAAAACCCCTAAAAACCCCTAAAAACCCCAAAAAATACATAAAAATAATTAATAGCATAAAACCCCCTAAATACCCTGAAAACCACAAATAAAACCATAAAAACCTATAAAAACCTATAACACCTTAAGACTTAAATAATGCTCAAAACCATAAAAAATACTCATAATTCCTAAAACCCTAAGAACCATGAAAAACCCTAAAAACCTTAAAAAACCTTGAAAACCATAAATCCCATAAAAACCACTTAAAACTATAAAAAACCCTTAAACCCCTAAAAATGTTAAAAAATATCAAAAACCTTAAACCCCTAAAAAATTCAAAAAAACCACAAAACCCTAAAAACAATAAAAATCACTAAAACACTAAAAAACATTAAAAATATGAAATTTTTTCTATAAATCCATAAAAACATAAAAATATTAAAACCCATTAAAAACACCAAAATCATTAAAAACCTAAAAACACATAAAACCCCTAAAAACCTAAAAATTACCAAAAATGATAAAAACCCTAAAACACTAAAAAACCCTAAAAAATCTCAAAACCCCTCAAACCCAAAAAAACCCAAAAAATCATAAAAAATCCCTAAAAATCCGTTAAAACATAAAAATTGTAAAAACCATAAAAACCCTAAAGAAAACCTCAAAAATAGGAAAACACTTAAAACCCCTAAAAAACTAAAAAATTATAAAATAATAAAAACCATAAAACCACAAAAATATTAAAAAACCCTGAAACACATAAAAATCCCAAAACTCTAAAAATCCTTTAAACCACTAAAAAATTCAAAAAAATTAAAAAAACCATAAAACCCTAAAATCGAAAAAAGCTAAAAAACCGATAAAAACTATAAAAACCTTAAGAGAAAAAAATCCTAAAAAACAAAAAACAAAGCGTCAAAACTCACCAAAACTCTAAAAACCCTTAAAAACATATGAAAACATGATATACCTAAAAAAACATAAAACCCCTAAAAACCCTGAAAGACACAAAATCCCCTAAAAATGTTAAAAACACTAAAACCCCCCTCAAAATCCATGAAAACCCTAAAAAACCAAAGAGATCATAAAAATTCCTTAAAAATTCCTAAAAATATAAAACAACTAAAAAACCTGAAACCCATAAGAAATCCTCAAAACCCTAAAAATAATTTAAACCCAAAAAAAACACAAAAAAACCAAATAAATACTAAAAGAACCTAAATATCCTAAAACCCCTAAATGCATAAACATAACTAAAAACCACAAAACCTAAAAACCCATAAAAAACATAAAAAAATAAAAAAAATATAAAACATAAAAACCACTAAAAATGTTATAAAACTCTATAAAACCATCAAAAGCATAAAAAACTCAAAAAAACCAAAAAATAAAAAAACCATAAAAACCTAAAATCCAGAAAAAACCCTAAAACCCTAAAAATTCGTAAAACCCTAAAAACCATAAAAATAATAAACTCCCTAAAAATATATAAAAACATTAAAGCACCTACAACCTCAAAAATACGCAAAAAAAAACCCTTTAAAACCTAAAAACTCTTAAAACCCCAAAAAATACAAGAAACCTAAAAAATGATAAAAAACATAAAAAAACCATAAAACCCTAAAACCATAAAAAATAATAAAAATGACTAAAAATGCCTAAAAAATTAAAATCCCTAAAATCCTTAAGAAAACCATAAAACCTAAAAACACTTAGAACCACTCAAAAACCTAGAAAATGCTAAAAAACCTAAAAAACTCTAAAAAGATCCTAAAAAATAAAAACCCCTAATAACTAAAAAACCCCCTAAAATCAAAAAAATATCAATAAACCCATAAAAACTCTAAAATCCCACTAAAAACTGTAAAAACCCTTTAAACCCGAAAAAAATTAAAATCTATAAAAACCATTAAATCTCCAAAAAACTCCAAAAAAACCCAAAACACCCAATAAAACCATAAAAACCCAAAAATACTCAAAACCCTTAAAGCCTTCAAAATAAATAAAAAACCTAAATTACATAAACATTCAAAAAAAATCCATAAAAATCCCTAAAAGTGTAAAAAACCCATGAAAATCCATAATAAAACCATAAAAACCTCAAAAATCTTAAAATGCTTAAAAACCATAATAAATGATAAAAACCCTAAAACCCCTAAAATCCTAAAAAACCATAAAATCCCTCAAAATCCCCCCAAACCCTAAAAATAATAAAAAACCTAAAAAATATCTTAAAATCCATAAAAAAGTAATAAACCTTAAAAATATTGAAAATCCCTAATAAAACACAAAAAACATAAAAAAATAAAACCTATAAAAAACCTAAAAACAATAAAAAACCTAAAAGACTCCAAAAATCATAAAACCCCTTAAAAAATAAAAAAAATGTAAAAACCCTAAAAACCAATAGAAACCAAAAAATTCCACTAAAAACTCTAAAGACCATTTAAACCCATAAAATCATTAAAAACTTATAAAAATACTTTAAAACCATCAAAAATATAAAAAACCCCTAAAACAAAAAAAAACAATAAAAATACAAAAATCCATCAAAATCCATCAAAACCCTAAAAACCCGAAAAAACCAGAAAAAACCTAAAATAACCCTAAAAACAATAAATTTTAGAAAACCCTAAAAATCTAAAATCCCTAGGAAATCCTTAAAAACCTATAAACATTAAGAAACCATAAAAATACTACAAAATTAAAAAACCCTAAATCCATTAAAAACCTTTAAAATACTAAAAACCAATAAAAAACCTAAAAACCCAATAAAACTCTAAAAATCCTTTAAGCCCATAAAATTTTTAAAAAACACTAAAAAACATTATAAACCCTCCTAATCTCAAAAAATACCTAAAAATATAATTATGTCTACTGTCTCTCCCAACTCCTCTCCCACTCGGGCTTCCCCGTGATTCCTATCATGGTGCATATCCTTCAATGTGAAATTTCCTTCTCAGCTGCTATGGATTCTAAGGGTCTGATTCCACAGCATTGCAACTTCCTTTGGCAGTGTGCCTCTTCTGGATTGGTAGTTATCTTGCAGTCTGGATTTCTCGAGCATCGGATTTGGGTGAAGGATTCAACCTTAGATGACCAGGTTAGATATGGTCACCCTGACGCGCAGTGTTTTAGTTTCATGGAGGAGTGGTCCAGATCTGGTCCTTCCTTGGTTCGGCTTTGCAATACCATGGTGGAGCTGCTCAGATCTGGTTTTTTGATTGTGAGGCTGTCTGTGGAGGAGCGGAAAAGATCTGGGCACTTTGGGTTGCCACTTTGCAGATCTCCATCCCTTCGACATCATTGGGACTTTACAAAAACCTTCGGTTTCATGGAGGCATGAATTTGCCAGTTTCTTTGGTGGCTTAGTCTTTTCTGAGCGTTGGTGTGGAGAGGCTCGACCTCAATATTTCTGGAAGTTGTACGGTGGGAGTCTGTGACATTATTTAGATCCACGGAGTCATGTGTTCTTCAGAGGTATTGTTCTTTACAAGTAGTGTTGTTTTGTTTGTGGTGAAAATTCTTGGCATTGGAGAACTTGGAAGCTATGTGGGGGATATGTTGCCTTGGTTTGGATTGGTTTGTCAGGCGATGGTGCAGATTCCACAATTTGGATCTCAGTGCAGATACAGGTTTGTTTTAGGGAATCATTTTCATTGTATGATATTGATGTTGGTCTAGATAAGTATTGGGTTCTGGGTTCTTTGATGGGATGTGGTGGTTATTTCACCGACTGTGGCAGGATTGGGTTGGTGCTGGCTGATGGTTATGATGCGAGGTGTTGGATGTTGTATGTGGGTCTGCCCAAGAAAATTTGGGTGCTACTGAAGGTCCTCAATGAGGGGGCTAGTGGTTTGGTAATACTGGTGGTGCTGTTGGATGTGAAATGCTGGAAGAAAATTGATGGATGTTGGGTCTTGAATGGATTGAAGGGTATTGATGCTGGATAATGTGATATTGGTTATTTGCTGCTTATAGTGGTGGTGAAAGAGGTGGTGTGGCTGCATCGCTCGAGTGCTGGTTGGGGTGTGTTGATGAATGAGATGTGAATCAATGGTGGTGATGTTTATTGGTTGTGATGGTCTGCTCGAGATGATCGGTCGTGAGGCTCTAGATGTTTGGTTAGGTGATGTTGGTTGTTGGAATATGAGTAGTGGTATGCTGGGAGACGTTTGTTTAGGTGGTACTGGATACTAGAATTTGAGTTTCTAGATATTGTTTACTGCTTGGCTGGAAGGAATACCCCGGCCACAGAAAGTGTTGAAGGAGATGCTGATGCTGAAGGTGATGGATGACGAAATATGTGGTGTAGGATGCTGGTTGCTAATTTTTTGGGAGGTGCTGATGGAGATGATAATGGATGTACACTTTGGTTGGCTTTTGTGTGTGTTTTGGGTTTTGGGTTTTTATGCGTTTGGGGTTGTTAAGGGTTTTTGGGTGTGGGTCATTTGACCCCTCCCCTCCCTTGTCTTCTTGGTCAATTGTTTGTTGTTTCTTTATTTTTAATAAATTTGGGGGGGGGGGGGGGTCAGGAATAACCCGACCTCTCACTTTCCTTTCCATAAAAATCTAAAAAAAAAAAATCCCTAAAAATGTGAAAAACCCTCAAAATCCTGAAAACCTTAAGAAAACATTACAAATCTAAAAACACATAAAAATCCCAAAAAACATAAAAATCTCTAAAAACTCTAAAAAACTCAAAAAACTCTGAAAATAATTAAAACAAATAAAAAACTTAAAAAACCCCAAAACCCCGTAAAACCCTTAAAAACCACTAAACACACTAAAAATGCATTAATCCCAAAAAATGTAAAAAAACTATAAAAAACTTAGAAATAATAAAAAACTAACACCGCCCTAAAAATCCAAAAAACAATAAAAACTCTAAAAAATCCTAAAACTGCTCAAAATCCATAGAAACCAAAAAAATAATAAAAATCCAAAAAACCCCTAAACATCCCTAAAAATGTTAAAAAAACTGAAAAAACCTGTAAACCCCAAAGAAATCCTTAAAAACCTGAAAATACTTAAAACCCATAAAAACCTATAAAATTCTAAAAACCCATAAAACCCCTAAAAACCACTAAATTCCATTAAAAACATGAAACCCATTATCACGTTGAAAAACATAAAAACCAATAAAACCCTAAAAATATCTAAAAACTCTAAAAACCATTTAAACCCCTCAAAAAATTAAAAATCATCTAAAAAAATATTAAAACCCCTAATAACTCAAAAAAAACAATAAACCCCCCCCCAAAAAAATATAAAAACCTTAACACCCTAGAAAACCCTAAAACCCCTCAAAATCCCAAAAGACCCTAAAAACTGTAAAAATCCTTAAAAAATATGTAAAATCCCTAAACATGTTAAAAACCATAAAAACCCAAAAAACTCTAAGAAAACCATAAAAACCATAAAATACTTAAAACCCCTAAAAATATAAAAACCACAAAACCCCCTAAAAACAATAAAAAACACATAAAAACAATAAAAAAGAATAAAAAACCTAAAATAAAAATAAACACTCTAGAAATTATTTACACCCCTAAAAATGTTAAAAACTATAAAAAACCTTAAAAATAAAAAAAAACTCAAAAAAACCCCTAAATCCCAAAAAACAATAAAACCCCAAAAATCCCTAAAAACACTAGAAACCTTGAAAATAGTTAAAAACCCTAAATATCCATAAAAATATTTAAAAGAACTAAAATCCCTAAAAACAAAAAAACACTAAAATCCATGGAAAATCATAAAAAACCTTAACAACCTAAAAACACATAAAACTACTAAAAAACCTAAAAAACCTAAAAATGATAAAAACAAAAAACTCTAAAAAACAGAATAACCATAAGAATCCTAAAAAACTAAAAAACCCCACAAAATCCCAAAAAACCCTAAACGATCATAAATATTCAAAAAATCCATAAAAATATAAAAAACCCAAAATAACCCCTAAGAAAACCCTAAAACCCCAAAACACTTAAATCACCTAAGAACCTAAAAAACGCTAAAAAGCATAAAAACCCAAAAAGGAACCTTAAACTCCGAAAAACAATAAAAACCCTTAAAAACCTAAAATTTACCTAAAAACATAAAAACCATAAAACCACTAAAAACTCTAAAAACCCTTTAAACCCCAAAAAAACATTAAAAATCTCTAAAAAACCTTAAATCCCTAAAAAACTCAAAAAATCCAAAACCCCCCCAAAACCATAAAAACCATAAAAAACCCTAAAACCCACAAAATCTCAAAAACCCCTAAAAACATAAAACCCTAAAAATCCACAACTATCCTTAAAAATGTAAAAATAAAAAATAAAAACCTTGAAAACCCCTAGTGAAAAATTAAAAACCTAAAAATACATAAAACCCCTTAATATCCTAAAAACAATAAAAAACCCTAAAACCCATATAGATCCCTAAAAACCCTCATATTCCCTAAAATCCCTAAAAATCTCTAAAAATCCTTAAAATACAAAAAATCTATAAAAATACCTAAAAATTGGAAAACTCCTAAAAATCTAAAAACACTATAAATACCTTAAAATACAAAAATTAAAACCCATAAAAATCCTAAAAATTCAAAAATTCACAAAAAAATGTAAATACCATAAAAACCCCTAAATCCCTAAAAACGGAGAAAGCCCAAAAAACACCCAAAACACTAAAAAATATAAAAACCCTTTAACTCGTAAAATGTTAAAATCTATAAAAACCCTAAAAATATCAGAAAAAACCCTAAAATCCCCAAAAAATCCAATTAAAATCCCTAAAACCACACAAAATCACTAAAAACACAAACAAAATCAGAAAAATCATAAAATAACCCTAAAGATCCCTAAAAATGTAAAAAAACCTAAAACCCTAGAAAAATATTAATTAAACCATAAAAAAATAAAAACAAATTAAATCCTGAAAAAACATAAAAATGATAAATACACAAAAAAACCCTCAAAACTATAAAAAACACTTAAAATCCCTAAAAACCCATCATAACTGAAAAATCCTAACAATCACAAAAAATCCTAGAAAAATCGAAAAAATCTTAAAAACCCAAAAAATCTCTAGGAAAACCTTAAAAACTAAAAAACACATAAAACCCTTATAAAACCTAAAAAACCCATAAGAAACCCTAACATACCCTAAAGACACTAAAAATCTTGTAATGAAAATAATAATAATAATTTTTTTTAAAAACTCTAAAAAAATTTAATACCCAAAAACTCAAAAAACTCTAAGAACAAAAAAATAAAAACCCCAAGAAGAAGAGGGAAATAGATGACGGATAGGCCGATACACGAAGCGAGAAACCCGCATCTCGAGAGGAACCATAACTCAAATTCAAGTTCCTTCGCGGACATGGTTTTTGGAAGAAATGAAAACATTGGGCCTTGCTCAAATGAAGTTGCGACTCCTGATGAGTGCATTAACCCTACGTATTTTCATCACTCTGGACTACCGGTGATTTCATTCTCAACAAATGAGGTAACCCTTCTTGCATCCGATCTTTGGTTTGTTCTTTTTGGGAAGTTCTTTAATCGTAGACTGTCATTGAGATTTTTACGAACCTCACTTGAAGCCATCAGATTTACGGGTTTCCATATCGGCCTATTGAACTCATTAAATGTTGTTTTCCACCTTGATTTTGAGGAGGACTATTATCGTTTGTGGAAAAAACAAGCATGGTTTGTGGGAGGTTGTTCCATGAAGGTTCTTAAAAGGACACCCGATTTTGACCCCCAATCTGAGTCTCCCATTGTACCAATTTGGATTGGCTTCCCTAGATTGCCACTGCATTTGTTTAAACAAACTGCTTTGTTCCCAATATCCATGCTCATTGGTCTTCCATTGAAGCTGGATTTGGCAACGAATAATCTTTCAAGACCATCAGTCACTAGAATTTTCGAGGAAATTGATGTCTCTAAGTATATACCTTCACAAATTTGGATCCAGAATGGAGATTATGGTTTATTTCAAAAGTTTATTTATGAAAGACTTATACATTACTTTCACGTTTTCCTCATGCTTGGGAATTATACAAGAGATTTTGGGCAGAAGAGCACACGTCATGAGGCCTTCAATGCCACTTGGGATGAAAAAGAAAAGAAAAATTTGAAACTGGGGCCTAATATTAGTCATATGGTTATGGTTGGTCCCTTTAGGATAGATAAGGAAGGGCAGTAGACTGATGCGAGCAAGGATCTTTTGGGTAAGATTGAACACCCCTTTTAAAAGAAGTGATTGTTTGGCACTGCTAATACTGTGAAAAGTAATAGCATTGCCCCTTCTTCTCTGGTGGAGGATCAGGAGAATCATGATGAATCACATTATACGCGAGATGAAGGATAGGAGGATCTCTCTGACTCATGTTCTTTACAGGAGGATGCGGATCATACGTGTCAAATTGAGGAAGCATTCCTCAAATCACATGCTAGGAAAGGAAAAAATCCAATGGTGGATGATGATGGTTTCATTACTCCAAATCCCAAAAAAATGGAAAAGTAGGGATTACTCTAATCTTGAAAGAATAATAGTTACATGATCACTTGAAGCCTCTAGAAAAGAAATTACCGAGCCTCCAAAACAACTGTTTTTTGCTGAACCTATTGCAACCACTAACTTAGAAGAGGAGTACGATCCAAATAATGATCCAATGTACCGAGATGCCTATAAGATTGATGATGATGTGAGTGATGAAGTTGATGCATGGATGGATGAACATGATGAAATTACCTTCCAGAAATACCAAAATGGTGAGATTTCAACTGAGATGTATCTTGAAATCCAGATGAGCATGTTTATGAGAATGGCTGATGAGTTCTAAAAGGATCCTAACATCAAGTTTAGAGACATTACTTGGGAATAACTTTTTGCTCCAATTTTCTAGACAGAGTTTTTTTTTCATTTTCATTTATTGCTTGGTCTTTAAACTATTCTGTTCGGCATTTGAAACTTTTTCCTTAAGTGGTTTTTTTTGAATGGACCAGTGGAACTTACAGTCCAATAATGGGCTTTTTTTGCCTACACTACCTTCTTTGGGTGTGCTGTATGAATTATGGATGTGAGGATATTTGATGGCATAGCAGTTTTATGGTATGCTTCAAGTTGAAACCTTCCACTTATCTTCATGCACTGCTGCTGTTTTGTTTTTTTGGATGGTGATGTGTAAGACGAAATTCAAGAAAGGCTGGTCTTCTTCTCGGTAGCTTCCTGATTTAATCTTTTATGAGCTCTCTTTTTAAAATTCTAGTTTCACTACTTTAAGGCTATGGCTACCGAATGGAGGCCTAATGGTGGCGTCCCCATTATACAAACCCTTATGGATCTCATGGAATGGTTGATGAAAGGTTGTTTAGATCACTTTCTCCTACACGAGATTTTGCTTGCTTTCTCTTTGTGTTGTCTGTTTATTCTTCCCTCAATCCCTGTTGGTGTGAGTTCTATACACCTAATGTTTGTACTACTTCTCTTGTTTTTTTAATAAATTGGTTTGGGTCATGAATTGGATGAACAATTCATGTCACCACTTTTTTTTAAAATAAAAACCCCAAATACATAGAAAAAACCTCAAATTCTATAAAAACCCTAAAAACGAAAAATATTCATAAAAAGACCTTAAAAATCCTAAAAATGAAAAAAACCTAAAACCCAAAGAAAAACTAAGAAAAAAATAAAAAGCGAAAAATTATTAAAACCCCTAAAAACATAAAAAATGCTAAACCCCCCAAATAATTAAAATTTCTAAGAAACTATAAAAATCCTAAAAACCATAAAAACCAATAAAAACCTAAAGAGCCCTAAAAATCCCTAAAAACATAAAACAACCCTAATAACCCTAAAAAACTAAAAACCCTAAAAACCTTCAAAAACCTAAATGTACTTAAAGCACTTATAAAAAATAAAAAATCTAAAACACTAAAAAACACTAAAAAGATCATAAAAACTATAAAAACCCCTAAAAACCATCAAGAAAACTATAATACATAAAAAATTCTATAAAACAATAACAACCCTATAAACAAAAATACTCTAAAAAAACTTGACCCTAAAAATTATGAAATACTCTAAAAACCATCATAACCCTAAAAACTCAAAAAATCCCTAATAAACCTAAAAATGTTGAAATCCCTAAAAATAGAAAAAATATCTAAAAACCAAAAACACCATAAAAGCATACAAACCTCATAAAATATCAAAAAAAATGTAAAAACCCTAAAATCATAAAAAACACTAAGAAAACATTAAAAACCAAAAAGCATTTAAAACCTCTAAAACATTAAAAAATACTAAAAAACCTAAAAAACCATAAACCAATTCAAAATCACTAAAACTCTAAAAAACATTAAAAATCCTAAAAATAACTAAAAATCCCTAAAAATAAAAAAAACCCTAAAAACATAAAAAAATATTAAAAAACTATTGAAACATAAGAACACTTTAAACCATTAAAAACCTAAAAAAATTTGCAAAAAACTCTAAAAACACTAAAAATCATAAAAAAACTAAAAACCTTAAAAAAAATCCTAAAACCACTAAAAACCTTAAAAAACCCAAAAACCCCTCAAAATCACTCAAAACCCTAAAAATAACAAACAACCTAAAATAGCCCAAAAAATGCCTAAAAAATAAAAAACCCTATAAACCTTGAAAACCCCTAAGAAAACCATAAAAACCTAAAAAAACTTAAACCCCATAAAAAACTAAAAAATGCTAAAAACCCTAAAATCTATAAAAACCCTAAAACACCTAAAAACCTAAAAACCCCTAAAAACCCTTAAAAAATAAAAAATTGTAACACCCCTGAAAAAGTGAGACTTAAAAGGCTAAATGTCACTACCCATGTCAACAAGGTGCAACTTTTTTTTCATGAGCCTACCTGATTAGAACTTCACAGTTAAGTATGCTTGGACTAGATTATTACTGAGGATGGGTGACCTTCTGGGAAGTTTCCCAAGGTGTGTGTGAGTGAGGACAAATCAAACTGAAAGAACATGTGTTGGCCTGTGGGGACAGTCATTAGTTTGATAAGCGACCCTAGTGAGAAATAGCCTATGGTGTGCTGGGAAGGCAACCAAGGTATTACAGGAGACCCATGGGGTCAGATGAAAAGGTTCATGGCCCATGGAGGTGGGTCGTGACAAATGGTATCAGAGCCATTACCCAGCCGGAAGTGCTTAGGCACTACCTAGGTTTGAGGCTTGGGGTCCAAAATGAGGGCGTTGTTCTTTAAAAGGGGTGGAGAATGTAACCAGAGCCAATACCCAGCCGGAAGTCCTTAGGCACTACCTAGGTTTGAGGCTTGGTGTCCACAACGAGGGTGTTGTGCTCTAAAAGGGGTGGAGAATGTAACCAGAGCCAATACCCAATCGGAAGTGCTTAAGCACTACCTGGGTTTGAGGCTTGGGGTCCACAACGAGGGATTTGTTCTTTAAAACAGGTGGAGAATGTCACACCCCTAGAAAAGTGAGACTTAAAAGGTTAAATGTTACTACCCATGTGAACAAGGTGCACATTTCTTTTCGAGATCCTACCTGATTAGAACTCCACAGTTAAGCATGCTTGGCCTGGATTAGTAATCAGGATGGGTGACCTTCTAGGAAGTTTCCTAGAGTGTTTGTGAGTGAGTAAAAAACACATTGAAAGAACATGTGTTGGCCTGTGGGGACAATCATTAGTCTGATAAGCGGCCCTAGTGAGAAATTTCCTATGATGTGCTGGGAAGCAACCAAGGTATTACAAGAGACCCATGGGGTCAGATGAAAAGGTTCATGGCCCGAAGAGGTGGGTCGTGAAAAATTGTATCAGAGCCAATACCCAGCTGGAAGTGCTTTGGCACTACCTGGGTTTGAGGATTGGGGGGTCCACAATGAGGGCGTTGTGCTTTAAAAGGGGCAGAGAATGTAACACCCTTGGAAAAGTGAGACTTCAGAGGATAAATGTACCTACCTATATGAACAGAGTGCACCTTTCTTTTTGGAATCCTACCTGATTAGAACTCCACAGTTAAGCATGCTTAGACTGGAGTAATAATCAGGATGGGTGACATTCTGGGAAGTTTCCTAGGGTGTGTTTGAGTGAGGAAAAAACACACAGAAAGAACATGTGTTGGCCTGTGGGGACAGTCATTAGTCTGATAAGTGACCCTAGTGATAAATAGCCTATGGTGTGCTGGGAAGTCAACCGAGGTATTATAGGAGACCCATGGGGTCAGATGAAAAGGTTCATGGCCCGAGGAGGCGGGTTCTGACAAATGGTATCAGTGCCAATACCCAGTCGGAAGTGCTTAGGCACTACCTGGGTTTGATGCTTTGGGTCCACAGCGAGGGTGTTGTTCTTTAAAAGGGGTGGAGAATGTAACACCCCTGGAAAAGTGAGACTTAAAAGGCTAAATGTTACTACGCATGTGAACAAGGTGCACCTTTCTTTTCAGAAGCCTACCTGATTAGAACTCCATAGTTAAACATTCTTGGCCTGGAGTAATAATCAGAATGGGTGACCTTCTGGGATGTTTCCCAGTGTGTGTGCGAGTGAGGACAAAACACACTGAAAGAACATGTGTTGTCCTTGGGGACAGCCATTAGTCTAATAAGCGATCCTAGTGAGAAATAACATATGGTGTGATGGGAAGGCAACCAAGGTATTACATGAGACCCATGGGGTCAGATGACAAGGTTCATGGCCTGGGGAGGCGGGTCGTGACAAAAATCATAAAAAATCCCTAAAGATACTTAAAAACATAAAAAAAGTAATACCCCTGAAAACCTTAAGAAATCCTTAAAAACATAAAAACAACTCAAACTGCTAAAAATCTAAAAACATTAAAAACTTTTAAAACCCTAAAGAGACTCAAAATCCCCTAAAACCCATAAATACCCTAAAAAAATTAAAACCCATAAAACCCTAAAAAACTAGTTAAAAATATAAAAAACCCTTTAAACCCTTAATTTAAAAAACTATAAAATTCTTAAAAAACACTAAAAACTAAAAAACACCTAAAATTGAAAAAATATAAAATAAATAAAAACCCCCCAAAACCCTTAAAATCTCTAAACACCTAGAAAAATATAAAAGTTATTAAAACAATAAGAATCACTAAAAACAAGAAATACAAAAAAACCCATAAGAAAATTTTAAAAATTTGAAAACACTTAAAATCCCTAAAGAAATAAAAAATACTAACTACTATAAAAAACCTATAACTATAAAAAAAATTAAAACCCTTTAAAATTCCTAAAACCCACGAAAACCATAAAAATCCTGAAAACCCCTAAAAATATATATAATAGGAAAAAAATTAAAACCCTTAGAAAACCCTATGAAAACCATAAAAACCTAAAATCAATTAAAATCCTTAAAAATCTAAAAAATGATCAAAACCCAAAAAATCCCAAAAAACCGAAAAAAACTCTAAAAACATAAAACCCCTAGAAACCATAAAATATATAAAACCTCATTAAACCCCATTAAAACCCACTAAAAACTCTAAAAACACTTTAAATCCCATAAAATGTTAAAAACTCTAAAAACATTTTTAGGTGTGGGTCGTTTGACCCCTCCCCTCCCTTGTCTGCTGTGTCACTTTTTTCATTCTAATAAATTTTGGGGGGTCGGGAATAGCCCGACCCTCACATCTTCTTTGCCCTAAAAACAATAAAAATCCTACAAAATCCTAAAAAATCCTAAAAGTTTAAAAATCTCCAAAAAACCTAAAAAAACATTAGAAAAACCTTACAAAACTAAAAAACAAAAAAACCCTAAATACTAAAATAACATTAAAATCCAAAAAAATAAACAAAAATCCCACAACATCTCTAGAAAACCTAAAAACCTATAAAAAACCTAAATAAGCCCTAATAATTTCAAAAAACATAAAAACCCCTAAAACCTTGAAAACCCCTATGAAAACCTTAAAAAACGAAAAACAATTGGAACCCATAATATCATAAAAAACCTAAAAAACCTAAACACCCTAAAAAACATGAAAACCCTTAAAATTCCTACGAACACTAAAAATAATAAGAATTATAAAAAATCCATAAAAAATACCTAAAAAATTTAAAAAACCCCGAAAAACATCTAAGAAAGCCTTAAAATCATATAATCACTTAAAACCCCTAAAATTCTAGAAAATGTTGAAAACCCTAAAAACCCTAAAAGAACCTAAAAACTCCAAAAAATCAAAAAACCCCTAAAAACTATAAAAATCATAAAACTGATAAAACATTAAAAAATCACTAAAAACTCTAAAAACAATTTTAACCCCTTAAAACATTGAAAACTATAAAAAAACATAAAACCCTAAAAACCCTCAAAATCCCAAGAAGTCGTAAAAGCCTAAAAATTATCTAAAAATATCTTAAAATGTAAAAACTCTAAGTACTCAGAAATCCCTAATTAAACTTAAAAACCTAAAAAGACTAAAAACCCTTAAAAACAAAAAAATCCATAAAAATCCTAAAAACCCTAAAAATCCCAAAATAACCTAAAAATACCTAAAAATAATAAAAATCCTAAAAAATAACAAAAAATCCTTAAAAGCATAAAAAAAAACCCTGAAAACCCCTAATAAAAACTTTAAAACATTAAAACACTTGAATCAACAACAAAACCTAAAAAATTCTATAAACCCTAAAAGACCTTAAAACCCTAAAAACCCTAAAAAAAATAAACCCCTAAAACCTGAAAACCCTAAAAACTGATAAAAAACACCACAAAACTCTAAAAAATATTTAAACCCCATAAAACATGAAAAAACTTTAAATAAACATAAAAACCCAAAAAATTAAAAAAACATAAACCCCCCAAAAAAATCATAAATACCGAAAACAACTATAAAAAAACCTAAAAAACCACAAAACCATCAAAATCCCTAATTACAGTAAAATCCATAAAAATCCTATAAAGTCCCTATAATGTAAAAATCCCTAAAAACACTTAAAACCCCTAAAAACGTAAAAAATCCCAAATACCCTAAAACACCCTAAAAACTCCCAAAATTTATAAAAACCCTATGAAACCTTAAAAATCTTAAAAATCCTTAAAAATCCCTAAAAATATAAAAAACCTTAAAAACGTATAATTTTTTAGAAAAATCCCAAGAAAAACTTAAAAATCTAAAAACAATTAAAATACCTAAAAACCAAAAAAACCCTAAAACCCAAAAAAACCATAAAAGGCCCTAAAACCCACTAAAAACCATAAACCCCTAAAAACATTAAAAAACCTGGAAAACCCATAAAAACCCTAAAAACAACAAAAAACTCTAAAACAATTTTAAATGCCTAAAAATGGTAAAAATTCAAAAAGACCTTAAAAACACTAAAAAAATAGAAAAAACCTAAAAAATGAAGGAAACCATAAACCACTAAATCCCCTAAACCCCCTAAAATCCCTAAAAACACTAAAATATCTATAAAAATCCCTAAAAACATAAGAACCCAAAAAATCCTAAAATACCCTAAGAAAACATTAAAAACATAAAAACACATAAAACCCCTAAAAACAAAAAGTTGATTGGTGTTGGTGCTGGTGGTTGCAGAGGTGGAAGTGGGATGATGGCTGTCGGAATCTGATGGGCTGGACGTTGGCTGCTTCTTGGATAAGATGTGATGTTGCTGATGATTTGGAGGTGATGAAGTTGTTGCATATGGTGAAAGTGTTGCTGCTGCTGGATGTTGGTTGTTGCTTGGTTGGGACTACTACTAGTTTTTTTTGCTTGGATTTGGGTGTTTTTTCTTTTTTGATCTTTCTTTTTTGGGGTCTTTTGCGTCTTGGGTTTGTAAGGGGTTTTTGGGTGCGGCTCGTTTGACCCCTCCCCTCCCTTCTCTACTGAGTCTTTCTTCATAATAAAATTTGGGGGGTCGGGAATAGCCCGATTCTCGCATCTTCCTTGCCCTAAAAACAAAAAAATACAAAAAACTATAAAACCATAAAAAACCAAAAAATGCTAAAGAAATAAAAGCCCATAAAACATTAATAAACCCTAAACCCATAAAACCCTAAAAAAATCATAAACTCAAAAAACACTTTAAACCCCTAAAAACGTTAAACAACATTAAAACCTTAAACCCCCTAAAAAACAAAAAAAAATTAAAATACGTAAAAACCAAAATGACCCATAAAAACACTAAAAACCCAAAAAATCATAAAACCCCTCAAAATCCCTAAAAACCTTAAAAAATAACTAATTTCCTAAAAAAGAACTAAAAATACCTAAACTATAAAAACCCTTAAAATAATTGAAAAAACTAAGAAATATATAAAACACTTAAAACCCATAAAACTTTAAAAAATTATAAAAACTCTAAAAAATCTAGATATCCTAAAAGTCCTAAAACACCTGAAAATGACAAAAACCCTAAAAACAAATATAAAATTTAAAAAGTCAAAAAAATACCTAAAAATATAAAAAACTATAAAAACTTTGAAAAGCCCAAAAAATACTTAAAACCCTAAAAACAAATATAAATGTTATAAAGTCCAAAAAATACCTAAAAATATAAAAAACTATAAAAACTTTGAAAAAACCAAAAAAATCATTAAAACCCTAAGAACCCTACGAAAACCTTAGAAACTGAATAACACATAAAATCCCTAAAAAAAACCCTAAAAACCCTAAAAACCCTAAAAGACCATAAAAACCATAAAAACCATAAAAACCCATAAAACCCACTAAACACTTAAAAAACACTAAAAACCCATAAATATTATAAAAAGGAATTAAAATTCTATAATGCCTTAAAATACCTAAAAACATTAGAACTCAAAAAAACCTTTCAACCCCTAAAAACTCAAAAGAAACCTCAAAATCCTAAAAAACAAAAAAACCCAAAAAACCCTATACCCCCTCAAAATCCTTAAAATCACCAAAAACCAAAAAAAACTAAGAAACCATAAACATGCCTATAAATGTAAAAACCCTAAAAACCTTGAAAAACCCTAAGAAAAACATAAAAACAGAATACACTTGAAACCCCTAAAGACCTAAAAATGTTAAAAACTCCAATAAACCCTAAAAAACTCTAAAACCCATGAAAACCATATAAACCCCCTAATCCCTTAAAAATAATGAAAACAAAAAAAATCCCCAATACCCACTAAAAACTCTAATAACCCTTTAAATCTCTAAAAGGCTAAAAAGACTAAAAAACCATAAAAAACCTAAAAATATCAAAAAATCCCTAAAAACTAAAAAAACCTAGGGAAACCCTAAAATCCCTAAAAATCCCTAAAAACAATAAAAGACACAAAAAATCCCAAAAAACCATAATAAATGCAAAATATCCTTGAAACCCTAAAAACTCATAAAAACCCAAAAACCCATTAAAAAATAAAAAATATAAAAAAAATCCTAAAAACATTTAAAATATC
The DNA here is from genome assembly GCA_963277665.1 of Viscum album. Lineage (NCBI taxonomy): Eukaryota > Viridiplantae > Streptophyta > Magnoliopsida > Santalales > Viscaceae > Viscum > Viscum album. The sequence goes on along the minus strand of OY728161.1, from coordinate 670,984,293 downwards.
TAAAAAAATAAAACCCTAAAATAATAAAGAAACCCTAAAACTAAAAAGACCAAAAACTAAAAAATAACCTAAAAACATTAAAAAACCTGAAGATCCTTAAAAACCTAAAAACCCATAAAATTATTAAAAAATACCTAAAATTCCCTAAAAGTGTAAAACACCCTAAAATACCTAAAAAACTAAGAAAATGTAAATAAACAAAAACAATTAAACCAGTAAAAACATAATAAATGCCCAAAATCCTGAAAAACCCTAAGAACCCCAAAAATAATAAAACCCTTAAAAACCATAATACCCTAAAAATCCATAAAACCCTTAAAAACCCTTTCAACCCCTAAAATATTTTAAAAAAATCTAAAATAAATTAAAAACCTAAAAACTGAAAACAAACCCTAAAAACTCAAAAGAAACCATAAAACCTCAAAAATCCCCTAAACCCCCCCAATATCACCAAAACCCTAAAAAACAATAAAAATACTAAAACATCCTAAAAATATCTAAAAATAAAAAAACCCTAAAAACCATTAGAAACACTAAGAAAACTTTAATAACCTATAAAAACTTAAAAACCCTAAAAACATAAATAATCCCAAAAATCCCAAAAACCCAACCAACTTTAACAAACACTAAAACCCCTAAAAATACCTATAAACCTTAAAAACCATAAAAATACTAAAAAATATCTAAAAATATATAAACATATAAAAATATTAAAATACATGAAAACCCTAATAAAACCATAAAAACCAAAAATAAATTAAAATCCCTAAAAATCTAAAAAATGATAAAACCCCTAAAAGACCCTAAAACCCCTAAAAACCTTTAAAACCCATAAAACCCCCTAAAAAATAAAAAACCTAAAACCCAAAAAAATACTTAAAAACCCAATATAACTTTCCTTTAAAAAAAATATAAACTCAAAAAACATGTAAACCCTTAAAAATGTTTAAAATCTCTAAAGAACCTTAAAAACCCTAAAAAATCAAAAAACCCTAAAAACCCAAGAAAACCAATAAAACACTAAAAACCATAAAAACCCTACATAGCCTAAAACCATAAAAATCATAAAATCCAAAAAAAAATTGCTTAAAATGAAAATACACTAAAAACCCAACAAAACCTGGGAAAACCCAAAGAAACCTAAAAAACCTAAAAATACATAAAACCCCTACAAACCTAAAAAATGCTAAAAACCCTAAAAAACACTAAAAAACCTAAAAAACATAAAAACATAAAAACCACTAAAAATCACTAAAAATCACTAAAAACTTCAAAATAATTTTAAGCCAATAAAAATGCTAAAAGACACTAAAAATCCTTAAAACCCCTTTAAAATCTAAAAAATTCCTCAAAATAAAAAACCCGTAAAAACTCTAAAAACCCTAAAACCCCTCAATATCACTAAAATAAATAAAAAATTCAAAAATCCCGAAAAACATAAAAAAAACACTCAAAACCCTTAAAACCTGCAAAATCCATAAAAACCCTATAAACAAAAAAGTCTTAAAAATTCCTAAAAATCTATAAAGACATAAAAACCCTTAATAACCCAAAAAACCCTAATACCCCTGAAAACCTAAAAAAAATTTTAAAAACTTAAAAGAGACTAGAAACCCCTAAAAACCATAAAAACCCCTAAAATCATTAAAAACCCATATAAACCCATATAAATCCTAAAAACCCGATAAAAACATGAAAAACCCTTTAAATAGCTAAAAACGTTATCAAATCCAAAAAAAACATAAAACCCATAAAAAACTAAAATACACCTAAAAACTAAAAAAACCATAAACCCTAAAAATCCTAAAAACCCCAAAGAACCTAAAAATGTAAAAAACCTAAAAATCCCAAAAAACATAAAAAATACTAAAAACCCTAAAAATCCTAAGAAAACACGAAAAATTTAAATTCACTTAAAACCCATGAGAAACCTGAAAATAATAAGAAACCTTAAAAACCCAAAAACCGTAAAGATCCCTAAACCCCCTATAAACCTTAAAATCCCAAAACGTCTATAAAAACCCCAAAAATACTAAAAAATATAAAAACATTTTAAAACACTAAAAATGATTAAAAACACTGAAAAATATTAAAAACCCTATAGAACTAAAAAAACCATAAAAACCATAAAAACCATAAAAACCATAAAAACCATAAAAAAACCAAAAAAAACCTTAAAACCCAAAAAAATAAAAAACCTAAAAATTCACTTAATATACATAAATACTTAAATAAACTATAAAACACTGAAAAAACCTAAGAAAATCTTCAAAACCTAAAAAAACTTAAAACCCATAAAAAACGTAAAAACAAAAAAACAGTAAAAACCCTAAAAACCCTAAAAACTAAAAAAAATCTAAATTCACAAAAAATCATAAAACCCTAAAACCTAAATAACACACAAAACTCCAAAAATACCTAATTGAAAAAACCCAAAAATCATAAAAAGAATCTAAAAATCCCTAAAATGAAAAAAATCCTAAAACCTTGAAAAATCCTAAGAAAAAATTAAAAATATAAAAACACTTAAATGACCAAAAAATCTAAAAAATGCTAACAACCCTAAAAACTCTAAGAACCTAAAATTCCTAAAAACTATAAAACCCCTAAAAATTATAAAAACCCTAAAAGCTATAAAAACCATAAAACCCACTAAAAACTTTAAAAACCCTTTAAACCCCTAAAACTGTTAAAAACTCTAAAAACCATAAAACCTTGTAAAACTGAAAAAGGCCCTAAACCACTAAAAAACTAAAAAAATGAAAAATTCCCTAAAAACCTTCAATATCCCTAAAACCCCTAAAAATACATATAAATCCTAAAAATCCCTAAAAATGTTAAAAACCCTAAAAATCCTAAGAAAACATCAAAACCCTAAAACACATAAACCCCATAAAAAAGCTAAAACACTAAAAACCCCAACACCCCTAAAAAATCCGAAAAACCATAAAAATCATAAAACCCCTAAAAAACTTAAAAACCCAAAACCCATGAAAACCTGAAAACAACTATAGAACTTTAAAAACCCATTAACCCCCTCCCCCCCACCTCAAATAGAAAAGAACTAAAAATATGAAAACCCTTAAAAAAGACAAAAAATAGTAAGACCCCCCCCCCCAAACCGTAAAACCCAAAAAACCATAAAATTCCTCAAAATTCATAAAACAATTAAAAACCATAAAAACCAAAAAAATCTATAATACCCAAGAAACGTAAAAAATAAAAAAGCCCTAGAAAACCCTAAGAAAACCATAAAACATAAAAACACTTAAAACCCCTTTAAAAACTCAAACAGCTGAAAAACCTAAAAACCCTAAAACCCCTAAAAACCATAAACCCCTAAAACACATAAAAACCCCTAAAAACATGAAAATACCATTAAAACATTAAAAACTCTAAAAACTCTTTCAACCCCTAAAAAGTTAAGAAAACAATAAAAACCATAAAAACCCTATAAAACTTAAAAAAACCCTAAACCCCCCAATAAAACCATTAAAATCCTAAAAACCCTAAAAATTATAAAAACCCTCAAAGTCCCCATAACTCTAAAAAAATAATAATCCAGAAAAGCACTAAAAATTACAAAAAATAAAAAAAATCATAAAAACCCTAAAAAATTAAAAGAAAACCATAAAAACATAAAAATCCTGAGAAACCTTAAAAACCTAAAAAACTCTAAAATCACAAAAAAAACCTTAAAACCCCTAAAAACCAGAAAAACCATAAAACCAATAAAAACCATAAAACCTTTAAAAACATATAAATATTCTAAAAATAACTAAAAAAATATAAAATCCCTTTAAATGCCAAAAAATGGTAAAAAATACTCTAAAAACCTATAAAACCCCTAAAAACCTCAAAAAACCCCTAAAAACCCCAAAACAAATCATAGAAACACTAAAAAACCAAAAACCCCTCAGAATCCCTAAAAATCCTAAAAAATGTAAAAGTACAAGAAATTCCTTTGAAATCCATAAAAATGTAAAAACCATAAAAATCCGAAATAACCATAATAAATCCTTAAAAACCTAAAAAAAATTAACCCCCAGAAAAAAACATAGAAAATTAAAAAAACCTTAAAAAACCTTAAAACCCCCTAAAAATCTAAAGAAACCATAAAACCCACTTCAAATTATAAAACCCCATAAAAACACTAAAAAATATGAAAAACCATAAAAACCCTTTAAACCCCTAAAAATGTTAAAAACTTAAAAAATCCTTAAACCGCTAAAAACTAAAAAGACCCTCAAAACAAAAAAACCCATAAGAACCCTTATATCCTAAAAATCTATTAAAACCCTAAAAAACCACAAAAATATATAAACACATAGAAAAGAATCCAAAAAAACACTAGGAAATCCTTAGAAAAATAAAAACTGTTGACACCCAAAAAAATTAAAAACGCTAATAACCCTAAAAACGCTAAATATGCTAAAAACCATAAAACCCATAAAAATGTTAAAAAACCTAAAAATACATAATAACCATAAAAATAAACTAAAATATATAAAATCACTTTTAGTCCCTAAAAATATTAAAAAAATATAAAAAACCTAAGAACTCAAAAAAACATTAAAACCCTAAAAATCTAGGAAAACCATAAATCCCCCAAAATTCGTAAAACCCTAAAAAAGTAAAAATCCTAAAAAAAAAATAAAATTAATTATAATAACAAAACACTAAAAATACAAAAAAACCTTTGTAAAACCTTTAAAACATTGAAACACTTAAAACCCCTAAAACCTAAAAAATGAAAAAACCCAAGAAAACCCAAAAAACTCTAAAAATCCTAAAAACCATGAAAAACAAAAAATGTATAAAAACCCTAAAACCCATAAAAACCAAATAAAAACTCTAAAAATACTTTAAAACCCTAAAAATGTTAAAAACTCTAACAACCTTAAAAACCCTAAAAAATCAAAAAAACACCCAACCCCAAAAAACATGATATAAATTCGATTCAACCCAAGGGAAATGATTTTTGGTTGGGAAAAAATTTAAATCCAATTGTTATTCGAATCAGACAATCCCAAACTTTTTAAAATCCAAAACCATAGTGAGCCACAACACATTTATTTGAGGCCCAAAATGACTTATCCACATCGAAAAGAAATGAAATTTATAACATCACATTAAAAAAGAGAGACCCTAGAAAAAACCATTGATAAGTAATTTCCCTAATTTAGAGAGTGGGGTCATTAAATATGATGGGAAGTATTTTTTTCCTTTTATGTGCCTTTTGATTTCCCCATTACTTTTAATTTTATTAGGTTCATTTTCCTCTCTTTATTTTGTCTTTATATTGTAATTTTACTATTTTTCGTGGGGGAACATGAATCTGATGAATTTTTAAGGCATGTTATGTATCCTTCTTTCTTTAGCATATTATCTTTATTATAAATTGGTTGTGCATCTCTCTGACTGGTGATTTTTATTTATTCTTATACAAATCTTAGTGAGTTGAGTTTACTTTAATCCTAGTTCATTTTGGATACATTTTTATATTTCATCTTTACTTACTCATATCAGGAATCTAACGATGCATCAGTTTGGTATCAGAGTAGCAGGTTCCAATGAGTAACTTATATCATAAAGTCCTTATTACTATCCACCATGTCTCTCAAGAGTATAACTTATACTCCTAATGTTCTATAGGAAATTTTTAATACACAGTTATAATGTAAAATTACTCAAATTAGTGAGAAACTTTCTCAACTATTTAGAGAACTATGATGTGATTCCCCACCCTCCCACAATGGCACCCCAGACATTCATCTCTAAATAATATGCATAATCCAACACCATTTTATGAATATCCTACAAATTTAGATGATTCTAGAAATTTGTATGTGATATATGAAGAAGATGATATAGTGAAGATATTGAAAGAGGATTGAAGATTTATATTATATATTTTGAAGGGAGTATGAATGTAGATGATTTTCTATATTTTATGTGGGTTATCAAATGATTCTATGATTTTAATAATTTTTCTGATGAGAAGAATTTCAAGGTATCCATTCGAAAATTTAATGATTATGAATATCTTTGGTGGAAAAATATGAAGAAACCTTAAGAAAGTGATGCGGATGAAAAAAAATTCTTATGGGAGAAGATAAAAAAGTTTTTGAGAAGAAAAATTATGATTGAGAATTATAAGAAAGAACTTTATTTCTAAATAATATCTTGATAAAAGGAGATAAATCCATTGAAGAGTAAATTTAGAATTTTTATATTTTATTGATGCGAAGTGATGTTCCAAAGTATGAACGGGTTACAATTGTAAGGTTTTTGGGTGGATTAAATGAATAAATTTAACATTTAGTGGATTTACAACCATTCTTCTCACTTGATTATGTTTTTAAGATGGCTATCAAGGTGGAAAATAAAAAGTGGATCTCAAAGGAACCGACACTCAAGAACTACAATCAAGGTACATATTTTTATAAATGAATTTATTTTAATAAATATGGTGTTGTTGAGATAGAATTTGGAAAAAATAAAATTCTTGATAAATGGAAATAGAAGTCTACAAAACAAAAAAAATAGATAATAAAATTCCTTTGAATTGGTGAATCTAAAGTGCTTAAAATGTAATGGGTATGGTAATTTTTACTCTAATTTTCCTAGAAATTGAATTATAACTATAAATTAGATCAAATAGATTTAAAGGGAAATCCAACAGAATGAACATGGAAGTGAATAATTTGAAAATGAAGATCATGTTGTGAAAGAAGAATATGTGGGTAATATTCTTGTGCTATGAAGAATTTTTCAAGATCAAATATAACTAGAATAAGATCAACTAGAAAACTTGTTCGAAACTTGTTTCACCATTAATCAGTGAGTATGCATGGTGATTATTGATTGTAGGAGCCGTAAAAATGTTGCTTCAACAAAACTAGTGGAGAAATTGAAGCCCCCAACTCAGAATCATCCTCAATCATACAAATTGAAATGGATAAACAACAAGATCACACTCCAAGTCAAAAAATAAGCTCTTATTTCAATTTCATTTGATAAGATCTATGTTAATAAGGTATTGTGTGATTTTATTTCTATGGATGCTTTTCACTTGTTTTAGTAAAGTCCTTGATAGTTTGATAACAATGTGAAATATTATGGGAATAAGAATACATAATCTTTCAGATCTGGATAAAATAATATCACACTTTCTCCATTGAATCCTTCTCAAACTCATCAAGAAAAATAAATTCTAGAAGTACCCAAAGATGGAATATTTGTCAATAAACCTCAATTATATAAATAAATAAATAAGAAAAATCCAGTTTTTGATTTATTGATGAAAGAAAAATCATACCATATAGAGAAGACCCATCACCATCTTTTAGACCATTCCTTGATCAAGGAATATCATGATATTTTTTCTAATGATTTTTAGAAGGATTAACACCCTTAGAGGAACTAAATAGCCAACTGATCTTGTACTAGGTGAAAATTTTCCTAATAAACCATCTTATCAGTATAATCTTAGAGAATCAAAGGAATTTTAGAATCGAGTGAACGAATTGATGGATCAAGGCTTTATAAGGCCAAAAGTGAGCCTGTGTCCAATTCCAGCATTGTTTGTTCCAATGAAAGATGGTGCATATCACTTGTGTATAAATAGTAGAGCGATCAATAATATTAACATGAAATATAGGTATCCCATTCCATGACTCAATGATATGCTTGATGAATTACCTGGGCCATCAATCTTTTTAAATGTTTATCTTCAGAGTGGATACCACAAAATTCGAATAAAGGAAGGGGATGAGTGAAAAAAACATTGAAAACCAAAGTCAAATTGTTTAACTGTATAGTCATTCCATTTAGCCTCTCAAATGCTCGTAGTACTTTCATGTGACTCATGATTGATGTTATAGAACCATTTATAGGTAATTTTTTTGTTTATCTTGATGATATTTTGATTTACAGCAAGGATGTAAAGAGCCATGTGGATCATCTTTGGTAGGTATTTAGAATTATATGATAAAAAAAGATATATGGATAAGTGGAAAAGTTTATATTATTTACCATTAAAGTTGTGTTCCTGGGATCTGTGGTATCCAAATAGGTAATCATGGTGGATAAATCAAAAGTGGGAGCAATCAAATCTGGTCCACAACCAGAATCCATCATTGAAGTAATATGTTTTCATGGTTTTGTATCTTTTTATCATTTCTTTGTTTATCATTTCATCAATATCATGGAACCTATCATTGAATTATTGATAAATTGGAAATTTGAGTGGTTAAAGTCAGTAAATGAATCATTTTAAATAATTAAGAAAAATTTATGTGAAGCTCCAGTTTTTTTATTACCGGATTCTGATCCTATCTTTGAAGTGGAGTGTAATGAAAGTGGAGTTAGGACATGCACTGTTATCATCTAAAGAAAGCATACTATTACATATTTCAGTGATAAATTGAATTATTAATTTAATAATTATAGTACCAATGATAAGGAATTTTATTCCATTGTGATATCACTATATCATTGGTCTCATTATTTGAGACCAAATTAGTTTATTTGTCATTTTAACCATCAGGCATTCAGATTTATCAATATTTAACACAAGATGATTTTGAAGAATGAAAAGTTTGTGTAATTATTTTATCATTATAATTTTTGTCAAAAAACAATAATGGGAAGGATAACTTGGTGGTGGATACTTTAACTTGAAGGTATGCATTAATTAACATTCTATATGCTTGAATTCTTGGATTTCAGCTTCTGAAAGAAGATTATTTTCATGATATGTAGTTAAATTATATTTTAATCTAATGTGAAAATGGATTTTAGAGGATTATTCTCTAAATGATGGGTTTATCTTTAAGTGGAACAAGTTGTGTGTTCCAAAGGGTAATTATTGGGACTTTCTCATTCAAGAGGCATAGGACGGGGCACTTGCTGGTCAGTTTAGCATCCACAAAACATTGGTAATACTAAAGGAGAATTTCTATTATCCAAAAATAAAATCAGATGTCAAAGAAATTCATTTGAGACACAAGACATGTCAAATAGAAAAGATTCATTTCAATCTTGGTTTATATACTTTGTTACATATTCCGGAGTAGCCATGGGAAGATCTAAACATGGATTTCATTATGGATTTTCCAAATATTCAGCGAGGTAAATATTAAACAATGTTTTTTTGATCTATTTTCTAAGATGGATCATTTAATACTTTTTATAAGACTAGAGATGCATTAAAAGTGGAAAAAAAATCAAAGACATTTTTCACCTTCATGTCATTCCTCACAACATTGATTCACATATAGGCACCAAATTTATCATCAATTTTAGAGGAAATTATGGGGGAAATTTAGTATGAATCTTCCTTTCAGCACTTCCCATAAACATAAAAATTATGGGAAAATAGAAGCTACCAATATTAAATTGTGCACTATTCTGAGAACATTGTTGAATAAGAATATTAGAGATTAGGATTGACATATTTCATAAGATGAATTTGTATGCAATATATCTCCCCGTGTTACCACTAGAAATTATTCATTCCAAGTTGTTTATGAAATCAATCCAATCACTCCTTGATGTTATTAACTTATTTATAACTTGTTATATACTAAATATACTGATTTTAAATTAAATACGCATAATTTGTGTGAAATATTAATGATTAAATATTAAATATAATTTTAGAGAACTATTTGAATTCATCCAAATTCATGTCTGTCTAATGTTTTAATAATAAAACTCACCCTACTTATTCAAATTATATGATTATTCTTTTTTTGGGTTCCTTAATCAAATTAAAACATTTCATTAGAAGGGATCTTGGGCCAAATCATTCAGTTGGAGGGTCATATGGGCCACACAAGAAGACCCAAAGAATTTGAGATTAAATTGAACCCGCTATGAAGATTGAATTACTGGGCTTAATCCAGAATTAAAAATCCATTTATTCTCCTAAATGTTTTTTGGGATAATGTATGGAGTCTTGGATAAAAATCTCAAATCCAAACTCCAAAGACAAGGGGTCCAACTGATTCCTTTAAACTCAGCCCACAATTCTTTCTGGGAATTAAAATAAGTACATTATTCATGAAATTTATTCTGATATAATAATACAATAAAGTTTATATTTTTCAGTGTGAAATAGGAGATATAGGAGGCCTAATTTTTGTAATAAATAATTCATATTTGAAGGGATATTCCGATTGATAAACCCATTCACATTTCAGCCTTCTAAAAAGTATGGATTGAAATGGACAGATTACAATTGTTTACTAAAACTGCCATAACATTGGCTGAAGAAGTCCAACGGCCTCCAAATTTTTATGGATGATAGTTAACCTCAATATATATATGTTGGAAGAATATATCATCTCTAGATTCAGCTGTATGGATGGAACAATTGGTGATGTAAGTGGAGGGGATGATTTGGAATGCAAACTGTCCACCTCATTGGGCTATAAATACAACCCCCTATTCTCTTTTCACGTGGTTGGAATTTCAGAAGAGATGATCATATATTTGAATTAAAAAATCCTTGAAAAATTCTTGGTACAAAATTCCATACACAATTTTTTACTTTATAGACCTTTCCTTCTCTCTTTGTTTTAATTTACTTTTGTATTTTTTTTTTGTTTTTTAATTTAACAAGTGTTTGTCTTTGTAATTATATTTTAATGAAAGTTTCTTATTAAACATGTATTATTATAATACACCTTATATAGTTTAATAATAATTTTCTTAAAATAGTTTAAATACAGTTGAATCCCCTTCCCTTCTTCCACTTTCTCATTTAATCTGAAGTTTGTCTTTAATTCTCATCATCGTTCGTGTGTGTGTGTTCAGTGCACAACTATTTTCTTATCCTATTATTTTTGTTCTATTTATAATTCATCACCAAAAATACATATTACCAGATTAATAAACATATTAATGGATGAGTAAATATACCATTGGGGTGAGTCATTATTTAGATATGTTAAGCGATTGAGAGCTTTTTTTTAATGAGTATTCTTTAATTTAACACTGTGTATGTTGGACTTAACATGTCAGGGATTAATGACTTGTTTTGTTTAACGATTGGTTTCCATGGATTATTGGAACAATAAATAATCTACTATAAACAAGATATGATTAAGATTAGAACCCTGAGTTATTGTAAGGCTTGGATTAAAGGCTTAAAACATGAGAATTCCAATCAACGTCAACATGTGACATTGGTGTTAATTTAATTCAATATAACGAAAAGCTCAAGGATATCAAAATCTTAACTACCTAATGATGAAATCACCCCAAAATTTATAAATTTTTTAAATCAAACATCATACACAAATTATTTTATAAGCACTGTAAACAAACACCCCCAATCAGAATACAATCAACTAAAAAAAATCTACTTTTTAAATGTATCATCACCAAGTATTCGACCTTAGTGTTGATATACACATTAGCAGAGCATCGAAACCTTGACCGGTTGATAAGAAAAAATCGTCCACTCTTTCAAATGGAATATTTGCTGGGTATGGTGCAATTAAGTAGTCGTTAGTTTTTGGTTATTGTACAAAAACATAAACAAAAACACAATTTTTTTTAAAAAAAATGAAAAAAAACACAAAGAAAAACCTGTCTTCCTCTTTCTTCCAAAATCTCTCTGAATGCCCTATAGCCTCCCAAAAAATCCATCAGATTTGTTTAACCCTGAAATTGAGTGAAAAATTTTCCAACTTAGGAGGAAAATAAGAGATAATCAACTCATTCAAGAACCTATCCTTGTCCAACCAATTGAATTAGATATGGCCAATCATAGGGAACAGACACTTAAAGAAATTGTTGCCCCTGATATAAATTACCAACTTCTTAGTATTAAATATCCTAACATAGAGGCTGACTTTGAACTCAAATTGGGTTTGATTCAACTTCTACCTTATTTCTATAGGCTAGCCAGTAAGGATCCACATCTCCACCTTAAAGAGTTCCAAGTGGTGTGCTCTACCATTAAGCCTCAAGGGGTTTCTGAGGAACAAATCAAACTCCAAGCATTCCCTTTCTCCCTAGCTAACACTACTATGTCATGGCATTACTACCTCCCTCCCAGTTCCATAACGACATGCAATGACATGAAGTGACTCTTCATAGATAAATTCTTTCCTATTTCTCATACTACTTCTATCCGAAAGAAAATAAGTTCTATTCTTTAATTCACAAATGAATAACTCCATGAGTACTAGGAGAGGTTCAAAAAGCTCGTGGAAACCTTCCCACACCACCAAATCCTTAACCAACTCTTGATCCAATACTTCTATGCGGGGTTATTGCCTACGGAGAGAACTCTCATTGATGTCGCAAGTGGAAGTGCTCTTGTTGATAAAACTCCTACAGCTTCACATGATCTTATAAGAAACATGGAAAAAAACACACAACAATTCCATACTCAAGAACATGATCAAGTCAAAAAAGTACAAGGGAATCAATCCATAGAGTTGAACAAGATGACTGAGTGGATGAGTGAACTTACAGATCTTGTGCGACAAATAGATGTGGCTTCCAAAGCCCCAACCTCATCTTCCCCACAATATCTATTCCCTCAAACTATCAAGAACTATGGAATATGTTGCTCCCCATATCATCCAACTGAAACATGTCCACAACTTCAAGAGGATCAATCTGATTCATCTAGAATGATGGAGCTCAATGAAGTATATGCTCAACAGAACCCCAACCCTCAAAAATCTGGTCAGTTTGTTAACAACTTCAACCAACCCCACCATGAGCCCTTCTCTTCTACCTTCAACCAAGTCTTGAGGTATGGTAATCCCATTTCTTATCCCCCTAAATTGCTTCCTCAAAACCCAAAACAATTCCAATATGGTCATGGTGTTGGTAACTTCCAACAACCTTATCCTTTTGTTCCTCTACCTCAAAAGATCAATCCTCTTCTTTCTCCTCCTGGATTCCACTATCCTAGTGAGACTTCCCAATTACCAAACTAATACAATCATTTTACCAAGAACGAAAATCATGCTAATCCTAATATGAGACAAGCCTCTTCTTCTAAGAAACCATGAGAAAGTTCTGTAGAAGATCTTGCCTCCTTCACCCATTCTAGCCTTAAAAACATTGAAACCCAAATTGGACAACTTGAATCCCACCTAATCTAGCAACAACAATCAAATTCTTCCCAACTCCCAGCTCAACCATTACCCAACCCCAAGTGTAATGTAAGTTCAATTTCACTTAGATCGGGTAAGAAAATTTCTATGCCTTAAGATAAGTCCTCCAACCCCCTTTAAATGTGGACCTAGAAAATGAAAATAAAAATAAACTAGAAAATTAATCTGAATCCAATCCCTCACCTCCTTCCATTACACTTAGGAACCCAATTAATTTTCCTCAAGCAGTTTTTAAGCCAAAGAAATCCTTTGAACCAGATCCTTAAATGATTGACATGTTTAGATGTGTTGAAGTAAGCATACCCCTCTTAGATTCCATAAAACAAATCCCTAAGTATGCCAAGTTTCTTAAGGAATTATGAACCCACAAGAGGAAACTTAGGACCTTAAAAAATGTTTCCACCAAGCAATATATTCCCATAATGTGCAAATATCTTGGTACCTTTATGGTTCAATGCCAAATTGGAAGTTCCAACTTTGAGGATGCACTCATAGATCTAGGAGCCTCAATTAATGTCATGACCAAATCTATATTTTTTCAACCTTGGTCTTGGTCCCTTACATCCAATAGGTGTTGTCATTAAATTGGAAAATTGAAGCACTGCTAGTTCATAGGGCATAATCGAGGATGGCCTTATCCGAGTCAATGATCTTATTTTCCCAGCCGATTTCTATGTCCTTGACATGGAAGGTGAGACAACCTCTTCTCGATCTTCCCTAATTCTAGGAAGACAATTTCTCATGAATTCTAGAACCAAGATTTATGTCTATTTAGGAATCTTATCCATGGAATTTTGTGACCAACTAGTCACGTTAAGCATTTTCCATGTCATGCGATACCCATCTGAGAATCACACTGTATTCTCTATACATGCTTCTAAAAGTCTCTCTGAGAGTGTGTTGAATCCCAATCCATCATGTTCTACCTATTCTACTTATAGAGGATTTTGTAACTATTGAATCCTCATCAACCAAGTCATAAATGGAGAATTTGATGTGGAAATTAAAAATGAAAACTCCATTGATATAAAGGATCTTGAAAACACTTTAGAATCCCATGTCACCTCTGACATCCACTGCTCCAGCATGGATGGTAATGGGGAAAATGAACAAACATGTTCATTTTTTAATTCAAATGTGATTATCCAACATTCAAAATTTTCTATCCATGATTCTGCAAATTCTATTATATGTGAGGTGAACCCTGAACCAATGTGTTTATATTGTCCCGATGGTAGTGATGTTTGTGATATTTGTTCCCTAATTAATAAAGTGATCATTGGTGATGTTGAAATTGACCATTAATTGGAAGAAAAACATTGATATAAATTATATTGAAAATTTTATTCGGCCTTATGAATCCACTGATCCTCATTACTCTACATTGGTAAGTGATTAAATAAATGAGTCAAAAACAATTGGGATCTCATACTCTGGTTTCATGTTATCTAAACCTTACATAAATTAACCATTAGAATTGAGACATCTTCCTGAATTTCCAACCATAGAAAATCATCACTTTGTGGATAAAATAATTCCTCACATTGAAGACCAAAGGGAGGATAGTCATATTCTCTTTCCACCCCCATTGAATTGCAAGAAAAACAATAAGCAATGGATGAAATTATCCAACAAATCATCGGGTCTCCCAAAAGATTTTTTTTTCTAGAAGCACACTGGAGTTGAGGAAATATGATGGCCACCCTCAGACTTTGGGTAGTCCACTACAATTTTCCAGCTGTAGAAAAATAAATGCAGCGCTTCTTGGGAGGCAACCCATGTTTTCTTTTAATTTTATGTAATTTTAATTTATTTTTAGTTTTTCATTAGACGAATAATGATTTTTCTTTTTTATGTAACATCCCACAATCCTGGAACCACATTGACTTCCATCAGATCCCCAACTTCTATAGTTGACCCATCAGTGGATGGAGATGGAAACCGACTAAATCCAAACTAGGGGCAGCTATTTCTCTTTAATGTCTCTCTCTCTCTCTATTATTCTTACTCCCTCATTCTCATTTTTTTACCACTTTCCTCATCACACTATTTTATTTACTATTTCTCTTCTGTGTGGGTGTGTCCTTATAAAAGACTAAAAAAGAACCATTCAAAAAATAATATGAAAAATCAAGAGTCATACTTACTCACCATCCAATTTTGAGATTTTTTCCAACCATTTTGGGGATTCAAAAGACATGGTTTCATCTAAAAAATATTGTGTTTTCATCATATATTTGAATAAAAAATATTGTGTCAAACCCAAAAAATTTTGAATACTCAATTTTTTATTTGGAAAATGAATTTCCCCACCCATGAGGAACACAATTTTCATTCATTCCAAGGATACCTATGTCCATATTTTCAAAATTCCCATTTGTGAATCTTGAGTTTGTGTACCTTCAATCTGAATTTCCCACTTTAGTGTGCATTAATTTGAAAGAGGTATTTTCTAAACCAAATGAGAATCAAAATTACCAAATAACCTCCCATTTCCCATAAATTAATCCTCCTTTTGAAAGCCATTTAGAGGCTATGAAAACATTTTTCTTTGACAGCCAAATTAAAATACCAATACCTTATCCCACCCAATATCTACATGGATTTAATTGCATTATTTATTGAAATTTAAGTGTGGGGGGAATGGATTTCATTTTTTGGGTGCCCTTTTACTAATTTTTAATAAGTTATCATATGATTGAAGGAAAGTATCCATTTTAGTATGGGGGAGATTATTTCATTCAGTGAGTTTTGTGGAATGTAATGTACTTTAATTTATGAAATTTTGTAAATTTAATTGACAAGTGTTCAAAAAAAAAATAAAAAAAATTAAAAAAAAAAGAACAAAAAAAGGGTTGTGTCTTGGGCAGGTCAAAAATCAATCTTCCTAAACCTTTTATCTTGTTATAAATATTACAATTAGTGGTGTGAAGAGATCAATCATGGGATGGGAGATGAGTGTGAGATCCGTTTGATGTTCAACTTTAGAAAAAAAACAAAAAAAATGAAAAAAAATGAACACTTATGTCATTGGGAGAATTTTTGTGGTTTGTAAATATTTTATCTTCTTATCCACTTAATATTTCCTTCATATTTTGTGTCTTATTTCACGTTTTCATTCCCTTGTAAATACGTGTTTTCATTTCTTTCCGTGTTTTATATCAAAAATATTGTGCATTGCTTTTCCATGTTAGTGTTTTATCCATCTTTCTACTCTTTTGACTACTGAATTCCTACCATCCCATAGCTATAGAAAAATCCCTTAAAATAACCTCTTGATTATTGTGCACTTTAAAATATGTAATGGAAGATGAGATCTCTTTAAAACTCTATTATTTTCACTTTTGGTTGGTGAATTAGTGAATCTACAGAAATAAATTTTTTATCATCTTGAGAGTGGTGAGTTTTGAGTGACCACATTTTCCATTTATAAATCTGATCATGAAAAAAGAGTTGTTTTTGGGACATTTTTTCTATAAAAACTAGTGGTGGAATTCAATATAGATGATTGAAATGGTCTAAACCTCCCATGATTGGGGAAAACAAAATTTTAATATTTGTTGGTGAGTGAAAATGATTTTGTTATGTTTTTATATTTATTGTACATGAGGACATGTACAATACTAAGTGTGGGGGAGTTAATGTTATTCACTTACTAAGAACTTATTATATAATACCTTTACGAATTTTAAATTAAATGTGCATAATTTGTGTTAAATATTAATATTTAAATATTAAATATAATTTAAGAGCACTATTTGAATTCATCTACATTCAAGTATGTTTAAAGTTTTAATAATAACTGTTACCATACTTATCAAAATTACAAGATTTTTAATTTTTAGGGTTCCTTACTCAAATAAAAACATTTTATTAGAAGGTATATTGGGCCAAATAATCTAGTTGGAGGGTTATATGGACAACACAAGAAGACTCAAAGAATTTGTGATGAAACTGGACCAACTATGAATATTGAATTTCTGGGATCAATATAGAATTAAAAATTCATTTATTCTCCTAAAATTTTTGGATGACAATGTAAGGAGTGATGGATAAATATTTCATGTCCCAAATGCATAGAAAAGGGTCCCAACTAATTCATGTAAACTCATCCCACCATTTTGGTCTTGAATTAAAATCAATACAGTATTCATGACATTTATCCAGATCTAATCATCAAATAAAGCTAAGATTTTATAGTGTTAAATAGGAGATATAGGTGTCAAACTCTATTGAAGAAATAATTCGTATTTGAAGGCATAAAACTATTGATAAACCCATTCACATTTTGGCCATCTAAAAAGTATGGATTGAAATGGATAGATTACAATTGTTTACTCAAACTGCCATAAATTTGGTTAAAGAAGTCCAATGGCCGCCATATTTCGAGGGAAGATAATAAACCTAAATATCTTAAACATGGAAGAATAGATCATCTCGAGATTCAGTATTCTGAATGAAACAATTGGCGATGTAAGTGGAGAGGATGATTTGGAATGCAAACTGTCCACCTCCTTGGGATATAAATACAACCAACTTTTCTCCTTGCATGTGGTTGGAATTTAAGAAGATAGGATCATATATTATCATGAACAATGACTTTACAAAGTCTTGGGAGGACCTTCCATACTCAGGTTTTCACTTGATAAAACTTTCCTCCTCTCTTTGTTTTAATTTACTTTTGACGTTTTTTTCTTTTTTAATTTCACAAGTGTTTGTATTTGTAATTCTATTTTAATGCAAGTTTCTTCTTCAATATCAATTTTTATCATCCAAATTCTATAGTTTAATATTAATGTTCTTAAAATATTCTAAATATAGTTGAATCCCCTTCCCTTATTTTGCTTTCTAATTCAATTTGAAGTTCATTTTTAATTATCATCATCGTTCGTGTGCGTGTGTTCAGTGCACAACTCTTTTCTTATCCTTTTCTTTTTGTTCTATTTATAATTTATCACCAAAAATACATATTACCAGATTAGTAAAAATATTAAAGTCTGAGTAAATCAACCATTGTTTTGAGTCATTTTTTAGATATGTTAAGCGATTGAGAGATTTTGCTCGATGAGTATTATTTAATTTAAGGTTTTGTTTGTTGGACATAACATGTCATGGATTAATGACTTTTTTTGTTTAATGAGTGTTTTCCATGGATTATTGGAACCATAAATACACTACCATAAACAAGATATGATTAATATTAGAACAACAAGTTATGTTAAAACTAGAATTAAAGGATTAACACTTTGGAATTCCAATCAACATCAACTTGTGACATGGGTTTTAATTTAATGCAATATAAAGGAAAGATCAAGGATATCACAAGCTTAACTACCTAATGATGAACTCACCACAATCTTTATAAATTTTTTAAATCAAACAACATCAACAAATTATTTCATAATCTATGCAAACAATCCCCCAATCAGAATACACTCAACGAAAAACAATCGACTATTAAAAAGTATCATCACCGAGGATTCGACCCTAGTGCTGCTATACACATTAGTAGAGCATCAAAACCTTGATCAGTCGATAAGTGACAGTCAGCCACACATTCAGTCCTATAGAATTTTTCCTTGTGAATCTTGATTTCTAGGTTAATATTGATGCATAGAAAAATCCAAAATAGATTAATAGGCTTCATGAATCTATTCATGACCAAATATAGAAGTCTAATGAAGTATACAAGAGGTGAGCTAACAAGAATCGAAAGCAATCCATTTTTAACCTTAATAAAATGTGTGGATTCACCTTCTTTTGGATATATTTACTTCCAAAAGGAAAATAATGTTGGAACGATGAGATGAAGTTCCATTCAATGTGCTTGAACAAGTGGGAAATCATACCTAAAAAATCGATTTACCTGATGATTTTGGCGATGTTTTTGCAATGTTCAACAATGGGGACTTGTCTCTATAAATTGAAGAATACAATGCCATGGAATTGAGGGAAAATCCACTCTAACCTAGTGTAATGATATAGATCAGATTCAAACTAAGGAGATTAATTTTGGGCATGCCAAAAAGTTTAATCCCAATTTCTATTTTAATTGGACCAGCCCGTACTTTTTCACATCCAACGCCATGTTGGGCCACAAAAAACTTATTTAGGGCCCAAATGACTTATCCAAATGGAATATAAGGAAATTAGTATCATCACATTATAGACGATATAAAACCTGAAAAAATAATTATTAAGAATTAATTTTTATACTTTTGTTAGTGATGTCATTAAATAACATCGGGATGAATTTTTTTTATGCATTTTATGTTTTTTTACTGATACATGCCTTTTAATTCAATTTAGGTCATTTATTTATGTTAATTTATAATGTGTTTGTACTCCTTTTTTATGGGGGAACTTGAATATGATGAATTTTTTAAGCTTGTTGTGCATCCTTGTTTCTTTTTCCCCTTCCTTTTTCCAAGA
Organism: Viscum album; assembly: GCA_963277665.1. Classification (NCBI taxonomy): domain Eukaryota; kingdom Viridiplantae; phylum Streptophyta; class Magnoliopsida; order Santalales; family Viscaceae; genus Viscum; species Viscum album. Next base: position 670,964,713 of record OY728161.1, on the reverse strand, counting down.
ATTAGTGGCACATCTCAATTATTGGTGACTTTGTATTTAATATTGGAGAAAATCTGGATACTAAAATTTCCGTTAATCCTTGGTCATTTCTACTATATTTATCTACTTATCTTTAATTATTAATTTCACATTTCTAGAGGAACATGAAAACCATAAAAACCCTAAAAAACATAAAAACCCTAAAAACCATCCAAATCCTAAAAAACCCCAAAAACCATAAAAATCCTAAAAAATACCTAAAATTCCCTAAAACATAAACATCCCGAAAACCTAGACAAACCTTAAAAAATGCAAACCCCCCTAAAAACCCTAAAACACGTAAAATCCATAAAAAAATAAAACCGTAAAAAACCCCTAAAACACATAAAAACCCTAAAAAGGACTAAAAACCTTAAAAAAAATTAAACTTCAAATTCTTTAAGAAAAATATAAAAACCTTAAAAACCCTATAAAACTCATAAAAAACCCAAAACCCAGAAAAAACATAAAACCCTAAAATCCCAAAAAAATATACTAAAGAAGCACTAAAATTCCCTAAAGATGTAAAAACCCCAAAAACCTTAAAAAACCCAAAGAAAACCTTAAAAACATAAAGAAACTTAAAACTTCCAAAAACAAAAAAAAAATGTTAAAAACAAAAAAATCCCTATAAAACTATAAAAACCTTTAAAATCTTAAAAACCATAAAAACCCAAAAAACCCACTAAAACTATAAAAACCCTTTAAAGTACTAAAAACATTTAAAATCACTAAAAAAACAAAAAAATCATAAAAAAGAAAAAACCATAAAAATCGTAAAAAAATAAAAACCATAGAATTCCAAAAATACCTAAAACCCCTTTAAATTTTTAAAAACTATAAAAACCATAAAAATCCTATAAAATTCCTAAAACTCTATAAAAATGTCAAAAACCTTGAAAATCCTGAAAAAACCTAAGAAAACCATAAAAAAATAAACCTCAAAACCCCTAAAAAACATAAAAAATGCTAAAAACCCAAAAATACCCTAAAAACCCTAAAAACTATAAACACTAGTAAAATCCTTAAAAAAAACCCTAAAATCCATAAATCCCTTAAAAACCAAAAATTATAAAAACCCTTTAAACCAATTAAATTTTAAAAACTTTAAAAAAAATAAAAGATTAAAAACTCAAAAAATCCCTAAAAACACTAAAAACCCTCAAAATCCATAAAAACCCTAAAATCCATAAAAATCCTAAAAAACCCTAAATTCCAAAAAAAACACAAAAAACCTCAAAAACCCAAAATAAAACCTTAAATACCCAAAATCACTTAAAACCTCGAAAAACATAAAATCATTACAAAACATAAAAAGAACCTAAAAACCTAAACCCCCTAAAAACTATAAAAATTCCTAAAAACATAAAAAACCTAAAACCCCATAAAAACTCCAAACACCCACTAAATACTCTAAAATCCCTTCGAACCCATAAAATTGTTAAAATATAAAAAACCCCTTAAGAACCCTATAAAATCAAAAAAACATAAAAACCCTAACACCCCTCAAAAATCTAGAAAAACACATAAAAAACCTAAATATCCATAAAATCACTAAAAATGTAATAAACACTAAAACCCCTGAAAACCATTATGAAACCCTTAAAAAACTATCAAACCCCAAACTTGGTTTTTCCCTTTATTTTTTTATTTTCATGATGGTGGATATTTTTTTTGAGGTTTAAGTTGAGTTTCTGAAGAGAATTTTTATGTTTTGTAGGTTTCGATTGTATTTTGGACCTTTGCATGGTTAGTTTTCACAGTTTGGGGAGAAACTAAGTGGGTTTTTAAGGTTTAGGGGGTTTTTATTTTGGTTTATTCTTAAAAGGTTTAGATTTCATGGACTGATAATGGATTTTTACTAACTGTGAAATGTGAAGGTATAACCATGTGACTTAAGGTTTGTGTTTGGGACAAGATACATGGCTTACACACGGTTTGGGGAAGACATGTGAAAAGCATATGGGGAGGCTCTATAATTTGATAGATACAAATTGTATGGTTATTCCATGGATTCCAAAACCATTTATCCAACGTATGTGGGTGTCCTTCTTTTCTAGTAATGTGTATAATATTGGTGCAAAATTTGGAAAACTGTGTATCCAAACCATGCAACTAGACCTGATTCTTATAAAGTAAAATTTTCCAATTTTTCCCTCGTATGTTTTAATCCCAATTTGGGATTCTTATCCCTTGATATACTTGGGTGCACTATGGGGCTCATGAAAACCCTTCTACATTACTCTCCTTCCTTCATTGAAGCTCTTTCAAGGTCCCTAGGTAATTTTTATTTGGGTTTTAGTCAATTTTCTTCCCTTTTCCCCTCATATATTAGTTTCTTGGTTTTTCTTGGGTGGTTTCTCTCTTTTATGATCCCTATGAGTTAGGTATAATGATTGGATTGTGTGACTTGGATGTTAGGGTGGTTGTATTTTCTCTTAGTCTTAGTTCTTACTTCTCCCATAGTTTCATTTCATTCACACATCATTGAGGTTAGTGTTTCCATTATTTTCATTCCCAAAACATACCATTGGTGCTTGAGATTTCCTAATTTGTCTCTAAAATGTGTTAATCATTCTTTTGGTGTGTTAGTTTTAATTATTATAGTGTTTTTATAGTGAAAAATTAAATAAAATGTGGTTTCAAAGGGTTTCCACAATTATGACCATATTTATATATATCTAAATTGTTTGATAAAATCCCAATATTCCTTTAAATATTGAATTGGGTGATTTGGGTGGTGTTTGGACTAGGTTATCATTTGGTAACTTGGTTTATTCAGTAATTGGGTGTTGTGTGTGTGGATGTTTTTAACTTTTATGGCTTGGTGTTTATGTTTGAACTATTATAATGGGTTGTTAAGCTCTTTATGATTCTAAAATTGAAACTTTTTGTATTTTATAGCTTCCAAAAAGTGTTCCATTGGATATGGGAACATCCATACGTACATATGGTGCACATATGGATGGGAACACAAATTATAATGGAATTTCTAAGTGATGTTTTCCTTGAACTCCTGATTTTTCAAACACTTCTTTGTCCTCACTTTTATTTTACTTGGATACCTATTTTCTAATGTTTTATCTAAAAACCTTTTACATTCAAAAAATTACTTATTATTTTTCCTATTATTTTAATGTGGTTCCAAATGTGTTTCCTAAAGCTAGTCCTATATGGAATCTTGAGGTGTGGTTTGGTTTCTAAATGGTATAAAGGCCTGTTTGGCATCTTATAAACTTAAATTATGTTTTCCCCTTGGTTTTGGAAATTTTCAGAAAATGGAATTGGATTTTTAAATTCTAAATCCTAGTTGGTACTTTTTGTAATTTTGAAAAGTGGTTTTGAAACTCATGTGACATGTAAACCTCATTGGAACTTGTGTTTGACTTAATATCTGATGGGAAATTCAAAGGTTGTCCCACTATGGAGAGGGTCTCCACAAAGTTGGTGTCTAAGTTTAGGCTAGAAAATCATGGTTGAATCTATGTGATATTTGTTTATGTGATGCATGTGATGGCCTCATCATTCTCAATATATTATTATCATGGGATTCCTAGTTGTCATATAGAGGGTTGAGCAATGGTTTCTCTATGATCCTGATTAAACATATTATTACCCCCTATATGTGTTGAGATAGGGTAGGTGTGTTGTTCCACTAGTGAGGATGATTTAGAGCATCCATGTTGGTTATTGACTGTGGAGTGTCACTATATACCAACAATTGAGTCTGAAATGAGCTTGTCTAGGGATTTTTCTTGATCTGTTTAGGAAATTCCCATTATTTTCTATCTTCATGTTTTATTTTACTTTGTTTTACTAGATTATCATTTTTTCTTTTTTCAGCCAACTTTTACTTTTTTCATTATTTTCATCAATAGTAATTTTATTTATTTATTTGGTTTTTTTCGGGTATTAGGTTTTAAACTGGGCTTTAAAAAGGGAGTCTATTTTATAGAAAATAAATTTGTGTAGGTCGTTTTCTAAACTGGATATTTGGGTGGTGTTTTTGGTTTTTAAAATGATAAAACCCTATTTTATAAATTTAATTTAAAAAAGTGTTTATTGAATTATTTTGAGAAATGACATATATGGATTCTGTGGTGCTTACATACTGAGTTATTTTATGTTCACACAATAAATGTACCACTCAACATCAGTAGACCCAAGCTGTTTTTCAGGTATAGGTTTTTTTTAGGTTAGTTGTGGATCTATCTAGTTATATATATATTGGTGACCAAGAGGTCACCTATAGATTGTGTTTTTTATGTTTCATTCTTCATTTTTGGTTTAGTTTTCTATTTTATTTCTACTATAGCACTGTGGATCTTGTTGTATTTATTGAGGTTCAATTATTATTATTGGTTCATTTTTTGAACTCTTTTTGGGTTATTTAGATTAGTTTTATTGGGATAAATCATTTCCAATTGGTTATCTTTGATGTATAACCCTAGTTTCCATCTTGGGAGGATTGGGAACACCGATCAGGCCTTATCATTGGACGGGTTGGGTGTTTGGTTGGATGATAACCTATCATGGTTTGTGAAAAAATGGTATCAGAGTATCCCTTATGTTATTTTGGAGAGTTGTGTATTCTAGTGATTGGATCTTTGGAACTTGAGATGTAGTAAGGGGAAGAGCATTATAAACTCTTACTCATCTCGAGCCTTGAGTTTCTAAGGGTAGTATAGGATTTGAGTCTTTTGTTTTTGTTTTGGGTGTGTGGATGGAGAATTAAAATGTAGGTAAACTGATGATGTGTGGTGGGATGACATGGATTAGTGACCCATGTAGATCCCAATTTTATGGTTCAAGGTCCTCTTAGTGGTTGGTAATTTCTTGTGGCTTGGTTTACTAAACCATGCAAATTAAGTTTTCATGGAATTTAGTTCCCCATCCTAGGAGTTTTGTGTGATATGTGTTTTGATTTAATTTTGGTCAGAATGAGTGGATTTGGAAATAAAAAAAAAGATTTTTGGAAAAGATGATTTTCAAGAGGAAAATGATTTTGGGATATTGGTTTTGTTGTGAAAGTGACAATTTATTTTTAATTTGTATTGGAAAATGGTTTTTTGGTATTTGAAAGGTGTCCTTAGAAGAAAATTATATTGAAATTGGAATGGAAAAGGTGAATTTTGAAAGAGAATTTGGTTTTGATTTATGATGTTTGGTTTATGATTTTGTTATGTTTTTTTTGAAATTTCCTTTCTACTTGATGTTGATTTGATTTTATGTCTTTATTTTATTTAGATTATGTCACCCAAAAATGTCTCAAAGGTTTTCAGTGGGTATCTCCTAGTTGTTGACCCTACTCTGACTCTTAGTGGGGTAGAAAATGTGAGTTATTATCTTCCATTTCTAGTATTCCTTGGTGATTAAGGTCTTTTAGAAGTTGTGGTGTGTACTGAGAAAGTTGAAGGTGTTTCCAAGTCTTTGGGAACTCCCAAATAGGAGATGGTGAATGATTTTCTGTATTTTTTTAGGGTTTGGGTTTGGATTAGTGTAAGGTTATCATTCCACCATATTTTAAAGATGGAATGTCATGAAGAGTGTTTAAGACCACTTATATCTGATGGTTCATACTTGAGATGGTGAAGGTGAGGAAAGTGGCATATCTTTTGCATGCTCTGCAAGGTCAGTAGATGGTGGAGGTCTTTGTTGATCACATCATCGATCTGGTTTCCTTCTATCCAGATAAAACTTCAAAGGATCAGTTAAAATATCATCTTTTTGTGTAGGATATTTATCTAGAGATCAAGGAGTGAGTTCTCTTATATAGGGAATTTCTGTTCAGGAAGCTAATGGATGAGTAATATCTAACTGGGTTGGTTCATGGAGGATAACATGTGGTATTCAATAATCTAGTTTCTCTTGGTTCTTGTGAAGGTTCTCTATCTAGTGAAGGGTGCATTATATAGGAACGTGTTTCTTGAGGAGTCTCTTTTTTTGGTTCTGGCTTCTTGTTTGTTAAGACATTCATTCATGTGATTCCATTTTGGTTAGTTCGTGCATTAAAATTCATCTTCTCATAATCATCCAAATACTAGTCAACGATGTTTCCATTTGGGTCATATGTAAAAGTTTTGTATAAATAGTTTCCAAAAGTGGAAGTCTCATCCAGAGAACGGAATGTCCTGACTACGGGGAAAAAATGCTTCAAGGCACTAAGGTTTGAGCCACATGCCTTAGAGTGGATCTCTTTACGTAGTCAAGATCTTCATGGAGTGATGGAGTTATTGGATGAACTTTTGTTCGATGTGTTGGAATGGGGATGGATCGATTCTAACTTGTTGTACTTTTATCCAATTTTGTAAATGTTGGGTTATTTTAAATGTCTTATGGTTCCATTTTCTTGTAGATAAATGGATGATCTTAGATTTATAGAACTAGTGTGGTATGTCTTTTGTGGATCTGTTTTGGTTTTGGGTTGTTCTTTTTAGAGATGTTTAAATTTTTGGGGAAATAGTAAGTTGTTGTTTTCTTGGTGTTTGGATTTGGTTTCTATAGTTGGAAGTTCCCTTATCAGTGTCATTTTTTTGGAATATCCTTTTTGTTGGGAGAAACCTATTTTAATTTCATTACTTGTGGTTCTCCTTGTTGTGGGGTTCTCTTGAGTTGGTCAGGTGTGACTTGTGGAGTAAAAAGGTTACACCGGGAATCATGATTTTGTTTGGATTCATTTAGTTTTGGGTTCATGTTCGGTCATTCGTTCATCTAGGTGACTTTATGGGGGTATAAATTTTTTTTGGTGGAGAGAATTGTCACACACCAACCTTGGTTTTTAATTTATTTTATTATTTTCTTCATGTTGGATATTTTATTTGAGGTTCAAATTGATTTACCGAGGATAATTTTTACATTTTGGAGGTTTTAGGTATGTTTTAGCCCTTTGTATGGTCAGTGTACATGGTTTGGGGTGAAACCATGTGACTATTAAAGGTTGAGGGTTTTTTCAGTTTAGTTTCTTCTTTAACAATTTGAATTGCATGGATTGAGCACAATTTGTCCCAATCTTTGAGATCCAAAGGAATAAACATGAGACTTGATGTTAGTGTATGGGACATGGTACACAACTTGAGAGATCCAAATTATATATTTGATGAACGGTTTCCCAAACTGTGTATCTAGATTGTGTGGGTGTCCTTCTCATCTATTAGGGTGCACATGTCTAGCATACGATTTGGAAAACCATGTGGCCAAAATATGAAAATTACCCAAATTCTTAAAAAGATAAATTTCTGAATTTTCCCATATTATATTTTACACCCAATTTGGGAATCATCTTCCTTTATTGGTCTATGTGAATCATGGGGATCATAAGAACCCTTCTACCTTTCTCTTATTCCTATATTGAATCTCCCTCAAGGTCCCCAGGTATGTTTCCATTAGTTTTTAATCAATTTTTTCTCTTCTTATCCTGATCTCTTAGTTTCTTAGTTTTTCTTGGCTTGGTTCTCTCTTGTCAGAACCATCAAATTTAGTGTTGATGATATGATTGTGTTTATTAAATGTTAGGGTTTTCAAATTATCTCTCAGGTTTAGTTCTTCCTTTACCCAGAGTCTCATTGTGTTCGTACATCATTGAGATATGAGTTTCCGTTATTTTCCATTACGAAACACAGAATTAATAATTTATATTTCCTAAATTATCTCTAAAATGTGTTAATCTTATTTTTGGCGTGTTATTCTGAATTTATAGGGTGTTCTAATAGTGTAAATTTGAAGAAAATGGGGTTTCAAAGGGTTTTTATAATTATTCATATATTTATATGAATGTAAATTGTTTGATAAAATGAATCTTGGCCCATAAAAATGGGATTGGGTGCTTTGGGTTGTGTTTTTTCCTTTATTAATGTTTGGTAACTTGGTTTTTTCATTAATTGGGTGTTGTGTGTATATAATTTTGTAACTTTTATAGCTTGGTGTTTATGTGTGAAAACTTGTAATGGGTTGTTAAGATCTTTTTGATTGTTGAATTAAAACTTTTGGTATTTTATGGATTGAAACAAGTGTTCTATTAGATGTGTGAACATCTATATGTGCACATGGTGAACATATGGATGGAAAAAAATTATAATGGCCTTTCTAGATGATGTTTTCCTTAAACTCTGTATTTTTAAAACACCTCTCCATCCTCATTTTTATTTTACTTGGACACCTCTTTTCTAATGGTTCTTATAAAAACCTTTTATGTTCATAAAATGATTTCATGGTTTACAAGAGGGTTTATTGTGGTTCTATATGTTTTTTATTAATCTACGCCAATTTGGAATCTTGAGGCGTGGGTTGGTTTATAAATGTCATAAAGGCCCTTTCAGAATATTTGGAACATAAATGGTGTTTTCCACTTGGTTTTGGAAATGGAATTGGATTTGTAAATGCTAAGGCTCGTTTGGTACTTTGTTGTATTTTGGATATTGGTTTTGAAACTAATGTGTTATGAAGGCCTGATTGGCACTTGTGTTTGGATCGATGTGTGATGGGAACCTCTATGGTTTCCCATCCATGGAAATGGACTCTGCTTATTTGGTGTTAAAGTTTGGGCTAGGTAAGAAAAGTGGAATATGTGGTTTATTGGTTTATGTCACATATGTGATGACCCCCTAATTATCTATGTAATAGTATCATGGGATTTCTAGGTATTATCTAGAGGGTCGAGTGATGGTTTCTTTTTGGTCCCAATTAGATGGAAGGGTACCCCTAGATTTGCTGAGAGGCCAGGTGGGTTGTGCCACTAGTGAGGCTGGTGTAGAGTAACTATGTTGGTTATTGACCGTGGAGTTGCACTATATACCGATAGGTGATTCCGAACCCAGTATGTCAAGTGATTTTATCTATATATGTTTAGGAAATTCCATTTATTATCTATCTACATATTCTATTTTACTCTATTGTACTTGATTACCTTATTTTTTGGTTTCCTCATGCTTATACTATTTTTCGTTATTTTCATCATAGTCCATTGATTGTCTGTTTTGGTTCATTCTTTTGGTATTGGGTTTTAAAATAGGCATTAAAATGGGAAATTATTTTAGTGGAAAGAAAGTCGTGTGGGTTGTTTTCTAAACTGGCTATCTGGGTGGCACATTTGGTTTTTAAAATGATAAAAACCTTTTTTCTAAAAGAATTTCAAACTAGTGCTTATAGACTATTACAGGAAAGGGAATGCATATATTATGTGATTATTACCAATTGAGATGTTTTATGCTCAAACCCAACCTATGCCACTCAACATCGGTAGATATGAGCTATTTTTCTGGTTCAAGTTTCTATTTAGGTTGCCTATGGAGTGGGCTGGTTATGTGGATGGTGGTGACCAAGAGGTAACATGGAGATCATGTTAGTTTTCTTTCAATCTTTAGTTTTGGTTTGTTTTTATATTTTACTTCTAGTGTAGCATTGTGGATCTGGGTTTAGTTATTTATTTTTATTTATTATCGTGGGTTCATGATGCGTACTATGTTTTTGTTATTTAAATTTGTTTTTATTTGGATAAATCATTAACATTTTGTTATCTTTATGCCAAACACTATTTTTTGGCCCAAGAGGATCGGAAACACCTCTCCAGCATTTTCATGGGCTGGCTTGGGTGTTGGGTTGGATGGGAGCCTGACCTAGTATGGGAAAAAACCTAAAATTACTTTAAACCACTAAAAAACTAAAAACTACTAAAATAATAAAAAAAATCCAAAAACCCTTAAAAACGGTAAAAACCGTAAAAACCACTAAAGCCTTAAAAAACCTAATACCCGTTAAAACCTAATATATAATAAAAACTTTTAAAACCTAGTAAACCAAATGTTTAAAAAATCAAGAAAACCTTAAAACCCATAAAAAATTAAAGTATCTAAAAACCCAAAAAATAATAAAAACAAAAAAAATCCCTAAATATGATAAATATCCATAAATACCATAAAATCATATAAATCCTAGAAATACCACAAAATCCAAGAAAACATTAAATCCCAAAAGCCCTGAAAACAGCTAATAAAATATTAAAAATATAAAAACAATTAAAATCCCTAAAAACCTAAAAAATTATAGAAACCCTAAAAGTGCTAAAAACCATAAAAAAAGAAAAAAAATCTAAAAACCCCTAAAAATACATAAAATCCCTAAAAAATCACTAAAAAACTCTAAAAGCCCTGAAACTCCAAAAAATGATAAAATACTCTAAAAATCTATAAAACCATAAAAATAATTAAAAAACCCCTAAAACCCAAAAAACTAAAAAAACCCAAAAAAACCTTAAAACCCTCAAAATCGTTAAAAACGCTAAAAAACCATAAAAATACTAATAATCCCTAAAAACAAAAATAATAATAAAAGGCTATAAAAACCCTATTAACCTTACGAAAACATTAAAAACCTAAAAACACTTGAACCCCATAAAAAAACTAAAAACCATAAAAACCCCTAAAACACTAAAAAATCCCTAAAAACCCATAAAACCCTAAAAACCACTAAAAACTTTAAAAACCTTTAAACCCCTAAATTTTTTAAAAAGCATTAAAAAGCCAAAAAAACCCCAAAAAAGTCCTAAAAAATCATAAAAACCCTCAAATTAACTAAGAACCCTGAAAAAATAAAAAAAAATAAAAAATCCCGAAATAACCCTAAAAAATAAAAAAACCCTAAAAACGTGAAAACCCCAAAGAAAACATTAAAAACCTAAAAACACTTAAAACACCTAAAAAACATAAAAAATCACAAATAATCTTAAGGCCCTAAAAGTACATAAATCCCCTTATAATACTTATAATCTTAAAAAAACCATAAAAATCCTAAAAATATCTAAAAATTAAAAACAATTAAAAATCCCTAAAAACCATGAAAATACCTAAGAAAACATTAAAAACCTAAAAGCACTTAAAACCCCTAAAAACCCTAATAATTCTAAAAACCCCAAAAAAACCAAAAAAGACATAAAAACCCCAACATGCCCTAAAACCATAAAAATGATAAAAATATTAAAAGTCTCTAAAAAACAACTAAAAAGTCTAAAGACACTTTAAACCCCAAAAAATGTTAAAAAACACTAAAGTATCTTAAAAACCCTAAAATTTAAAAAAACCCCTAAAAAGTAAAAAACCTTAGAGCCACCAAAAAACCCAAAAAACCGTGAAAATCAATAAAATCCTAAAACCCCATAAAAATCCTAAAAACATCCCTAAAAGCATCAAAACCATAAATTATTTGAAAACCATTTTGAAAAATATTAAAACCGTAAAACAATTAATACCCCTAAATACCAAAAAACAATAAAAACACAAAATCCCTAAAAAGAAAAAACACCTAAAAACCCAAAAAACCATAAAAACCATAAATATCGTGAAACTTTGAAAAACCCTAAGAATTAAAAAACTCTAAAAAATCATTTAAACCATAAAAACCCAAAACCCCCAAAAAAAACAAAAAAAAAAACAAAAAACCCCAAAAAACCCTTAAAACCCCTCAAATCCCTAAAAATCATAAAAACCATAAAAATAATATAATATCACCAAAATACCAAATAACTGAAAACACTAAAAACCTAGAAAAAACCTTAGTAAAACCTTAAAAACATAAAAAAACATAAAACCCATAAAAACCTAAAAATACTAAAAACCCTAAAATATCCTAAAAACCCTAAAATCCCTAAAATCCATAAATCCCTAAAATCCTTAAAATACCATAGAACCCCTTAAAACCCCTTAAAACCCCTAAAACACACTATAAAATAAAAAATCCTTTAAACCCCTACAACATGAAAAACCATAAAGCAAGAAAATCAATAAAAATCGTACAAAATTCTAAAACACCTAAAAATCTCAAAAAACCTAGAAAATTATAAAATTTCTAAAAGACCACTAAAATCCCTAAAAACAAAAAACCCTAAAATCCCTGGAAACCCCTAAGAAAAACATAATAGACTAATAAATACATAAAAACCCCTAAAACAACATTAAAATCCCGAAAACAGTAAAAACCATTATCCCCTCAAAAACGTTAAAAAACCAAAAAAAACCTATCAAAACCAAAAAAAATGCACTAAATACTCTATAAATCCTTTAACCCACTAAAAATGTTAAAAAACTATAAACACCTTTTAAAATCTAAAATACTAATAAAAATCCTAAAATCCCAAAAAATTATAAAAACCCTAAAAACACTAGAAGACCTAAAAGCCCTAAAAATCTCTAAAAACTCTAAAAAAATTGAAACCCCTTAAAAATACCAAAAACGTAAAAAACACTAAAAAAACTAAAAAACTATAAGAAGTAAATAAAAGCCTAAAAACTACTAAAAACAATAAAAACCTAAAAATTCTAAAAAACAATAAAACTCCCCAAAACCATTAAAACCCCTAAAAGCCTTTAAATCCCTAAAACTAATAAAAACCCTAAAAAGAACTAAAAACTCTAAGGACACTTTAAACTCCTAAAAATGATAAAAAACTAAAAAACCTAAAAAACTCAAAAAATGCTAAAAATTTAAAAAACCTTAAAAACCATTAAAACCTTATAAATTCTTAAGACCCCTAAAAATAATTAAAATCATAAAAAATACATAAAATACCTAAAAACATAAAAAACAAAAAAAAATATGGAAAAGGCCTCGAAAAAACATAAAACCTAAAACACATAAAACCTCTAAAAAGCATTGAAAACACTAAAACACTAAAAATCCAAAAAAAACCCAAAAACCCAAAAACCATAATACCACCAAAAACCTTAAAACCCTAAAAAGCTATAAAACCTTAACAACCCACTAAAAACTCTAAAAACCATTTAAACCCCTGTAAATGATAGAAAATCCTAAAAAACCTAGAAAACAAAAAACACTAAAAAAAGTCATAAAACAAAAAAAAACAATAAACACCTAAATCCCCTAAAAATCTCTAAAAACCCAAAAAATACCAAAAAACCTTAAGAAAGCACTAAATTCCTAAAAAATTCTTAAAATACCCAACAATATAAAAACCCTAAAAACCTTGAAAAAACCTAAGAAAACCTTAAAAACAAAAAAACATAAAAATCCTAAAAACCTAAAAAATGCTACAAACCCTAAATAACCCTAAAAATCCCTCAAACCCTGAAATCCATAAAAACGCCTAAATAGCGTAAAAACCCTAAACCCATAAATTCCATACAACTCTAAAAACCCTTTAAACCAATAAAATTCTTGAAAACTATAAATAACCTAAAAAATACAAAAAACACAAAAAAGAACTAAAAACCAAAAAACAAAAAAACCATAAAAACCCAAAAAACCCCTCAAAACCCCTTAAAAACCTTAATAACCATTAAAATCTTAAAAAATCCATAAAAATCCCTAAAAAATATAAAAAACCATAAAAACTCTAAAAACCCATATAAAAACCTTAAAACCCTAAAACACTTAAAACCTTTAAAAAACCAAAAAAAATTAAAACCCTATAAAACCCCAAAACCCCTAAAAACCCTTAAAACCCTAAAACCCCCTAAAAACCTTAAAATATCTTAAAACCCCCACTAAAAATTCTAACAACCCGTTATAATACTGCAAATAATAAAAAAACACTAAAAACCATTAAAAAACTAAAAAATACAAAACTCCCTGAAAACTAAAAATAACGATAAAAACCTTAACACCCTAAAAACCGACAAAATCCCTAAAAAATATAAAAACCATACAAATCACAAAAATCACTAAAAACCCTAAAAATGTAAAAATCCATAAAAATCCTGAAAACCCTAAAAATATTAAAAACCAAAATAAAGTTAAAACCTCTAAAAAAAAACCACTAAAATCCAAATATACCCTAAAACCCTATAACCACTAAAAACCCATAAAACACCTAAAATTATTAAAACTGCTTAAAAATATAAAAACTACTAAAAACCTTGACACCCCTTTAAACCCATAAGAATGTCAAAAAACTCTACAAAACCATAAAAACTAGTAAAACTAAAAAAAACCTAAAAATATAAAAAACCAGAAAAAAACATAAATCGCCAAAAATACCCTAAAATTCCTAAAAACCACAAAATCATAAAAATCCCTAATAGTTGATAAATATGTAAAGAAAACTACATCCTTATAACCCTATGAAATCCTTAAAAACCTTGAAACACTTAAAACTACTAAAAACATTTAAAATGATAAAAACCCTAAAAACCCTAAAACCCTAAAATCTATAAAAACCCCTTAAAACATAAAAAACCCTTAATACCATAAAAAAAATGAAAACTCTAAAAAACCATTAAAACCATAAAACATTTAAAAAATCTATACAACCTTAAAACCTCTTAAAAACTCAACAAACCCTAAAAACCCAAAATATCCTAAAAATCCTAAAAACCCTAAAAAACTCTAAAAATCATCAAAATCCCAAAAATCTATAAAAATAATAAAAAACCTAAAAAATAGCTAAAAACATAAAAATACTAAAAAACCCAATGAAAACATTAAAACTTAAAATCTCTAAAAATCCCTAAAATACCTAAAAATTCTAAAATCCCAAAAAAACATTAAAAACATTAAAAAAATAACACCCCTAAAAACCATTAAAACCCATAAAACCCATAAAATCCCTAAAAACCACTAAAAACTCTATAAAAACTTAAAATCCAAAAAACTTAAAAAAACACCAAAACCCAAAAAAATCATAAAATCCCTGAAACCATTAAAATTACAAAAAACTCTATAATATCAAAAATATCCTAAAAATCCCTAAAAATCCATAGAAATAGAAAAAAAAATCTAAAATCTCTGAAGAACCCTATGAAAAATTTATAAACCATAAAATAATTAAACTACTAATAACCTAAAAAATAAAAAAACCCCAAAAAACAAAAAAACACTAAAACCCATAATAACCATAAAACTGATAAGAACCTAAAACCCCTTACAACCCATAAAAACCAAGAAAAGACACTAAAAACTTTAAAAACCCTTTAAACCCCTCAAATTGGTTAAAAATATATTGAACCTTTAAAACCATAAAAAAACTCAAAATAAAATCACTAAAACCCCATAAAAAAATTGAAAGACTAAAAAAACCCAAAGAAAACCTTAAAACCTAAATAAACATAAAAACTCTAAAAATCCTTAAAAACCAAAAAAATCATAAAAAAACCCAATAAATCCCTGCAAACGTAAAAAAAAAATTAAAGACTCAAAAAACCCAAACAAAACCTTAAAACCTAAGTAAAAATAAAACCCATAAAAAACCTAAAAATTACAAAACCAAAAAAACCATAAAATCCCTAAAAAGATTAAAAATCCCTAAAAAGATTAAAAATCCCAAAAACCCCATAAAAAACATAAATAAATTGAATTATCTAAAAAAAATTAAATACAGAATAACATTAAATAACTCTTAAAAACCATTAAACCCCTTAAAAACCCCCTAACAACCAAAAAACAAAAAAACACCAAAAACAAAAAAAACCCCCAAAATCCCCAAAAATCCCCAAAAATCCCCAAAACAACCTCAAAATCCCTAAGAAACCTAAAAAAATAATAATAAAAATACCTAAAAATCCCTAAAAACAAATAAAACTATAAAATCCTAGAAAAACACTAAATAATATAAAAAACATAAAAACATTTAAAACATATAAAAAACCTAAAGAATCCTAAACACCCAAAAACCCAAAAAACCCAAAAAAACATTAAAAACATTAAAAATAAAAAAACTCTAAAAACCATAAAACGCATTAAAAACCAAAAAACCAAAAATCCAATAAAAACCCTAAAAAGTACTAAAAACTTTAAAACCTCTTTAAACCCTTAAAAACATATAAACTCTTAAAAAACATTAAAAATCCTAATGAACTCAAAAAACCCCTAAAAACCTAAAAATCAATAAAAACCCTAAAACACCAAAAAACCCTCAAAAACCCTAAAAATACTAAAAACAATACAAACCAAAAAATATTTAAAAATACCTCAAATGTAAAACTATAAAACCCCTAAAAACTCCTAAGAAAAACATAAAATCCCTAAAAACAAAAAAACACTTGAAACCATAGAAGACACTAAACCCCCTTAAAATCATAAAACCACCTAAAATACATAAAAAACAAAAATATCCATCAGAAACCCAAAAAAAACTATAAAAAACCATTTAAACTCCTAAAACATTAAAAACTCTTAAAAAAATAAAAAAAACTAAAAACATAAAAATATCCTAAAACATCAAAAAACCATAAAAATCCTAAAAATCCCTCAAATACGCAAAAATACTAAAAAACATATAAAGCCTGAAAATTCATTCCAAGATAAAAAAAAATAAAACCCTACAAAACCCAAAGAAAATAATAAAAACCAAAAAAAATTTAAACCACTAAAAACCCTAAAAAACCATAAAATCCATAAAAACCATAAAAAAATTAAAAAAATATAGAAAAACCAAAAAATCACTAAAAATATAATGACCCGTTAAATCCCTCAAAACGTTAAAAATCTCTAAAAATCCTTGAAAACTCTAAAAAACTTTAAAAACCCCTAAAACCCCAAAAAAACCATAAACACCCTAAAATCCAAAAAAAATAAAAAAACCCAAAAAATTCTTAAAAACCAGAAAAACATTAACATCATAAAAAATCCCTAAAAATCTCAAAAAACATTAAAACTCATAAAAACCATGAAAACATTGATAAACAAAAAAAAACTGTTAAAACACTAAAAAATCTAAAAATTATAACATCCTTAAAAACCCAAAAAACCAAAAAACCCCTGAAAAACTTAAAAAAATCCTAATTACGCATAAAAATCATTAAAAAAACTAAAGGCTCTAAAAACCATTTAAACACCAAAAAATGTTCAAAAATACTAGAATCCTTAAAAACAATGAAAATCTCAAAAAAAAAAACTCAAAACCCAATAAAAACATAAAAAAATAAAAAGGACAAAAAAATCCCTAAAAATGTAAAACATTCTAAAAAACCCTGCAAAACGCTATGAAAACCTCAAAACATAAAAACAGTTAAAATCGCTGGAAAATAAAAAACGCTAAGAACCACTAAAAACCCTAAAATACTACAAAATCCCTAAAACCCTAGAAATAATAAAAATCCTAAAAAATCCAAAAATGTCACTAAATATGTAAAAACTCCTAAAACCATGAAAACCTCTAAGAAAAACATAAAAACCTAAAAACACTTAAAACTAATAAAAAATATAAAAACTATAAAAACCATAAAAGCCTAAAAGACCCCCCAAAACCCCAAAAACCCCTTAAAACATTAACAACCCTAAAAACATAAAAAATACTAAAAAACCTACTAAAACCCTAAAAAACCGAAAAACCCCTAAAAACCCCAAAACCCAAAAAATACCAAAAACCATAAAAATTATTAAAAGGCCCTAAAAATGACTAAAACATAAAAATCCATAAAAACCATGAAACACCCTATGAAATCCTTAAAAGCCTAAAAACACTTAAAAACCATAAAAAAGTAAAAAATGATAAATACCATAAAAAACTATAAAAACCTTAAAAACCCACTAAAAACTCTAAAAACCCTTTAAGTCCATAAAAATGATAAGAAAATTCTAAAAATCCAAAAAACCATAAAAAACTCTAAAAACCCAAAACCCCATTAAAACCAAAAAATACCTAAAAAACTCCTAGAACCCCTCAAAATACCTAAAAACCCTAAAAAACCACAAAAATCCCAAAAAGAAATAAAATCCCTAAAAACATAAAAAACCCTAAAAACAATGAAAACCTTTAAGAAAAAACTTAAAACCTAAAAACACATAAAACCTCTTAAAAAAATGAAAATACATAAAACCCTAAAAATGTTAGATATCTCTAAAAAACATTAAAAAGCCTAAAAAAACTAAAACCCTAAAGATCCACAAAAACACCCAAAAAACATAAAAATCTTAAAAACTCCAAAAAAATCACTAAAAATTTAAAAATCATAAAACCATTAAAATCAATAAGAAAACCATAAATACAAAAAAATCACTTAAAACACCTAAAAACATAAAAAACCTTTAAAACCGTAAAAAACCCTAAAACTATAAAATCCCATAAAAACCTTAAAAAATCATAAAACTCACAAAATCTAAAAAACCCACTAAAAACTCTAAAAAAAATTAAAACCCTTAAAATAAAATAAACTCTAAAACCGTAAAAACCTTAAAATACCTAAAATGGTTAAAACGCCTAAAACACCAAAAAATCCATAAAACCCAAAAAACCAATAAATAATAAACAAATTCCAACAAATCTTAAAAACCGAAGAAAACCTAAATCCCAAAAAAATCCAAAGAAATTCTTAGAAAGATAAGAACACTTAATACCTATAAAAACCATAAAAATGATAAAAATCATAAAACCCCTAAAAACCATAAAATCCAAAAAAAACTAAAAACATAAAAAAACCCGAAAAACCCATAAATCACATTAAACCAAAATAACTAAAAAAACACTTGAACCCCTAAAAACAGTAAAAAACATGAAAAGACCATTAAATGGAAAAAATTCAAAAAAACCCCCAAAACATAAAAAAAACAATAAAACCCCCCAAAACCCTCAAAATCCCTAAAAACCATAATTTTTTTAATTAATCCATTAGAATTCATAAAAATTTAAAGAACTATGAAAATGATGAATAACCCAAAGAAAACTTTTAAAATATAAAAACACTTAAAACCCCTGAAAAATATGAAAATTCTAAAACTCCGAAGAAAACCCAAAAAAATCCATAAAACCCTAAAAACCATAGAAATCCCAAAACCTTAAAAAACCAAAAAACCCCAATAAAAACCCAAAGGCAATTTAAAAATCTAAAAACTCTTTAAACCACTTAAATTTTTAAAAAACTGTAAAATCCTTAAAACCATAAAATAGAAACAAAATTCTAAAAACCAAACCAAAAAATCACTAAAAACCCCAAAAAATCTAAAAACCGTAAAAATACATTAAAACATTAAAAAATATAAAAACCAAAAAATCCCTAAAAATAAAAAAATGTAAAAATCATTAAAACCCCTGAAAATCAAAAAGAAGACATTAAAAACCTAAGAACACTTAAAACCTATAAAAAAAATAAAAAATCTAAGACCCTATAAAACTATAAAAATACAAAAAACCATAAAAAATCACCAAAAAGATTAAAAACCCTAATAGCAATAAAAATCCAAAAAACCACTAAATAGTATAAAACCTTTAAACTCTAAAAATTGTTAGAAACTCTAAGAACCCTAAAAATCCTAAAAACCCTAAAAACCCCTAAAACCCCTAAAACCATAAAAATACCCTAAAACCATCAAAATCGCTAAAAACCATAAAAAACCTAAAAAATCCCTAAATGTCCATAAAAATATAAAAAACCTAAACACTTAGAAAACCCCTAAAAAACCATACAAACTTAAAAACACCTAAAACCTCTAAAAAGCTACAAAATAATAAAAGCCATAAAACCCTTAAAAACCATAAAACCCATAAAAGACAAAAAAACCATAGAAATCCATAAAACCCTAAAAACCACTAAAAATATATAAAACATTTAAACCCCAAAAATGTTAAAAATTATAAAAACCTTAAAATCCCTAAAAAACTGTAAAAATTATAAAAATACTAAAATATCTCTTAAAATACCTAAAAACCCAAAAACCCATAAATCATGAAAATCCATTGGAAACCCTCAAAAAAATAAAATATACCTTAAACCACTAAAAGCATTAAAATCCTTAAAGCCATAAAAACCCTAAAACCCTAAAAAATTATAAACAAAAAAACATTTAAAACCCATAAAACAATTGAAAACCACTAAAAACTTTACAAACCCTTGAAAAACTTTGAAAATTTTAAAAAATATCAAATAACCATAAAAACAAAAAAATAAAAAAACCCTAAAATCTATTAAAACCAAAAAAACCCTCAAAATTATAAAAACCCTCAAAATATCTAAAAACATTAAAACCCACAAAAATCCTTAAAAATCTGTATAAATCCCTAAATTTTTTTAAAAAACCTAAAATATCAAAAAAAACCCCAAAGAAAATATTAAAAAGATATTAAAGATTTAAAACCGTAAAAAATTTAAAAACATGAACAACCCAAAATACAATAAAACCCCTTAAAACCTTAAAACCCCTAAAAAACCTAAAAAACCTGAAAATCCAATAAAAAATATAAAAAAAAACCTTAAACCTATAAAAACATTAAAAAATCTAAGAACCTTTTAAATGATAAAAACTAAAAAAATCCCTTAAATCCCATAAATGAAAAAAGGACTAAAGAACCATAAAAATAATTAATTTATTGAAAAATACCTATATATCCCTAAAAAATAATAAACACTAAAAACCCTAAAAAATACTAAGAAGAATTTAAAACCCCCATACACTTAAACACCCTAGAAATCCGAAAAAACCTTAAAAAACCCTAAAAACCCAAAAACCATAAACCACTATAAACCATAAAAAACCCTAAAACCCATAAATATCCTAAAAGTACTAAAAAATCTAAACCCCTTTAAACCCCTAAAATGTTAAAAACTCTAAAAGCAATTAAAAACCTAAAAAATCTAAAAAATCATAAAACCCAGAAAAAGTATAAAACCCTTAAAAACCATAAAAATCCCTAAACAACTAAAAAATCCATAAAAACAATAAAAAGTCATAAAAATCCTAAATAAAACAAAAATATAAAAAACCCAAAAAACCAAAAAAAACCCCTAAGAAAACCTCAAAATCATAAAAACACTTAAAACCCCTAAAACCCTAAAAAATGATAAAAGAAAAAACCCATAAAACCCCTAAAACCACGAAACCCCCAAAATCAATAAAACCATTATACAATTTGAATCCCAAAAGTCATAAAAATCAAAAAATGTTAAAAACCATAAAAACCATGAAAACCCCTAATAAAGCCTTAAAAACCTAAAAAAACATAAAACCCCTATAAACATAAAAAAAGATGAAAACACTAAAACACCTAAAACCCTAAAAACCTAAAAACCCTAAAACCCTAAAAACCATAAACCCTAAAACCAGCCAAAAAATATTTAAAACCCATAAAACACCATAAAACCCCCAAAACCACTAAAAACTCAAAACTACTTTGTAACCCATTTTTTTTAAAAATACTCTAAAAAGCCTAAAATCCCCTAAAACTCAAAAAATTCTTAATACCAACAAAACATCCAAAAAACCCCAAAAAAACCCTAAAACACCCCAAAATCACTCAAAATCCCTGAAAACCCTTATAGAAAATAAAAAACATAAAAAGTTATAAAAATCATTAAAGCCCCAAAAAACATGAAAAAACCTAAGAAAACCTAAAAGACTTAAAATCACTAAAAACCATAAAAAAACTAAAAACCTTATAAAACCCAAAAAACCATAAAAACCCCTAAAAAACATAAGAAACCCTAAAAACCATAAAAACATAAAAAACCCACTAAAACATAAAAAACCTTTTCAAACCCTAAAAACATTAAAAACCGTAAAAAGACATTAAAAACCATAAAAACTGAAAAATAGCTAAATCCCTAGAAAAATCATAATATCCTAAAACCCCAAATATCCTCAAAATCCTCAAAAACACTAAAAACAGTAAAAAAACCCTAAAAAATCACTAAAAATATCTAAAAACATAAAAATCCCAAAAAATCCCAATAGAACACTATGAAATCCATATAAACCTAAAAACACTTAAAACCCCTAAAAATAGTAAAAATGCTAAAAGCCCTAAAACCCTAAAAACACATCAATTTTCCAGAAAACCCTAAAAACCCCTAAAAGTCCAAAAAAGACCTAAGAATTCCTAAAAATTCTAAAATCCATGAATAATCCTAAGTAAACCACAAAAACATAAAATTATTTAAAATCTGTCATAAAACTAAAATATGCTAAAACACTAAAAAAACCCCTCAAAAGAGCATAAAAATCCCTAAAATCAAAAAAATACCTTTAAACCTTAAAAATCATACAAAAAACCAAAAAAAACCTAATAAACTAAAAACATTAAAAATAATTTAAACCCCTAAAAATATTAAAAAAACTCTAAAAACCATAAAAACCCTACATAACCGAAACTACCACTAAATCCCCAAATAAACATAAAAAACCCTCAAATATCCATAAATACACCTTAAAATTTAAAAAAATCATAAGAAACTCCATAATAATCCCTTGAAAGACTAAAAAAAATCCCCCAAAAAACCTAAAAATGCTAAAAATCCTAAAAATATAAAAAAGTACTAAAAACCATAAAAACCATAAAAAACCTTAAAACATTTAAAAACCCTAAAACAAAATAAAAACCCTAAAACAACTAAAAACTCAAAAATAACATTATAAACCTCTAAAAATGTTAAAATAATCCACAAATCATTAAAACCCCTAGGAAACTCATTAAAACACAGATAACCCAAAAAAAAACCAAAAAAATCATAAAAACTCTGAAAAACCATAAAACCTTAAAAACCCTTAAAAATTAAAAAAACCCAAAGAACTCTAAAAAAACCATTGAAAACCTTAAAAACATAAAAACACTTAAACCCCTAAAAAACTAGAAAACCCAAAAACCCCAAAAAACAATTACCTGTAAAACCTTTAGAAACCATCAAAACCTATAAAATTGTTAAAAAACATAAAAAAATAAAATTTCAACAATCCCTTTAGACGCCTAAAAATATTAAAAATATCTATAAACATTAAAAACATAAAAAACTCAACTGACTCCTAAAACCTAAAAAACCCAAAAAACCCTAAAAAATCCTAAAAACCCTAAAAACCAGAAAAATCCTAAAAAATACCTAAAAATACCTAAGAATTTAAAAACCCCTAAGACCCCTAAAAAAATACAAAGAAAACCATTAAAAGCTAAAAGACATTAAACACCTCAACCACATAAAAAATGCTAAAAGAACTAGAAATCCTAGAATCTCTATAACCCCTAAAAATAATAAAATTGACTTAAAATAGTAACCCCCCCAAATAATAAACCCCTAATAACAAGTAAAAACTCTTAAACCCATTTAAACCACTAAAAACATTAAAAAACACAAAAAATTATAAAAATGGTAAAAAAATTCAAAAAAATCCCTAAAAAACCCAAAAAACTATAAAAACCCTAAATACCCTAAAAACATAAAACC
The DNA here is from genome assembly GCA_963277665.1 of Viscum album. Classification (NCBI taxonomy): domain Eukaryota; kingdom Viridiplantae; phylum Streptophyta; class Magnoliopsida; order Santalales; family Viscaceae; genus Viscum; species Viscum album. The sequence goes on along the minus strand of OY728161.1, from coordinate 670,941,608 downwards.
CCAAAAAATCCCTAAAACCGTGAGAAAACCTAAAAATCGTTAAAAATCCCTAAAAGTCCGTAAAAATGTAAAATACCATAAAAACCCTGAAAACCCCTAGGAAAAGTTTAAAAACCTAAAAATAGTTAAAAACCCTAAAAAATCTACAAAACACCCAAAACCATAAAAAAACAAAAAAACCCTAAAAAGAATAAAAAACTATAAAAACCCTAAAAACCAATAAAAGACCTAAAAACCACTAAAAACACTAAAAATTATTTAGAACCCTTAAAATGTTAAAAATATATAAAACCCTTAAAACCATACAAAAATAAAAAAATCATAAAAAACCAAATAAACCATAAAAACCCTAAAAATATGAAAAACCAAAAAATCATTTAAAACCCTAAAAAGAATAAAAACCCTAAAAAACACTAAAAATGTAAACTAGCCTAAAACATAAAGAAAACCTTAAAAATATAGAGACACTTAAGACCCCAAAAAATCTAACAAATGAGAAAAAATTAATATATCATAAAACCCTAAAACCCCCAAAAAACCATAAAACCCCCAAAAAACTGCAAAACCCCAGAAAATCCTAAAACCACTAAAAAAACTAAAAACCCTTTAAAACACTAATTTTTTTTAAAAAACTCTAAAAAACATTAAAAACCCTAAAAACTCAAAAAACATAAAAAACTAAGAAAATACCATAAAACCCCTCAAAATAGCTAAAAGCCATAAAAATATAAAATTCGTAAAAAATTCCTAAAAATACCTAAAAACATAAACACCCTAAAAACCAAAGAAAACCCTTAAGAAAACCATAAAAACTTAAAAACAACTAAAATCACTAAAAAACCTAAAAATTCTAAAGCATGCAAACACCCTAAAAACCACAAAAACCATAAGAACCTAAAAAAAACTAAATACCCATAAAAACCCTAAAACCCAAAAAAATATTAAAAACACTTTTAACCTATAAATATGTTAAAAACTCTAAAAAACCTTAAGAACCCTAAAACCCCCTAAAAACCTTAAAAACCCTAAAATTCCTAAGTACCCTTAAAATCCCTAAAACCCTAAAAACCATCAAAATACTAAAAAATACCCAAAAATCCCAAAAATTCTTAAAACCTTTAAAAACCCCTATGAAAACATTGAAACCCTAAAAACACTTTAAACCACTAAAAACATTAAAAAATAAAAATACCCTAAAACCCCAAAAAACCTTAAAAAACATTAAATCAAAAAAACATAAAAATCCATAGAAACCCTCCAAACATTAAAAAAGGTCTAAAAACCTTTAAAATACAAAAAAACACAAAAAACAAAACTAGAATAAAAAAACCCCATAAAATACTAAAAATTTTTAAACAGCCTTAAAATCTCTAAAACCATAAAACACATAAAAATCCTAAAAAATCTCCAAAATTGTAAAAAAACATTAATACCCTGAAACCACCAAATAAAATCTTGAAGAGATAAAAAATATTAAAACCCCTAAAAAACTAAAAATTCTAAAAATTATAAAAAAAACCCTAACAACCTTAAAAACCATAAAACCCCTAAAAACATTAAAAACCCATAAAACCCTAAAAAACATAAAAAATATAAAAACCCTATAAACCTATATAAATGACAAAAAATATAAAAAAATTCTAAATCATAAAAACTAAAAAAGCTATCAATAAAAAAAATTAAAAAAACCCTAAAAACCCTAAAAAACCTAGAACCCAAAAAATCACTAAAATAATAAAATTACTAAAAATATTAAAATTCAGCTGAAATTTTAAAATATACATAAAAATGTAAAAACCAATAAAAATTCTAAAAACCCCTAAGAAAACCATAAAACAACAAAATATTTAATATTCTAGAAAACCAAAAAAATGCTAAAAACCTTAAAAAATCCTAATAATCCATAAAAACCCTAAAACCAATAAATATTCTTAAAAACCCTTTGAGCCCCTAAAAATGATAAAACAACTCTAAAAAATATTTAAAAACCTAAAAAACAAAATAAAACACTAAAGTAGTAAAAAGACATAAAAACCCTAAGACACCTCAAAATCTGTAAAAACACTAAAAGCCCATAAAAATCCTAAAAAATCCCAAAAAATCCTAGAAAATGTAAAAAACCCTAAAAACCGAAAAAACCCTAAGGAAACCTAAAAAATCTAAAAACACTTAAAATGACTAAAAACCTAAAAAATTCTAAAACCCCTTAAAACCCCAAAAATCCAAAAAAAAACCAAACTTAACTAAAACCCCTAAAAACATAAAAAACCTAAAAAATATAAAAATCCCACAAAATTTAGAAACCCATAAAACCATGAATAACACTAAGAATCCCTTTAAAACCTAAAAATACATAAAACCATTAAAAAAATAACAAATGATAAAAAATTTAAAATTCATAAAAAGACCCTAACACACTATAAAAAACCTTAAAAAATACTAAAACCCCATAAAACACCCAAAAGAAAAAATATTCTAAAAACCCTTTAAACCCCAATAATGATAACAAACTATAAAAAACATTAATATCCAAAAGAAACTCAAAATAACCTAAAACCCAAAAAAACCAAAAAACCCAAAAAACCCCTCAAAAATCTTAAAAACTATAGGAAACCATAAAAAAAGATAAAAAAGATATAAAAATACCAAAAGATTTAAAAAAACACTAAGGCCCCTAAAACCCCAAATAAAATCTTAAAAACCAAAAAACACATAAAACCATAAAATACAAAAAAAATATTAAACCCCTAAAAACTCAAAAAACTAAACTCCCCTAAAAAACATAAAAAACCAATAAAAACTTTAAATCCCACTAAAACTCTAAAAACAATTATATTCTTAAAACAATACAAAATCTAGAAAACCATAAAATGATTAAAAACTAAAAAAACTAAAACCCCAAAAAATTTATAAAACCTTAAAAACCATAAAATCCTAATAATCCCTTAAAAACTAAAAAAAATCCTAAAAATCTATAAAAATTGCCTAAAAACATAAAAGAATCCTAAAACCCCTAAAAAACTCTATGAAAACCTAAAAAACCTAAAAACAATTTAAAACCCTAAAAACCTAAAGAAGGAAGATGGAGGCTTCAGTATCTTGGATCCCTCGTGGTGGAGGCTTCCCCTCCCTCCCAGTTTGAAGAAGATGGAGGCCCAAGCTCCTCCCCCCTCTCTGCGGGGAGGGTCCTCCCTCTGAGGACCGCTCTTTCTCTCCTTTCTCGTCCCCTGATTCTCTACCCTCTTTTCTTTGAAAGAGACTTTTTCCAAAGGTTCCAGAGCTCTTCGAAGGATGAAAAAAACTTCTCCTTTTCCTTCATGAGTTCAACAAAGCTCCAGATCGGCACCTCTTGACTCTAGTTGCAAGGATCCAGAATTGGCGCCCCTCGATGAACACTTTTGAGAGGTTTGTCTCTAATCTTTGGAATCTACCAGATCGTGCGACAGTAGGTATGTATTATGGCTCCCACATCATTATTTTCTTCGTTTCTCAGGATGAATTGATCCTTTCCTGGTTCATGGCACCTCGAAGTTATAATGGATCTCGCTTCTATCTTTTTTGGTGGAGTTTTCTCTTTCACCTGAAGTGTAATTCCCGATGGTTGCGACTTGGGTTAGATTTTTAGAACTCCACCTTTCCTTCCAAAATTTCTCTATTATCTCTATGCTTGGGAATCTAGTGGGTAGGTTCCAATATGTAGATAGAATAACTCGGGTCCTCTGTCACCCTGTTTCCCCAAGGGATTTCGTTGAGGTTAATACTTCGAAGGATTCGGTGGATGCTGTCTGGATTACTGTGGGGGAGGAGCTCCACTGGAAGCAGCCACTGGTCTTTGAATCAAGGCCGGTTTTCTGTACGAGCTGTTGGAGCTTCGAGCATAATCCTTAGTCTGGAGGATGTGCTGAATCTGGTAGGAATGGTCTAAACCTAGTTTAGTTGAGTTATGGGGAGAACAATCATGCTCTGCTTGAGGCGAAGTGTGTCAAGGGGAGTCTGATCCTTTGTCCTCCCAACCATTTGTTGCTGCGGTTTCTGTTTCTCCCAAGACAAACCTGATGTCTGGGAGTGACCTTGAGTTAGCTTTGATCGAATTGCTTGGTTTCAATTTAACTGTGGCTGAAAATTTTTGTGAATCAGGAGGTGCAGTCACTGAATCAATGCTCGTGGTTGAAGGGAGAACTCGGCCTTGTGTGGGTGATCTTTGCGAAAGTGGTAATTTTTCAAGGAGAGAGTTGGAAAATGGGAAGGCTTATATTTAGGGAACATGGAATGGGACTGAGCATCTGGAGGCTCACATGACGCTGCCCCTGGAAGGGGAGGTTATGGGATTCAAGAAGAGCAGTGAGGGTGCTAGTAGTAGCATGACGTTGGATTCAAATGACGTGTCTCTACAAAATAGTATTCAAGAATTTACCTCGGCTAAGCCAGTGGGTGATACTATTGTGCTGGTGGGAGAGCTTGCACAGGGGATTGAGAGGAATCTTACCTCATATAAGAAAGAGATGATCGTTGTAGAGGAGCAGACCCAGAGTCCTCATATGTGATTCCCAAGTTAGTGATCTGCCCCCTGGTGCTCACTGGGTGTGGCGATGCGGAAGGATCTGGCATGGGGGCTGGGACATGTTCTCTTGTAGAAGAGACTAGCGCTAGCTTTGTGGAGAGTTTTCCTGGTGCTCATGTAGAGGATCTGGTTGGGATCCCTCCACCGGACCCCATCATTGATGAAGAATAGCTGGCCCCGAACCAGTAGAGGGCCATGTTTGTTTATGGTTTTTCATCTGTTCAAGACCATTGTGTTCTATTGCATGACATGATGATGGTTAAATGGTAATGTTTTCCACTTTTGGGTGAAGCTATGAGACTTGGTGAGAGGTTTACAGAGGATGAACGCAAGATAAATGCTGTTTTGGATAGGTGTAAGGAAGAAAACGAAAAGCTCCAAAAAAGGGGTCGGTGCAACTCTTGGGATAGGAAGCAAGAATGGGAGCAAAGAGGCCTCAAGTGCACCCAACGATGGAGTAATACGTGAGAAGGTAACCCATGAAGATGGTTCCATCTCCATCCCCAATCCGAAGGCAACAAAAGAATTACTCTACCCTTCCAAGACCCATGGTGACCCGGGCCTCCTTTAGGGAAGTCAAGATGAATATCAAAGTCGATAAGCGAGAGAAGTGTCCACGAAATGCTAAGCATGATAGGGCTAGAGAGAACTTTTTCTATGCCCAAAATGAAGGAGGACTATGAGTTGGGTTGATACTCTATAGATACAGGAGCTGACTCATACTTCAGCTTTACTGATGTGGGTTCTGGTCTTGGTGTGAGCTTTGGATCACATGTTGTGGATCTGGATGACTTCAACAGTGACATTGATTGATTTTCTCTTTTGTCTGTCTTTTTTTTTGGACTTTTGGGGTCTGAGTCTTGTTGGGGTTTTTGGGCGTGTGCTATTTATCCCTACCCCTCCCTTATGGTGTATTCTTTTTCTTTATATATATTTCAGGTGGTCCAATAATAGACTGGCCTTGCATCTTCCTTGCCCCTAAAACCCTAAAAACATTAAAAAACCTAAAAACCCCCCATATACTCCCTCAAAATCCAAAAACACCCAAAACCCATTAAATTCCAAAAAACCCCTAAAAATCCCTAAAAAAGTAAAAAATGATAAAACCCTGAAGAACCCTAAGTAACCTTGAAAAACATAAAAAGACATAAAATCCCTAAAATAACACTTAAAAGACCGTAAAACCCCTTCAAAGCAATAAAACCACCTAAAACCTTAAAACCCCTAAGAATCCATAAAAAACCTAAAAAATTAAAAACATTAAAAACCCATTAAACACTATTTTTTCAAAACTCTAAAAACCCTTAAAACCCTAAAAAACTCAATAAAACCCTAAAAACCAAAAAAAATTATAACAACCCAGAAAAACCAATTAATACCCTCAAAATCCCTAAAAACATTAAAAACATAAAAATCCTTAAAAATCACAAAAAATATATAGTTTTTAAAAAAAACACTTAAGCAAAACCCTAAGAAACCCTTAAAATCATAAAGAACTTTAAATTCCCCCCAAAACCTAAAAATGCTAAAAAACCTAAAAGTACCTAAAAATCCGAAAATCCCGTAAAACTCATGAAAACTGCTAAAAACCTTAAAAACCCATAAAAACCATAAATCCACCAAAAGTACTAAAAACCCTTTAAAACCATAAAAAAAATCCAAAATACAATAAAAACCTTAAGAAACTCATATAACCCATAAGACCCCAAAAATTAGAAAAACCCAAAACTGTTAAAAAACATAATACCCCTAAAAATCTCTAAAAACCGTAAAAACCATAAAATTAATAAAAAAATCCATATAAATCCTTAAAATGTAAAAAACCCAAAAAAAACCCAAAAAACAACAAATAAAACCATAAAACCATAAAAACACCTCAAACCCCTAAAAATTGAAAAATTCTAAAAACCCTAAAAAGCCTATAAATCATAAAACCGTTGAAAACATCAAAAACATAAAAAACTGATAAAAACCTAAAAAAACGAAAAATTATTAAAACCCTTAACCCCCCCCCCCAATTAAAAAACTCTGAAAAAATAAAACCCATAAAGCTTAGAAAATCCAAAAAAACCAAAAAATAATATCTGCCCTCAAACCCTAAAAAACCCTAAAATGTTTCAAAATCACTACAACCCCTAGAAACCATAAAAGTCCAAAAAATTCATAAAAATCCCTGAAAACATAAAAACCCTTAAAACTCTGAAATCCCCTAAGAAGACCAAAAAAACAAATAAAATTAAAATAACTATAAAACCGGAAAAACTATAAAAACCCAAAATAAACCTAAAATACCTAAAATCCCAAAAAACCATAAAATTCTCTAAAAACAGAAAAAAAAACTGAAACCCCTAAAACCCATAAAACCCATTAAAAATCTAAAAACCCTTTAAACACCTAAAAATGTAAAAAACTCTAAAAACCCTTAAATCCATAAAAATATAAAATAACCCTAAAAACCTAAAATCCCATAAGAACACTAAAAACCCTAAAACCCCTCAAAATATCTAAAAACCTAAAAACCCATAAAAATCATCAAAAATCCATAAAAGTCCTAAAAAACAAAAAAAACCGAAAAAAAGAAGAAAACCTAAGAAAACCTCAAAACCCAAAAAACAACTAAAATCCCTAAAAACCTAAAAAACCCTAAAAAGATAAAAAATTCTAAAAACCCTAAAAACTATAAAAACATAAAAACCCCTAAAAATACAAACAAATGTTAAAACACCACAAAACCCTGAAAACCCTGAATAAATCCTTAAAAACCTAAAAAATATATAAAAAACTTAAATAACTCTAAAAATTCTAAAAACCCTAAAAATACCCTAAAAACACTAAAACCCCTGAACACCATAAAACCCCCCAAAAATCCTAAAACCCCCTAAAGTCCCATAAAAACCCTAGAAAACCAAAAAAATATAGAAACCCTTTAAACCTGTAAAAACATTTAAATGTATAAAAACCATAAAAACCCAGGAAAGCACAACAAAACTAAAAAACCAAAAAACCCAAAATTTCCAAAGAAATTATAAAAACCTTCAGAATCTGTAAGAACCCTAAAAACCCATAAAAATCCATAAAGACGTGAAAAATCCTAAAAACCCTAAATATTCCAAGGAAATCCTTAAAAACAAAAAAAACACTTAAAACACCTAAGACCCAAAAAATGATAAAACCCTAGAAAAACATAAAACCCCTAAAACCTTAAAAATGCTAAACACCCATAAAAAACAAAAACTATAAAACCCCCTTAATCCCCTAAAATGTTAAAAAACTCTAAAAAACCTTAAAAATTATAAAAAACTAAAAAAACCATAAAACAAAAATAAAACCATAAAACACCTAAAAACATAAAATAAATTATAAAACCCTCAAAATCCAACAAAAACCTAAAAACCCATAAAATTTCTAAAACCCCGAAAAAATAACTACAAGGGAAAAACACCAAAAACCTGAAAAAATCAAAGAAGAATTTAAAAACTTAAAAACACTTAAAATTCATAGAAACCTTAAAAAACAATAAAAACCATAAAAACCTTAAACAACCCGAAAATCCTAAAAATCATATAACCCTAAAAACCATAAAAACCCAAAAAACCCATAAAAACGCTAAAAAAAATAAAAACTCTAAAAACCCTTCAAACATCGATAAATGATAAAATACTATAAAACACTGTAAAAACTTTAAAAACTCAAAAAACCCCTAGAAACGCAAAAAACCCATAAAAACTCTATAGTACTTAAAAACCATAGAAACCATAAAAATTCTTACAACCCTAAAAATCCATAAAAATCCAAAAAAGAACTAAAAATCCCCTAAAATATAAAAAATCCTAAATACATAAAACACTTAAAACCCCTAAACACCAGAAAATTCTAAAGACCCCACAACCCTAAAATCCCTAAAAACCTAAAAACCATAAAATCTCTGAAAACCAAAAAACCCAAAAAAACCTATAAAAAACTAAAAAACCAATAAAAATTCTTTAAACCCTTTAAATCCCGAAATATATTAAAATGATAAAAAATTAAAAAAACCCAAAAAACCTAAAAAACCATAAAACCCTAAAAAAACATAAAACCCCTCAAAATCCATGAAAAACATAAAATAACCCAAAAATACAATAAAATCCCTAAAAAACATAAAACCCCTAAAGACCTTGAAAATGCTTGAGAGATCCTTAAAACCTTAAAAACACATAATATCCCAAAAACCAAAAAGTGATAAAAACCATAAATCCCTAATACTATAAAACCCTTCAAAAAAATAACAAATCCAAAAAGACCCACAAAAAACAAAAAACCACTAAAAACTCTAGGAACCCTTTAAACCCATAAAAATGATTAAAACTCTAAAAAAACTTAATAACCCTAAAATACTCAAAACAAAAACTCCAAAATCCAAAAAAATAAAAAACCCTCAAAATCATAAAACTCTTTATAAACCCTAAAACCCATAAAAATCCTTAAAGCCACAAAAAATCCCTAAAAAGTTAATAAAAACATCCTGATATAGACTAAAATACTAAAAAAATGGTAAAAACCCTAAAAAACCCTAAAATCCATTAAAAACCATAAAAACCATTAGAATTATTAATTCCGCTATAAACCCATAAAAATATTAAAAACCACTAAACTATCTAAGTGAAATTAAAACATTTTAAAATAACAAAAAACTCTAAAAATCATTAAAAATCCAAAAAAATGTCAAAAAACAATAAAACTATAAAAAAACCTTAAATACCCTAAAGATGATAAAAAATCCAAAAAACCATAAAAATCCCTAAAACCCTCAAAATCTATAAAAATCCTACAAAATAAAAAAACCTAAGAACCTTAAAAACTCAGAAAAACCATAAGAAACAATTAAAAACCAAAAAACATTAAACCCCCCTAAAAACTGCAAAAATCATTAAATTCCCTAAAAATCACTAGACACCCTAAAACCATGAAACCCCTAAAAGTCATAAAAACCCTAAAAACTAATGAAAACCCATAACTACTAAAGATTTTAAAAACCATTTAAAACCCAAAAAATGTTCAACAAATCTAAAAAACCATAAAAACGTTTAAAACCCTTAAAAACACAAAAAACACATAAAACTTAAAAATTCATAAAAACTCTCAAAATCCCTAAAAACCATTAAAATCTTTAAAACACCTGAAAAATACCCCAAAATTTAAAAAATCCTAAAATATATGAAAATACCTATGAAAACCATAATAACCTAAAATACTATAAAAACCCTAAAAGACATTGAAAACCCTTAAAAATCCTAAAAACCATATAACCCAAAAAAAACATTAAAAACCCTAAAAATACATAAGAACCCTAAACAATCACTAATAACTCTATAAAACTGTTAAACTATAAAAAATGATAAAAAACTCTAAAAACCATAAAAACCCTAAAAAATCTAGAAAACCCTAAAACCCACAAAAAACCATAAAACTTATAATACCCCTTAGAAAACCTAAAAACCCTCAAAATCCATAAAACCCCAAAAACCAATAAAATCATAGAAAATCCCTAAAAACCCTAAAAATTTAAAAACCCTAAAAACCATCCGAAAACCATTAAAAATTTAAAACAGCTAAATCCCTTTAAAACATAAAAACTCTAAGAACCCAAAAAAACACTAAAAACCCCTAAAATCTCAAAAATCTTAAAAATCCCTAAATCCTTAAAAAACCTAAAAACCCATAAAATCCTTGAAACCACTAAAAGCTTTAAAAAACCTTTAAACCCATAAAAATGTTTAAAAAATCTAACAAATATTTAAAACACTATAAAACTAAAAAGAACCCTAAAGGCCCAAAAAATACAAACCCTAAACCACTAAAAACCCTCAAAATATCAAAAAACACTAAAAAACCATATTTTTTTTAAAAAATCCCTCATACTCCCTAAAAACATAAAAACATTGAAAAATAATAAGAAAACCTTAAAATTCTGAAAACATGTAAAAACCCTAGAAAACCTAAAAAATGATTCAAACCATAAAAAACAATAAAAAAACCTAGAAACATAAAACCCCCTAAAAACCTAAAAACCTAAAAACCCATAAAACCCATAAAAACACAAAAAAACACAAAAACACTAAAAACTCTTTAAACCACTAAAATATTAAAAAACTCTAAAAAACATTAAAAAATATGAAATATAGAAAAAAACCATTTAAACCTAAATAAAACCATAAAACCCTAAAAACAATAGAACCCCTATAAGTCCTTAAAAATCCTAAAACCACATAAAATCTTAATATAGTCCTTAAAGTCCATAAAATCATAAAAAACACTAAAAACCTAGAAAACCTAGAAAACTCAAAAACATTTAAACCCCCTAAAAAACTAAAAAACTATAAAATTCCTTAAAACCATATAACCCATAAAAACCAAAAAACCACTCAAAATCCCTATAAAAACAAAAAAACATAAAAATCACTAAAAATCCCTAAAAACATATAAAACCCTAAAATCCTTGAAAAAACATAAGAAACCCTTAAAAAACTAAAAACACCTAAAACTAATAAAAAATGTCAAACAATCCTAAAAACCCAGAAAATCCAGAAAACCCTACAACCCCAAATAAAACCCATAAAACCATAAAACCCCTAAAAACCTAGAAAAAACCAAAAAACCATAAAAACCATAAAACCAACAAAAATATATAAAACCTTTAAATCTAGAAAATGATATAAAAAATAGAAAAACCATAATAACCATAAATTTTTTAAAACCCATAAAACCCTAAAACCCTCAAAATCATTAGAACCCCTAAAAATCATAAAAACTCTATAATGGCCCTAAAAATCTCTAAAAATGTAAGAAACCTAAAAATCCTTAATAGCCAAAGAAAATATTAATAACCTAAAAAACATTTGAACCACTACGAAACCTAAAAAACAATAAAAACCTTAAAAAATACCAAACCCCCCTAAAACCCTAAAATCCATTAAACCACCTAGTAACCAAAAAACATAAAACCCCATAAAACCCTAAAACCCACTAAAAACTCTAAAAACCCATTGAACCCGAAAAAATGTTAAAAAAACTCTAAAACAAATTAAAACCCTAAAAAATAGAAAAACCCAAAAAACTCAAAAAAAAAAAACATAAAAACCCTAAAATCCATAAAACCCTCAAAATCCTTATAAACCCTAAAAACATAAAAATAACAAAATAAAATAAAAATCCATAAAAGCATAAATAATTCAAAAAACACTGGAAATTCCTAAGAAATCCTTCAAAACCTAAGAATCTAAAACCCAGAAAAACATAAAAAACACAAACAACCCTAAAAACTCCAAAACCCATGAACACCCTAAAAACCAAAAAACCTCTAAAAACATTAAAAATACCTAAAAACACATAAAAATCCTAAAAACCACTAAAAAATTTAAAACTATTTAAACCCATAAAAATGTTAAAAAAACTCCAAAAATCCTCAAAACTACTCAAAACTCAAAAAAATTAAATCCCAAAAACCCATAAAATTCTTAAGAAATCCCTAAATATCGATAAAAATATAAAAAACCCTAAAAACCTAAAAAACCGTTGAAAACCTTAAAAACCAAAAAAACTTCTAATCCCTAGAAAATCAAAAGAGACCTTAGAATAATAAAAACCATAAAAAATCCTAAAATCCCTAAAAATAATAAAAATCTCTAAAACCATTAGAAATCCTTTAGACTCTTAAAAATACTAAAAACAATTAAAACCCCAAAAAACCATTTAAACCCCCAAAACATTAAAAACACTAAAACCCTAAAAACCCTAAAAATTCAAGAAAAACCCTAAAACCCCCCAAAACCATAAAAATCCTAAAAACTCTAAAACCCAAAAACCCGTCAAAATCCCTAAAGCCCTAAAAATTATAAAATTCTAAAAAAAGACCTAAAAATTCCTAAAAATGCAAAACAAACACTAAAATTCATGAAAATCACATGAAAACCTTAAAAACCTAAAAACATTGAACCCACTAAAACCCTAAAAATCAATAAACACTAAAACCACATAACCCTAAACCACTAAAAATCCCTAAAGTCCCTAAAACACTATTAAAATCCTAAAAAATCCTTAAAATTCGTAAAACCATAAGAAACCCTAAAGAAACCTAAAAAACCTTAAAAACGTAAAATACATAAAACCCTTAAAACCTAAAAAATGGTAAAAACCCTAAAAAAATCGTAAAGACCATAAAACATCAAAAACCATAAAAATCCCTAAAATCCTTAGAAAACAAAAAATTTTGAAAACCACTAAAATAATATAACGACCCTTTAAAACCATAAATGTGTGAAAATATATAAAAAACCTTAATGCCCTAAAAAATCAAAACGAACCCCTAAAAACCCAAAAAATCATAAAAATCCAAAAAACCATAATAACACTAAAAACCCTACAAAAACTCTAAGAACCCTAAAAATAAATGAAACCCGTAAATGCCATAAAAATCTTAAAAAATACCTAAAAATCCCTAAAAACATAAAAACCCAGAAACCCAAAAAAAACCCATGGAAAACATAAAATCCTAAATACTCTTAAACTCTTAAAAAACCTAAAAAAATTCCAAATACCCTAAAAAATAAAATTCATAAACACCATGAAAACCACAAGACCCCTAGATACCTTTAAAACCGCATAAAAACCCTAAAAACCACTAATAACTATAAGAACCCTTTTAACCCCTAAAACATTTCAAAACACTAAAACACATTAAAAACCAAAAACAGTCCTAAAAAACAAAAAAAACCCATAAAAAACCTAAAATCCTTAAAAACCCTAAAAACCCTCGAAATCCCTAAAAACCCTAAAAACAATAAAAATCATAAAAAAATATCTAAAAGAAATAAAAATCTCAGAATACCATGAAAACCATAAGAAATTTGTAAAAACCATAAAATCCTTAAAACCCCTAAAAAATCGTAAAAACGCTAAAAACGCTAAATAACTATAAAAATGCTAAAAAACATAAAAAACCACAAAAAAAGAAAATCCAAAATACACATGATAAACATAAAAAACATTAAAAACTCTTAAAACCCTATGAAAACCTAAAAAAATAAAAATACTAAATAAAACTTTTAAACCCCCAAAAACTCAAAAATGCCTTAAAAACTCAAAAAACTGAAACCCCCAAAACTCTAAATATTTTTAAATTTCCCAAAACCATACAAACTATAAAAATTATAGATAATTTATATAAATACCTAAAAACATAAATGAACATCAAAAACATTACAAACCCTAAGAAAACATTAAAAACCTAAAACAATTAAAACCACTAAAAATAAAAGAAACACTAAACCCCCCAAAAAAACCCTAAAAACCCTAACAACCCTAAAATCCATAAAACACCCTAAAACATTGAAAACCTGGAATACTAATAAAAACCCTAAAAACTCATGGAAACCAAAAAACCCAAAATTTCAAAAATTCCATAAAACACTAAAAACATAAAAAAAACCTTAAAAGGGGAAAAATCCAAAAAATCCTAACAAACCCTAAGAAAACCTTAAAAATGTAAAAACAATTAAACCCCACAAGATATATAAAAATTGATAAATCACGTAAAAGCCCTAAAAATATAAAACTCTAATAACCATAAAACCCCTAAAAACCTTAAAAATCTCTAAAAACCCATAAAACCCTAAAATAACTAAAAATTCTAAAAACCCTTTTGACCCCTAAAAATGTTAAAAAACTAAAAAAACCCATAAAACCCTAATAAATTCAATAAACGCCTAAACATTATAAAAATATAAAATGCTAAAAACCATAAGAACTCCAAATCCCTAAAAAACCTTAAAACCCAAAAAATTGCTAAAAAATTCCAAAATACATAAAAAACACTAAAAACCATGAAAAACAAAAAAAAACCTTAAATACCAAAAAACACTTAAAACCACAAATAAACCAAAACACACTAAAAAACCTAAAGAGCACTAAAAATCCATAAATTCATAAAACCCTAAAAACATTTAAAACCATAAAACCCCATAAAACCCCTAAAAACCCATATAAACTCTAAAAACACATTAAACCTCAAAAAACCTAAACAAATTCTAAAAAACCATAAAAACCCTAAAAAACTAAAAAAACACTAAAATAAAAAAACATATAAACCCTAAAATCACTAAAAACAATAAAAACCCTACCAATCTATAAACAAACTAAAGACCATAAAAATATTAAAAAATAACTTGAAATCTATAAAAATGTAAAAATTCCAAAAAACATCAAAAAACCCTAAGAAAAACATAAAAAACTAAAAAAAACTTAAAACCCCTAAAAAACTAAAAAGTAGTAAAAACACTAAAAACACTAAAAGACCTTAAAACCCAAAAACCTCTAAACAAATAAAAACCCTAAAAATAATAAAAAACCCACAACACCCTAAAAACCACTCTAAAATATAAAACCCTTTAAATCTCTAAAAATGATAAAAGCCTCTAAAAAACCTTAAAAGAGATTAAAAAAAACCATAAACATCCATGAAAAACCAAAAAATCCAAAAAAAACCTAAAAAACCCTAAAACAGTAAAAATTCCTAAAACCCTAAAAATAAAAAAAACATAAAAAAAGATCTAAAAATAACAAAAAAACAAAATAAAACCCTAAAAAACCTGAATGTCCTTAAGAAAACCTTAAGAACTAAAAATTATTAAAACCCCTAAAAACCATAAAAATGATAAAAACCCTAATAAACCTAAATAACCCTAAAACTATAAAAACCCTTAAATACCATAAAAACACTGAAAACCCATTAAAACCATGAAAAACACTAAAAACTCCAAAATCTCTTTAAACCACTAAAAAAGTTAAAAACAATATAAAACCAAAAAAACCATAAAAACTCAAAAAAAACTATAAATCTCCATAAAACCATAAAACCTAATAGAACCCTCAAAATCCCAAAAAAACCCCAAACCAGAAAAATCATAAAATTACTTTAAAATAAATAAAAAAAGTAAAAACCCTTAAAACCCTAAAAACCCTAGGAAAACCTTAAATATGTAAAAAAAATTAAAACTCATAAAACCTAAAAAATGCTTCAAACCCTAAAATACCCTAAAACACCTAAAAACCTTAAATAACCAAAAAACCCCAAAAAACCTATAAAATAAATAAAAACCCCACTAAAAACTCAAAAAACCCTTTAATATACTAAAAAATGTTAAAAAACGCTTGAAAACATTAAACACTATAAAACCAAAAAACCTACAAAACCATAAAAACAAAAAAACCTCAAAATATTTATAACCACTAAAACCCATAAAAATCATAAAAAAAGACCTAAAAATCCATAAAAACATAAAAACCATAAAACACTGAAAAAACACCCGGATAAAAACTTAAAATCATTAAAAATAATTGAAAATTATAAATAACCTAATAATACTAAAAACGCTAAAACCCTATAAAACCGTAAAAACCAATAAACCATAAAATATCTTAAAAATATTAAAACACCAAAAACCCCATAGAAACCTTAAAATACACTGAAAATACTAGAAACCCTTTAAACCCCTAAAACATTGAGAAATAATAAAACACCCTAATAACCCTAAAAACAAAAAAAAACCCCTTAAAACCCAAAAAACCATAAACCCAAAAAAACCCTTAAAACCCTAAAACCCAAAAAACCCAAAAAACCATGAAAGCCCTAAAATCACTAAAAATGTAAAAACCCAAAAAACCCAGAAAAAACCTAAGAAAACCGTAAAAAAATTAAATACACTAAAAACCCCTAAAAAACAAAAAATGATAAAAATGTTAAAAACCATAAAAACCATAAAAAACCCCAAAATATAAAAAAAAACAAAAAAACCATAAAAATCCTAATAAAAGACCAAAAAATCTCAAAAAACGCAAAAACCATGAAAGCCATGAAAAACCCTAATAAAACTAAAAAAACTAAAAAACAATTAAAACCCTTTAAAAAAATAAAACATTAAAAACCTTACAAAAACCCTAAATGGACCCTAAAAAACCAACACCCCCCCAAAAAACCATAAAAAACCTAAAAACATTAAAAACCAATAAAAACCATGAAAACCCCAAAAAACTACTAAAACTCTAAAAACCCTTTAAACCCCTAAAAACTTTAAAAAAATCTAAAAAACATTTAAAACCCTAAAAAACTGAAAAAACCCCTAAAAAGCAATAAAAACACCCAACACCCAAAAAACCAAACCCCCCCCCCCCATTAAAATCCTGAAAGACCATAAAAATAATAAAAGGCTTAAAAATCCATAAAAAAGGTAAAAAACCATAAAAACCTTGAAAACCCCTAATAAAACTATAAAAAACAATTAAAACCCCTAAAAAACTAAAAGACCCTAAAAAGCACTTAAAACACTTAAACCCCAAAAAAACCCTAAAAACCTCAAAAAACTCTAAAACCCTATAAAAAACCAAAACCCACTAAAAAATCTTAAAATACATAAAAAATCAAAAAAAAAAATTAAAATCTCTAAAAAACTTTTCAAACCCAAAGAAACCCAAACACCCCATTAAAACCCCAAAAAAACCCTAAAACCCTAAAACCCCCCAAAAATGATCAAAATCCCTAAACCACTAAAAATCCATCTAAATAATAAAAATTTACTCAAAATATATAAAAATAAAAAACCCTAAAAACTATGAAAAACCATAAGAAACCCTTAAAAACCTAAAAACTCTAAAAACCCCTCAAAACCTAAGAAATTATAAAAACCCTAAAAAACCTAAAATCCATTAAACCCTGAAAACATTGAAATACCCTAAAACCCATAAATCCTAAGATCAACTAAAAAATATAAAAAACCTAAAACCCCTAAAAGGATTAAAAAAACATTAAAATACAAGAAAATTAAAAAAACCCTAAAACCCCCAAAAAACTATAAAAACCCTACAAAATCATAAAAATCCTCAAAATCCATGAAAACCCTAAAAACCTATAAAAATACAAGAAATTCCTTAAAGGCTATTAAAATAGTAAAAAAAATTAAAACCTAGGAAAACTCTAAGAAAATCTCAAAACTAAAAAAATGTAAAACCCCTAAAAAACCTAACTATGTTAAAACCCTAAAACCCATAAACCCATAAAACACCTAAAAAACCTAAAAGGGATAAAACCCATAAAACCCTAAAACCATTAAAAACTCTAAAAACCCATTAAAACCATAATTGTGTTTCAAAAATACACTAAAAAATCGAAAACCCTATAAAACTTAGAAAACTAAAATAAAAAAAAGTGTAGTAACAATAAAAACACTAAAAAACCTAAAACCCCTAAAAATACAAAAAACCTTAAAAACATAAAAATAATAAAAAACCACTAAGAATCCATAAAAATATAAAATACCATAAAAATATTGAAAACCATTAAGAAAACCGTAAAAACCAAAAAAACGCACAAAACCCCTAAAAACAAAAAAAAATTTAAAAATACCCTAAAACCATAAAAACCCAAAAAATAACAAAAAAACCCTAAACTCCATTAAAAACCATGAAAACCCATTAAACCCTAAAAATCCACTAAAAATCCTAAATACCATTTAAACCCATAAGAAATTTTAAAAATTCGTAAAACCCTTAAATTCTAAAAAAAACAAAAAAAAAACTCTAAAACCCCATAAAAATTATTAGAACACATAAAATCCTAAAAACCCTCGAGAATCCTAAAAACACTAATATCCAATAAACATATTAAAAAATCCCTAAAAACCATAGATAAGTAAAAAATTCTAAAAACCCTGAAAACCTTTAGAAAACCTTAAATACCAAAAAAAAATTAAACCCCTAAAAACCAAAAAATTCTAAAAACCATAATATCCCTAAAAACATTAAAAACATCAAAATAAATAAAAATCCTAAAAACTATAAAAATCATAAAAACCAACAAAACTTCTTAAACACATAAAATCTGAACAAATCTGAAAAGCCCAACCTTAAAAACCTAAAAATAATTAAAACCCCTCGAAACCTAAAAAATTCCAAAGACCCTATATACCCTAAAGAGACCCAAAAATAATAAAATCATCTAAGACCCATAAAAACCTTAAAAACCTAAAAATAAAAATAAAAACCCCTAAAACCCATAAAAACACTATAGATCCTTTAAACCCTAAAAACATTAAAAAAATATCAAAACAAAAAAAACTCTTAAAAACTCAAAAAAAAATTTAAAAACAAAAAAGAACATAAACCCCTAAAAACCCTAAAAAACCTATATAACCCTTAAAATCCCTAAAAACTCTAAAAACCATAAAAATGTATAAAAGGTCCTAAAATGCCTAAAAAATTTAAATATCCGTAAAAATGTTTAAAAAAATATAAAAACATTAATAACCCAATAAAAAAAATTCTAAAAACCCATTAGACCATAAAATCAATAAAAATCTAAAAAACCCTAAAACCCCTCAAAATCCTAAAAAAACTAAAACCCATAAAAATATTAATAAATCCCTAAAAAATCACTAAAAATTAAAAAAAAACCCAAAACCCCTAAAAAGACCTAATAAATCATTAAAAACATTAAAACACTTAAAACCCCTAAAAACCTAAAAACTCTAAAGACCCTAAAAACCATAAGAAATCTAAAAACCTTTAAAATCACTAAAAACATTAAGAAATAATAAAAATCCTATAAAACCCCTACATTCCATAAAAACAAAGAAACCCAAAAACTAAGAGAAACCTAAAGAAAACATTAAAAACCTTAAAACACTTAAAACCCCAAAAAACCAAAATGATGCTAAAAACCCTAAATCCCCTAAAAACACCATAAAAGCATAAATCCCCTAAAACCCATAAAAACCAATAAAAACCATAAAATATCTCAAAACCAATACAAACCCAAAAACCCAAAAAAAACAATAAATATCCTTTAAACCCCTAAAAGAATTTTCAAAACTCTCAAAACCCTAAAACACAAAAAAAACTACAAAAACCCAAATAAATTAAAAAAACTAAAAGCCCTAACAACCATAAAACCACTAAAAATCCCTAAAACCACTAAAAACCATAGAAAACTAAAATGGACCTAAAAATACCTAAAAATGTAAAACACCCTAAAAATGCTAAAAACATGATAACCCATTAAAAACCCCAAAAACACAATAAAATGCAAAGTAAAAAACAACAATAAAACCATAAAACACCAAAAAAAACATCAAATTCCCTAAAAACACAAAAAACCATTAAAATACCAAGAAGCCCTAAAAACCCCTAAATAAAATAAAAAACCAATAAACCCTAAAAACCCTAAAGAAAACCTTAAAATTCTAAAAACACTTAAAATTCCAAAAAACCAAAAAACCCATAAAAAACTTAAAAACCAATAAAAACTCTAAAACCCATTTAATCCCCTAAAAATTCTAAAAAAATCTAAAAACCCTTACGAAACCTAAAAAACTCTAAAAAAAATCTAAAAATGAAAAACAAACAAAAAAACTGAAAAACAATAAATAACCCATAAACCCCTCAAAATCCTAAAAGACCCTAAAACCCCAAAAAAGAAAATCCTAAAAAGGACCTAAGAATCCCAAAAAATTTAATAAACCCTAAAAACCATGAAAAAACCTAATAAGATATTAAAATCCTAAAAAAACATAAAACCCCTAAAAACATAAAAAATGAAGAAACAATAAAAACCCTAAAGACCTTAAAATCCCTAAAAACCAAAAAATGCCTAAAAACTATAAAAAAACTCAAAACCCAATAAAAGACTAAAAATCACTCATAAAAACTCAAAAACCCCATAAACCACTAAAAACATTAAAAACAATAAAAACCTTTAAACCCCTAAATATATCAAACAAGACCCTAAAAAACAAAAAACCCATAAAAACACTAAAAACCTCAAAATCCCAAAAAATCCTTAAAACCATAAAAACAAAGGAAAATCACTAAAAATCCCTAAAATATAAAAAACCATGAAAACCCTAAAATCCCCTAAGAGAACCCTAAAAAAAACCACTTGAATCCCCTAAAAGGATGAATAAAACACGAAAAACCATAAACTGCCCTAAAAACCCTAAAACCCTAAAACACATAAAAACCTTAGAAAACACCTAAATACTCATAAAAATCTTAAAAACCCACCAAATCTCTAAAAACCCTTTATAACCCTAAAATCATTAAAAAAAACTATGAAGACTTAAAACCATAAAAAAAATAAAAAAACTAAAAGACTATAAAATCCTAAAAAACCCTAAAAACCTTCAAGATCTCTCAAACACCAAAAAAACCCATAAATCATAAAAAACACAAAAAATACATAAAAAGATAAAAACCCATAAAAACCCTGAAAACCATAATAAAAACTTAAATAACTAAAATAATTAAAACCAGTAAAACCCCTAAAAACACTGAAAATTCTAAAAACCGTAAGAAAACTCTAAAAAGCATTCAAAACCCTAACTACCCAAAAAAACCCAAAAAACCCAAAAAACCCCATCGAACCCCCTAAACCCCACTAAACTGTCTAAAAAAATTCTTTAAGCCCATAAAAACATTAACAAACTCTAAAAATATTTGAAAAACAATAAAAACTCAAAAAACACCAAATAAAACCATTAAAACTCTAAAAAACCTAAAAACACTCATAACCCTCAAAATCTATAAAAACAAAAAAAAACCACAAAAACCCAAAAAAATCACTAAAAATCACTAAAAAATTCAAAAAATACTAAAAAATGCTAAAAAATCCTAAGATAAAATTAAAAACCTAAAATCACTTAAAACCCATACAATCCTAAGAAGTACTAAAACCCCCTAAAAACCCAAAAAACTATAAAAACCATAAAAACACTTAAAAACCTCGAAACCCATAAAACCATATAAAAACCCTAAAAACCCACTAAAAACTCTAAAAACCCTTTAAAACCCTAGAAATGGTAAAAATGTAAAAACTTTTAAAAACCCTAAAAAATTTAAAAGTCAAATTAAAACCATAAATCCCTAAAAATTCTCAAAATCTCTAAAATCCAAAAAAACCAATAATCCCTAAAAACACAAAAGCCCTTAAAACCCCTAAAAAAACCCCAAAAATATAAAAACACTTACAAACGCTAAAAAAATTAAGAAACTCAAAAACCCATAAAAACTCTAAAAAAACTAAAATCTATAAAAACCATTAATACCCTTAAAAACCATAAAAACACAAAATAAAACCCTGTAATCCCCTAAAACGTTAAAAATTATAGAAACATTAAAAAAATGAGAAAAACTAAAAAAACCCTTAACCTCCTCCCAAAAAAACCATTAAAACACAAAAAAAAAACAAATAACCATTTAAATCTCTAAGATCCCTAAAAATATATTATCAATATACATCCCTAAAAATCCTTAGAAAAATAAAAGGCCCTAAAACCCTAAAAACATACACCAAATTCCAAAAAACATAAAAACACTTAAATCCCTTAAAAACATAAAAACACTAAAAACCTTAGTAAACCCTAAAACCCCCGAAACTCCCAAAACCCATTAAAATCCCTCACAATCCTAAAAATCCATAAAAATCCTAAAAACTCCTTAAAACTCCCTAAAAATGTGAAAAACCGCCAAAAAACAAGAAAAACCATATGAAAATTTTAATAACATAAAAACACATAAAACCCCTAAAAACTAAAAAAAACTAAAAATCCTAAAAAACCATAAAAACCCTAAAAACACTAAAACCCCCTACAAACAATAAAAGTCCCTTAAAACATTAATAAACCCCAAAACTACAAAACACAAAAAAGAACTAGATTCTCTAAAAACACATGAAACCTTAAAGACATTAGAAAACACTTGAAAACCATAAAACCCTTAAAAACTCAAATAACCATAAAAACAACAAAATCTACAAAAACCCTAAAAATACTTAAAACCCAAAAAAATATCAAAATTTTTAAAAACACTAAAAACATAACAATCCAAAAAATCCATAAAAATATAAAAAAACCCTAAAAACCTTAAATTCATTAGGAAACCATAAAAACCTAAAAAAAATGAAAACACCTATGAAAACTAAAAACACTAAACACTTAAAAACCCCCCAAAACCTTAAAAATGAGTAAAAATTTTAAAAACACTAAAAACCATAAAACCCACTAAAAAATCTAAAAATCCCTTAAACCTATAATTTTCTTAAAAATCTCTAAAAAAATTAAAAACTATAAAAAACTAAAAAAAACCCCCTAAAACCCAAAATACCATAACAACCATAAAAACTCCTAATACCCCTCAAAATCCCTAAAATCCTAAAAACAACAAAAATCATATTAAATCCTATAGACTCCCTAAAAATGTAAAACCCATAAAACCTTCAAAACCCAATGTAATCCTTAATAACCTAAATACACATAAAAATCATAAAAAACAAAAATACTCTAAAAAAAATAAAAACCTTAAAAACCTAAAAACCTAAAAACCGTCAAAAACTATAAAAATACTAAAAACCCATAAAAATACCAAAAAAATTCCTAAAAGGCTTCATAATTTAAAATCCCTTAAAACAATGAATACCCCTAAGAAATCTTTAAAAATATAAAAAAATTTAAACACCCGCAAAATCTTTAAAAAAATGCTAAAACATATACAAACCGTAAAATCCCTAGAAACCCCTAAACCGTAAAACCCTTTAAACCAATAAAAACTCTAAAAACACAAGAAAAATATAAAACCCAATAAATGCCTAAAAATATTTAAAAAACTCTCAAAAAACATAAAAACTCTAAAAAACTCAAAGAAACCCAACCCCCCCCCCCCAAAACACCATAAAACCATAGAAACCCTAATGAATCTAAAATCCCGTAAAATCCCAAAAAATGAAAAAAAAAATCCATAGAAATCCTTACAGAATTAAAAAAAAACTAAAAACCCTAAATAACCTAAATAACATAAAAACCCTAAAAACCATAAAAACACTAAACATCTAAAATCCACTAAAAATATAAAAACCATTTAAACCCCTAAAAATGTTAAAAAACTATAAAAATCCATAAATCCCATAATGATATAAAAAATCCCCTAAAAACACATACAAACCAAAAAAACCAAAAAAACCTTCAAAATCCCTGAAAATCCTAAGACCCCCTAAAAATTACAAGAGACCTAAAAATCCAAAAACAAAATAAACACCCTAAAATACTTGGAAACCCCTAAGAAAATATTAAAAACCTAAAAACACTTAAAAATAATAAAAACCTAAAAATGTTAAAAAACCAAAAAAACCCTAAAACCTTAAAGAACCTTAAAAACCCTAAAAGGACACTGAAAAACCTAAAAGCCCATTAAACCCTTAAAAATGTAAACAAAACTTAAAACTCTAAAAAAATCAATTAAAAAACCTTAAAAATCTAAAAAACCATAAAAACACCGAAACCCTCCAAATCCCAAAAATCAACAAAAAATCATAAAATTTAAAAAAATTCAAAAAAATCCTAAAAAAGTAAAAAACCCTAAAACCATAATAAAATATTAAAAAACTAAAAAAATTAGATCTTATAAAAACCCTAAAACACTAAAATCTCTAAAGAACCATAAAACCCCTAAAACCCCTAAAAATACCTAAAAACCCCTAAATATAAAAAATATCCTAAAAAATCACCAAATATCCCTAAAAATTTAAAAAACCATAAAACCCGAAAAAGAACTAAGAAAATATTAAAAACATTAAAAAACATAAAACTAATAATGAGTAAAAAAATTCTAAAAAAATTATGTGTTACAAAAATTACTATAAAACCATAGAACCCACAAAATCCCTAAAACACCCAAAAAACTATAAAAATTGAAAAAAGGCTAAAAAATACCTAAAAAAATAAAAAAACCCCTTAAAAACCAAGAAAAACCCAAATAAGCCCTTTAAAACATAAAAAACACATAAAACCCCAAAAAACATAAAAAATCTAAATACCCAAAAAACCTTAAAAAGACTCTAAAAACCATAAAACCTCTAAAATCCCAAAAAACCCCTAAATACCATATGATGGGAAGATTGAAGCTCCGACGATTTGACTCTCACATGATGGCGGCTTCCCCTACCTTCCAAGTTTAAGAAGATGGAGAATGAATCCCCTCCCTCCCCCTCTGTAGGGGAGGACCCTCCCTCTGAGGACTTCCCTTCCTCGGCTTTCTCTTCCCCTGATTTTTTGCCCTCTTTACCAGAAATAGTGGTTTGTATGAAGGTTCCGAAGCTCTTTGAAGGATGTCCGCAGCTTCCACTCTCGATTAGAGAGTTCACTGAAGGCTTCGGAACCCAAAAAACCTTAAAACACAATAAAACTAAAAAAACCCTAAAAACCCAAAAAACCAAAAAGCCTTAAAAACTATACCAACCCTAAAACACATAAAACCCATAATCCCCTCAAAATCACTAAAAACATAAAAAATAAAAATAATACTTATACCCCCTAAAAGTATAAAACCCCTAAAAACCATGAAAAACCATAAAAAAACCATAAAAATCAATAAATTATTTAAGACCCTAAAGCCCTAAAAAATGATAAAAACCCTAAAAACCCTAAAAACATAAAAAACCTGAAAATCCTAAAACCGTAAACCCCCCAAAAAATATAAAAAATACTAAAAAATATCTGAAAAACCCTAAAAATTCTAAAACCCCAAAGAAAAACATAGAAACCTAAAAATGCATAAAACCACTAACACCTAAAAACACTAAAAACCCTAAAATACCCTAACATCTGTAAAACCCCTAAAAACTATGAACACTCCAAAAAACCCCTAAAAACCCTAAAACCACTAAAAACTCTAAAAACCCTTTAAACCCCTAAAACATTTAAAAAGTCTAAAAAACATAAAAACCTAAAAAACTAAAAAAAATCCTAAAAACCAAAAAAAAATATAACCCCTTAATCCCAAAAGAGAAATAAAAACCCTATAGAAAAATGTTGTCGATCTCTCCTGGGATCTCCCTCCCATCGAAGAGACCTTTAGGGTTCCCTCTTGGAACCCTCTTCAGTGACTTCACTGATCGCTTCCAGATCAAGCTTTGTGATGTCGATGGAGTTCTGTTCGAGTGGCCTTCTCCCCTGGTGTAATGGTGGAAGATGAGGCAGATGCTTGTTGGAGATGGGATCTAGAGGGTTGTTTCAGGAATTGGTGTTGGTAGTTTGGTCTGGATTTTGCAAATTTTTGGCTTGACTCTGGTAGTTTGGGATTCTGCTCCTACTCAGCCATCATCTTTCCTTGATGGTGGCAACGATGGCTTCCCGGTGGTCTTTGAACAGTCTAAGAGGTTGATGGTGACGTCAATGTTGGTTCCAGATTTGAGTTTTCAGTGGACTTACTCTGACTTGCTGCTTCGCTACTTGGTTTTTTCCCTGAGGAAAATTCGATTCTGGTACGTTGTCTCTCCTGCGGTGTGGATCCCGCATTTTTTTGGCACGTTGGTGGTTTGTGTTTTCCAGTTGCTACAGTTTAGTGGGTGTTTTTTCATTCAGCTATTATGGTTTGTACTGCTTGTGGAGTGGCGTGATGGCTGGGCATGCCATTTGGTAAGAGGGCTGTCTGAGTCTCTAGTTAATATGGTTCTGTATTTTTTGATGTTTTGTATATTGTTGGGGAAATAGGTGTGTACAGATGCGCGAGATTGGCTGTTTGTATTTGCTGGTTTGCGTGGTGCTGTAGGAGAGATCTTTTTCTAGAAATGGTGGTGTTGGTTACTACTGGCTATAGGGCTGGGACGTGATGATGTTTTTGGTTATGAGTTTGGTGCTGATGGTTCTAAGTTATTAGCTAGAGGCTGCGGTTGATATTGGGGTCGTGCTGGTGATGGTTGATCTTCTTGGAAAGGAGATAATTAATGATGGTAACACTGTTGTGGGATGGTTACTATTTGGCTGGAATGCAATGAATCATGCATGTTGGAATTTCACACTATTGGTTTTGTGGTGCTTGCGGTGGACCTTCTTGGTGGGGAGGTTCTGGATGATGGATCTTGTGAGAATGGATGATGGTTGCTGCATGGATGTGCTGGATGATGGTATTTTTGAGATTGGATGCTGGTCGTTGCTTGGTAGTGAGCTGCTAGATGCTGGATGATGGCGATGGTTGCTGATTGGTTTTGTGTGTGTTTGTTTGGTTTTGTTTTTCTTTTTTACTATTTTGAGTTTCTTTTTTTATTTTTGTTAAGGGTTTTTGGGTGCTGGTCATTTGACCCTACCCCTCCCCTGCCTGCTGTGTCTTTTCTACTGCGTCTTTTTTTAATAAATTGGGGGGGGGGGTCAGGAATAGCATGACCTCTGCATCTTCCTTTCCCTTAAACCCAAAAAACCGAAAAAACCATTATAATCCCAAAAAACACTAAAACCCAATATAAATTTCAAAAAACCCCTAAAAATACCAAAAAATTTATTGACCCTAAATATCTGCAGAAAACCTTAAAAACCTCAAAACACATAAAATCCGAATAAACATAAAAACTACTAAAAACCTTAAAATAATAAAACCACATAACAACCATAAATACTTAAATACCACTCAAAACATAAAAATCCCAAAAACCCCACCAAAAAATAAAAACCCTTTAAACACCTAAAAATGTTAAAGAACACAAAAAACAAAAAAATCACTAGAAAATTCAAAAAAATATTAAAACCCTGAAAAAATATATTAAAACCCTAAAAACCATAAGAAAACCCCAAAACCCTAAAAATCCCAAAAACCCAAATACCCCATAAAATTTCTAATAATAACTAAAAATCCCAAAAATCATAAAAACCCCTAAAAACCCTAAGAAAAACTTAAAAAAAAAATAAACCTCTTAAAAAACATAAAAAATACTAAAAACTGTAAAATCCTAAAAAAACTCTAAATATCCTAAAAACCATAAAACCCCAAAAAACCTAAACAACCCTAAAAACCCATACAAACCCTAAAAAACCATAAACCCCATAAAAACGCTTTAAGCCCCTAAAAATGTTAAGAAAACTCTAAAATACAATAAATCCCATAAAAACACAATAAATCTCTACAAACCCAAAAAATCCATAAAGACCATAAACACTATAAAAACCCTAAAAACCTTAAAAATCCCTAAAACTTCTAAAAACACATAAAAATTAATAAAATCCTTATAAATCCCTAAAAATATAAAAAACCCTGAAAACCCCTAATAAAATCTTAGAAACCTAAAAAAATTAAAACCCCTAAAAACATAAAGACACTAAAAACCCTAAAAACTATAAAAACCCTAAAATCCTCTAAAACCCATAAAAATACATTAAAACCTTAGTAAACCCTAAAAATAAATAAAACACTAAAAAACTAGAAACTATTAAAAATACATTAAACCCCTAAAAACATTAAAAATCATTAAAAACCTTAAAAATACTAAAAACTCAAAATTCCCTAAAAATAAAAACAAATCATAAAACCCCTAAAAACCCAAAAAAACTCTCTAAATGACTAAAAACCATAAAAATCATAAAAATAATAAAAAAAGTAATAAAAATCATTAAAAATATAAAAAACCCTAAAACCCCAGGAAACCATAAGAGAACCTTAAAAAATGTAAAATAATAAAAACCCGTTATGAAAACTAAAAACAATAAACACGCAAAAGAACCAAAAAACCAAAAAACCCCTAAAAACCATAAAAACATTAAAAACCTTAAAAACACCAAAAACTCTAAAAACCCATTAAACCCCTAAAAATGTTAAAAAAAATTTAAATACATTATAAATCCAAAAAAATCAAAAAGACCAATAAAAACCCAAAAACTCTTAAAAACCATAAAACCCTTTAATCACCTCAAAAATCCCTAAAAACCTAAAAACCCATAAAAACCCAGAAAAATCCCTAAAACTACCAAAAAATGTAAAACCTTTTAAAGACCCACAAAAACCATTTGAAAAACTTAATCACCTAAACACACTTAAAACCCCTAAAAACCAAAGAAACACTAAAAACCCTAAAAGCGTTAAAAAACCCTCAAAATCCATAAAACACCTAAAAAACATAAAAATGAAAATAAAACTAAAAATCGAAAAAAACATAAAATCCCCTAAAACCCTAAAAACACTAAGAAAACCATAAAAATTTAAAATCACTTAAAACCCCTAAAGACTTATGAAATTCAAAAAACCCTAAAAACCCTAAAAACCATAAAACCCCTAAAAATATTATAAACCATAAAAACCCTTTAAAACAAAAAACCCCTCTAAAAACTCTAAAAACCATTTCAACCCCTAAAAATGTTAAAAAACTATAAAAACCATAAACCCCTAAAAACAAAAAAACAATCACAAAAACAAAAAAAACAAATCCCTAAAAACTTTAAAATCCCCTAAAAACCATCGAAATATCTAAAACCTTAAAAACCATAAAAGTCGTATAAAATCCATAATAATCAATACAAACATAAAAAACCTTAAAAAACCAAAAGAAACCGTTAAAACCTAAATACACTTAAAACCCATAAAAACTTATTAAAACCATAAACCCCTAAAAATCCTTAAATCTATAAAAACTATAAATCCCCCTAAAACCATAATAATTATTAAAACCCCTAAAGACCCACTAAAAACTATAAAAAATGTTTAATCCCATAAAAATATTATAAAACTCCAACAAAATTTAAAAAACCATAAATACTCAAAAAAACCCCTAAAACCCAAAAAAATGATACAAACCAAAAAAACCATAAAAAAAAGAAAACCCAAAAAAACATAAAAAACCTCAAAATATTTAAAATTCATATAGACTATAAATTCCTAAAACTACCGAAAATTCCCTAAAAACATAGAAAAACCCAAAACCCTAAAAATCTCTAAGAAAATATGAAAAACCTAAAAACACTTAAACCACTAAAACACCTAAAAACACTAAAAATCTTTGTAAACACTAAAAACACTAAAACCCATAAAAATCCCAAAAAAAATATAAACCATTTAAATCATTAAAAATTCACAAAAAATACATAAAAATATTAGAACCCCTAGAAAACTAGAAAAAACCCAATGAAAACCTTATAAAATGAAAAACATAAAACCCCTAAAAACCTTAAAACACTAAAACCCTAAAAACACTAAAATACCCTAAAAATTCCAAACCCCTTAAATACCATAAAAATCCATTAAAATATAACAAACCCTAAAAACCAATAAATCACTAAAAAATAGAAACTCTAAAAACACTTTAAACCCCTAAAATATTAAAAACTAAAAACCCTTAAAAACCATAAAAACTCAAAAAAACCCAAAAATAAAAAAACTATAAAAACCGCAAAAAATATCTCAAGATGCTTCAAACCATAAAATATGAGAAAACCATAATAAAACCTTAGAAGCCTAAAAACTCTTAAAACCCCTAAAAAACTAAAAACACTAAAAACCCAAAGAAACAGTAAAAAAACATAAAAATCCCTAAAATCCTAAAAATAGTAAAACCCCACAAAACCCACTAAATACTCTAAAAATTCATTAAACCCCTAAAACTTTTAAACAATCTCTATAAAAATTAAAAAACCAAAAAATACTCAAAAAACCCCAAAAACATAAAAAACCCTAAAAACATAAAAAACCATAAAAATCATAAAACCCTCAAAAAACCAAAAAAATCCAAAAAAATAAAAAAATCCTTAAAAAACCTAAGAAACACTAAAAATACCAAAAACCATAAATTCACCTAAAACCCACAAAAACCCTAACAAAACCTTAGTAATAAAAATACACTCCAAACCCCTACAACCCTAAAAACAATAAAACCCCTAAAATAGTAAATAACCTAAAAACCTAAAAACCCTCACAATCCTTAAAAACCATTAAAACCATAAAAATACTAACGAAATTGTAAAAATAATATAAAAAGTAAAACCCCCTAAAACCTTTGAACCCCTTATATAACCTTATATACCTAAATGCACTTAAACACCCTAAAAACAAAAAATGATAAAAACCCTAAAACCCCTAAAATAATAAAAACCCCATAAAACCCTATAAAACCCCCAAAACCACCAAAAATATAGATACACTTTTAACCCAATAAAATATTTAAAAACTCTATAAGGACTTGAAAACCCAAAAAACTAAAAAACCCTTAAAATACCCAAAAAACCTAGAAGAACTGTAAAACCCGTCAGAATCCAAAAAAACCCTAAAAACATAAAAGTCCTAAAAATCTACAAAAATAACCAAAAAGATAATAAACCCAAAAACCCAAAACCCCCTAAGAAATACTTAAAAATAAAAATGATAAAAAACAGAAAAAACCATAAAAATTCCAAAAAAATATAACCTCTTACAACCTTGAAATCCTCCAAAACCCCATAAAACCCCTAAAACCAAAAAAAATATAAAAACACTTGAAAGCCCTAAAATAATTAAAAACTATAAAAAACGATAAATCCCCTAAAAACTCAACCCCCCCTAAAACACATAAAAACTATAAAAATCTAAACCCCTAAAAAATTGAAAAACCAACAAAATCAATAATAAACCTAAAAAATCCCTAAAATATTGAAAAATCTACAAAAAATCCTTGAAAACATTAAAAACATAAAAACCTTGAAAAACCCTATGAAAAATTAAAAAATAATAACAGATAAAACACCTAAAAACCTAAAGAAATGTTTAAAACTGTAAAAAACCCTAAAAAGTACTAAAAACCACAAACCCGTTAAAACCTTAAAAACCGTAAAAATAGTAAAAAAACTAAGAACATAAAAAACCATAAAAACCAAAGAAAACATAAAACCAAACTAATTCCCTAAAATCCCAAAAAAACATAAAATTCATAAAATGTCCCTAAAGATACCTAAAATGTAAAAAAACACTAAAAACCCTAGAAGCCCTAATAAAACATTAAAAACTTTAAAACAAATAAAACCCATAAAAACCAAAAAGATATCTAAAATGACTAAAAAATCATAATTACCTTAAAACACCACAAATTACCACAAAACCGTAAACAACATTAAAATCTTAAAAAATCCCTCAAAATCAATAAAAACATAAAATACAATAAAACTCTGAAAAATAACTAATAAAATCTTAAAAACATAAAAGCACTAAAAATACCCAAATACCCTAAAATTGTTAAAAACCCCCAAGAAACAAAAAAATAATAATAAAAACACTGAAAAATATCAAAATCTCAAAACCCTTAAAATCTATAAAAATATAAAAAAGTTCAAAAATACCTAAAAACATAAAAAAAGGTAAAAACCCTGAAAAAACTAAATCAAAACTTTAAAACCTAAAAACAATTAATACCCCTAACAAAACATAAAAATTCCAAAAATCATAAAAACCTAAAAAATACTCTAAAAACCATAAAAATCCCTAAAAACCAAAAAACCCCAAAAAACCATTAAAAACTTAAATCCCATTTAAAACACTAAAAACCCACTAAAAACTATAAAATCCATATAAACCCCTAAAAAATTTAAAAAACTCAAAAATACATAAAAACCCTTAAAATAAAAAAACCCTAATAGCTCTAAAAACCATAAGATCACTAAAACCCCTCAAAATCCTAAAAACCCGTATAAACCATAAATCTCATAAAAGATCCATTGAAATCCAAATAATTTAAATAACTATTAAAACCCTAAGAGACCCTTGAAAACCCAAAACACCTAAAATCCGTAAAAACCCAAAATCCACTAAAAACCCTAAAAACCCTAAAAACCAAAAAACCCATAAAAAACGTAAAACCCCTAAAACACATAAAAATCATAAAACCCACTAAAAACACTAAAAACCTTTTAAAACTCTAGAATTATTAAAAAAACTCTATAAACACTTAAAACCCTAGAAAAATAAAAAACCCCTAAAATCCAAGAAAACCATAAAAAAACAGAAAACCCAAAAAACCCAAAAAACCCTAAAAATCACTAAAAACATAAAAAAAACATAAAAATCCATAAAAATACTTAGAAACATAAACCCCCCTAAAAACCCTGAAAGACCAAAAAAACAATAAAAACCTAAAAAGAACATTAAACCCCTAAAAATCAAAAAATGATAAAAACCATAAAAACCATAAAAACCTCAAAATCTCCAAAACCATAAAACCCATAAAAACCACAAAAAAGCATAAATATATTAAAAAAAACTAAAAACCCTTATAAAAACCTAAAACATAAAAACACTAAAACATTTAATAGTCCCTAAAACCCTAATACCCCTAAAAATTACAAACACCCCTAAAACCCCATAAAACACATACCCCCCAACACTAAAAACTGGAAAAACCCTTTTACCCCATAAAACATTAAAAAAATAACAATAAAACCCCTGAAAAACTCAGAAAAACACTAAAAACTGAAAAAAACCATAAAAAACATAAAAACCCTTAAAAATCCAAAAATCACGTAAAACCCAAAAAACCTTAAAATCCTAAAAAATAAGTAGAAATCTCTAAAAATTTAAAAATTCATAAAACCCTGAAAAATCATAAGAAAACCTTTAAAAAACTAAAAACACTTAAAACCCAAAAATCCTAAAAAATGTTAAAAACCCCAAAATGCTATAAACCCTAAAAACCTAAAAACCCCCAAAACATAAAATACCCAAACACCCCATAAAAACCCTAAAAACTAATAAAAATATAAAAAACCCTTAAACTCCTAAAAATGTTACAAAAACATTATAAAACATAAATCCCCTAGAATATTAATAAAAACCCAAATATAAATCCATAAAACCCCTGAAACCCTAAGAAACTCCCAAAACCCTCAAAATCCCAAAACACCCATAAAATGCCTAAAATTACCTAAAAATACATAAAAAATAAAAACCACTAAAAACCCAAAAAACCCTAAGAAAACATTAAAACCCTTAGAACATTAAGAACCCCTAAAAAACATTAAAAATTTAATAACCCTACCAAAATTAAAACAAAATTATAAATACCTGATAAACCATAAAAACCACTAAAAAAAATAAAAAACCCTAACCCCCACAAAACCCTTTTGTTTATAAATTTTGGGGGGTTCCGGGAATCGCCTGGACCCGTGCCTTCTTTGCCTAACCCCCACAAAACCCTAAACACCCAATAAAAACACCAAAAAAACCTTTAAATCCTGAAAAATGTTTAAAAATGTTAAATGATATTAAAAACCCTAAAAAACTAAAAAACCCCAAAAAACCCGATAAAAACTCTAAAAACTCCAAAAACCCTCAAAACCCCTAAAACCCATAAAAATCCTAGAAAATCACAAATAATACAGAAAAACATAAAAAACCCTAAAAACCAGGAACACCCCTTAGAAAACCTTAAAAACTTAAAAAAATATTACCTTAAAAACCAAAAAATGCTAAAACCTCGTAAAAACCCTAAAAACTCCCAAAAACCATAAAAACCCTAAAAACATAAAAAATGTAAAAAATATCTAAAAACCATAAACAAGGTAAAAAACATAAAAAAATTGAACACCTCTAAAATATTTAAAAATTAAAAACACTTAAAAACACTAAATACCTAAAAATGAAAAAAAACCCTCAAAATACCAAAAAAACACCAAAAAGCCACAAAACATCAAAAAACCATTAAAACCCTAAAATCCCATAAGACCCTAAACCCAATAAAATCTATAAAATCCCTTTAAACCCCAAAAAATAATTAAAAAACTAAAAAAATCATAAAACCATTAAAAAATCAAAAAATTCTAAAACTCCGAAAAAAACCCAAACCCCGAAAAACTCCAAATAACCCAGAAAATCCCTAAAACCCCCAAAAACCCATAAAATTCTTAAAAAATCCCTAAAAATACACAAAAAATCCCCTAAAAACCCTAACACCCCTAAGAGAAACATAAAAACCTAAAAGCACTTAAAAATCTTAAAACCCCATAAAAAACACTAAAAACCTAAAACACCCTAAAAACCCCTAAAACTATAAACACCATAAAAACATATAAAAACCTTTAAAACTCTAAAAATTAATGAAATCCCTAAAAACTGCTAAAAATATAAAAACCCATAAGAAATAAAAAAACCTAAATAACAACTTTAAAACCCATAAAAACCTAAAAACTATCTAAATTTTTAAAAACCAAAAAAAATGATAAAATGCTAAAAACCCTAAATTAACTAAAAACATAAAAACCATAAAAACACTAAAACCCCTAAGTAGAGCTTAAAAACCTAAAAACACTTAAACCCAAAAAAATTTAAAAAATATCCTAAAATTCTAAATACCCTTAAAATCCATAAAAACTATAAACACTGATAAAAACCCTAAAAAAGACCTCAAATCCTTAAAAATGTCAAAACCCTAAAAAATTATAATAAAACACTAAAAACCTAAAAACATTTAAAAACCATAAAAACATACAATAGTAAAAACCATAAAATATCAAAAAAAACAAAAAACTATAAAAACCAATAAAATCTGTAAAAACCATAAAAACCCATAAAACCATAAAAAATAATAAAAACTCTAAAACCCCTTTAAACACCTAATATATTTAAAAACTCTAAATATCTTTAAAACCCATAAAAACCCAACAAATAAATCTAAAAACACCAAAAAACCATACAAACCCTAAAAAACCTAAAAATAGCTAAGACCCCTCAAAATCACTAAAAAACTGAAAAAACCAAAACACCATAAAAAAATTAAATAATCCCAAAAAATTAATATAATCATAAAAAAACAAAAAATACCCTGAAAACACCTAAGAAAACTTGAAAACATTTGAAACGATTAAAACCCCTAGAAACCTAAAAAATTCCAAAAACCTAAAAAAACTCTAAAAACCCTGTAAACCCAAAAACTCATAAACACCCTTGGAAACCAATGAAAAGTCCTAAACCCCCATAAAATCCCTAAACCAACACTGAAAAATCTAAAACCCCTTTAAACCCCAAAAATGTTAAAACACTCTAAAAACCCTTAAAACCCTAAAAAAGTCAAAATACCATAAAACTAAAAAAAACCATTAAAACTCTAAAACCCATAAGAACCCTAAAGTCCAAAAAACCCCAAAACCCTCAAAATGAAAAAAACCTAAAAAAATTAATCAAGTCCAAAAATCCCTAAAAATACCTAGAAATATAAATACCCCAAAAAACTGTTAATTTTTTTTAAAACCATAAAACCTAAAAAATATTTTAAACCCCTAAAAAATAAAAAAACCAAAAAACCCCTAATAATCCCTAAAATCCTTAAATATACAGAAACACCTAAAACCCCTAAAATTCCCTAATAAAAACAAAAAAACAAAAAAAAAACACTTAAAACAACCAAAAAACCTAAAAAATGATAAAATCCCTAAAAGAGCCTAAAAACCATAATCCCCTAAAAACATTAAAACACAAAAACCATAAAATCCCTTAAAAGCGTAAAAACCATAAACCCCAATAAAAACTAAACAAAACCCTTAAACCCCAAAATAATGTTAAAAAGCATAAAAAATCCTTAAACCCTCTAAAAAATTCAAAAATAATCCTATAACCCAAAAAACCAAAAACCCAAAAAACCATAAAAACCATAAAAATTCATAAAAACCCAAGAAACAAAAAAAAATCCTAAAGAAACCCAAAAAATCTCCAAAAACATAAAAAACCCTAAAACACTTTGAAATCCTAAGAAAAACATAAAAATATAAAAATATTAAAACCCCAAAAAAGCTAAAAACACTAAAAACAATTAAAAAACCCCCCTGAAAAACACTTAAAACCATAAAAACAAAAATACCCCTAGAACCTAAAACCCCTAAGAACCCATGAAAAACCTAAAACCACTAAAAACACTAAAGACTCTTTAAACCTTTATAAAGGTTTAAAAAAAATATAGAAACCATAAAACCCTTAAAAACATAAAAAATGGTTAAATTCCTAAAAACCATAAAACCATAATAATCCTAAAAAATGATAAAAATACCTAAAAACATAAAAACCCTAAAAACTCTGAAAACCCTTGAAAACACCTTAAAAACCTAAAAACACTTAAAACCCATAAAAACCTAAAATTTTTGAAAACCATAAAACCCCTAAAAACTCTAAAATTCATAAAACCCATAAAAAAATAAAAAACAATTGAAACACATAAAACCCTAAACACTTTAGAAAACTCTAAAAACCATTCAGACCCCACAAAACATTAAAAAACTCTAAAAACATTTAAAAACCTAAAAATCCAAAAAATCACTAGGAACCTAAAAAAACCATAAAAACTATAAAACCATAAAACCCTAAAAAACACCTCAAAATCCAAAAAAACCAAAAAAAACCTAAAATAACTAATTCTCCTAAAATCCCTAAAAACCATAAAAATGCATAAAATTCCAAAAATTCCCTAAAATCGTAAAAAATAATAAAACCCTTAAAATCCCCAAGAAAACTGTCAAAACCTAAAATATATAAAACTCCTCAAAATAAAAAAATTCTAAAAACCATAAAATACAAAAAACCCTTAAAAACTCTAAAACCCTTCAAAATTCCTAAAAACCATAAAATTACATAAAAATACAAAAATCCAAAAAAATTATTAAAATAAAAAAACCTAAAAACCTAAAAAACCTTTAATAAAATCATAAAACCATAAAAAAACTTCAAATACATAACAAGATATTTTTTAAGCCCTAAAATGACTTTAGAAACCATAAAAATAAAAACCATAAAATCTCTAAAAATCGTTAAAAATTATAAAAATCCATAAAAACCTAAAACTCTAAAACCCCTTTAAACCCTAAAAAGTTTGGAAACTCTAAAAAATCATTTAAATTCCTAAAAATTCAAAAAAATCCTAAATAACCCAAAAAACCAAAAAAACCTTAAAACCCCTAAAACACAAAAAACCCTTAAAATCCCCAAAAATATAAAAACCCATAAAAATCCTAAAAAATCTCTAAAAATTACAAAAATAATAAAAATCCTAAAAATCCTGAAAACCTTAAGAAAACCTTAAAAACCTAAAATTAATTAAAACCCCTAAAAACCTAAAAATGATAAATATCATAAAAAGTCATAAGAAGCCCTTAAAACCATAAAAACCACAAAAATCTCATA
The DNA here is from genome assembly GCA_963277665.1 of Viscum album. Classification (NCBI taxonomy): domain Eukaryota; kingdom Viridiplantae; phylum Streptophyta; class Magnoliopsida; order Santalales; family Viscaceae; genus Viscum; species Viscum album. The sequence goes on along the minus strand of OY728161.1, from coordinate 670,904,092 downwards.
AAAACATAAAAATCCCTAAAAATCAATAAAAACCCAAAAACCCAATAAAAACTGTAAAAACAAATTAATCCCCAAAAAATGTTAAAAAATCTAAAAAACCATAAAAACTGTAAAACTAATAAACCCTCTAAAAGTATAGAAAAACTATAAAATCTATAAAAACCCTACAATCTGTAAAGACCCTCAATATACCTAAACCCCTAAAAATCATTAAAATACTAAAACAATCCCTATAACCCCCAAAAATTTAAAAAACCCCTTAAACCCCTGAAAAATAATAATGAAAGTTAAAAATACATTAAACTAAATAAAATAAAAAACCCTAAAAACCCAAAAACCCATGAAGATGATAATCATTCAAGTTGGGTTAATGTTACTCTGAATAAGTGTTCTTATAGAAAGAAGGAACCATTCAGAGTTTATATTTCATATCAAAATGGTAAAATACCTTCTTATGTTTTGAAGAAGATTGTTTCTACTTTCAATACTGCCTTCTCTTTTGGTAAGACATATTTCCTTATGGTGGTTGGTCCTTCAGTTGTGGAAGCACCGTCCTCCTCGGATCCTATAATGGATGTTCATCCTTCCTTGGTTAAGACTACTAGAAATGATTTTTCCTTCTTATTAGTAAATCCTTTGACTGTTTATCAACGAAAATGACCTAGGTGGGTGATGGTTCTGGTTCTTCCCTAATAGTTGGCCATTAAATTTATGAGATGCAGATAGAGTATGATCTTGGTATTTATTGTGGTGTGTGGGAAAATTTTTATGGATCTAGTTTTGTTCAAGGTTCTGAAAGTTCAATCTTGTGTCTGCATGGGACCTTAGGTTGCCGGGAAGTGGGATCTTTTTCTTCATGCCCTGAATCTATGGGTCTGGATGGTTCAGTTTTTGTTTCTAGAACTTTTCCTTTACTTTATATACTAAATGAATCTATTGGATCTGGTCGCACTTCTGTTTTAAGTAAATGGTAGGATCTAGTGCTGGTTCTCAGCTTGAATTAACTAGTCCAGGTCATCTTCCACCCCAATGAATTAAGGAAGTTGGGTATTCTTCTGCCAACTCTAACTCTGTGAATCTAATTATTCCAGACTATTATGCTTTAAGGGAAATCCCTTTTGTAATAAGCTAAATAAGTTAGATGAATGTGATATTAATAGGGTCCTATTAAAAACTGGAACCAAGGATAATGATTCTGATACTCCCTTAGTTCCCAATGACAAACTTTGGAGTTTTGAATATTAGAGGTCTCAACTCTCCTTATATTAAAAGGGAGGTTCGGGAATTAATTTTCTCTCATAAATTGGCCTGTTAAGTGAATTTTGAATTTAAAGTTAAAAGGGAAAATTTTGATTATATTATGATGAATATTTATCTAAATTGGAATCATTTTGATAAATTCTCTACTTCCTCTATGAGGAACATTTTATTATTATAGAATCATACCTTTCTATTTGTTGAGACTCAATTTGAATAGTTTCAATTTATAGAGTTTCTGATTAGGGATTTTAATTTGGATGTTTCCTTTTTGTTTTCCTTTGTTCATGGTTCCAATTTAGTTATTGATTGAAGGGTTATATGGGAGGACATTGGATATAGATATGCATCTGACTTTGAGTCTCCTCGTATCTTTCTTTATGATTTTAATGTGATTAGGTTCCTAGAAGAAAGATGTGAAGGCTTCTTGGATTGGAAATCTTCTATAGAGAATTGTAATTTGGAATTTTTTTATGATATTTAAGATAATATTCATTTCTTTGGGAAGATGTTTTCTTAGAGGAGGTGATATTCAAGGGTTTTGATGAAGCTGGACATATATGTGTTCAATTCCTCTTGGATTTCCAATTTCCCCTATTTGATAGATGATTTCCTTTGTTTTGGGATTTCTGATCATAACCCAACTATTATCAGATCTACAGAGGTTCTTCACTCTAGGAATCTGGCAGTCAAAATTTATAATCATTGTTGATATTATGACTACCTTTTATATTTTTTCTCTAAAGATTATAGTGTTGGGGGTTCAGGGTCTATGATTTTCAAAGTTAACAAAAAACTAAAGTATGTCAAGTATGATTTCCAATCCTTGCATGCATTATTTTCTTCTCATTATTCTGCAGAAATTTCCGTGATAAGGAAAGAATTAGTGTATTACCAATTCTCTTTTATTATTCATTTCCCTTATGATGCCATGATTCAAAAGGAAGTTAGTCATAAGGAAAGTTTAAAAGCGTTGACCTTGATGGAAACCCTCTCGACTAAGTATAAGAGTAGGGTTCATTGGATTAATGTGGGGGACATTAATTTAGCCATCCTTTTATATTCAGTGATATCGACAATCAATTTATCTAAACTAGTTATTATTGAAAATTTTTATGGTTATATTATTTCTGATCAAGGTTTTATTAATTTTGATATCATTTGGTTTTTTCAGTATTTGAGCGGGACTTCTCATGTTTCGGCCTATTCAGGGAGAGCGAGCTTGGATCCATTTTTTTCGAACTTTATTAATCAGTCCTATTAATATTTTTTGGATAAATCTATAGATCTATCAGATGTTCATCTTGAAATTTTATCTATTCTCCCTAGAAAATATTTGGGGCCTAATGTATTTTTTTCCTATTTCTTCAATAAGGCTTGGCCGATGGTTGGTTGTAATGTTTTAGTTTCTAATTTAGAATTATTCAGAAATGAGAAATTGTTATGGGAGGCTAATGAATCTATACATTCTTTGATTCCCATGGTGTTGAATTATTTCTCTATTTCTAATGTCAAACCTATTTTTTGTAGTAATACTATTTATAATTGTATCTCCATGATTTTAGTGTCCATATTGAGAATGGTTCTACCTACATTAATAAATAAGAATCGATACATATTCATTAAATGGAGACATATTTTTTATAAAAATTTTCTTGTTCAGGACTATATGTGAGGTTTCCACATGAATTCAGTAGTTCCTCAGTGTGATTTTAAGATTTACCTTTTTAAGACCTTTCATTCTATTATATGGGAATTCTATTGGGACAATCTAGACCTTCTTGGTTTTCTAGCCAATTTTTCTTCATGGATATGGAGGCACATCCTTTATCCTATTTTTTGGTGAATATTAATGGGAGTCCAAAAAGTTATTTTCCTGAGAAGAACATATTTATGCAAGGGGATATTCTTTCTTCATTTCTTTTTGTGATTTGTATGTATTATTTTTCTCATATCTTAGACCCTTTGATTTCCAAATTTCATGCTTTTTTATTTAATTGGTGATGAATTAAAACTTTTATTTCTCATATTTATTTATAAATGTTCTTATTTTGTTTTCTTTTTGAGATATGGATTCATTTTTGGTCTTAAATCATGCTTTGAATTAATTTTTCTCCTTTTATAGGATTTCTATTAACTTATATAAATTAATGATTTTCTTGGATGGTGTGTCCTTGGAGTTTAATTAAATTATTGGTACTACTATTAGAATTAGTGGAGGTGCATTTCCACTTTGTTTCCTTGGGGATACTCTTATGACTACTAGATTAAGAGTTATAGACTGTGCTATTTTGGAAGAGAAAATTGTTAAGATAATTAATGTTTAGACAAATAATTTTATTTTTTGTGGGATTATTGTAGCATGATCAATATATTATTTTTTCCACACATGCTTAATGGTTATATCATTTCATCTTTCCTAAAAAATATATTAAGTCAATTGAAGTTAAGGAAAGTAAATTTCTTTGGAAGGGACCTTCCTTGGACATGTCTGGGGACAACGTGTCTTTGGCCTCGGTAGCTAGATATAAAGATGAAGGTGGATTATGGATAACAAATGTTGGTGATTGGAATAAAGAATTTGTGGCTAGACATGTTTGGGACCTTTTCTCACCCTCCTCTACTTTTGTTTGGATGGATTGGGCACACATTTTTCTTCTTGGTCACTCCCAATTTTGGGTGGGCAAAGTTCCTTGGAATTGTTCATAGACATTGAGAATGTTATTAGTGATACATGAGTTTATCTAGGAAAAAAATTTCTTTCTCTATTAAAAATGGATTGTGTATCTCCGTCTAGTTTGAATATTGGATTCCCAGGGGACTATATGTTTATCCATTGATAATCATACTATTTATTAAACTAGGATCCATAAATGTTTGTGAGTTTTGACATTATTTCTAATGGGGATTAGGTTCCTCCAATGGAATGTTTTCCACGTTTTGGGACATTATAAGGGAAATTATTTTACTTTCTCATCCTGGTGGTAATAATGATGGGATCCTATGGAATAATAAATCATATTTTTCTATTTGATGGTTTTTGGAGGATATGAGACCAGAATTTAGCATTTTTCAGTGAATTAATTGGTCTAGAATTGGGTCACCCAATCTAGTTAATCATTTATTATTTGGTTGGTGAACCTTTACCATTTTCTAACATAGGATAACTTGTAGTACAGGGGCCTGTATTTTACCAATCATTGTTTTACTTTTTTGAATGAACTTGAGAGTATTGGTCATTTTTTTAATTGTGAGTTCTCTCAGAATCTTTGGTCTTCCTTATTTAGCCTCTTCAATATATATTCTTTAGATAATATTTATTCTTATTTTGTTGGTTGGGTTTATGAAATATTTACTTGGGATTCCTTACTGAGTTTTTTAGGGAAACTTAAGATTTCAAACATGGTGTAACTTATCTAAAAGGAATAGAATTATCGCCTTCATGGATTCATCTTTCATCACGGTAGTTATATTTTCATTAAATTTTTGATAGATTTCCATTCTAGATTCATTTTTTAAAGAATTTTTCTAATATCAAGGCTAATCTGGAACTAGTTAGTCGGTGGAACTTATGGGATCTCTTCTCTGAGGTTGTTGATGTTCCCCTAGTTTCTTATTCATTATTCTTTGAGGATGATTTCTTATGGATAGAGGGGTTATTTTGGTGTTGTGTGGCATATTGGTTGTTAGGGGAAATAGGTGATGGTGGTGTAGAAATTTGGGTGTAGGCTTGTATTGGATAGGGAAATTATTTTATGATGAAGGTGATGTTGTCTAGTGAAGGTTCATCTCGGAGGATGAGAATTGTATTTTATTGGTATTGGAGTTCTTCTGGTTGGATAGTCTTCATGTTGGTAGGGGTTGTTTCTTATTAATATGGGGTTGGTTTTTTCAGGTTTGATGGTATACTATGATTTGGTTGGTAGTGGGTAGTTTTTTTGGTGTTTTGTTCTTTATTTTCTCTATTGATCTTTCTTTCAAGGTTAGTTCGAAATTGCATTGGCTAGTGGGGAGATGGTTAGAGGGTGGTGGATCTATGCTAGCTTGGTGTTCTTCTAGGGTTTCTGGAGTTAGATTGGGATTATTCTTGGGTCTATGGATGGTGTGGATTTATAGTGACGATTGGACATGGTTATGATAGTTCCTCTATATCAGGGGGCTTCTTATGTTGTTTCTATGGTGCTGGTTGCGGATGTCTATATATATTGGGCTCTGTGTGGGATGTTGGTCTATTTTCCTTTGTGTTTATTTGTGATTACTACTATCTTTGGGGTGTTTGGTTTTTTGTTGTGCTCATGTGTGTATGTGCGGATGGCATATTGTAGTTGAGTTTGGGATAGTTTCAAGATGTTAGAACCTACATTATTTCTCTTTTTTAGCTCCCAGTTGGTGGCCATTATCAGTTGGGATAATTTGTGGTGGGTGGTTTGTTCTGGTGGTTAGATTTAGTTGTGTCGATTAATGGATAGTGCAGAGCTGTGATTGGATTTACTTGGTTTTCATTATCAGTTGGTTCTTGTGGTTTCGATTTTTGGCTAGTGGGTTCCTTGTGAAACTGGATGGCGAGGAGAACGTTTTGGTCGTCGGGCTATGCAAGTGGTTTTGGGTGATGTTCTTTGGGTTTTCAAGGTTGTGTAGGGGTGGGTTTCTTGAATTGGGATAAATTTGTCTTTGGTCTCAATTTTTGTGTTCTTTGATGTGATGTCGTTTCCTGATGGTTCTAGATTTGTTGTTGGGGTTTTTTGTATGTGTGTGTGTGTGGGTGATGGAGTGTGCATGCATGCGACATATGTGTGTGTATTGGTGTTAAGTAGGGTGGTGTCACATTCATGTTCTCATGGGTGGTAATGAGTTAGTTCATGTGTTTCTTATTGATGATATTTTTTCTCCTCCTTGGGTTTTGTCTTTTCTTTGGGCATTCTATTTCTGTGTCTCCTCTTAAAGTTCTTTCTGGCTTTGTAATTGGTGATGTTGAGGCTCCTTATATTTGTTTTATGGTGTTCTTTGTTTGGTTTATCTAATTCTTTTAGTCTTTCTGTGCTCCTGATGGTGTTGTTGGTGGCTGTATAGAGGTTCTAGTTGGGGTGTTTGATGACTATAACATTATGTGTGTGGAGACTTCACGAGTTTCATGAGTCGTTCTATTGTTTTGGTCACTTGGTCTCCCCACGGGGCCTTCTGGGCATGCTTGGTTTCTAAGTTTGGTTGGATGGGATTCATGAGGTTCTCAGGCCCATTTTACTGGTTTTGTTTTTGATGGTAATCCCCAATACTCTCGGATGTGTGCTCACATGAGGTTTCTTAGGGTTTATGTTTGCTTCCACATTGTTTTTTATTTTATACTATTGGTCATAAGTTGGCTCACCTTCAGGTGATGGTTTTTTACTCCAAGACCCTTTCTTTTTTATATAATTCTATATATTTTCCATCAAAACCCCCTAAAACAAAAAAACACCATACAAACCCTTAAAACCCTAAAAACCATAAAGACCCTCAAAATTCCTAAAAAACCTAAAATCATAAAAATCCAAAAATCCAAAAAAAATCACTAAAAGCATAAAAACACTAAAAAAACTTAAAACCCTTAAAAACCAAAAAGCATGTAAAACCCCAAAAAACCTTAAAAAACACCAAAAACCATAAAAACACTAAAAACCCTAAAAAGAATCAAAGTACATAAAAAACCTTCAAAATCATAAAAAACATAAAAATCCTAAAAATAACTAAAAATGTTAAAAAAAACCCCCCTAGAAAACTTAAAATACCAAAAAAAAAACCTAATAAAACCATAAAAACCTAAAAAAATAAAAACCCCTAAAAACCTAAAAACACTAAAAACCCTAAAAAGACCTTAAAAACCCCAAAACCCCATAAATACCATAGACCCAATAAATACCTTAAAACACCATAAAACCAAATGAGAACTCTAAAAACCATTTAAAACCCTAAAAAATAAAAAAAATCTCATAAAATTTAAAAATCTAAAAACTTAAAAAAATCTAAAACCCAAAAAACTATAAAAACCCAAAAAAAAAACTTCTTAAACCCTCAAAATCCCTAAAACCCATAAAAACCATAAAAACCATAAAAATAATAAAAAATACCTAAAATCCCTAAAATTTTTAAAAACCATAAAACTCTGAAAACCCTAATAAAACCTTAAAAACTCTTAAAACCCTTCAAAAATATTAAAAATCTGAAAAACCTTCATAAACCTTAAAAACCCAGAAAAACATTAAAGACAGAAAAAATTAATAAATTACCTAAAACACAAAAGAAACACTAAAAACCCTTTAGCTCCTTAAATCATTAAAAAACTATAAACAACTAAAAAAAACCCCTAAAACCCCAAAATACATAAAATCCTTTAAAGCCCCAAAAAACTCAAAAAACCCCTAAAAATCCCTAAAAACCCTAAAAATCATACAAATAATAAAAAATTCCTAAAAATCCCTAAAAATGTAAAACCCACTAAAACACCTTAAAACCCTAATAAAACCTTAAAATACCAATAACACTTAAAACCTCTAAAAATAAAAAAATCTAAAAACCCTAAAAAACCCTAAAAACATGAAAATCTTTAAAAACCTAAAATATCGTAAAAAAGTTAAAAATACCAAAAAATACCTAAAAATATAAAAACCCCTAAAAATAAAAAAACCCCTAGAAAACCCTTAAAACCGAAAAACATTAACCCCTAAAAAACAAAAAATGCTAAAAACCCTAAAATTCCCTAAAAATCCTAAACCCCCCCCCCCTAAAAACCATAAAATCACCTAAAAACATAAAAACCCTAAAATGCATAGAAGCCCTATTAACCAATTTAAAATATAAGAACCCTTTTAACTCTTAAGATTGTTAAAAGAATATAAAAAACCTTAAAATCCTTAAAAACTCAAAAAACCCTAAAAACAAAAAAACCATAAAAATTTTAAAAAAACCAAAACCCTAAAAATTCTAAAAAACCCAAAAAACCTAAAAAATTCTAAAAAACTCAAAAAACATAAAAAATTAAAAAAAATAATTAAAATTCCAAAGAAATGTAAAAAAATCTAAAACCCCTAAAAACCCTAAGAAAACCTTAAAAACCTAAAAAGGTAAAACCCTAAAACCCAAAAAATGATAAAAACCCCAAAACCCCCAAAACCATAAAAAACTAAAAAAATAAGAAAAAAACTCTCTAAAAACCATTTAAAAGAAAAAAATGTTAAAAACTCTAAAAACATTAACACCCCTAGAAAACTCAAAAATAATCTAGAAATCCAAAAAAAATTAAAACCCCTAAAAATCAATAAAAATCATAAAATAACTAAAAACCCAAAAAATCATTAAAACCTTAAAAATAACTAAAGGTGACTAGACGGTGTGGGTTTATGAGGGTTTGGGAGCTCCTACCTCATGGCATCTCTAGTTACTGTAGCTTCCTCCGAGGTTAGGGTTTCTCAAATCAGACATGTCTTTTTTCACTTTCTTGGGTTCACTCTACTTGATGGAGGTGAGTGTTATGATGGTGTGCCTCAAGTGGTATCGATGGGGGTTAACAGTAGATCCTTTTTTGTGGATCAGATGGATGGAGTTTTCGAGATTAGAAAATCCAATAGATCTATCACGTCTGGATCCATCGTGGTGATTATGTGTGACCAGAATGGTGATCGTACTATGGTGATTTCATATTTGAGTGACTAGTATCAGGTTGTAGTGATGTCTCCATATGATGAACTATGTCAGACCACGATGATGGTATCCAATATGAAGGAAAACTATCAATCTATGGGGAAGGAAGATTTCAGTGTGCATCTTCCTAGTACTGTGGATGTTGATAAAGTGAAGGAGGTTGGTCTATTTTTGGGAAAGAAAAAAGTGGTCCACCCTTTAGATGATATGACTCACCCTAATGTGGGGAGGGAAAATGTAAATCATACCTTGGAAAAGAGGGAGATGAGACCACTATCTGGTAAACTGGATGATAAGGGGAACTTTATTAGGGGTTGTGCATGAGATGAAACTGATTTAGATCTATGGCATTTCAATTTTGTGCATGATGGTGTTAGTGAGAGAATTATTAGAAAGGGTAAAACTACCCACATTGTTTCAAATAGGGATGCTATTTTTAACCGATTTATGATTTCTGAGCATTCAACTATTTTTAGAATTTTTCCCCCAAGGGGTTTAGTTTTTTTGAAGATTGAAGACTTGGTTAAAAATCTAACCTATACATGGGGATTTTCTAATTAGTGATGTATACCTATAAGATGAGTATTTTTTCAGATAATTTTTCCATCAAAAGATCTCAAATGAATATCTTGGTGGATCATATCAATTTCTCTAAATCTAGGTATGATTTTCTTTCAAGAATGGAATTTCCATTTCAATCCTTTCTCAATAAAAAATATCGATGCTCAAATATGGATCAAAATTGTGGTCCTCTAATGGATCTTATGGAATTATAAAATCCTTTTTGACATTTCTTCTTATGTGGGTATTCCAATTAAAATGGATTGGACTACTAAAACTATGAAGTTTGTTCATTATTATAGGGTCATGGTGGAGGTTAATTTAAGTTCCTACCTAATTCATAATATAGTCTTTTCTACCTTGGATAATTATATCTCTATAAAGGTGGAATATGAGAGATTTCTTGACTTCTATATTGAATGTCACATTATTGGTCATGCCAAAGAAAAGAGCTGTAATAATGTTGTATATGATTTTTTTCACTAAAAGAGAATCACGAGACTTCATGTATAAAGAAAATGAGGAAACAAAAAACAAAGAGTAAATATATTTCTGTTGGTGGTATGAAATCTCTTACTGATAGAGCTAATTTGTTTATGGGTACAGATGTTTCACATGTAGTGGAAAATGATTCTCCAGAAATTGCACATGATCCATTGGTGGCTAAGGATACTGAACAAAGTTTTTTGGTGCATAAAATAAAGGAAGGTAGGCCTTCCTTAACATCTATGATATGGTTGGGCCTCACTTTGGGGTCTGAACATGGTGTGACTGCCCAAAATGAGGGTGACATGAAAACTGGAATGATTTTGGAAAAGGAGAAGGAAATATTTAGTCTTGTGACTGACAGGCATGATGGTGCGAATATTTCAAGGTCTCAAGAGAAAATTATTAAATTAAAGGAAAAAAAAGTCATCTAGGGTAGGTGGGATGATTTAGAGTATAACTCTCCAAAATCAACCTATAGTCAGACTCAGACCAAAGGGAAAAATGTTGTTATGGATGATGAAGGATTTCAATCTGTTCCTCCTAGGAAAGCAAGGTGTAGTAAAAACTAATCATATCTGAAGCCAACTATGGTTACTAGGTGTCATGGTGCTTTATATTATGATTCTAACAGGTATGATGATTATGATGCTTCCTACTATTGTGAATCTGATATGTGAGTATTATTTTAGTTGGTTCTTCTTGGAATGAGGGAACAAATGCTTTTATGACCCCATCCTTCTTCTTTTTGTCATTTTCCCCTTATTTTAATAAAAAGGGATCTACCCTAACCTTTCTAGATAAAAAAGAACTAAAAATCTTGAAAAATGTTAAAAACCCATAAAACACCTAAGAAAACCTTAAAAACCTAAAAACACATAAACCCCTTAAAACATAAAAAATACTAAAACCCTAAAACACCCTTAAATCAATAAAAACAATAAAACCCCTTAAAAACCATGGAAAACATAAAACACATAAAAACCCTAAACACCACTAAAAACATTAAAGATCATTTAAACACCTGAAAAGGTTAGAATACTCTAAAAACATTAAAATCATAACAAAATAAAAAAAAACATAAAAATTAAAAAACCATAAAACCATAAAAACTGAAAGAAACCATAAAAACCCATAAAATCACTAAAAACCCTAAAAATTTAAAATACCTAAAAACCATAAAAAACTAAAAACCCTAAAAACCCTAAAAACATTTAAAATACCTAAAAACCCATAAAAATTCTAAACATCCCTATAAGTGCCTAAAAGTGAAAAAACCCCTAAAAACTGGAAAACCCATCTGAAATTTCTAAAAACCAACAAACACTTAAAACCTCTAAAAACATAGAAACTTTAAAAACCCAAAAAACATGGAAAACCATAAAAACCCATAAAACCTTAAAAAACCTTAAAAACATAAAAGTCCTAAAACCATCAAAAAAATTAAAAACTCATCAAAATCCCTAAAAACCCTATATAAAATAAAAAACCTAAAAATCCATTTGATACAAAAAATGTAAAAAAATATAAAAAGTCTAAAAACCCCATATAAAACCTTAAAACCCTAAAAACACATAAAACCCCTAAAAACACAATAATGCTAAAAGCCCTTAAAAACCCTCAAAACCCACAAATTACCTCAAAACCCTAAACACCATAAAAATCTGAAAAAAAAACACCTCAAATAGCATAAAATAATAAATAACCATAAATAACTTTAGAAAACTAAAGAAAAAATTAAAAACCTAAAATCATTTTAAACCCAATAAAAACCTAAAAAATGCTACAAGTCCGAAAACCCCCCAAAAAACCATAAAACCATAGAAACCGTAAAAAATCATAAAAATCTTGACAAATTACTAAAAATTATTAAAATTGTAATAAATCATAAAAACCATGAAAAATCCCTAGAAAAAATTAAAAAAATAAAATCACATAAAACCCATGAAAAATCAAAAAATACTAAAAACCCTAAAAATCCATAAAACCCCTAAAAATCATAAAAAAACTTTAAAAACCCTAAAAACCCAATAATACACTACAAAAAAATGAAAATTAAACCCATAAAAGGTAAAAAATCTATAAAAATACCTAAAAACTCAAAAAAATCCCTAAAAACCAAAAAAACCAAAAAACCAAAAAACCACTAAAAATCCCAAAAAATTCAAAAAAACCATAAAATTCCTAAAAATTACCTAAAAATAACTAAAAATATAAAAAATCCTTCAATCTATGAAAGACCATAAGAAAAAATTGAAATAATTAAAACAACTTAAAACCCTTAAAAACAATGAGAACCCTAAAAGACCCTAAAGACCCAAAAAACCATCAATATTCCTAAAACCTATAAAAAACCATAAAAATACTAAAAAAATATTTAAAAATACCTAGAAAGGTAAAAAAACCCTAAAAACACTAAAAAAAACCAAAATGCACAAAAACCCTAAAAATCCCTAATAACATCCAAAAGCGTAAAAAACACTGAACACTTTGAACTCCCCTAAGAAAACCTGAAAAATCTAAAAACATATAAAACCCCTATAAAATAAAAAAATTCTAAAATCCATAGAAAACCCTAAAAGACTCTAAAAAGCATTAAAACACCAAAATCACATTAAATCCCTAAAAACATTAAAAAACAATAAAAACCATTAAAAACCATAAAAACCACTAAAAACTATAAAAACCCTTTAAACCCCTAAAAAAGATAAAAAACTATAAAAACCCATAAAATAAATAAAATATTCAAAAAACACGTAAACCCCCTAAAAATTATAAATAACTTTAAAATCCTAAAAAACCTAAAAATCCCTAAAAACCATAAAAATCCCTAAAAACCCTAAAAACCATAAAAATCCTAAATATTTATTAAATTCCCTAAAAACATAAAAACCTTAAAACCCTAAAACCCCTAAAAAAACCTTTAAAACCTAAAAAACATGAAATTCCTAAATATCCTAAAAATTTATAGAACCCAAAAAAACTCTAAAAAACACTAAAAGCCATTTAATCCCCTATAAATGTTAAAAACTCTAAAAAACCATAAAATCCCTAAAAATTCAAAACAACCCTAAAACCCGTAAAACCCCTAAAAACCCGTAAAACCATAAAAATTACTAAAAACCTAAAAACACATAAAAATACTAAAAAAACCGAAAAATGTAAAAAACATTAAAAACCCTAAAACCCCTAAGGTAACATTAAAATCCTAAAAATCCTTAAAACTCAGAAGAATACTAAAAATAATCAAAACTCTAAAAATCAATAATTACCCTAAAAACCATAAAAATTATAAAAATTCCCTAAATATATATAAAAATAAAAAAATCTTAAAAACCCTATGAAAACCTTAAAAACATAAAAATTCTTAAAATCTACAAAAAACCTAAAAAAGCTGAAAACTCTAAAAAAACCCAAATACCATCAAAATACCTAAAAACCCTAAAATCCCCAAAAATTCCTAAAAATCTCTAAATAGTAAAAAACCCTAAAAACATAAAAAAAAATCCTAAGAAAACATTAAAAACATAAAAACTCATAAAACCCCTAAAATATTAAAATGCTAAAAACCCCAAAAACCATAAAAACTCCTAAAAACCTTTTAAACCCTAGAAACCATGACAAACCCAAAAAAATCAATAAAATATCTCAAAACCATTGAACCCCTAAAAATGTTAAAAAACTCTAAAAAAGATTATAAACCCTATAAAACTCAAAAAATACCCTAAAACCCTAAGAATCCATTAAACCCCAAAGACCGTAAAAAACTCCAAAATCCCTAAAAACCATAAAATTCCTAAACAAAACTAAAAATCTCAAAAAATGTAAAAAAAACTTAAAAACCCTGAAAACCCCCTCAGGAAACTAAAAAAGCTAAAAACACATAAAACACCTAAAAAACTAAAAAACCATTAAAATCACTAAAGACCCAAAAAAATAATAATAAATCCCTAAAAATACCCAATAAAGTAAAAAAACTTTAAAAAACATGAAAACACATAAGAAAACTATAAAAACATGAAAACAATCAAAACCCCTAAATAAACCAAAAACGCTAAAAACCCAAAAACCCAAAAATCCCTAAAAACTCTCAAATTCCCTAAAACCCATAAAAACTATTAAAAAGACAAAAAAACCATAAAAATCAATAAAAACAATAAAACCTAAAAAACCCCTTAAAAAAATTAAAAAGATAAAAACACATAAAAATCATAGAAAATCTAAAAATGATAAAAACCCTTAAAAACCCTTAAAAACCCTTAAAAACCCTAAAACACTCAAAACCCCTAAAATCTTAAAAAATCCTAAAAACAAATAAAAACCATAATGACCACTAAAAACTATAAATACCATTTAAACCCCTAAAAATGTTAAATGATATGGAATAAGGAAGGGAGCCAGGTGACCTTGGGGATCCCATATGACCCTAGATCAAAACTTCCCCTAATGTCATGAATGGAGATCCAGCCATGGTTCAGTGGGATTTGGTTGGGAATAATGAGATTTTAATTCAATATAAATCATTCAAAGAAAACCAAAAGGTCCTTTCAAGGTATCTAAGGAATATATATCTATGATGAACTTCACAGATGTGGTGAAATATGAGTATTCACTTAATTTCACTGATTTTAGTGCCCCTTCCCCTAGTCATGTGACCAGGAAAGTCCACGGGGAAGATGTTTCTAAAAATTGTGAGTTAGACGAGGAAAGTGAAATATTCTTCCATTTTTTTACTATTATAAGAGTGTTGACCCTGGAGGGGGATAGACATTGTAAAATTTGTGATCATACCAAATGAATTTCTCGTATTTAGGGGTTAGATGAATAGAAGATGATATCAAAGGGAAGGGGATATTATCACATTGTCTCCCCTTTAGATTATTGGAAGGTGAGGGCCTGAAGCTTTTGATTACTTAATCTTAGGCCAGGTCTCCTTCGAATTCAAGATTAGGACTCAATTTTTCACCCTTTTAGGGTGAAAGAAACCATTTCATAGGTCTGGATCTAGATCCGTATGTTGAATTGGTTCTATTGGCATCACTAGATCCTATGGTACATTTCTTCTACAGTTGTATTCCCAATTAAAATTGATAATGAGAATGATAACCCATGATATGGGTATTACACCATGGTACTTTTTGAAGTACATATAGTGATAATCCTGGTTGAGGAGATTTTTTTTAAATTACCTTGAGGATAGCCTCACCCTATAAATCTAGTATAATTTTAGGCCCAAAATCTATCTCAATTGTAATTTATTATTGCAAATTTTCTCAGAGTGCATAAGACTAAAGGTTTTCATGGTTTTCAATCTATAGGGGTGTGAGGCCAATCTATGCAAGGGGAACTATTGTACAAGAAAAGGGATGGATCATGAAAATCATAAGGTTGATAATCTCCTACCCACCAGGACCCCCACTGCTTCTGGGCCAGGTTTACGGGATGATCCAATCCCTAATCCCCCAAGAAAAAATATTGTGGGTCATCCTAAGGCACCACCTCAAGACCCTATTGAGCTACCCTTTCCTTCAACAGCCACTGGTCTACCCAATGTTGATGTGGTAGGGGGAATATGTGATGTTTTTGACACACCTACTCATCTGCAAGGAGTTTCTAAAGCTGTGAATCCTGTTCAGGCTACTATTATCATGGTTCCTTTTACTACAAAGAAGGATCGACCTATATTTAAGGGGTTAGGGAAAGTTCCTCTAGAGAAGGTTGATGGTGATTTATCCACATCCTCCACTAATGCAAGTCTTGATGTTGGAGTGAGAGGAAAGGTAGTATTTAATGTGCCAATACCTATCTAGGCTGAGGGAAAGGCCCCCTTTTCCTTACCTCATACTACTAGCAAGTTCGGTGCACAATAGGTTGTCACTCCTGCTCCAAGCCTGTCTGGTGCACTAATGGATGAGGCTTCAGCTGCAGCTTTCTCCCCTGATAGAGTAGTGGTGAAGGACTCTACAAGTGATTTTTTGAACATGGTTCTAGACTCACCAACTATCCTAGAGGGTATCATTCACCCCTCTCAAATTGGGGTCTTCAATTAGCTTGGTGAATCATCAGGATTGGCTTCTGATGGCCCTTCTATTCCTGTACCAGAAAAAACAATGTATCGGAACCACTATATTGATCAAATGTTCAAACCTGAGAGATATAATATTCTTTATTTGAGTTAATATTATTTAACTATAATTTCTTTAGACAAGGCCACTAATAGGAAACCTCATGTTAATTCATCAAAAGAAATGGTATTCACCTTGAACAAATTTATCCCACGGAGTGGGGTTTTTTGGAGTGATGTTGTGGAGGATTTTCCAGCCAATGATGATAGTGACTGGATGGATCACTCTATTGGTCTTGAATCCCTAGAAAATACCAAAGAAAAGCCTATTCGAAATGAGTTTTAAATTTAATCTGAACCCACAAATTATCCTATGAACAAACCCATGAAGAAAGGGAAGAAAGTAAAAGTGAATCGAATCAATCCTTATTTCAAATCTACTAAGAGAAACCAATCCTTTTCTTAATGAGGATAATTTTTTGTAATTTCCAAGTGCTAGGGAAATCTCTCATGGCTGTATACCTTAGGAAATTTCTTCTCTATAATAGGCCAATGCTCATTGGGATTTCTGAACCCATGATGAATTTTAAAAATTAGAAGGTATTTAACTAGAATAGCCTTGGTTATTCTTTTGTCTCTCATAATAGGGATGATAGTACCTTATAAATATTATGGGTTACGAAACATGATGATATTCAAGTTCTTTCATGTGAGGTGAGTTCTCAAATCATCTCCCTCTCAATCTATTCCAGGACACTTCCTTAACCTTTTCCTTTGTATATGTGTCCTTCTTCTAAAGTAGAATAAGAAATTTACAGAAGACACCAACTCAATTGCATAATTAAATGGTTCAAAACTAGATGATTATCAGTGACTTCAACACTATCCTTAGACCAAATTTAAAAATTGGGCCTCACTACTCTCAAAAAAATACTATATATTTCACATGATTCTTGGACCAATGAAATATCATTTTAGTTAATATTTCTGGAGATTATTTCACATGGGGAAGGTCCACTAAAAATGGAAAGCAGGCCAAAAAAATGATAGTTGTTTCATTTAGATTAATGATAGGATCTCCCCTATATAACTATTAGGTTTTACCCATACCAAATTCAATTTGGATCACAATCCTCTTGTTATCAATATTTGAGTGGGACTCAGGAGGTTATCCCCTTTACCCATCAAATTTAACCATCCTTGGATCATGATTCCTAGGTATATATAAGTGGTTGTAAATGGATAAAATAGAATAATTCATGGCAGACCATAGTTCTTTGTGGCTTCCAATCTCAAGAAGATATAGGTATTTCTAAAATAATGGAGTAAGAAATCCTTTTCTAAGTTGGATGATGACATTAAGGCAATTTAATATCATCTTTAATCACATAAATTTATCAAACAGAAGCTAAACATGCCTTCCCAGGATGAACTTCAGTTGCATTCCAAACTAAATGAACTCCTAAATTTAAAGGAAAGGATGTCCAAGCATCAATTTAATGTTAGGTGGCTTAAGGATGGGGTTAGGAACTCCATGTTTTCACAATATCTTCATAAAGATAATAAAGCCAATAAAGGTCCAAATGCCATCCGTATAAATGAAAAAACCTTTACATCTGAGCATGACATATCCAATGTTTTGGTAGGTTATTTTAGAACACTTTACAATGATGATGGAGACAATCATTCCATTCACATTTATGATTCCATCATGACATGTGTTGATGATCATCATAAAAACGGTCTTACAGATATTTCATTTAAAGAGGAAGTTATCCCTGCTTTGTTCTCTGTAAATATTGATAGTGCAGTAGGCCCAAATGGATTTAGCAATAAGATTTCATGTTCTCTTTGGAAATTATGCATGTGGATATCACTAAATTGGTAAGGAAATTTTTTCTCTCCAACTCACACCCGCATGGAACTAACTCTAATTTCATTACTTTGATCCCAAATAACGAAAATGATATTGACATAAGAGACTTTCAGCCAACTATTATTGGGAAAACCATTCCAAAAATAATAAGTAAGATTATGGTCATTAATATAGGGAATATCTTCCATGATCTTATCACCCAAAACCAATTTTGGTTTGTCCCTAGGAGGAGTATTCAAAACATCCTCTACATAGCCTCAAAAAGCATCAATATCATGAAGAAGGATTCAAAGCATGTGAATTTTTCCATGAATCTAGATATCTTAAAGGTGTTGGATACCATTCATTAGAGATTTATTTTTAAGGTTCTCACAAAATATGGTTTCTATAATTTGTTCATAAAGTTTAATACTACTATTTTATCTTGTGTTAGGGTATCAATACTTTTAAATGGCTCACCAAAAGGGTTATTACAATGCTCACATGGTGTCTGGAATATGGATCTACTCTCAGATCTTATTTTTTTCAATTTTTGATGACTAATTGAGTTGTTTCATCAACGATATCATATAGGCTGGTATTTATAGGACAATATGGGTAGGCAAGGATATGTTTGTGCCTTCCCATATTATCCATGCTGATGAAATCATATTGTTTGGATAAGAAAAAAAAGACATTTGATTCGATCAAGAGGATCTTCTAACATTACAAAGAAGTGACAGGGAAATCTATTAGTTGGAGAAAACCTACTATTGTCTTTGAAAAAGGGACCTTAGTTTCCAGGAAACTAACAATTTACTAATCTCTTGGGGTAAAGAGGGTTTAATTACCCTTCATTTATCTAGGTGTCCCTCTATTTTGGGGGAAGATTTAGAGCTATCATCATGACAGTATTTCTATTAGAATTACTCATCAATTGTCCAATTAGAAATGGAAGTTCTTGTCCCAATTCGGAAGGGTATTCCATGTGAATTATATTATCAATTCAATGTTTTTCCATGAATTATCAATTTAAATATGGAATTTAAGCCTCATTAAAACCCTACATTTGAAGATCAGAAACACTATTTGGATGGTCTGTATTAATGGAAGGAAGATGGTTTTATTTTCTTGGAAGGAATGAATCAAACTCATTAACATGGGTGGGAAAGGCATTAAGGATCTCAAGAAATTCAATAAATCGCCCATTGGAAAGTTCACATGGAATTTGTTCAACTGAAATGATGGAGGCCTAGAATTTCCCATTGAATGGTTTACTCATAAACTATGTAATTGATTCTTGGGATACATCCCCTCCTCCATTTTGTCTATACTCATATCCTTATACAACGATACCTTATCACACTCAAAATGGGATGTTTATAAACCTTTGAGCTTGAACTGATGGTTCACAATCTTTCCTGATCGAACACTTCTTGAAACTATAATACCTCCCCAGAACATAAAGAACCTTTCCATTTCTGATCTAAATCAAATTATTGGATAGCTTGATGGGATTATTTGAAAAAATATCATGCTGCAGATTTAGAGGTTTCAGTTTATTGATGATGACATGCTTATATGGAAGCCGAATCTTGTTGGGTATCTTAACACCAAGGAGTTATACCATTATAAATGTGCTTAGGGCTTCAACTCTACTTACTAGCTCTCTATGTTCTGAAGGCCTTTCATTCTACCTACGCACCACCTCCATCTCAGTAAAACATAGATAAATCGATTTCCCTTGCATGAGCAATTGAAGAAGGCCAGTTGGTGCCTTTCTTCGGCCTGTTATCTCTACCACTATGCAGAGGAAATCACCCAACATGTTTTACTTTACTGAAATCTCACTACTGGTATCTGGGAGTATTTGTAGAGTCTATTTGGTTTCATCATTTTCCTTGAAATCCTTGTTTATGAGATGCTTCAAAGCACTACAGGCATGAAGTTTAGTGAGTAGGTCCACAACCTGCTGCTCAATGTAGATACAAATATTGTTTCCCATATCTGGGATACTCATAATGAATCTTCCTTTCAGAGTAAAACAGGATACCTTCTTGGTGGAGTTGCAACAATCCATAAAGTGTTCCATATGGTGTTATGTATTTAGAAAGTTTCAATGGCAAATGATGTCAGTGACCTCATTATTTTGTGTGTGCATGGTGTTTTTGTAGGAGTAAAAATCCTCTTGTTCTTAAGTGCATTCGATGGATCCCCCTAATCACATCATGGATCAAGATCAAGGTTGATGGCATGACAGCTGGTGCTCCCGTCCCATCGAGATGAGGTGGGGTCTTCTGAAAAAATAGAGGATTTTTTAAAGGCTTCTTCTACCACAACTTGACATCTAGATGCGCTTTTGAGGCGGAGCTTTCAAATATGATTAAGGTTGTCCCGTTTTCAGTTCAATTTAGGTGGAACATAATTTGGATTGAATTTTACTCCATTTCTGTAGTGAATTCTCTTAGGAACAAATCCAGGAAAGTTCATTGGGGAATCCTACCACAATGGCTTGAATGTCTCAACTTCTCCTAGTCTCTCACTTTCAATATCAATCATGCCTATAGGGAGGCTAACACAGTGGCTGATGCTTAATCCAAAAAGGCACTTATGAAGCAGAGTTCATTGTGGACCATTGTCATCCCTCCCTTCTACGTGCCCTTTGTGGACTCTAACATAAAGGGTGATCTTCACACCCATTATTGTAAACCCTCCTTGCGACCCTTTGTATTTTTCATTTGTTAATAAATTTTGGGGGAACATAAATTTTTTTCCTGACCCTAATAATTCTTTTCCTTAAAAATGTTAAAAGGCTCTTAAAACCATAAAAACCATAAAAACTCAAAAAAAACTCTAAAACCCCAAACAAACGATAAAACCTTAAAAACCCCCAATATCCCAAAAAACCCAAAAAACCCCATAAAAATCCTAAAAAATTCCCTAAAAGTCCATAAATACATAAAACAATAAAAACCCTAAAAAAACCAAAGGCAGCCTTAAAACCCTTAAAATCACTTAAAAAACTATAAGCTATAATAACAATAAAAACCCAAAAAAACCCTAAATCCCTAAAAACCCTAAAAACCCCTAAAAACCTCAAAATCCCTAAAACCTTTAAAACCCATAAAAATCCTAAAAAATCTATAAAACTCTCTAAAAACATAAAAAACCCTAAAACCATAGAAAACCTAAAAACCCTTCAAAATCCCTAAAATCCTTAAAAACCATAAAAATCATAAAAAACCACAAAATCCTAAAAAACATAAAAACCCAAAAACCCTATGAAAACCTTAAAAACCAAAAAACACTAAAACCCCTAAAACATAAAAAACACTAAAAACACTAAAAACCCATAAAAGAATTTAAACCCCAAAAAACCATAAAAACACCTAAAATAATTAAAAATTCTTAAAAACCTATATATACCAGTAAAAACCACTAAAAACACAAAAATCATATAAAACCATAAAAATGTTAAAAAAATCAAAAAAACCATAAAAGTTATAAAATACTAAAAAAGACTGAAAACCCAAAAATACGTAAAACCGTCAAAACCCTAAATATCCCTAATACCGTTAGAAATCCCTAAAACCCCAAAAAAATACAAAAAAACCATAAAAATACAAAAAAACATAAAATACCCTAATACCCTGAAAAGCCAGAAAAAAACCTTAAAAATAAAAAAACACTTAAAAACCCCAAAAAATGTAAAAAATTATAAAAAACCATAGACCCTAAAAAACACAAACCCAAATAACATTTAAAAAACTTAAAAAACAATAAACACATAAACACCACTAAAAATTCAAAAAAATATGTAATCCACTTAAAAATTCTAAAAACCCTTAAAAACCATATAAATGCTAAAAAAATAAAAAAACCCCTAAAACCCCAAAATAATCATAAAAACCCTTAAACCATTAAAACCCCAAAAAATCCCATTAAAGCTATTAAAACCCTAAAAAATAAAAATAAAAACTCTAAATAAAGACATAAAAATCCCAGAAAACATAAAAACCGCTAAAAATCCTAAAATACCAAAGAAAAACAAAAAAATAAAACACATAAAACCCCTAAGAGACCTAAAAATGATAAAAACCCCTAAAACCATAAAAACTCTAAAACACTATAAAAACCATTGAAATCCCTAAAATACCTAAAAACAATAGGGATCCTAAAAATCTGCAAAAATTTATAAAAATGTAAAAAATCCTAAAAAACATAAAACATCAAATAAAACCATTGAAACCAGAAAATAGTTAAAACCCCAAAAAACTAAAAAATACCAAAACCCTAAAAACCATACAACCCATAAAACCCTTAAAAACATATAAAAATCATAAAACCCCTGAAAAACTATAAAAATATTTAAACCCATAAAAATTATAAAAAAACTCTAAATAACATTAACACCACTAAAAACTCAAATAATAAAGTAAAAATTCAAAAAACCATAAAAACCAAAAAAATCCCCAAAAACCCTCAAAATATAAAAAACCCCAAAACCCATAAAAATCTGAAAAATACCTAAAAATTTGTAAAAATTGAAAACCCCTAAAAATATTAAAAATAAAAAAGAAAACATTAAAACCCTAAGAACACTTTAAACCCCTAAAAACATAAAAATGATAAAAACTATAAAAATCCCTAAAAACCCAAAAACCCTAAAATCTATAGAAACTCCTCAAACATAAAAAACCGTGAAAACACATTAAAAACCCTAAAAACCACTAAAATATATAAAAAACATTTATGCCCCCTATAAAAGTTTAAAAAACCCCTAAAAATTTAAAAAACACTCAAAATGAATAAAACCCCTTAAAACCATAACAATCCTTAAAAATCCATTAACACATAAAAAACCCTTAAAACAATGAAAACACATAAGAAAACCTTAAAAACTAAAAAACATAAAACCCCTAAAAACCTAAAAATGATAAAAACCCTAAATTAACAAAAAAAATTAACCCTCAAAAACTCTAAACCCAAAATAATGGTAAAAATATTTAAAAATCCATAAAAATACCAAAAAAATGTAAAGTCATTTAAAAACCCTAAAAACCCATAAATACCATAAAAAACCCAAAAAACCCAAAAAACCCAAAAAACCCAAAAAACCCAAAAAACCCCTAAAACCATAAAAACACTTAAAAACCTTAAAAAAACAAAAAACACATAAAAACCCTAAAACCCTAATAAAAACCCTGAAAACACTATAAACCCTTGAAAACATTAACAAACTACTAAAAACCTTAAAACCCCCAAAAAAAATAAAAAACCTTTAAATCCCCCAAAAACCATAAAAAACCTAAAACCCTAAAAACCCTCAACATACCAAAAAACCATAAAAACCAATAAAACCATAAAAATCTAAAATTCCCTATAAATCCATAAAAACATAAAAATCCCTAAAATTGCTGAAAATCCTTTATAAAAACATGAAAGTAATTAAAACCCCTAGAATAATAAAACTGGTTAAAATCTCTAAAAACCCATTAAATCCTGAAAAATCCTAGAAAAACCTTAAAAATTTTAATAACATAAAAAACCCATAAAAAATCTAAAACCAAAAAAATATAATAACCCTTTAAACACCTAAAAAGTTAAACAAACTCTAAAAACATTTTTACCCCTAAAAAAACTCACACAAAACCTAAATACCCAAAAAACCATAAAACCCTCAAAATCACTAAAATATCCATAAATCCTTGAAAATCCTAAAAACTACCTAAAAATCCCTTAAAATGTAAAATACCCTAAAAACCCCAAGAAATCCTAATAAAACAAAAAATCCCAAAAAACAATTAAAACTACAAGAAAATTTAAAAAAAATCTAAAAATTCTAAAACCCCCTAAAACCCCTAAAAACCCCAAAAATACTCTAAATCCATAAAAATCAAGAAAACCCATAAAAATTCTAAAAATCATTAGAATACCTAAAAACATTAAAACTCCAAAAACCCTAAGAAAACTTTAAAAAACTAAAAACACTAAAACCGCTAAAACACCAAAAAATGATAAAAAACCTAAAAACTACTATAATACTAAAAACCCTTTAAACCCCTAAAAAGATTAAGAAGCTCTAAAAAACCATAAACCATTAAAAACTTTAAAAACTCTTAAAACCCTAAAAATACATAAGTCCCCCAAAATTCCTAAAACCCCCAAAAAAATAAAAAACCAAAAAAACCCTAAAAACATAAAAAACTCTATAAAACCTGAAAAAACCAAAGAAAACCGTAAAACCCTATAAAAACTAAAAACCCTTAAAAACATAAAAATTCTTAATGCCGTAAAAATTTCAAATAACCCTGAAA
Source organism: Viscum album (assembly GCA_963277665.1). NCBI lineage: Eukaryota > Viridiplantae > Streptophyta > Magnoliopsida > Santalales > Viscaceae > Viscum > Viscum album. The sequence continues at coordinate 670,879,878 of OY728161.1, read as the reverse complement.
ACCAATAAATATCTAAAAAATTCCTAAAAATATAAAAAAGATATGGAATACCTTAAGCAATGTTAAAAATATAAAAAAAATAAAACCCCTAAATAGATAACAAAATTCTGAAAATGTTAAAACCCCAAAAAGACCCCAAAAACTCTAAAACCAATAAAAACCCTAAAACCCCAAAAATCCTTAAACTTGCTCCAAACCCATAAAATCCCCAAAAATAGACTAAAAAATCTAAAACAAAATTAAACCCCTAAAAATGTTAAAAAAATCTAAAAACCCATAAAAATCATAAAAAACTAAAAAAACCAAAAATCCAAAAAACCCATTAAAACCCTAAAAACCCCTAAAACCCTCAAAATCCGTAAAAACCTAAAAACCCATAAAAATCCTAAAAAACTAAAAATCCCTAAAATAGTAAGAAACCCTAAAATCGTAAAACCCCGAAAAACCATGAATGATCAAGGAAAACCTTAAAAAATAAAACAATTAAACCCCTAAAAACATAAATTTTCTAAAACCAATAAAACCCCTAAAACCCTAAAAACCATAAAACCCCTAAAAACCTAAAAACCCCATAAAACCCTTAAAAACTACTAAAAAAATATAAAAACCCCTTAAACCCTGATAAAAGATAAAAAAAATCTAAAAACCATAAAAATAAAAAAAACCCTTAGAAAATAAAAAAACCATAAATCCTTTAAACCCCTAAAAACCCTAAAAACACTAAAAACCCATAAAACCCTCAATTCATTCCTTTTTATATCCTTTAGAGGCGATGATTGGGAAATATAAGCTGATATGTACTTCCATTTTGAGGGTTGTTTTCTCAGTACTTTTAGAGATTGATTAGATTGTTTGATAGGTTCCTACAAGGTAGTAATATTATTGATTATATCAGTAATACTTCCATTCATCTGAATGATTCTTTCAACATCAATAATTTTGAAGGTGTCAAACTTTATATTTTTTGTAGAATACCTCATCTCTCTTACATTGTTTGTTGCTTCAAAGGAAGATTCAATACTTTTTCAATATCATAGGTAGTAGAACATTATGATACATGATTAAACTTATTTGGACCATGTCCATAGATAATAAATTTCATTTATTTTGAATTAATGTCATATTCATCTTCTGTTTTAATAGTCCAAGTTTTTAGTTTCTTAGGAATCTTATTAGGAATAATAATTTTAGAATAGACTTTGAATCCATGATTTTTCTGATAGGTAATCATTCTTGATTTCCAGCATCCATAATTTTCACCATTAAAATATAAATCATGAACTATTGAAATTACTTCTCTACGATTATCCATTGACATCTTATTTGAATATTCCTTATAATTTTATCTTTTTATAGCTTTATCTAAAAAACTGACCTATGATACCAATTTTTAGGTTGGAATAATACAAAGAAAAATGAGAGGGGGTGAATTGTGTGTTTTAGATAACCTTCCACAATTCCTGATTTTGACACCCTTTGTGATTTATGTAGATATGGACTGTTTTTCTTCTATATGAAAAGATAAGTAGCAGATAAGATTAATGAAATAATAAACAAATTTGTAGTGGTTTAGGGTACCAATATCCCCTAGTGAACTCTATCAATGGTCTCTCTGTTAGCTTGGTGAATTTCACTAGAATAGTCCTCTTATCACAAGACAAAAAACCCACAACTGAATGGAGATAGTTGACACCTTTACAACATGGATAAACATAGGGCCTTATGGTTCTTTAACTGATAACCGGTTATCCAAAACTTAGTACAAGAAACTAACACTTCACAAAAACTGATTACAAGCAGTTTATACTCCAATAAATCAAATGAGTTTGATTTGATTGTTTGGGTTGATCTTCGTAGTTGCAGCAGCAACAACTTACAGTAGATGGATCTTCTTATTCCGAAATGAAAGTCTTTATGAAAGAGTAGTTCTAAAGCGATTATATTTGAAAATGTTCTTTAATAATAACATCAAAAAATATTAGTAGTAATCTTACAACATAATGAGATTTAACATGTGTGTCTCCAAAGTGTAGTCTCCCTTCAGAGTCGATCATTTATTGAAATATTACGGTAAAAGATATTCAGAAGAATGAAAATGTATATGTGAATTTTTCCTCATATTTTTCAAAACTAACTGTGGTAGAATACTTAGAGAAGAAAATTTTATTTTATATTATAGATTTAATAAAAAATCTTAAAATAATGAAAAAAACAAATCTGAATTGACCAGGCGAGTCGTAACATCCCTTAAGAATATGAGAGATTTACTTCGAAGAATATGGTTCTTTAAATGAATCATAACGAGCTTTGAATCAGTGTAATATTCTGTCAAGACCATTTTTTAAAACATTGATAAAATATCGATTTTAAAACTCTGATATTGAGTAGAAAAACATAGATTTAAAATGTGTACCATATGGTTCCTTTTTATATCATAGACTTCCTTTTCATAGAATAGGGTTCCTTTTCATAGCATAGGTTTTGTTTTCATAGCGTATGGTTACTTTGCATAGCGTAGTGTTCTTTTGTGTAGTGTAGGGTTCCTCTGCATAGCATAGGTCTCCTTAACCATACATTCATTATCGTGTAACATAGGTATGATAATACATACATTCATCCTTTTAAGTATAATAATCCAAATGTAGCATTGATTAACTATGCATTAAAATTCTAGAATGAAGGGTATGAAAAATAAATCCTGATTCCAACATAGGTTTTATTTTCCATACGTTCATTGATTCTCAAACATAGTGTTGGTGATCCGTTTGATTAATATCCAGTGAAACGTAGGAATGACAGTCCATATGTTCATTTACAGAACATAGGGTCTGAATAGTTTTTCCATAACACAGCATGTAGCTTTTCATTTCATAAAAAATATAAATAAATACATTATATATATTCCTGAAACATTATTTACATAACCTCATTAAAATCCCAACATGGGTATTTATGAGCATCAAAATCAACATTAATATAGAGTATTGTAGACACAACACATGCCCAACACTAAGAAACCTAAAACCCACTAAAAATAATTAGAACCTGTAAATATCCTAAAAGATCCCATGAATCACAAAAATTTAAAACCCTTAAAGCCCTAAAAACCATACCAAAACCCTTAAACACCTAAAAACACTTATAACCCCTAAAACATAAAAATGCTAAAAACCATAGAAAGAATAAAAATCCTAAAAATCTTTTAAATACCTAAAAAACCATAAAAATACATAAAACCCCTAAAAGGCCATAAAAATACTAAAAAATAAATCAAAATCCAAAAAAATGTTAAAAACATAACAACCCTAAACCCCCTAAAAACCTAAAAAACACTAAAAACATTAAAAGACCTTAAAAACCAAAAAAATACTTAAAATCCAAAAAAACCCTTAAAAAGCATAAGAACCCTAAAAAACCACAAAAAATATAAAATCTCTCTAAAACCCTAAAAAAGATAAAAAACATAAAAAATATTAAAAACCCTAAATATTCAAAAAAAACCCAAAAAACAGAAAAAAAACCATAAACCCTAAAAAACCCAAAAAACCCCTCAAAATACCTAAAAACCCTAAAACCCAATAAAAATACTAAAAAATCCTTAAAAATCTATAAAAATGTAAAAAACCCAAAAAACTAAGAAAACCCGTAAGAAAACCTTAATAACCTAAAAATGCTAAAAACTGAGAAGCCTAAAAAACCTTAAACACCCTCAAAATCCTTAAAGACCCTAAAAACCATAAAAATCGTAAAAAACACTAAAAGATATTAAAAATGTAAAAAAATCCTAAAACCCTAAAAACCCATAAGAAAACATTAAAAACCTAAAAACCCTTAAATATCCTAAAACCCAAAAAAACACTGAAAACACTAAAAGGCCCTAAAAATCATAAAATCCCCTAAAAAACATAAAACCACCAAAAAATTGAAAAAACCGAAAAAAAACCAATAAAAACCCTAAAATCACACTAAAAACATTAAAAATCATTTAAACAAATAAAACATTAAAAACACTAAAAATTTATAATCCATAAAAGATCAAAAATAACCATAAAAGACAAAAAAAACATAAAACCTAGAAACCTATAAAACCCCTCAAAATACCTAAAACCCCTTAAAACCCATAATGTCTAAAAAATACCTTAAAATCACTAAAACAATAAAAACCCTGAAAACCTAGAAAAACCCAAAACAAACCATAAAAACCAAAAAATCATAAACCCCTAAAAATTTAAAAAAATACTAAGACCCAAAAACCCAAAATCCTAAAAAACCCTAAAAATCCATTAAAACCCTATAAAATCACAAAAAATCCATATATTTTTAAAAAACCTTGAATATAATATAGAAAACAAAACAAACCTAAAAACACTTATACCACTAAAAACATAAAAAATGATTAAATCCCTAAAGACATTAAAAATGATTAAAACCCCTAAAAATAATAAAACCCCCTAAACCCCCTAAAAACCTGTTAAACACTAAACATTTATAAAACCTTAAAAATCATTAAAAACCCTAATATCCCTTTAAAACCCCTAAAAATTTATTAAAAAAATCTAAAAACCCACAAAATCATAAAAACTCCAAAAAAACCCTAAAACCTCAAAAAACCATAAAAACCTTAAAAACCTTAAAAAACCTGAAAAACCTAAAAATCTATAAAAACACATAAAAATAAAAAAAATCGAAAAAACCCTAACAGAGTGAAAAAAACCCCAAAACCTTGAAACCCCCTACAAAAAACATAAAAACAAAAACAAACACTTCAAACACATAAATACTTAGAAAACTCTAAAAAACATAAAAAATTTAAAACCACTAAAACCCAAAACCCCTAAAAACCATTAAAACCCTTAAAACCCCAAAAAACAACTACAAACAATAAAGAACCTTTAAACCCAAAAACCGTGGATACTGCTTGCTGATGTGATGGGTTGAGATGAAGCTATTGTTTACAAGTTTAGTGCTGGTGGATCTGTACTACGGGCGGTGGATCCTCTTGGTGAGGAGGTGATGAAGGCTGGTGATGCTAGTGCTTCTAGGTTGCTGATGATTGATATTATTGGTAAGGAGATGGTTTATGATGGAAACACTGCTCTGGGATGGTTGTTAATTGGTTGGGAAGTGGTGAAGCTGATGAGTTTGAATTTGGTGCTGATGGTTCTGTGTTGCTGGCGGTGGATCATTTTGGTAAGGAGGTGCTAGATGCTAGAATTTGTGAAATTGGATGCTGGTTATTGCTTAGTTGTGTGATGCTGGATGCTGGTTAATGCAGGATGATGGGGATGGTTATTTCTTGGATTTCTTTGTTTTTTTTTTGTTTTTTTTTCTTTTTGATTGTTTTGGGTTTCTTTTTCTAGGTTTGGGGTTGTTAAGGGTTTTTTGGGTTTGGGTCATTTGACCCCTCCCCTCCCTTGTCTGTTGTGTCCTTTTTCCTAATAAATCTATTGAGGGGGGGGGGGGGGGGGTCCAGAATAGCCTGACCCAAGCGTCTTCTTTTCCCCTAAACCCCTGAAAATCTATAAAAATACGGATTACCCCTTTAAAATTCCTAAAATGGAAAAAACCATAATACCCTGAAAAACCCTAATGAAAGCTTAAAAACCTAAAAACTATTAAAACCCCTAAAACCCCTAAAACCCTTCAAATCCCTAAAACTGCAATAAAACCATAAAAATCATAAAAAGGCCATAAAAATCCCTAAAAACATAAAAATTCATAAAACGCCTGAAAATCCCGAAAAAAACCTTAAAAACCAAAAAAAACTCCAAACCCCAAAAAACCTAAAAAGTTATAAAATACCTTAAAAACCAAAAAACCCCTAAAAACCACAAAAACATTTATAAACCTTAGAAAACCCAAACAATCCATAGAAACCCGAAAAACAACTAAAACCCATAAATACCCCTTAAACAACTATTTTTTTTAAAAAAAAACTAAAACCATGAAAACCCTCAACCACTAAAAATAACATTAATAACCAAAAAAAAATCATAATCCATAAAAAACCCCAAAATCAATAAAACCCTAAAATCCCATAAAAATTCTAAAATACATTGAAAATCCCTAAAAATGTAAAAAAAATATAATAAACTTAAAACCCTTATAAAAACCTAAAAACTGCTTAAAATACTAAAAACCCTTAAGACCCTAAAAACACTAGAATCCATCCAAATCCCTAAAAACCATAAAATCCCATAAAAATAAAAAAAAGAACTAAAAATACTCAAAAAAATAAAAAAAATTATAAAACCCTCTAAAACCCTATGAAAACTATAAAAACATAAAAGCACTAAAAATAACTAAAAATATAAAAAACACAGAAAACCCTAAAGACACTAAAAATAAATAAAACTACTAAAACCCCTAAAAACCATAAAACCCCTATAAACCATAAAACACCCTAAAACCCCATAAAACCCCTAAAAATCACTAACATCAAAAATAATCTTTTAAAAAACTAAAAATTATAAATATATAAAAAACCTTAAAACGGTAAAAAGCCTCGAGTCCCTATGAAACCTAAAAACCTTAAAAATACTAAAAAATCCCTAAAAATACAAAAAAATATAAAAACCCTAAATACCCTAAATACCCAAATAAAATATTTAAAACCACCATAAAATAAAAAACCTAAAAAAAATTCTAAGAACCCTAAATACCCTTAAAATCCCTAAAAACCCTAAAAACCCTCAAACCCATAAAAACCCTAAATAACATAAAATCCAAAAAACTCCCTGAAAACCCTGAAAATGTAAAAAACCATAAAACCTCAAAAAATTCCCGGTGTTTCAGCTCTTGGTTTGGGATGGGGAGGGATTTTACCTTTTGTCTCGCGTGGTTAGAGGCACTGATAGAGTTTGTGGTGCTGCGAATCTAAGATTGGAAGGATTATTGTGGCTTCCCTAGTGCTGCGACAACTTTTGGTTGATGTGGAAGGCATGGTGCCGACTACTTGGGGATGCGCCTGATCTCTTTTTTTCTAGATCTGTTCATGATTGGTCTGCGCAGAAGATTCTAATTGCGGTTACTGAGATGATACCTCCATGGATAGGCCAATGGCTTCAAATATATCAATGGTGGATGGGATTTCATTAGCGGCGTGGTTCCTGGACTCTTCCATGATGATTTGTGGCGGTCTGGCTTTCTTTGTTTTTGATGTTGCATGCTTCCCATCTTCTTGCAGAGCTGTGCCTGGGAGAATTTCACGGGTTTCTGTAGTGTTGCATCATTTCTTGTTGGATGCAGAAGGCGTGGATGGTTGGCGGTGACATGATTGATCCAGATTTCTGGGTTTTTAGATTTGCTTGTTTTCATTCCGTGCTGAAGATCCAGGTATGTTCCTCTACCCGATATTTGTTTCATGATCCTGATACTGAACTGTTTTTGTTTTGCGGCATTATGGTTTTGGTCCTTTCTTTCCGATGGTTCCAAAGTGGTTTTTTGGCCTTAAATTTACTTCTGAAGTCTATAGTTCTATCCTCATATTATGGATATGTTTATGGTGGTGTATGCTTCTGATGTGGGCCGATGTAGGTGATGTTTGCTGGGTTTGTTTTGAGGTGCTGCATTTGGTTATGTGTTTCGACTTCTGGGCTGCTGGAAGGGATGTTTGAGCTAAGTGATGGTTCCTGCTTTGGATTCTAGTGGTAGTGTTGATGCACAGTGCTTAGAAAATCTGTTGCAGTGGACCTTCTTTGTAGGGGGTCCTAGCTACTGGTTTTTGTGAAACTGGATGATGACTGTTGTATGGATGTGAGCCTTGGTTACTAGGGGTTGTGTTCTTTTGGTGATGATGGTTGTGTGCTGTTGGTGGTAGCTTGTTTTGGAGTGAAGGTGCTGGATTCTGGTCTTTGTGAGATTGGATGCTGGTTGCTGCTTGGTGGTGAGCGGCTGAATGCTGGTGATGGTGAGGCTTGTGATGTTGGATTCTAGTGGTTCTGTGATGTTGGATACTGGTGGTTCTGTGATGTTGGATGCTGGTGGTTCTGGAAGCTAGTTGCTTCTTGGATGGGAGGTGTCGAAGTTGCGGTTTATGGTCATGCTACTAATGGATGTTGTTTGCTGTTTGAGTTTGGATGTTGTTCATTGGTTAGATGTGAGCTGCTGTATGCTGGTTGATGCTGGATGATGGTGGTGGCTGCTTTTCTTTTTGTGTTTTTTTGTTCTTGATTTTTCTTTTTTTGGGGTCTTTTATCTTGGGTTGTTAAGGTTTTTTGGGTGTGGTTCGTTTGACCCCTCCCCTCCCTTGTCTATTGTGTCTCTTTTTTCTTTCTAAAAAATTTGGGGGGGGGGGGGTCGGGAATGTCCCGACCCTTGCATCTTCCTTTCCCTAAGAGACCCCAAGAACCCTAAAAACACTAAAAACACTAAAAACACCTAAAACCCCCTAAAACCTTAAAAAAACTAAAACCCCTAAAAACACTAAAACCCTAATAAAAATCCTAAAACCCTTTAACCTAATAAGAATATTAAAAAATCATTGAAATCTTAAAACCATAAAAAACTATAAAAAACCTAAAATCACGAAAATGACCATAAGAAACCTAAAAACCCATAAAAACACCCAAAAAACAAAAGCACCATAAAAATACTAAAAAAACAAAAAATATCTAAAACACAAAAAACTATAAAAATATAAAAGACTATTAAATCCCATAGAAACCCTACGAAAACCAAAAAAATCTAAAAACTCTAAAATCCATTAAAAAGCCTATTTGCCCTCAAAATTCATAAAAAAACCTAAAAAGATAAAAATCTTCAAAAATACCTAAAAATAATTTAAAATAATTTAGAACCCTAACAAAACCTAAAAAAATAGAAAATATTTAAAACTCTTAAAAACAAGAAAAACAGTAAAATCATGAAAAGACCCTAAAAACTCTAAAATCCCCATAAAACCCATACAAACTATAAAACCTTAAAATACCATAAAATCCCCTAAAACCCTAAAACAACTAAAAACTCAATAAACGAATTAAACTCGTAAATAGGTTAAAAAAATATAAAACCCTAAAATCACAAAAAAAACTGAAAACTCAAAAAAAAAAAAACAATAAAACCCCGAAAACAACGAAAAACTCGAAAAACCCCTCCAAATCACTCAAAACCCAAAAAAATTAAAATAAAAAAATTCCCTAAAAATACGAAAAAATCACTAAAAATGTAAAAAAATATTAAAAACAAAAAACCTCCAAGAAAATCATCAAAATAAAAATACACCTTAAAACCCTAAAAACCACAAAACCCTTAGAATCCATAAAAACATGAAAACCCTGAAAAATATAAAAAATATCTAAAAATATATAATAACCGAACAAGCCCTAAAACCTTGAAAACCTAAAAGAGAAAATTAAATACCTACAACACTTTAAACATATTAAAATAAAAAAACCTAAAAACTATAAAAGACCCTAAAACCCTAAAAACTCCTAAAAACCCAAAAACCCACAAATACCATAAATATCCAAAAACCGAAAAATCTAATAAAAACATTAAAACCCATTTAAACCCCTAAAAACTGTAAAAAAACATTAAAAAACCTTAAAAAAAATTAAAACCCCAAAAATAAATAAAAAACCCTAAAACCCCCAAAACAAAAAAAACCATTAAACCCCTTAAAACCCATAAAAACCTAAAAATCCATAAAATTACCAAAAAAACCACATCATAAAAATACATAAAAACCTTAAGAAAAATATAAAAACCTAAAAGCACATAAAACCATAAAAACATTCAAAGACTAAAAAACCCTAAAAACTGTCAAAATTCCTAAAAACCTTAAGAAAAAAGAGGATGGCGGCGCACTCCCCCGGCTCTCTCTTTTGTTTAATACCTCTTCCAGGGTTTCCCCTGGATTCTTCTCATAGCATCGGTTATGGATCTTTTCTTTCTGGTTCTCATAGAAAGTCTATTATGGGTGTGATCTTCAGTCTTAAAGAGGTGGTTGTATTTTTTCATTGGCGGTCTTGAATTCCTAGAAAGGTGTATTTGTTTGGGCCTTCAGATATAGATCGTTGTGGGGCCACTCTAGCGGCTATGGTGGTTGTGCAATCTGTTGTGGCTTCGGATCTGCTTGATCTGGAAAGTGACGATGTGGAATTTTATCCATGGATCGAGGTCGATATTGGAGATCTAAAGTGTCTACAGTCATTTCAATAGAATCGAGGGCCTCTTTGGCAAAGAAGGTTACAAAATCGGTGCGGACGATGATTGGTTGCATACCAAGGGATTTCTCCTCAGATGGTGCTTCAAACCTGTGACCTCTTTGGATTTGGTTCCTTCTTCAGAAGATCTCCACTGCAACTTCTCGTGTTGTGGTTTGGGCTCTTCAAGGGTCCCCATTCGAACATCATTCAGGTACATTTCTGCATTTTAGGTTCTAGTCGTGTGGTAGAAGGATTCAGTTAGCTACTTCTCCCTAGAAATATCATGAGGTACATCTTGATATTTTTCCTTGATTGCTGGTTCTGATCTTATGGTATGAATTGCTCCTGGAGTGAATCAATTATGGTGGATTTTTTTTTCGGAATTTTGAATTTGAATCTTGAGTTTGGCAGAAGGGGGAGCTACTATAAAATGCAGTTTTCTGTGTTTTTCTATGTTGTTTTTTTGGAGCTATTGGATGCAAATTGTGTGTTGTTGGGTCTTAATGGATTGAAGGTAATGGATGATGGATAATGGGTTGTTGGTTGTCATGCTGGATCGGGGGTGCGGTTGGAATGGTTGTGTTTTGATGGTGGTGTTGATTATTGGTTGTGATTGGTCTGCTTGTGAGTTACTGCAGGTACTGTTTGATGAGAGTTGTTGGGTGCTGTCTGATGAAGGGGTTTTTTGGTGATCAAAGGGGTCTAGGTGCTGTGAAATGGTCATTTTGGGAACTAATTGCTGGAAGATGTTTGGTCGGGAGGTGCTAGATGCTTGGTTAGGAGATGTTGTTTACTAGAATCTGAGATACGGTATGCTGGGAGATGACTGTTTAGGTGGTACTGGATGCTGGAACATGAGCTGCTGGATGCTTGTTGCTTCTTGGCTAGGAGGAACACCCTTTCCCTGGAAAGTGTTGATTGAGATGCTGATGCTGAAGGTGATGGATGATGGAACATGTGCAGCGAGATGCTTGTCACTGATTGGTTGGGAGGAGCTGACGAAGATGATTGTGAATGTCTACTTTGATTGGATTTTGTGTGCTTTTTTGTGTGTTTTTTGGGTTTTGGGTGGTTATGGGTTTGGGGTTGTTAAGGGCTTTTGGGTGTGGGTCGTTTGAACTCTCCCCTCCCTTATCTCCAGTTTCTTTTTTCTAATAAATTTTGGGGGGATAGGAATATCCTAGAACCACATCGCTTCTATGCTAAAAACCCAAAAAAAATAAAAACCTAAAAAATACTTAAAAATCCAAAAAATGAAAAAAACCAGAAACACCTGACGAAAACCATAAAAACATTAGAACAGTAAAATCCAATAAAAACATAAAAATTTCGAAAAAACCTAATGGACCCTAAACACCCCCGAAAACCCTTAAAAACTATAAAAACCTCTAAAAACCCATAAAAACCCAAAAAAAAACACTAAACTTTTTCAAAACACCCTTTACACTCTTAAGAATATTAAAAATAATTAAAAAAACTTAAAACATTAGAAACTCAGAAAATCCCTAAAAACGAAATGAACCATAAAACCATAAAACCCTCAAAATAAAAAATAACCATAACAAAATATATAAATACTAAAAATTCCCTAAAAATACCTAAAAATGTAAAAAACCCTACAAACTGGGAAGACCCGTTAGAAAAAATTAAAAAACTAAAAACACTTAAACCCCTAAAAACAGTAAAATCCTAAATAACTGTTAAAATATTAAAAACCCCTAAAACACTAAAACTTCTTTAAAACCCTAAAAACCCTAAAAATCATAAAATTGCCCTAAAAATATTTAAAAAAAATTAAATACACTAAAAACCCTAAAACCCCTAATAAAAACATAAAAACATAAAAACAATTAAAATCACTACAAACAAAAAAAATACTAAAATCATAAAAGACCTCGGAACCCTAAAACCTCAAAAAACTATAAAAACCACTAAAAACTAAAAAAATACATAAATACCCTAAACCACTAAAAACTCTAAAACTATTTAAACAACTTGAAATTTTTAAAAATTATAACACCCTTAATACCTCTAAAAACTCCAAGAAAATCATAAAAATAAAAAAAACATTAAAACCTTAAAACCCCTAGGAAGATCTAGAAACATCAAAATCACTAAAGACCCTAAAGAAATTAAAATCCTAGAAAACCCCTATGAACTTAAGAAACCCCCAAAACATTAAAAATACCAATGAAAAAATTAAAAACCTAAAAACACTAAAACCCCTAAAACACCTAAATATGATAAAACCCTATAAAACCATAAGACCCCTATAACCCCAAACTCCTAAATATCCCTAAAAAGGGAAAAAACCATAAAAAATCCTAAAAAGGCATAAAAATTCCTAAAAAATGGAAAAAAACCTAAAATACCCTAAGAAAACCTTAAAAACATAAAAACACTTAAAACCCCTAAATACAATAAAAATTCTAAAATACCAAAATGAACCTAATAAACCCTAAAACCTATAACTCTATAAAACCATTAAAACCCAAAAACTCAAAAAACCTTAAAAGACAATTAAAAACTCTAGAAACCCTTTAAAGCCCATTTTTTTTAAAAAACTAGACACCTTAAAACCCCTAAAAAACTCAAAAATACCAATAAAACGGAAAATAACCATCAAATCTCTGAACCCTAAAACCCGTCAAAATACATAAAATCTTTATAACCCCATAAAAATCCTAAAAACTTCCCTAAAAATCCCTAAAAATGTAAAAACACCTATAAACTCATGAAAACCAAAAAGAAAACCCAAAAAACAAAAAAACACTTAAAATCCCTAAAAACATAAAAATGCCAAAAACCATAGAAATCATAAAAATCCTAAAAATACCTAATAACCCTAAAAATGATAAAAATTCTCAAAAAACACTAAAAACATATAAAAATTTAAAACATCCATAAAAAACTAAAAAACCCTAACAAAACCTTAAAAACCAAAAAACAATTAAAAACCTTAAAAAACCTAAAAAATTCTAAAACCCCAAAAGACCCCCAAATCCCTAAAAACCCATAAAAATCATAAAAACCTTAAAACATTTAAAAAGCCTAAAAAACCTTAAATCAATAAAACCAATAATAACTTTAAAAACCCTTAGAACCCTAAGAAACATTAAAAACACTTAAAACCTAAAAACCAATAAAATACTCAAAAAAACCTCAAAACCAAAAAATATTAAAAAAAACTAAAAATCAAAAATAATAAAATAAAAAAACTCTCAAAATACCTAAACAGACTAAAAACACATAAAAATCCTAAAAAAATACCTAAAAATACCGAATATATAAAAAAACCCAAAAACCCCGAAAACCCCTATAAAACCTTACAATCCTAAAAACAATTAAACCCATTGAAAACATAAAAAAATTAAAACCATAAAAACCCTAAAATCCATCAAAATACCAAAAATAGTAATAAACCAAAAAAATACTACAAAATCCCTAATCATCCCTAAAAATTTAAAAACCCCTAAAACCCTGAAAAACCCTAAGAAAACCATTAAAACCTAAAAGCACTTAAAACCCCCAAAAGAATTAAAATGATAAAACCCACAAAGGCCTTAAAATATATAAAACATCTATAGAATAAAAACCCATAAAAACAATAAAAACCCCTAGAATACCATAATAACCCTAAAAACCAACTAAATAAATCTAATAACCGTTTAAACCCCAAAATGTTAAAAATCTCTAAAAACCATTCTAACACTTAAAAATCAAATAAAACCATAAAAACCCTAAAAACGTGGAAAAACCAAAATAGGACCTTAAAAACCAAAAAAAACATTAAATGCCTAAAATATCTAAAGATGCTAAAAACCCTTAAAACACCAATAAACTAAAAAAACCCTAAAACCCAACAAATCTCTAAAAACACTGAAAAGCCATATAATTCTTAAAAATGACCTAAAAATAGCTAAAAACATAAAAAACAATAAAATCCCTTGAAAACTATAAGAAAACCTTAAAAAAACATTTAAAACCCCTAAAAACCAAAACAAATGCTAAAAAACACTAAAAGTCCCTAAAGGCCCCTACAACCCATCAAAACCCCCAAAAACCTTAAAAACTAAAACTCCATGAACACTATTAAAATAATTAAAAGCTATAATAACCCTTTAGACCCCAAATAACGCTAAAAAAATATAAAAAAAACTTAAATACAACAAAACCTCAAAAAATCTAAAAACCCAAAAAAAACCAAAAATACCCTAAAAACACTAAGATAACCCTAAAAACCTTGAAGTCCATAAAAATCATAAAACAACATAAAAATAATAAAAAAATCCATGGAAATTATAAGAAATTAAAAAAATCTTAGAAACCCTTAAAGCAATTAAGAAAATCTTAAAAACCTAAAAACACTCAGAACCCAAAAAAACAAAAACAAACACTAAAAAATCTAAAAACTCAAAAAAATTTAAAACTCTTAGAATCCTTAAAAATACTAAAAACACATAAAAATCATAAAAACCATGAAAATAACAAAAACATAAAAATCATGAAACACTTAATAACCCAATGAAAACCCTAAAATCCTAAAAAATATTAAAACCCATGAAATACCTAGAAATTTAAAAAAATCCCTAAAAGACACTAAAAGACCCCAAATCCTCAAAAACTATAGAAAATCCCTAAAACCATTAAAAATCCTAAAACCCCATAAAGCCACAAAAACGGCTTAAAATTTTTAAGAGACTCTAAAAAACTTTAAATTCCCCAAATAAAACTCTAAGAAAACCAAAAAATCATAAAAACCAAAAAAACACTATAAAACCTTCAAAATCCAAAGAAAATTATAAAACCATATAAATTATAAAAAATACATAAAATTCCATAAAATTTTTGAAAACCCAAAACCCTTGAAAACACCTATGAAAACCTAAAAAAATTAAAAACACTTAAAACCCCAATTTTGTTTTAAATTCTAAAAGCCATATGATACCCTAAAAACCCTATAAAACCCAAAAAAATCTTTAAAATACCTAAAAACCCTAAAAAACCATAAAAATTCTTAAAAAATCCCTAAAAATACCAAAAATGAAAAAACCAAAAATACCCTGAAAAACCAAAAGAAACACATAAAAACATATGAACACTTAAAACCCCTAAAACACTCAAAGAATTTTAAAACCCCTTTGTGGCCCTTAAAAATCATTAAAGTTCTAAAAAAACCCTAAACATTTAAAAAATAATAAAAATCCATAAAAAACCATAAAAACATAAAAAAATTAAAAACCAAAAAAATAAATAAAAACCTAAAAATAATTAAAACCCCTAAAAACCTAAAAAAATGCTAAAAACCCAAAAAGACCCTAAAAACACTTGAAACCAAAATACCAAAAAACCTAAAAATCCCATAAAAACTCAATATACCAATATATATATATATATATACCATTTAAACCCATAAAAAAATTCAAAAAAATGAAAACCATTTATACCCTATAACCTCAAAAAACCTAAAAACCCTTAAAAATGCTAAAACCCTAAAAAACCCTAAATCACTCAAAATCCTTGAAACACCTAAAAACCAAAAAATCCTAAAAGGGCCTAAAATCCATTAAAACGTAAAAAACAGTAATAACATTACAAATCCCAAAGAAAAACATATAAACAAAAAAATGATAAAAGCCCCTAAAAACCTTAAAAGAGCTAAAAACACAAAAAAAATCACTTAAAATCCTTAAAGTACTTTAAAACCATAAAAACCATTAAAATAAAATGAAATTCCTAAAAATAAATAACAACATAAAAATCCTTAAAACCCTAAATATCCTTAAAAAATATAAAAAAACTAAAAACACTTAAAACCACTAAAAATTTATAAAAACCCAAAAGAGCCTTAAATCTGACTAAAATCATAAAACCCATAAGACCATTTGAAAACCATAAAATTCCTAAAACCATAAAACCACTAAAATCTATAAAAAACTTTTAAACCCATAAATATGTTAAAATACTCTAAAAAACCTTTAAACTATTAAAAACCCTAAAACACCAAAAAAACCCAAATACCCCTAAAACCATAAAAAACCACAATACTCTCAAAATCCCTAAAACCCAAAAAAACGTAAAAAATAATAAAATACCTTAAAATACCAAATAACATAAAAATAGACATAAAACCCCAAAAAAACCAGAATAAGACTTCAAAAAATTAAAAACACATAAAATGCATAAAAACCTAAAAAACCAAAAAAATGTTAAAAACCATAAAAACCCTCAAAATCTCTAAAATCCATAAAAACTAGAAAAACCATAAAAATACTAAAAAGTAACTAAAAATCACTAAAAACATAAAAACCTATAAAACCCATGAAAACCCCTAATAAAACATTAAAAACATTGAAACACCTCGAGACCCTAAAAACCTAAAAAATGTTAAACCCCCTAAAACCCTAAAAACCCTAAAACCCATAAAATACAACAAATTTCTTAAAAATATCTAAAAATTTTAGTAACCCTAAAAATCCTGAAAAAATCAATGAAAATATTGAATTCATAAAAATAATAAAAAAACCCTAAAAACCCAAAAAAGAGAAAAAACCTAAAATACCTTAAAAAACTACAAACCATAATGACCGATAAAAACCAAAAAAACCATAAAAACCAATAAAAACCTAAAAAAATAAAATTAACTTAATGTTATTAGGTTTTTAATGTTTTCATATGGTTTTTATAATTTTTATAGTTTTTACATTTTAGGTATTTTTAAGGATGTTTTAGGATAATCAAAATTTTTAAGGGTTTTATGTATTTTTATGGTTTTAGGGTTTTTTGTCGTTTCTTGGGGTTTAGAGTTTTTTTAGTTTTTAGGGTTTTTAAAGTTTTAGAGGTTTTAAAATATTTTGGGTTTTAAGGGGGTTTTAGAGTTTTTAGTGGGTTTTCGGATTTTATGGGGGGGGGTTATGGGTTTTTATGAATTTTTTTTATTTTTAGGGTCTTTTAGGGCATTTTATGGTTTTTATCATTTTTTAGGTTTTAGAGGTTTTAAGATTTTAAGAGTTATTGACATTTTCTTAGATTTTTTCACAGTTTTAGGTGTTTCTTATGTTTTTTTAAGTTTTTAGGGATTTTAGGATTTTTAGGATTTTTATGATTATTAGGGATATTGAGATTTTTTTGGATTTTTATGCATTTTTGGGGTGTCAGGGTATTTTTGGAGTTTTTTAGGGGTTTTAGGGTTTTTAGTATATTTTTAATATTTTATGGTTTTATAGGGATTGTAGAGTTTTTAGTTTATTGAGGTTTTTAAGGGGTTTTAAGTTTTTATGGGTTCTAGGGTTTTTTAGAGTTTTATGTTCTGTTATGGGTTTTTGTGTTTTTTGGTTTTTCAGGTTTCTTAGTGGTTTTAAGTGTTCTTATGATTTTTAGTTTTACTTTGGGGTTTTTATGGGTTTTATGGTTTTTATGTATTTTGGTATTTGAAGTGATTTTTTAAGATTTATATTTTTTTGTGTTTTTAGGTATTTTTAAGGGTTTTGAGGCTTTTCAGAATTTTTAAGGGTTTTTATGGTTTTTATGAATTTTTAGGTTTTTATGGGTTTTATGTTTTTTTATGTTCTTATTATTTACTTTTGGGGTTTTCACGGTTTTTAGGGTTTTTAATTTTTTAGTATTTTTAGTTATTTTATGGTTTTTAAGGATTTTGATAGTTTTAGGGTATTTCAGTGCTTAGACAGACTTTATGGTTTTTTAGATTTTTATGTGTTTTTTTAATTTTTATGGATTTTATGGTTTTTTAGAATTTTTTATATAATTTATAGGTTTAATGGGTTTTTAAATTTTTAATGGTCATTAATGGTTCTTTTGGTTTTTAAGGGTTTTTATGTTTTTAGGGGGTTTTATGATTTTTATGATTTTGGGGGTCTTTTTATGCGTTTTGGAGATTTTAGGTTTTTAGGGGTTTTAAGTGTTTTTATTTTTTTAAGGATTTTATAGGAGTATTCATGGTTTTTATGTTTTCAACGATTTTAGGGGTTTTTTATGATTTTTCTAGGTTTTTATGGTTTTATAAATTCAAATTTTTTATGCATATTTTAGGGTTTTTAATGTTTTTATGGTTTTTATAAGATTTAACTATTTTTAGTTTTTTATGTTTTTCTTAATGTTATTTATGATTTAAGGGGTTTTTTATGTTTTTAGGAAATTTTAGGGATTTTTAATGATTTTATGGTGTTTTTTGGTATTTCGGGATTTTGAGGGGTTTTTGGGTTTTTAATTTCTTTTATGATTTGTATGTTTTTTTATTTATATTTTTTAGGGTTTTAAAAGAAATTAATTTTTTTAACATTTATAGTGTCTTAAAGGACTTTTATGGTTTTAGTGTGTTTTTGGTCTTTTATTGGTGTTTAGAGTTTTAATAGTTTTTAGGGGTTTTTATGATTTTTAGGGTTTTTTAGGGTTTTAACATTTTTAGGATTTAGGTGTTTTAAGTGTTTTTAGGTTTTTAAGGATTTCTTAGTATATTTATAGGTTTTCAGTTTTTTCTGAAATTTTTATTGATTTTTATGGTTTTTAGGAATTTATGTTTTTTTTGGTTTTTCTTGATTTTGTGGGGTTTTATTGGTTTTTTGAGTTTGTAGGGTTTTTTTGTTCTTAGGATTTTTTTATATTTTCAAATTTTTTAATGTTTATAGGGGTTTAATATAATTTTTATAGTTTTTAAGGCATATTTAGGGATTTTATGGATTTTTATGGTTTTTGAGGTGTATAGGTCTTTTTATGATTTTTTGACGTCTTTTTGGGTTTTAAAGTGTTTTATGGTCTTTTAAGAATTTTAGAATTTTTAAGGGTTTTAGGTGTTTTATGTGTTTTTAGGTTATTAGTTTTTCTTATGATTATAAATATTTGTAGAGTTTTTACATTTTTAGGAATTTTAGGGATTTTTTTGGTTTTATGTGTTTTTTGGAATTTTGATTGTTTTCAATGTTTTTAGGGTTTTTAGAATTTTTATGCTTTTAGGGTTTTAATGTTTTTTTTATATTTTTAATTTTTGATTAGGATATTTCAGGTTTTAGGGATTTTTCATGTTTATGTAATTTTAGGGTTTTTGGGTTTTTTGGGTTTTTTTGTGGTTTTATGTTTTTTTTGAGGTTTTAGGTTTTTTTTATTTTAAGGGGGTTTAAGTGTTTTTTGGTTTTTAAGGTCTTCATTGGGTTTTTTAGGGATTTTAATTTTTTTATGTTTTTAGGTATCTTTAGGGCTTTTTTAGGATTTTTATGATTTTTTAGGGTTCTTTGGGATTATTTGGGTTTTAGGGGTTTTAATGTTTTTTATTTTTAGGGGTTTTCAGTGTTTTTAGGTTTTTAAGTTTTTCTTAGGGTTATTTTAGGGATTTTAGGGATTTTATGTTTTTAGGTATTTTTAGGTATTTTTTTAGTATTTTTATGATTTTAATAATTTAAATGGTTTTTGGGTTTGTTTTTGCGTTTTGTGCATTTTTATGGGTTTTTAAAGTTTTTTAACATTTTAGGGGGATAAAGAGTTTATAGAGTTTTTAGTAGTTTCTCGAGTTTTTAGGGGTTTTAAGGTTTTTAAGGATATTTATGGTTTTTAGGTTTTTTTGGTGTTATTTTTGGATTTTGGGGGGTTTTAGTGTTTTCTCAAGTTTTTAGGGGTTTTAAGTGTTTTCAGGTTTCTATGGATTTAATATTTTATGGGTTTTTAGGGTTTTAATATTTTTAGGTGTTATTGGATTTTATGTGTTTTTAGGATTTTATTGTTCCTTTAAGGGGTTTTGGGTTTTTATGTTTTAATGATTTTTATGGCTTGTTTTAGATTTTTGTGGTTTTTAGGGTTTTTAAGGATTTCAAGGGTTTTTAGGGGTTTTTAGGTTTTTAGGGGTTTTTTCGGGTTTTAGGGGTTTTTTATTTTTTAAGGGTTTTTGGGTTTTAATATTTATTTAATGTTTTAGGGGTTTAATTGGTTTCTTGAGTTTTAGTGTGTTTTAAGGGGTTTTCAGGTTTTTTAAGGTTTTTAGTGGGTTTTATAGGGTTTAGGTTCTTTTTCATTTTTAGAATTTTTATGGATTTTAAGGTTTTTTATGGGTTTTAGGGATTTATGGGGTTTTTTGGTGTTTTTAAGTTTTTTGGTGTTTTAATAGTTTTTCGGTTTATAAGGACTTATTAGGGGTTTTCATGGTTTTTAGGATTTTGTATGTTTTGGGGGTTTTTATGACTTTTTAGGAATTTTATAGGTTTTAGGGTTTTTAAGGATTTTGTAAGATTTTAGTGTTTAGGTTTTTTATGGTTTTTATAGGTTTTTAGGGTATTATGAGTTTTTTAGGGTTTTAAGGTTTTTTAGAGTTTTTAAAATTTGTTGAGTTTTAAGGGAATATTATATTTTTTAAGGGAAATAGAACGTATTGTATAAAAGAAGGAATTTAAGAATAAAGCAACCACCCCAAGGGTGAACCAAATGGACCAAAAGCCCCCAAAAACAGAAAAATGAAAATTGGCCTGACAACGCCACTAACCCCAAACAACCAAACTCTGAAAAATGGACCCGATAAACCTTGTGAAGACAATCCATGTCATTGTCTTGAAAAGAAACTTGAGAACCCTCACAAATCCCAAAAAAAGATTTTCTGGAAAAGGGTCTGAGAATCCTCATGAAGTCAAACCAAACCACTACCTATAATACAACCTAAGAACCTCATGAAGCCCATAGAAACCAATGACAAAAAAAGACTCAATAAACATTAGGAATCCCAATGAACCCAAAACCCATCTCACAGAACCCATCTCCCAACTCTGTAACCAGCTCCAGAAGCAAACACAAGCACAATCAATACCTATCCAACACCCAACACCCAACACCGAAAACCTTCTCCAACATCAACCAACTCCAAATACCAGATCCCATAACTATTATCTAGGATCAATATCTCCCAACACCCCATAAATATTCTAGTAACACCTAGAACCCATTAATATATCCCAACACCCTACATAAATCTCCCATCACTATAGCATCTCCCAACATCTTTCATCTTCCCTATTTAATTCTAGCACAAAATCCAATATCCACAACATGTCTAGTAGCCCCAACATGTACAACACCCCATAACATATCCAATTATTGCTCTAGGTAGTCTCAAACCAAGCTTGAACAACAAACAACAGTGCAAAAAACACAACAACCAACTATCCCTAGCACCTATGACCCAATAACCAAAACCAAAACCAACAAATAAACTCACATCTCCCAACAACAATATATCTCCTAGAATTCAAAGCACCATCCCCTACACTATCCAAAAACTAGTATCATCCCACAATAATTTTTCACCATAACCCAAAAACAAGGTATCCACCAAAAAAACACCTTTTATCCACACCGTACCATACCTATAGAAAACTATACCCTACAAGTAGTAGAAAAACTTCTCCAAATAGAAGATCTTGTAGAACAAAGAAATAGAAACTTCAACAGCCTCACTTCCTCCTAAAACACAACAAAAAATCACCAAACCACACAACCTAAAAATATGTTAGAACCTTCTTATCGTAGTTTAAGTACCCTAATCCTTTCCATACCAACCCAGCATTAGCCACACAACCATTCTTGACTCCTTAGAGTGCCAAAAACAAGCCAAAAATCACTTTAAGAAAGTAGAGGTTGGAGACATCCCCCAAAAGTGAAACCATCAATTATGGCGACTAGAACCATGATAGAGTAAGCACCACTATCCAATAAAACAACTACCAGTGGAATTGGGACCATCGAAGAATCGTAAAACCCACACCAAGAGAAGGGAGAAACCGCACCAATCGGATGAGACCAGCCACAACAATGAAACATGGATTCCAAGATGATAGCGCACCTATGATAATGAAATATAACTTCCCATTTAATTTGAAGAAATGTTTTTGGCTAAGGAACCTACTACCAGAAACCATTAGAACCAACAACCAGCACTGTTGTTGAAGTGAGTACCAAAGATGATGAGCCTTCCAACACTGAAGATGGAAATGAGCCACACAAGTGAGAAACACCATTGTACTTGTAGACCTAAGAAAGCCATTCAAAGATGAAAAATCCCTCAAGAACCGAGACTATGAAATCTACAAGAAGGCTGGTATAATGAACCTAGAAATAGAAAACTATAGAGATACGTCGTTCCTCATGACATCAAACCATGGAATCTTGACAAGACTAAAATCATCTTTTGTGAAGAAGAATATATTTCATATACTAAACTCGCATGAAAAAAATATCCCATGTGTTGTCTAGGAACTACAACCACAGAGCCCCTCACGAAGTCAAATGTAAAAAACATAAAAAGTGGCCACTGATGATGATAACCACACATAATGTTAAACAGATGGAAACGATCATGGACACATTGACAATAAAGGCCAACAACCCAAGTGTTATCTTAAGAAAAAATCCATCACCCCCAATGCACCACATGAAGGAAGAAACAATAATTGATCAAAAGGAACAAACTATCCATCACCAATCAATAGCACCTAGACCACCCTAATAATGGTTTATTGAGAAATGTGCAGGAAGCTCCACCAACACAAAAGAATACCGATGGAATGACCTAAAAAATAAGGCCAAACACCACAACTAGGCATGATAGAACCAATTAAAAACAAGAATATCCCATTCAAACACAAGAACAACCTCTAAGGATTCCATCCACACAAACCATAAATAAAATCTATAGCACCAACACCGATGAAAAAAAATAAACTGACTAAAAACCTCTAGAAAAGATAATCGAAACTACAAGGAGAAATTGGTTCCAAGACACAAGAATAAATCCACCACAAGCAAGGATCTCCAGATAGCTTCAAGTTATAAATTAGGAGCTCTAAAAACAAAACATAGAGAAATGGTTTATAGATTTTTTTGTTTTAGGGGGTTTATGGGTTATTATGGGTTTTTAGGATTGAGTGGTTTTATATTTTTATTTCTTTCCAGGGGTTTTGATTTATTTTATAATTTTTTTCATTTTTTAGTTTTTCAAGTGTTTTTTATGTATTTATGGTTTTTAGGTTTTTTAAATTTTTACAGATTTTATGGATTTTTAAGTATTTTTATCATTTTAGGGGTTTTTTGTGATTTTGAGGGGTTTTAGGGTCGTTTTATGATTTTTATGTTTTTTTGGTTTCTAAAGGTTTAAAGTTTTTTTTAGGTTTTTTAAGGTTTTTATGATAGTTTTAAGGGATTTTTATGTTTTTAGGGATATAAATGGATTTATTTTATTTTATTTGGTGTTAGGGTTTTTCGGTATTTGGAGGATTTTTAGGGGTTTTTTGGTTTTTTGGGGTTTTTAAGATTTTTATTGAGTTTTTTCAGGGTTTTGAGGTTTTTTATAATTTTTAACATTTTTGGGGTTTATAGTATTTTTAGAGTTTTTAATGTTTTTTTTTGTTTTTATGGGTGTTTAGGGGTTTTATGGTTTTATTGTTTTTAGTGTCTTTTGGGGTTTTTAGCATTTTTTACCTTGTTTTGGGGTTTTTATTATTTTTATGATTTTAATGTTTTCATAGGTTTTTTTTATATTTTTAAAGTTTTTTATGTTATTAGGGTTTATTATGTGTTTTTAATTTTTTTATAGTTTTTAGGGTTTTTAGGATTTGTTTGAGGTTTTTAGGGCTATTTTTTGGTTTTCATAATTTTTAGGTTTTTAAGGGATTTAAGTGTTTTTGGTTTATAAGGTTTTCATAGGGGTTTTCATCTTTTTTATAGTTTTTAACATTTTTAGGGATTTTATGGATTTTTTAGGATTCTTATGGTTCTTTCGTATTTTTAATGATTTTGAGGGTTTTTATGGGTTTTTAGTGTTTTTAGTGTTTTTATGGGTTTTAAGGTTTCTAATGGTTTTAAGTGTTTTTAGGTTTTTAAGGTTTTCTTGGTGTTTTAGTGTTTTTAGGGGTTTATATATTTTTATATATTTTTAGTCATTTGTTTTAATTTCTATTGTTTTTAAGGATTTTGAGGGTTTTTAGTAATTTTAGGGGTTTATGGTTTTTTGGGTATTTTAGTATTTTTTAGAGTTTTTTTTTAAATTTTTAATGTTTTTAGAGTTTTTAACATTTTTAGGGGTTTAAAGGGTTTTACAGTTTTTATTAGTTTTAGGGTATTTAGGGGTTTTAATATTTTTGGGGGTTTTAATGGGATTCAAGGGTTGTTAGGGGTTTTAGGGTCTTTAAGGTTTTTGAGGGTTTTTAGGGATTTTCATGTTTTTAGGGGTCTTATGTGTTTTGGGGTTTAAAATTTCTCTTAGGGGCTTCTAGAATTTTTTGTGTTGTTTAGGGAATTCGTGGTATTTTTTTGGATTCATATGGGTTTTAGGGTTTTTATACATTTTGTGGGATGTTAAGGGTTTTACAGTTTTTTAGTGTTTTTAACAGATTTTAAAATTTTTGTGGGGTTTAATCATTTTTAGGTTTTTATGTTTTTATATACTTTTTTTGGATTTTTAGAGATTTTTACATATTTTAGGTATTATTTGGTATTTTTTAGGTTTTTGGGGTTGTAGGGTTTTTAGGCATTTTATAATTTTTTCGGGTTTTTTAGTATTTTTTATCTTTTATAGGTTTTAATTTTTTATATGTTTTTTAAAAAATTTATTCCTTTAACGGGGTTTTCAGGTTTTTAGTGTTGTTTTATAATTTTTATGGTGTTTAGTGTTTTTTAAATTTTTTTTGGGATTTTTTTTATTTTTATAGTTTTTATCATTTTTTGGGTTTTAAGGCTTTTAGGTCCTTCTAGGTTCTTAATGTTTTATTAGGGAGTTTAGATTTTTTTTAGATTTTTACTTTATTAGTTATTTTTATAAATTTTTATAAATTTTTAAAAATTTTGTTGTTTTAGGTATTTTATGAATTTTCTGGGTTTTTAGGGTTATTAGGATTTTTCGTATTTTTATGGTTTTTTAGGTTATAGTGTTTTTTTGAGTTTTTTTTGGGTTTTATGGTTTTTATAGTTTCTTAAAAAATTTATGCATTTAAAGGGGTATTAGAGTTTTTAGTGGTTTTTTAGGTTTTTGATGGGTTTTTAGGGGTTTTAATTTTTAGAGATTTTTAGGGTCTATTAAGTATTATAGGGTATAATATTTTTAGGAATTTGTGGGGCTCTAGATGTTTTTAGGAATTCAATTATTTTGTATGGTTTTCAGGGTTTTTAGAGTATTTTACACTTTTTGGGATATTAGGGTTTTTCATATTTTTATGGTTTTTATCATTCTTATGAATTTTAATGTT
This sequence comes from Viscum album, assembly GCA_963277665.1. Lineage (NCBI taxonomy): Eukaryota > Viridiplantae > Streptophyta > Magnoliopsida > Santalales > Viscaceae > Viscum > Viscum album. Next base: position 670,854,500 of record OY728161.1, on the reverse strand, counting down.
TTTAGGGCCTTTTAAGATGTTTTAGGGTTTTTAGAGTTTATAGAATTTTTTAGTTTTTTTGGTCCTAATGTTTTCATAGGGTTATTTTGGTTTCTTAGGGATTCTTAAAAATTTTTATTTTAGGGGTTTTAGTATTTTTATGGGATTGTAAGGTTTGTTGGAGTTTTGAGGGTTTTTAGGGTTGTTATTTTGGATTTTAGTATTTTTTGAGTTTTTAGGGGTTTTATGGTTTTTAGTTTTTTTAATGTTTTCTTGGGGGTTCATGGTTTCTTGATATTTTTATGCGAATTTAAGGTTTTAGGGGGTTTTAGTGGTTTTAGAGTCATTTTAGGTATTTTTGGGTTTTTAGTATTTTTTAGGTATTTAGTGGTTTTAATTGTTTTAGGTATTTAATTTTTTTCTTAGGGGTTTTATGGTTTTTTAGGGTTTTTTACTTTTTAGTGGTTTTTTTTTGATTTTTTAACATTTATGTGTTTTTTTATCATTTTAGGGATTTTTAGGGTTTTAGGGTTTTTATGGTTTATAGTGTTTTTTAGGGTTTTAGGATATTTATGTTTTTTAGGTTTTTATGGTTTCCTTAATGGTTTTTAGATTTTTGGTGCTTTATTATTATTTTTGGGATTTTTAGGTATATTTTAAGATTATTATAGTTTTTAGGGTATTTAGAGATCATGTGGTATTTTCTTGTGTATTGGGTCTTTAGGGTTTTTATGGTTTTTTGGGGGTTTCAGGGTTTTTTTGAATATTAGGGCATCTTTTTATAGCTTTTAAGGGGTTTTTTATTTTTTATGGGTTTTTATGGATTTTAGGATTTTTTGGGGTTTTCAGGGTTTTTTTGGGTTTTTAAGATTTTTTTATCATTTTATGGGTTTTGGGGGGTTTGATTGCATTTCGATTTTTTACTTTTTCTTATTGTTTTTAGGGTTTTTTATTTTTAAATTTTAGTGATTTTTGGAGGTTTTTATAATTTTTATGGATTTTTGGGATTTTAGGGTTTTGTTTGGGTTTTTTTGGATTTAATGGTTTTTTTGATTTTTTTAGAATTTTTAATATTTATAGTGTTTTTAATATTTTTAGGGGTTTAAACGGGTATTTTTGATTTTTTTTAGTGGTTGTTTTGCGTTTTTAGTGGTTTTTATCATTTTTATAGTTTTTATCATTATTTGGTTTTTTGGTGGTTTTAAAAGTTTTCAGGTGTTTATGGTTTTCATAGGATTTTTAAGTATTTTTACGATTTTGTATATTTTTAGGGAAATTTTGGGAAATTTTGGGATTTTTAAGGTTTCTTTGGATTTTTAGGTATTTTGATGGTTTTTAGTGTATTTAAGGGTTTCTAGGGTTTTAAGGATTTTTAGAATTTTATGTTTTTTTTTCGATTTAAGAATTCTATGGTTATTAATATTTTCTTAAGGTTTTTTTTTGGGTTTTTAGGATTTCTTAAGTTTTGGGGGATTTGTAGGGATTTTTTTAGGGTTTTTATATTTTTTTCAAGATTTTAGGGATTTGAGGGTGTTTAGTGTTTTTAGGTTTTTAGTGGTTTTAGGGTTTTTTAGAGATTTTAGGGTTTTCAGGGTATTTATAGTTTTCTAACCTTTTTAGGGTTTTATAGGGTTTTTAGTGTTTTATAGGGTTTTTAGGGTTTTTATGTTTTTTTTAGATTTTTAGGGGTTATTTTTTGTTTTTAGAGGTTTTTAGGGCTTTTAGGATGTTTTAGGGTTTTTATGGTTTTTTGGGATTTTAAGGTTTTCTTATTGGTTTTTAGGGTTTAAAGAGTTTTTTTTTACATTTTTAGTGTTTTTATGGATTTTTATTATTTTTTTACAGTTTTTATGTATTTTGAGAGTTTTTTGGGTTTTCGGATTTTTATAGTGATTTAGGGGTTTTTACAATTTTTAGCTATTTTAGTTTTTATATTTTTTTGGGTTTTTGAGGTTTTTAGAGATTTTCAAGGTTTTTTACATTTTTATGGTTTTTAGAGATTTTTTTGGATTTTATGATTTTTTTTGTTTTTAGGGATTTTCAGGGTTTTATGGGATTTTATGGATTTTGGGTCTCTTTTCGGTTCTTTGGGGATTTTATGGTTTGTTTAGGTTTTTTGGTTTATATTTTTTTTAGATTTTTTTATCATTTCTAACAGTCAAACAGGTTTTTGTAGTTTTTTATAGGATTTTAAGGTTTTTATGGGGTTTTAATGGTTTAGGGGTTTAATTATTTTTATGTGTTTAAATGATTTTAGTGTCTTTTAGGATTTTTAGTTTTTTTAAGTTTTTTAGTGGCTTTAAGTGTTTTTTGGTTTTTAAGGTTCTCTTTGGGTTTTTCATGGTTTATATGGGTTTTTTGTTTTTATTTATTTTTATGGATTCTATAGGATTTTTTTAGGGGTTTTAGGGATATTGAAGATTTCAATTGGTTTCTATAGTTTTATGGGGTTTTTTGGTTTTTTAGCCATTTTAGGATTTTTACGGGTCTTAAGGGTTTTTATGTTTTTATGTTTTTCTTAGGGTTTTTCAATGTATTTAGTGTTTTTCTATTTTTCAGGATTTTTGGGGCTTCTTTGGATTTTTTGGGTTTTTTGAGTCTTTGGGGGGAGGGGTGCTTAAGGGTTTCAATTGTATTTTTGGGGTTTAGGAGTATTTTATGTTTTTAGGTTTTTAATGTTTTTATATTTTTAATGGGTTTTAGGAGTTTAAAGGATTTTTAAATTTTAATGGGTTTTATGGGTTTTTAAGTTTTGTAGGGGTTTAAGGTTTTTAGTAATTTTATTGTTTTAGGGGTTTTTGGGTTCTTGGGTGCCTTTGGGGGTTTTGAGGTGTTTTAACTTTTTTTGTTTTATTAGGGTTTTAATTGTTTTTAGGTTTTTAGGGTTTTCATAGAGTTTTTTATGGTTTTTTGGGTTTTTGTTTCCAAGGATTTTTAGGGATTTTTAGGATTTTTATAGATGTTTAGGTTTTTTAGGGATTTTGAGGGTTTTCATAGTTTAAATTTTTTTGAGAGGTTTTAAGTGTTTTTAGGTTTTTAATGTATTCTTATTGTTTTTTGGGGTTTTATGGTTTTAATTTTTTAGGATTTTTTTGGATTTTTGGCTTTTAGGTTTTTAGGGTTTTATAGGTTTATTGGTTTTTATTATTTTGTGAGTTTTTTGTTGTTTTTATGTGTTTTTAGATATTTTTAGAAATTTTAGGGGTTTAAAGGGTTTTTACAGTTTTTACTTGTTTTGATGGTATTTATGGGGTTTTTATGTTTTTGGGGTTTTTATGATTTTTATGTGTTTAGGGTTTTTTGGGTTTTTAGGGATTATTTGGGTTTAATAATTTTTTATGTTTTTAAGGGTTTGAAGTTTTTTTGTGTTTTTTATCTTTTTTTTTTTGATTTTCATGGGTTTTAGGGTTTTTATATTTTTGGGTTTTTATGGATTTTAGATTTTTTTTATTGTAGAGATTTTGACGTTTTTATGGATTTTATGGGTTTTTGGAATTGTTATCTTTTTGGGGGGTTTTGTGTATTTTTTTCGTTTTTATGGTTTTATAAGGGTTTTTAGGGTGTTAGTGTTTTTACTTTTTTAGTGTTTGGTAGGAATTTTAATGATTTTCACGATTTCTAGGTTTTTTAGGGATTTTGAGGGGTTTTAGGGGTTTTTAGGTTTTAGAGGTTTTACAGGTTTTCATTGGGTTTTGTAATTTTTTTTGTTTTTATAGATTTTTTAGTGTTTTTAATGTTTTTAGAGTGAAATGTTTTTTTTGAATTTTTAGTGGGTTTTTATAGTTTTTATGCGTTTCTTGGTGTTTTAGGTTTTCTAGGGGTTTTGTGGGTTTTATGATCATTAAGGATTTTAGTGCTTTTATGTTTTCTTAGGGTTTTAGGTGTTTTTTATTTTTCATTGTTTTGGTAGTTTTTTAGAGATTTTTAATGTTTTTAGGGGTTTATAGGGGTTTTAGAGTTTTTAGTGGGATTTTAGGTTTTTATGGGTTTTTGGGTTTTAAAAGTTTTTAAATATTTTCTATCACTTTAGGTGTTTTTTGGGTTTTAGGTTCTTTTTTGGATTTGGGGTCTTTTAATTTTTTAGGTTTTTATGGTTTATAAGTAATTTTATGTTTTTAAGGATTTTATATGGGTTTTAAGGTGTTTTAGGTATTTTTAATTTTTAGGGGTATTTGGGTTTTTAGTGTTTTCAGTGTATTTTTTGTTTTTTCTAATTTTTAGGGATTTTATTTTTATTTTTATGGTTTCCACGGTTTTTAGGGGTCTTTGGGTATTTGAGACGTTTTAGGGTTTATAGGTTTTTTATATATTTTTTGTTTGGTTTTTGGGTTTTAAGGGTTCTTCAACATTTTTTGGAGGTTTAATGAGTTTTTAGATTTGTTTTTTTATTTTTAAGTGTTTAAATGGATTTTAGATTTTTTATTTGTTTTTAGGGTTTTATGGGGTTTTAGGGTTTTTATGTTGTTATGTGTTTGTATAGTGTTTAAGTTGTTTAAGGGTTTTAGGTTCTTTTTAAGGTTTTAGGGTTTTTAGATTTTTAGGGGTATTAATTGATTTAATATTTTTATGATTTTCTTAAGGTTTATAGGGTTTTTATGGTTTTTTATATTTTTCTTTATCTTTATAGATTTATTAGTTTTTATGTTTTTTAGGCTTTTTACAAATTTTTAGGGTTTGTAAGGTTTTAGGGTCTTTTTGGATTTTTCCCCTTTTTTATTTTTTTGGGGGATTAATTGTTTTTATGTTTTAAATATTTTATTAGGGTTCTTACATTTTTAGTGATTTTAGGGATTTTTTAGGATTTTAGGGTTTTTATAGTTTTTTTAGGTTTTTGGGTTTTTTATTACTTTTTTATGGTTTTAGGTTTATTGGAGCTTTTATCATTTATTGGGGTTTAAATGGATTTTGGGATTTTGGTGGGTTTTTATGTTTTTATGACTTTTTGGTTTTTCAGGGTTTTATGTATTTTTATGTGTTTTGGGGTTTTTAGGGTTTTAGGTACTTTTATGATTTTTAGGGTTTTAGTGTTTTTAGGTTTTTAGGGGTTTTAATTTTTATTTATTTTTAAGGTTTTTGAAAGGGTTTTCATGGTTTTTATGTTTTTTTACATATTTAGGTATTTTTAGGGTTTTCATGGATTTTTAGGGGTTTTAGGGTATGTTATGGGGTTTTTTTGGTTTTTAGTGTATTTAGGATTTTTTTTGCGGATTTAAGGTTATTAGGGGTTTTTAGGGTTTTTAGGGTTTTTTAGTGATTTTAGCATTTACACGTTTTTATGTTATTTTAGGTTTTTATGTTTTTCTTAGGAGTTTTTAGGTATTTTATGTTCTTTTTGGATTTTTAGGGTGCTTGTAGGATTTTAATGGTTTGTTATGTTTTTAGGGCAAGGAAGGTGCGAGGCCAGGTGATCCCTGACCCCCCAGATATAGAAAGAGAAAAAAAGCAGCATATAGGGGGGCAGGGTCAAACAACACACACCCAAAGCCCTAACAACCCCACAAAATGGTCAAAAAGCCCAATATGCAAAAGGATAGATGACTACGAAACAAAATCACCATCCCCATAAGGATATACATTAGCGCCATAACCCGAGGAAGCATCCGAGTCCACCGACTCCCATTCAAAGATTCATATTGCTTGAGAAAGGCTGCACAATACTTCCTGAGTTCCACATCCGGTTTCACATTGGTATCCCAATCTTCCCTGCCATATGTGTTGCCTTTACCTTTATTAGACTTGGAGGCATCCCTAGTATCCATTGGCGTATGCCGGGAGGAATAGTCCCTCTTAGCCCTCCATTTCACTAGAGGGTCCCTCTGCATCTTGCTCTTCCTTTGTGCAGAGGCATCAAGAATAACATTGTCTCCCTACTTGCTAAATTCAGGGTCAAACCGCAACCTTCTCTTCAGCTTACCACCAAATGAATCAGAGAGGCCCATATTCTCTTTCTCCTTCTTAATCTTGTTCAAGATGGATTACATGAGATCATCACGGTCCCCAAGGATTTCCCCAAGCCTTATGTGTTCATCATTCTCATCTCTGAGAAAGATCACCGACTGCAAATCCGACTTGTGGAAGATATCATAAATATGCTGCTCAAGCGGTATTTTTGAACAATCCAGCATAATCAAGTCAGACAATTCAACACAAAGAGGAACCTTTTGAAACAAAACAAGAGACGAGTTCTTATCAGGCTACCCAGTGCTCCACTTATCAGCACAAGGGTTTCTAAGGGATTTTATGGGAAAAGGGGATTCATTCAGACCAAGTCTAGGCATAGTAGAATCCAGCAGCACATCCTCCGGAGGGGTTTTATGGGAATTAGGGTCTTTTAGTATTTTTAAGGGGTTTCATCATTTTTAGTTTTTAAGTTTTTTAAGTGTTTCTGGTTTTTTAATGTTTTCTTTGAGATTTTCAAGGGTTTTAGGGATTTTTATGTTTTATTAAATTTTAGGGGTTTTTTTGAATTTTTATGTTTTTAGGGGTTGTTGGAATCTTTAGGGTTTTTGAGGGTTTTAGGGATTTTAGGGTTTTTTTTCAATCTTTAGGTTTTAAATGGTTTAAGGGGTTTTAAGTATTAAGGTTTTCTTAGGGGTTTTTAGGGGTTTTGGGGGTTTGGTGTTTTATAGATTTTTCGGGATTTATTGGTATTTATAAATTTTTATGATTTTTAAGAAATTTGAGCGGTTTTAGTTTTTTAGGTTTTTTTGTGTTTTAAGTGTTTTTTTGGTTTTTATGGGTTTTAAGGTTTTTTAGCGTTTTTAATTATTAGGGTTTTAAAGGGATTTCAAAGTTTTTATTTGGGTTTTAGGGGTTTAATAGTTTAATCTCGGTTTAGTGTTTTTATTGGTTTTGGTGATATTTGGAGGCGTTTTTGGGACTTTTAATGTTTTTAAGGTTGTTTAGGTTTTCTAGGGGTTTGAAATTTTTTTCAGTTTAAATTTTTATTAGGGGTTTTAGGGTTTTTGGGGGTTTTATTTTTTTAGGGAATTTAAAATATTTTTTAGTATTTCTATGTATTTTCTAGTTTTTACGGATTTTTAGTGTATTTATAGTTTTTTTGGGTTCTTATTGTTTTTAGGGATTTTAGGGTTTTTTATGTATTTTATGGTTTTGATGTATTTTTAGGTTTTGTAGGTTTTTATGTATTTTTAGTGTTTTTAGGGTTTTTTTATGTTTTTAGGTATTTTTTATAATTTCAATGGTTTTTAAGGTTCTTAGGGATTTTGACGGGTTTTAGGATTTTTAGGTGTTTTAGGATTTTTGAGGTTTTATCGTTTCTAAATGTTTTATGTGTTTAAATATTTTTTTTTGAGTATTTTGGATTTTAATGTGTTTGAAAGGTTTTATTGTTTTAGTGGGTTTTTAATGTTTTTTGGGACTTTATAGGGGTTTTGGGGTTTCTAAGGGTTTTATGTATTTTTAGGTTTTTAAGGATTTCTTAGTGTTTTCAAGGTTTTTCTATGTTTTTATGATTTTAGTAAATTTAGTGAATTTTTGTGATTATTATTGTTATTTCGGGTTTTTAGAGATTTTTTTGGTTTTTAGTATTTTTTTAGGGATTTTAGGGCTTTCTACAGTTTTTATCATTATTTATTTTTTTATTGATTTTAAGCGTTTATATTTTTTTGTGGTTGTCTTAGGGGTTTTAAAGTTTTTAGGGGTTTTTATGTTATTAGGGATTTTTATGATTTTTATAGTTATTAGGGGTTTTATAAATTTTGACGATTTTTAGAGTTTTTCGAGGGGTTTTAGGATTTTTATGGTTTTTTGGGTTTTTAGGGGTATTTTGAATTTTTTTGGGTTATAATGGTTTTTTATAGCTTTTAACATTTTTAGGGGTTTAAAGGGTTTTTAGAGTTTTTAGTTGGATTTTGGGATAAATAATTTTTTTAGAGGGTTTTATTATTTTTGGGACTTTAGGGTCTTTTTAGTGTTTTTAGAGTTTTTAGGTTTTTATGGATTTTATGTGATTTTAGGTTTTTAAGTATTTAATAAGGTTTTTTGGGATTTTTTTTGGTTTTTATGTTTTTAGATAATTTAGGAAATTTTTTGGATTTTTATGGTTTTTTTGTTTTTAGAGATTTTGAGGATTTTATATTTTTAGTGTTTTAGGGTTTTTAGGGGTTCTAGTGTTTTTAGATTTTTATGGTTTTAAGTGTTCATAGGTTTTAAATTCTTTATTCGGGTTTTCAGGGTTTTTAGTTGTTTCTATGATTTTTAGGATTTAAGGATTTTTATGATTTTTTTGGTTTTTTAGGTTTAGGGATTTTTATATTTTTTAAGCTTTTATGGGTTTTTAAGGTTTTTAGTGGTTTTAATTTTTTTAGAGTTATTTTATGTTTAGGGGTTTATATATTTTTAGAGTTTTTATTGGTTTTTAGGGGTTTTAAAGTTTTTATGGTTTTGGGGGGTTTTACGGTTTTTAGGGTTTGTATTGTTTTTTATAATTTTTATTATTTTTTTGCATTTTTAGGTTTTGGGGGTGTAATGTATTTTTAGGTTTTTATGGTTTTCTTAGAGTTTTCAGGTTTTTTAGGGTTTTTATGTTTTTAGGAATTTTTAGTAATTTTATGGCTTTTATGGTTTGTTAGGGTTTTTACGGGTTTTGTGGGGTTTTATGGTATTTAGTTTGATTATGTTTTTTGGGTTTTTATGGTTTTTTTATTTTTTAAAGTAATTTTTTGTGTTTTTATCATTTTTATGCGTTTAAATAGATTATCAAATTCTTAGTGGTTTTAGGGGTTTTATGTGTTTCTATGGTTTTTATGATATTTAGGTTTTCTTAGGTGTTAAGGGTTTTAGAGTTTTTTAGGGTATTAGGATTTTTAGGGTTTTTAGGGTTTTTGTGGTCTTAAGTGTTTTTATATTTTAAATGTTTTATTATGGGTTTCCATGTTTTTTAGTTTTTCATGATTTTAGTTATTTTTGGATCATTTAAAAATTTTATGGGTTTTTGGGTTTTTTGGGATTTTAGGGGGTTTAGGGATTTTTTGTGTTCTTATGATTTTTGAGTTTTTATTGGTTTTTAGGGTTTTTAACATTTTTTATTATTTTTAGGGGTTTTAAGTGTTTTTTAGTCTTTATGGATTTCTTATGGTTTTTCATGGTTTTTATGTCTTTTATGTTTATATGGATTTTTATGTATTTTTTAGGATTTTTTGGGAGTATAGGGTTTTTAGGCATTTTGAGAGTTTTTATGGATTTTGATGTTTTTAGCATTCTTTAGGTTTTTAAGGGGTTTAAGTGTTCACAGTTTTTTAAGATTTTCTTAGTGTTTTTTATATTTTTTATGTTCTTAGGATATTTTAGGGATTTTTAGAATTTTATGGTTATATGGGTGTTTAGGGATTTTGAGGGGTTTTATAGTTTTTAAGGATTTATGTTTTTTGGGTTTTATGTTTTTTTTTAGTTTTATGGTTATTAAGAGTTTTAACGTTTTCAAGGGATTAAAGGGTTTTTAGAGGTTTTAGTGGGTTTAGGGTTTTTAATGATTTTGAGGGTTTTAGGGTTTTTTGGGTTTTTCAGAGTGTCTTGAGTTTTATTGGGTTTTTATTTATTTTTATTATTTTTTTAGGGTTTTTAAGGATTTATGTTTTTAGGGGTTTTTTGTTCTTTTTGAATTTTTTAAGGATTTTAAGCATTTTTTAGGGTTTGAGGGGTAATAATTGTTTTTAGGTTTTAATGGTTCTCTTAGGGTTTTAGGTTTTTTAATGCTTTCAAGTATTTTTATGGGATTTTCTTGTGTTTTTAGGGATTTATTGGTATTTTTTTGGAGGTTTTTAAGTTTTTAGGGTTTTAGTGTTTTTTATATTTTTTAGGGGTTTTATGTTTTCTAGGTTTTTGACATTTTCTTAGGGTCTTTTGGGTTTTATGGGTTTTTATGTTTTTAGGTATTTCATGGGATTTTTTATTTTTTATGTTATTTAGGGTTTTGAGGATTTTGAGGTTTTATAGGGTTTTTTATAGTTTTAGGGTTTTTTACAGTTTTTTTTGGGTTTTTAGGTTTTTTAAATTTTTAGGGTTTTATATTTTTTTATAATTTTTTAATGTTTTCATGAATTTAAAGTGGTTTTATAATTTTTAGGTTTTATAGGGTTTTCTGGGGGTATTGGGATTTTAATGGGTTTTAGGGGGCTTTAGGGCATTTTATTATTTTTAGGGTCTTTTTAGGGTTTTGAGGGGTTTTTTCATTTTTAGGCTTTTAGGGGTTTTAAAACTCTTTAGGATTTTGAGGTTTTGTTAGTGGTTTTCAGTATTTATATGGTTTTTTATTATTTTAATGATTGTTAGTCCTTTTTAGGATTTTAATAGTTTAAAGGGTTTTTACGGATTTGGATGATTTTTAAGGTTTTTAGGTGTTTTAGGTTTTTTTGGTTTTAGTGTTCTTATGAGGTTTTAGGGTTTTAATGTTTTCACTTTTTTTATTTTTCTTAGGGGTTTTTAGGTTTTTAGGGTTATTTACTTTTTTATGGATTTTTTGGTAATTTTTAGAAATTATTTGATTTTTCAGATTTTTTGGGATTTTTAGGGGTTTTAGAGACTTTGAGGGTTTTTATGTTTTTAAGGGGTTTTATGGATTTTTGAGTTTTTAGGGGGTTTTTGGTTTTTTAGATTTTTTGAACGTTTTTTTAAGAGTTCTTAGAGTTTTAGTGATTTTTTGGGGCCTTATGGGTTTTTAGGGTTTTTTAGTTTTTAGGGGTTTTAGAGTCTTTTTATGGTTTTTTTGAGTTTTTCGATATTTTTAGGGGTTTTAATGTTTTTATATTTTTAAGGTTTTTATTGTTTTTTAGGGTTTTTCATGGTTTTATTTTTTTTCTTTTTTGGGATTTTAGTTAATTTTAGTTAATTTTTTATTTTTTGGGTTTTTAGGGATTTTGAGGGGTTTTAGGGTTTGCGGGGGAGGGTTTAGGGTTTTAAGGTTACTTATGTATTTTTGGGGTTTTAAGTGTTTTTTGGTTTTTAAATTTTATTAGGGTTTTTTGGTTTTTTATGGTTTTTATGTTTTCAGATATTTTTTGGGGTTTTTGGGATTATTATAGTTTTTATTGTTTTTAGTGATTGTGGGGGGGGGGGGGGGGGGTTAGCGTTTTTTCATGTTTGAAGGGTCTTTGGGGTTTTAAAGTGTTTTATTGTCTTATATAGTTTTTTGATGTTTTTGGGGGATTAAAGGGATTTTAGAGATTTTATCCATTTTTATGTTTTTGTGGTTTAAAGGGTTTTTATGTTTTTATGTGATTTTAGAGTTTTAGGGACTTTTAGGGGGTTTCATTCTTTTTTTGGTTTTTAGGGATTTTAAGCATTTCTAGATTTTTAAGGTTTTATTTTGGGGTTTTAGGTTTTTCCAGGGGTTTTATATTTATTTTTATTTTTATAGATTCTTATGGATTTTTATTACTTTTTGGGTTTCTAGGGTTTTTTAGGGTTTTATGGAAGTTTATAGTTTTTATGGTTTTTTGGATTTTTTTTGAATTTTTATCGGTTTAATGATTTTTAGAGTTTTTTAAATTTTTTAGGGGTTTAAAAGGTTTTTTGGAATATTTAGTGGTTTTTATTGTTTTTATATGTTTTTAGTGTTTGTTATGGTTTTTAGGGGTTTTATTTACTTTTAGATTCTTAAGTGTTTTAATAATTTTTAGGGTTTTAATTATTTATTAGAGGAGATTGGGGAGTTTTAGGGTTTTTTACATTTTTCGGGATTTTTTGGATTTTTGGGTTCGTATGGGTTTTTTTGGGATTTAATGGTTTTTTAGTATTTTTTAGGTTTACGGATTTTGTGGGTTTTTTGGGGTTTCAAGTTTTTTTTTGAGTTTTTAGGTGTTTGAGGTTCTTTGGAGAACATTTTTTGGGTTTTAAAGGGATCTTAGTGTTTTTATTGGTTTTTAGGGGTTTTTCTGGTTTTTTGGGGTTTTTTAAGGTTTTAAGGGATTTATATTTTTTAGAAATTTTTAATGTTTTTATAGTAATGTAGGGTTTTTATCATTTTTTATATCTTTAGTGGGTTTATTTTTAATTGTTAAGTATTTTTATATTTTTTGAGGTTTTTATGGGTTTTTGCATTTTATGGAATTTTAGTACCTTTTAGGATTTTAAATGGTTATTTTGGGTTTTTATTGATTTTTGAGGGTTGTGTGGGGTTCAGTGGTTTTAGGGTATTTAGATTTTTATCTAGTTTTTATGGTTTTTATCTGTCTTTTAGTTGTTAAAGATTTATTAGGGTTTTTTAGTATTTTGGGGGGATTATATTTTTAGGGATTTTAAGGCTTTTTTAGGGTTTTTTTTTCTTTTTTAGGGTTTTAGGGATTTTGAGGTGTTTTAGGGTTTAGATTTTTTATGGTTTTATGGTTTTCAGAATTTTTTAAATATTTTTTGGGTTTAATGAGTTATTACATTTTTTATTTGTTTTTAGGGTTTTTATGCATTTTAGGTTTTTTATGGTTTAGGGGTTTTATGGTTTTTCATGTGTTTTATGGGTTTTTAATGTTTTTAGTGGTCTCTATGTATTTTAGGGGTTTTATGTTTTTTATAGTTTTTCAATATTTTTTTAGGGTTTTCATGGTTTTTAGGGGTATTTATGTTTTTTGGGATTTTTAGGTATTTTTTTAGATTTTTTATGGTTTTTAGGGTTTTTAGGTATTTGAGAGTTTTGAGGGTTTTAGGGGTTTGAGTAGTTTTATGTTATTTTTTGTTTTTAGGGGTTTTTTGATTTTTTTAGGGTTTTATGGTTTTTTAATTTTTTAAATTTTTTAGGGGTTTTAAGGGTATTTAGAGTTTTTAGTGGTTTAGGGTCTTTAGAATTTTTATGGTTTTATGGGTTTTTTAGGGTTTTAGAAACTTTTTAGTCATTTTATCGTTTTTATGTTTTTTGGGAATTTAATTTTTTTATGTTTTTAAGTTTCCCATAGGAGGTTTTTGAGGACATTAGGGTTTTTATATTTATTGGGATTTTTTGGTATTTTCAGATTTTTATGGTTTTTAGGGTCTTTTGGGATTTTGAGGATTTTTATGGTCTTTTGGAGTTTTGTGGGTTTTTAGGGTTTTTATCATTTTTAGGTATTTAGGGGGTATGAAATTTTTTTGTTTTTATGGTTTTCTTTGGGTTTTTCATGTTTTTTATGGTTTTTTACATTTTTAGGGATTTTTAGGGATTTTTTATAATTTTAATCGGTTATAGGGGTTTTTGGAATTTTGAGGATATTTATGGTTTTTAATATTATTATGGTTTTTTTGATTTTGAAGGGTTTTTTGAGTTTTTTATGGGTTTAATGGTTTTTATAGTTTTTTTAGAATTTTTAGGGTTTTAAAGGTGTTTTATAGTTTTTAATTGTTTTTAGGGTTTTTATGGGTGTTCCAGGTTTTTACGTATTTTAGTATTTTTTATTATTTCTAGGTTTTTTAGTGTTTTAAATGGATTTTTATCATTTCTTTGATTTTTATGGGTTTTAAGTGTTTTTATGTTTTAATGTTTTCTTAATGATTTTTTGGTTTTTTTACGTTTTTAGGATTTTTTTGGGTTTTTTTGGATTTTTACGGTTTTTAGGGAATTTTAGGGAATTTTAGTGGTTTTATGATTTTTAGGTATTTTAGGGTTTTTATGTTTTTTAGAGTTTTTTATCATTTTAGCGGTTTAAAGGGTTTTTAAATATTTTACTCTTTTTTGAGTTTTTATGGGTTTTTATGATTTTTAATGTTTTTAGGGGTTTTAGTGGTTTTAGGGTTTTTAGGTTTTTTAATGTTTTTAATGTTTTTATATGGGTTGATTATTTTTACATTTTTAAGGGTTTGTTAGGGGTGTTTAGTTTTCTTAAGGGTTTTAAGTATTAAGGAATTTTATGGACATTATAGGGTTCTTATTGTTTTTAGGGGTTTTAGGGATTTTAAAGAGTTTTTAGGTTTTTAGGTTTTTTAGGGGATTTTTTGTTTTTTTGGGTTTTATGTTTTTTTGAGTCTCTAAGGTTTGTGGGGGGTTTTAGAGTTGTAAAACATTTTTTTGTTTTAAAGGGGTTTTTTTATTTTTTGGTGATTTTTTATGTTTTTTATTGGTTTTATGTTTTTTTGACGGGTTTTAGGGGTTTTAGGAATTTTATGGATTTTAGGTACTTTTTATGGATGTTTGAATATATTTTTATTTTAGGGGTTCTAAGTGGATTTATGTATTTATGGCTTTATTAGGGTTTTTATGGGTTTTTGGAGTTTTTACATTTTTATGGATTTTTACGGTTTTTAGATGTTTTATGGGTTTTAGGGTACTTATTGATTTTGATGGGTTTTAGGAATATTTTTTGGGTTTTTAGGGTTTATATGGGTTTTATGTGTTTTTAGGTTTTTAATGTTATATTTGTGGTTTTTAGGGCGTTTTGGTTTTGTTAATTTGTAAGAAGTTTTAGGGGTTTTTTGTATTTTTTAGGGTTTTTATGGTTTTTAGGGGTTTTGGGGGTTTGGGAGTTTTTAGGTTTTACTGTTTTTTGGATATTTATCAGTTTTTATGTTTTTAGGGTTCTTTGAGTTTTTTTTATGTTTTTAAGGTTTTTTATATTTTTTAATTTTCTTAGGGGTTTAAAGGGGTTTTAGATTTTTTTTCTTTAGGTTTTTTATCAGTTTTTAGGGGTTTTATGGTTTTTAATGGTGTTTATGGTGTTTAAGGTTTTTGTGGTTTTTTGGGTGTTTAGAGTTTTTCAATTTTTTGGTTATAAATTTTGTATGTATTTAATATTTTGTTAGTGTTTTTAGGGTTTTTAGGGGTTTTAGAGGTTTTTATTGTTTTTTGATATTTTTATGGATTTTTTAGGATTTTTATGGTTTTCTAGGGCTTTTAAATATATTGAGGGTTTTTAGTGTTTTTAGGGTTTTTATGTTTTTTATGTTATTAAGGTTTTCTTAGGGTTTTTAGGGGTCTTTCGTTTTTTATTTTTTTTTTAAAATATAAGTCTTTTAAATTTTTTTTAAGGGTTTTTTGCGGTTTATAAGGATTTTAAGAGTTTTAGTGTTTTTTAGGGTCTGTAAAGTTTTTAGGTTTTTAGGGGTTTTAAGTGTTTTCTTGGTTATTTTGTTTTTTAGGGTCTTTTAGTGTTTTTTATTTTTTCTAGTGATTTTTTATGATTTATCTATATTTTAAGGTTTTTAGGGACTTTTTGGGGGGTTTTTTAGTTTTTTGGTTTTTGGGATTTTAAGATTTTTTTTCTTTTTAGGGTTTTAAAATCCATTATATTTTTTTACCATTTTTTCTATTTAAATGGATTTAATAATTTTTACGGGTATTATGGTTTTTAGCGGATTCTATTGGATTTTATGTTTTTAGGGGTTTTATAGTTTTCAGTGGTTATTAGGATTTTTAGGGGTTTTCGCTGTTTTTTACTTTTTTTAGGTTTTTTAGGGGATTTAAGTGTTTTTTGGTTTTTAATTTATTCTTACGATTTTTATGGTTTTTACATTGTTCGGTATTTTTGGGGCTTTTTACGATTTTTAGATTCTATAGGGTTTTTGAGTTTTTATGGGGTTTAATGATTTTTAAGGGGATTATATTTTTTTTCACGTTTTTTGAGGTTTAAATAGTTTTTGGGTTTTTATGGGTATTTATGGTTTTTAGGTGTTTTTATAGTTTTTAGGGGCTATTTGTGGTTTTATGGTTTTTTTGGTGATTTTAGTGTTTTTATGTTTTTTAATTGATTTTAGGGTTTTATGATTTTCTTAGGGATTTTCAGGGTTTTTAGAGTTTTTTACATTTTTTGGGATTTAGGGTTTTTATTTATTTTTATGGTTTTTATGTTATCTAGATATTTTGAGTTTTTTAAGGGTTTCTATGGGTTTTAGGGGTTTTTACGGGTTTTAGAGTTTTTAGGTTCTATATGGTTTTTAATTTTTTCTAGGTTTTTATTTTTTTCTTATGAGTTTTGGGGTTTTTTTTTTCATTTTTAGGGATTTTTAGGATTTTTATGGTTTTTAGGGTTTTTAGGGATTTTTATTGTGTTTAGGGTATTTATTGGTTTTTATGGGTATTTTTGTTTTTTAGGGGTTTTAATGTTTTATATAGGTTTTAATATTAGTAGGGGCTTAAAGAGTTTTTAGTGGTTTTAATTGTTTTTATGGGTTTTGGGTTTTGGTTGTTTTAGGAGGTTTTATTGTTTTTGGTGTTTTAGGGCCTTTTAGGTTTTAATCATTGGTTATGTTTTTAGGTGTTTCACCTCTTTTTGTTTTTATGTGGTTATTAGGGTTTTGTCAAGATTTTTTAAAGTTTTTAGGGTTTTAGTGATATTTACGGTCTTTTTTTGTATTTTAATGGTTTTTAGGGTTTTTAGGGATTTTGAGGGGGGTTCAAGGTATTTTAGTGTTTTTAGGGTTTTAAAGGTACTTATGTTTTTAGGGGTTTAAACATTTTTAGGTTTCTATGTTTTTCTTAGGGGTTTTCAGGGATTTTAGGATTTTTTTATCATTATAGAGGTTTTTGGGAATTTTATGTTTTTTAGGGTCACTAGGAATTTTTATTGTTTTTATGGGTTTTAGGGGCTTTTTTAGTTTTTTTTAAGGGTTTTTATGTTTTATAGAGTTTTTTTAAAAAATCATTTAAATTATTTGTAGAGTTTTTTGTGAGTTTTATGGTTTTTAGGGTTTTTAGGGTTTTTATGGTTTTTAGAGGTTTTAGGTTTTTATGGGTTTTAACTATTTTTAGGTTTCAATGGATATCTTGGGGGCTTTTTTGAATTTTTTGGGTTTTTTATAATTTATATATTTTTAGGGATTTTTGATGTTTTTATATATTTTTAGGGGTTTTAAGGATTTGGAGGGGTTTTAGGGGTTTTAGGGGTTTTAATTGTTTTTATGTTTTTTAGTTTTTCTAAGGGTTTTTTATGGATTTAGGTTTTTTTTATGTTTTTAGGGATTTTAGGGATTTTTTAGATTTTAAAGGTTTTTAGTGTTTTTAGGGATTTTGAGGGGTTTTATGGATTTTATGGTTTTTATTTATTTAGTTTTTAAGTTTTTTTTTTGATTTTTTGGGGTTTTAAGGTTATTTAGAGTTTTAGAAAAATAATAGGGGTTTAAAGGGATTCTAGAGGTTTTTTTTGAGTATTAGGTTTTTTAATTTTTAGGGTTTTTATGGTTTTTAGAGGGTTTTTAGGGTTTTTATCATTTTTAAGTTATTAGGTATTTTAAAAGTTTTTAGATTTCTATGGTTTACTTTAGGTTTTTCTGGGTTTCTAGGGATTTTTATGTTTTAAGGATTTTTTGGGGTTTTTGATTTTTTTTAAATTTTAGGTGTTTTATGTATTTTGAGGTGTTTTAGGGTTTTTAATATTTTTATGGTTTTTGTGGTTTTATTTTTTCTTTTTAAGTTTCTAGGGTTTTTGAGGTTTGTTAGTTATTAATTTTTTTTAGTGATTTAAATGGTTTTTTGATATGTTCATTGGTTTTTAGGGTTTTATGGGTTTTTAATGTTCTTTGGGGGGATTTATGGTTTTTTTAATTGTTAGGTTTTTTAATGGTAATAATTTTTCTTTTGTTTTATGGTTTTTTGGGTTTATAGGGGTTTTAGGGGTTTTTTTCTTTTTAGGGATTTTAGGGATTTTTATTGTATTTTTAGGGTATTTCATTGTTTTAAGTGATTTTGAGGGGCTTTATGGTTTTTAGGGGTTTTAGAATTTTTATGTTTTTAAGTGTTGTTTGGTCATTAATGTTGTCTTATGGTTTTTTCTGGGTTTTTAGTTTTTTTTAATTTTTAGCGATTTTGAGGGTTTTTCGGTTTTTTGGGTTTTTAGTTCCTTTATGGATTTTTGGGTTTTAGGGTTATTTTCTAATTTTTAATGGTTTTACGGTTTTTAATATTTTTAATGTTTTTAGGGGTCTAAATTGTTTTTAGATTTTTTAGTCTGATTTAGGGTTTTTATGGATTTTAGTGTTTTAAATTTATTTAGGGTGTTTCATGGTTTTTAGTGGTTTTATGTTATTTTTATTGATTTTAGTAATTTTTAGTTTTTTATTGTTTTTAAGTGTTTTTTAGTTTTTAAGGTTTTAAGGGGTTTTAGTATTTTTAGAATTTTTCACATTTTTAGGGTTTCTTAGAGATTTTTTAGGATCATAATGGGTTTTTAGGGTTTTACAGATTGGGGGCGTTAATGTTATTAGGGGTTTTAAGGGTGTTGATGTTTTTTTTTCATTTTTAGGTTTCTAGGGGTTTTAAGTTTTTATAGGTTTTTAAGGTTTTTTTATTGATTTTTAGAGTTTTTTGGGTTTCTATGTTTTTAGTGTTTTTTAGATATTTTTAGGATTTTTATGGGCTTCTTTAGATTCTTAGGGATTTTGAGGTTGTTTTGGTTTTTAGGGTATTTATTGTTTTTTCATATTTCTAGGTTTCTTTTGAGTTTTTCTAGGGTTTAAATGTTTCTTAGGGGTTTTAATGTTTTTAGGGGTTTAAATAGTTTTTATAGTTTGTTTGGTTTTTATGTGTTTTATGGTTTTTAAAATTTATTGGGGGTTTAATAGATTTTGGGAGTTTTAAGATTTTTTAGGTTCTTTTGTGTTTTTTGAGGGTTTTATCATCTTTTGGTATTTTAGGGGTTTTAAGTGTTTTTAGGTTTTCAGGGTTTTCATGGTTTTTTAGTGTTTTTTGGGATTTAAGAGGATTTTTTAGTTTTTAATGGTTTTTAGATTTTTTAAGGGGTTTGAAGGTTTTTATGGTGTTTTTGTGTTTTTTGTATTTTTTTGAGTTTTTTATGATTTTTATATTTTTTATAGTTATTTTTATTTTATTTAGGGGTTAAAAGGGTTTTTATAGTTTTTAGTGAATTTGTAGGGTTTTATTTAGTTTTATGTTTTTTATGGTTTTTATGAGTCTTTTTGGGTTTTTAAGGTTTTCAGGGATTTTTAGTGTTTTTTGTGTTTTTTCAATTTTTATGGGTTTTAAGTGTTTTTTGGATTTGAAGGTTTTCTTAGCAGTTTAAGGTTTTTTAGTGTTTTTAATGTTTTATGGGGTTTTAGGGATTTTTTAGGATTTTTAATATTTTAGTGGTTTTATAAATTTTGAGGGGTTTAGGGTTGTTAGGGTTTTAAGGGTTTTTATGTTTTTTTGGGATGTTAATGGTTTTTTAGTGTTTTTATGGGTTTAAAGGTTTTTTATAGTTTTTTTTATCATTTTTAGGGTATTAATGAGTTTTCAAAATTTGTAGTGGGGTTTTAGTGTTATTATGGTGTTTTAGGTTATTTTAATGTTTTAACGGTTTTTAGGGCCTTTTTACAGTTTTTATAGTTTTTAGATTTTTAGTGGGTTTATGTGTTACTAGATTTTTATGTTTTTCTTAGGTATTTTCAAGGGTTTTATGGGTTTTCATGTTTTTAGGGATATTTATGGATTTTTTAAGGATTATTGTTTTAGGGTTTTTAATTATTTTAATGGTTTTAGGGTTTTTACGGGTTATAGGGGTTTTTATTTTATTTCTCATTATTTATGTTTTTAGGGGTTTTAAGTGTTTTTAGGTTTTTACGTATTTTTAGGGTTTTTCATGGTTTTTAGTATTTTTTACCTTTTCAAGGATTTTTAAGGATTCTGTAGGATTTCATGGTTTTTAGGGTTTTTAGGGATTTCGGGGGATTTTTAATTTTTTAGGGGATTTAAGGTTGATAGAGTTTTTTTTAACATTTATGTGTTTAAAATGGATTTAGAGTTTTTAGTTGTTTTAGGTTTTTTATGGGGTTTTAGGGATTTTTAGGTTTTTAATTGTTTATGGTTTTAGGGGTTTTGGGTTTTTGGGTCTCTTAGGGTTTTAGGGTTCTTAGGGTTCTTAACCTTTTTAGGATGATTATTATTTTAAGTATTTTTAGGTATTTAAGGTTTTCATAGGGGTTTTTAGGGTTTTTAGTGTTTTTTCTGTTTTAGTGATTTTGATGGATTTTTTTTATTTTAATGGATTTTTTGGGTTTTTAGAGATTATTATGGTTTTTAGGTTTTTAATGGGTTTTAGAATTTTAATGGTTTTTAGGGGTTTATGTATTTTATGATTTTTATTGTTTTCTATGAATTTTTAGGGGTTTTGTATTTTTCACACTTTTAGGGATTTTATAGGATTTTTATATTTTTTAGGATTTTATGGATTTTGAGTGTTTTTAGGTGTTTTATGGTTTTTGTTTTTTTGGGTTTTTATTTTTTTTGTGTTTGACAGGTTTTATGTGGTTTTTGAGTTTTCTTAACATTTTTGGGTGTTTAAAGGGTTTTTATATTTTTAATGGTTTTAGGGGTTTGGTGGGATTTGTAGGGTTTTTTTTTATTTTTAGGGTGTTTATGGTGTTTATTGTGTTTAAGAGTTTTAGGTATTTTATCATTTTTTAGAAGTTTTAAGTGTTTCGGGGTTTCTATGGTTTTCTTAGGGGTTTTCAAATATGTAAGGCATCATATATTTTTTTTTGGATTTTTATGGATTTGTTACGATTCTCAAGTTTTAGAAATTTTTATATATTTTAAGGGATTTTAGGGTTTTTTGGTTTTTTGGGTTTTTTTGTGTTTTTGGGGGCTTTTGAGTTTTTTATGGATATTAAGGTTTTTTAGAGTTGTTAACATTTTTAGGACTTTAAAGGAATGCTATATTTTTTAGTGGGGTTTTAGGTTTTTATGGGTTTTTATGGTTTTTAACATTTTTACGGTATTTTATGGTATTTAGGGTTTTTAAGGTTTTAGGTGTCTTACATGTTTTAAGTTTTTTTTATCCTCAGGGGTTATCATGGTTTTTATGTTTTTATGGGTTTTTAGGGATTTTTTTGGATTTTTAGTTTTTTTAGGGTTTTTAGGTATTTAGAGTTTTTTAGGTTTTTAGGGGGTTTAATTGTTTTTTGAGTTTTAATGTTTTCTTATGGGTTTTTATGGGTTCTAGGAGTTTTTAAATTATAGGTTATTTTAAGGATTTGTAGTTTTTTAAGGTTTTTAAGGGTGTATGGGTTTTTTGGTTATTTTTGGTGTTTTGGGGTTATTTTTTTAAGGGTTTTAGAGTTTTTAATGTTTTTAGGGGTTTTTTGGGTTTTTTGAGCTTTTAGTGGGTTTTTAGTTTTAGTATGGATTTTTAGGTTTTTTAATGTTTTTAGTGGTTTTATGGGTTTTAAGTGTTTTTAGTGTATTATTATTTTTTCGGGTTTTTAGCATTTTTTAGGGTTTTTGGGGTTTATGTGTTTTTTATTTTTCAAGGTTTTGTTTTTTATTTTTAGGGTTTTTAGGTGTTTTTATGTTTTTGGGATTTTTAAGGATTTTAAGGACTTTTATGGGTTTTAGGGTTTTTAGACATTTGGAGGGTGTTTACAATTTTTAAGGATTTTTATAGTTTTTAGTGTTTTGGGGTTTTAAGGGTTTTTATTTTTTTCTAGGTTTTTAAGGTTTTCATAAGGTTTTTTAGCGTATTTAGAAGTTTTTATGTTTTTAGGGATGTTTGGGGATTTTTAGGATTTTTTTTAATGTTTTTAGGGTCTTGAGGTGTTTTATGGGTTTTAGTGTGTTTTCATTTTTTGGTGTTTTTTAGGATTTTTAATGTTTTTTAAGGTTTTAGTGATTTTGAGGGTGTTTTTGGGTCTTAGGGTTTTAGTGTTTTTTTGTTTTTAAGGTATTTTTTTGAATTTTTAGGGTTTTAAGTTTTTGGGATTTTTTAATATTTTTATGTATTCGAATAGTTTCTAGTGTTTTAGTGTCTTTTAAGTTTATTAAAGGGGTTTTAATGTTTTATATGTTTTTTGGATGTTTTTATGGTTATAGGGTTTTTTAGAGTTTTTAGGGTCGTTTAATGTTTTAGGGGTTTTTGTGTTTTTAGGCTTTCTTGGGTTCTAAGTGTTTTTAGTCTTTTAATAGTTTCTTTGGGGTTTTCAGAGTTTTTTTGGTTTTTTATTCTTTTTAGAATTTTTAGGGGTTTTTAGGATTTTTTCGTATTTTAGGGATTTTAGGGATTTTTATTGTTTTAGGGTTTTTTTAGGGTTTTATGGTTTTTTAGAGTTATTTGTTTTTTAGGTTTTTAGGGGTCATAAATGTTTTTTAGGTTTTAAAGGTTTTATTAGGTGTTCAGGTTTTTTACATTTTTAGGGATATTTTTTTGGAATTTTATGGTTTTTAGGCTTTTAGTAAATTTTTGGGTTTTTATGGTTCTTATGATTTTTTGGGGGTTTAGGGGGTTTTTTCATAGTTTGTTATATTTTTTAGGGTTTTAAAGGGTTTTCAAAAAATTTAGTGGTTTTTAGAGTTTTTATGGGTGTTTAGGGTTTTTAAGGTTTTTAGGAGTTTTTATGGGTTGTAGGGGTTTTAGTGTCTTTTAGGTTTTTTATGTTTTTTTAGAATTTTTAGGTTTTGTAGGGTTTTTTTAGGTTTTATCTTTTTCCTAGGGTTTTTCTAGGTTTTTAGGTTCTTTTACAATTTAGGATTTTAGGGGTTTTTTATGGTTTTTAGGTTTTTAAGGATTTTGAGGGGTTTTTGGGATATTTAGGGTTTTGGGGGGTTTTTTATGGTGTTTATAATTTTTAGGCTTTTAGGGGTTAAAGTTTTTTTATGATTTTAAGTGTTTATTAAGGTTTTTCAGGGTTTTTAATGTTTTAGGGATTTTTAGGTCTGTTTTATGAAATTTAAGTTTTTTAGGAATTTTGAATATTTTACGGTTTTTAGGGGGGGTTTTATGTTTTTAGGGTTTTAGGGTGTTTTTTTGAGTTTTTAGGGTTTTCATAACTTTTTAGATTTTTTTACATTTTTTTGGGGTTTAAAGGGTTTTAGAGATTTTTCTGGTTTTAGGGAAAAGAGGGCCCGGGTCCAAACATTCTTGGCCCCAAAAAAATTGATAGAAAATAAAGACAAAGTGTTACATGACATTTAGAGTAGGATTCTATTATAAACTATGAAAATAAATCCATTATAGTGGGATCCGCTGTGGAAAATTTCTTTATTTGTTCTTGAGGACATCCACCGCAAGAATCGATTCAGATTTAAGTCATAACAACTTCCTCCACATATGATCCAGAAAAATTGTCGACTTAATAATTTACCAGAGCTCAGATTCATAAACACATCCACTTCTAATAAAGTGATATAAGTATCCCTTTACAAACACTATGGAGGTATATAATACCCCACCACTCTCTGATGGACTGGGTACACCCAAGGTCGTTCCATCCATATTAACATTGACCCATAATGGAATCGGGGGAATCCAGCAGATGAGTTTTAAAACATGTGGATTTCTTAACCTTTTAGAGACTCCATGAAAAGATAAGAGAATATGATCATTGACTTCATTAACCGTCGAACTTGTTTGTAAATAAGATAATGCATGTACTACCTTGTGGATTGTCACAATACAACCAAAGAAGGTATAAGGCAGGTAGTTGAAAGCCACCACATTACGGTCAATCCCAATGTATGAGACTGTGGTATCCACAACTGCAAGAAGCATGTTGTGAGCCTATGAGCTTCATTATGTCTTCACTAAACCACTAATCAGATCAAGTAGCGATCTGTGAGTGTTGTAGGTAAAACTGAAATGTTGTTATAGGTAATCTCATAAATCATTAGAAAATATACAGTAAAGAAAGGTATGTGGTATACTCTCCTCAGACCGAAGGTAGAGGTAGAAAATGGAGGGAAAGTTTTAACCATTTTTCTTCAACTTCTATTTTATAGGCATCCTATTCCTCAAAAGTTTCCATAGTATCAGGTGACTTGCAGGTGTAATGGTAGTGGATATAGATTTTAATAGCCCTGATGGTGGGACATCATGTTTTGGGAATTTAAGCTGATAGAAATCTTATATGTTGAAAAAATTAACTAGGTTCAGTTTTCAAATAAGGGTGTTATTTCCCATAAAACAGTACCACTATATATTTAATAGAATATGGGCTCGAAGATTCACATGAATATATCCAACTCATTGAATGAAACAAGCAATAAAAATGTCCTTCCACCCATGGGGAGGTTCTATAATTTATGATAGGGGCCTTATAATCTAAGTGGTTGTCCAAATATTAAGGTTTGAAAGCTTTGACACAACCGATTTAGATTGGGAATTAATTTCCTTATATGAGGATCTAAGTTCAGGACAGACATATGAAGGAAGATACTCTGTGAAATCATCACAACGTATCTGCACGAACCTCTCACAAAGAAAATTCCAGCCATCCTCATGCAGAGTGACCAAATTCTAGGTGAGATTTCCAATCAGAGAATCGTTAAATCTCCTGAGATCCTTAATGCCCAACCCACCCAGATCAACAGTCTTAGTATAATCTTTCCATGCCACAGAGACCAGCTTCATTTCACTAACCCATCACATCAAGGAAAAGTTCCAAATCTGGATATGCAGGATTTCTATCAGACTAATCGGACATCTATAAATAGAGAACATATGAATAAACATAGAGGTTATAGTATATTTGATTAGGAAACCCCTTCCATCTTGAGACAAGCATTTTACTTTCCATTTGGACAACTATTGAGTGATTTTAGTGGAGATTCTCTCAACGTAGCAGCTTTTGGCCTTACCCCAGAAACGTTGGACACCCAAATATGTAAAGGGAAGTGAGCCACTTTTCACCCCAAGTGATCTAGAAATGTGGACTTATCTAAATGAGGAAACCCATTTATCAAAGACAATTAATGATATATTCCATCTAATATACTTCCTGAGTACTCTTTCATAATGAAAAAAAAAACATTTTGATTGAAGATAAAGTTCACGTATTAGGATGATCGAATAAAAGTAAGTAGTCTTCATAAAGGATATGGGATTGAACATAGAGATCTCTCCCTACCATAATTGGTTTGTAAATACTAGCCTACAAAAGGTCAATAATTCATCAACTCATGTAATCTTCAAAAATCACAAAAAGAAGGCCTGAGAGTTGATCCCCCTTCCTATCCCCATGGGTGTATTGGAAGAAACCCTTTGGGAATCCATTTATAAGAATTGAAACCCTAGATCTAGTAAAAATAGTGCTAATCAATTAGATGAAAGTGCTAGAAAAGACATAATATCCAAGAACATTGAAGATAAATCTCCACTTAATGGTGTCAAAGGCCTTCTAGATTTTTATATTCAATGAAAATCTCCCATTCTTTGTTTCATTCCTCATAATGTTGATGTTTCCTGAGGCTCGGTAGAGGCAGGTTTGAATACCGCTCCTAGAAAAAAACCCAAATTGATTTTGGGTGATAAGATCCAGAAAATGCTTCCCCAGCCTGATGACTAGAAATTTTCTTATAATCTTGGGAATGGTGTTCCCAATGGAAACCGGTTGGAAATCCCCTATCTTAATAGAATTTTCCTTATTTGGGATCAAGGTAATGAAATTGGAATTAGTTCCATCTTGAATTTAATTAAATAGAAAAAATTATTTGATTGTGTTGGCGATTTTCACGTGCATTATGTCCCAATAGAACAAGAAAAACATGTTGAACCCATCTGTCCCACTGTACTATCATTTTTTAAGGATAAAAAAGAATTTTTGACCTCATCTTCAAAGGGGGAGGCTATTAAACCCTCGTTATCTTGATCATTAATGCAATGCATAGTGGAGTTGGTAGGATGAAAGGAAAAAAACACCATCATCAATGTATAGTTCCTGATAATAACCCACAACAACATTGGATATGTCACCCATAGATTTGAAATTAGAGCTGTTGATGTGAATGGAATTCAAGTTTTTCTTGGCCTTCTTCTCCAAGTATAGAAAATGGAAGAATTTGGAATTTTTATACCCATATTTGAGGGACATAACATTAAATTGATTATTTTACAACCTCTCCTTAATATCCAAGAGATCATCCGGCTTAGAATAAATCTATAACACCTCTCATGAATCCATTTATTATTGTTGATTAGAAATAAAGTAAATTTAAAGTTAAGATTCAATAGACTTATTGTCATCATCCAGCCTTGATAAAGATCTCCTACTCCAATATATTAGAATGAACTTGCTTCTCTTAAGCTTAGAAAACATAATAAAATGTGGTCTTCCATGAAAGGTTCTATTCCAACCATTTGTAACCACTTCCCTATACATAGGAATCATGAAAAATGCATTATTAAATTTAAAAGGCATGGGGGTGACTATGTAATACCCTCCCCTAAATCAACCACTAGGGGATTATAATCTGAGTTGATCTGGGGAAGAGTGAACCCATATATACCCATAGGGGAACTCCTATCACTGATCTTCAAGAAGCACCAGTCAAGCTTACTGGCCAGTCTTCCATTTATAGTGAACCTTACCCATTTGAATGATTCTACAACAATAGGAACCTTAGTGAGATCACATTTGTCTATGCAAGAAGAGAAGTCCTCTACGGTTGTATGAGATAATTTGGGACCAATATTATCATATAGTCTTAACACAGTGTAGAAATCACCAATAATAACTTAGTTTTGGAATTTAGTATCATATAATTGAACCAATTTCTTCTAGACATCCCTTCGCCTAGTTTACAAGCAAGAATAATATACTAAGTGTAGGGTTAAATTGACCGCCTTATAGTAGATTGAGAGGGTGAAAATTTGAGGGATTTCTTCCAATGAAAGAACCTGAACATCATTATTCTTCATCACCCATAAGGTTTCCAATGCACTGTCATCCCTAATATGGAAATGAAGAGAGTAACCAAGGCTGGTCTATTTGAATCCCATCTAATTCTCAAAGTTTATCATTGAATCAGTAATCCAAATAAGCATTGTCCTATAAGAAAGAAAAAAATTATGAATGGTAGTAGCTGTGGGAGAGTTCCCATGCCCTTGGATATTCAAAAACATGATCCTCATTATGAAATAGAATTAGAGGGGGTTGCTTCCCTTCACTTTAACATTCTTATTTTTCTTCTTGGGATTATCTGCAGGCTAATTTGTGAGTATAGCTGCAAGATCTTCTCCCTCTGGCTGGACATGTCTTCAGGATGCTCTACAGATTCAAGGCCACTAGAAGGATCTATTCAGTCATTATCTTGGGCTTGAGGATCCAAAAAAATCACTATAAAAGACCCCACTCAGTGGTATGAATTAGTTCAAAGTGGAAACCATTTCTTTAAATGAAATTTATTTTCTCTTCATAGCCTTGAATAGGGCCACATTAGTTAAGGAATCTGCACTAAGATCATGCAGATGTGATCTCTCTGGAGAGACCAATTGATCCATAGGTTTACATGGGTCTACTGGCATGCCTTGAATAGGAACCGTTATAGGCAGGCCTAACAAATTCTCAAACAATTCAGGGTAAGAGGGACTCACCTCATCCCGACGTGCACTGGACATGTTAGGAGTATGAGGAATAGTTCCATCAGAATGAAAGAGAACAATGTCTTAGACAACAAGCATAAGAGCCTCATGAACCAAAGGACTTGCATTGGGATTTTTATGAGTCCCCTTAACCCTAATGGTGGGGGAAGTAGTAGGAAGTGCATGCTGAACCTGTTGTATGTGAACTGCACTAGCAGTGACTTTAACCAAAGTGGGTTCTATCTGTATGGTCAGTGCCTATGGAGGCTTATCCAAGGTTCCAGTAGCTTGTTGTAAGGGATCCCAAGCATTCCCAGTCATTCCTTATAGGAGGGGTGGTATTCTGAAATAGCATTACTGGTGCCCCTATCTCATCAAAGCCAGTAGGTGATGCAGCATTGCTGGAAATAATATTCCCCAATTTAGAGGGAAGAACCAAATCAGGCACCCAAGGAGGATTAGCAGCTACCTACTCAAGTTCAGGTTTGATCCCCTTATCACTAGTAGCGTCAATCAGATAGGTCACATGGGACACAAGGTCCTGATGATATTAAATAACTGTAGAGGTTGCATTGGCCTTTCCTTTTCCTTCCCCAATATTCTTCTTAAAAAGGTTGGAATCATACCCCTAAAGGTTGAAGATGGAGAAAAACATCATTTTCCTACATTCTAAGAGTAGGTGGCCAAAGAAATTTTACTTGTGAATTTTTTTGTCTCCTTCGATATTTAATTTCCATGTTAAGAATTTCCTCAACAGTATTAGGGACAACCTCCTTAACCAAGGTGTTCTCCATATCCAATTCAACAAGGACCCTGGTATAGTGTCCATACATTATGTTGTTTGTCTTCTTATCAATACTGATTGGAAATAAAATCTAAGATGAAATTTCAAAAAGGATCCGGGGATGCCAATAGAACCTATTAAACTTATAGATACATATCTATAATTGTGTGATGGTTTTTTTTTCACACTAAAGGGTCTTATCCGAATATTTAATTTGTAGATGGCTTGGTTCAAGATTAAGCGATTCAAATACCCAAGCCCTCCCTTTCAAATCATCCAAGGGGAAGATTATGTGGTAGTATCCTCAACCCATTTTAGTCATCATCCATTAAAAAACCCTCAAATTATAGAAATTTTTTTGCTGAGGTCACCAAATTTCTGAAGCATCTCCCCTTTTGGGTTCAACACTCATGCAATAATAGAAAAAATAGCAATGGATTCTTCTATGTTACAATACCTCATTATTGAAGGAGTCGTGATCCACACATCCTTTCTGGATCAAACGACCAAGGGATGGGGAACCATAATCAGTGAAGGAAATTGTGGAGGAATATTTCACCACTTCCGCAAATAATTTTGAACCAGAAACCTTTGAAGCCTCATGATATTTTGAAGAGCCAGATTTGTAGTGATAAAATTACTCCTTAAGGCCAATCAACACCAGTTATACTAAGTCCAGATCCAAAATCTTTCCGTCAGGGGGAATCATGAGTTGGGTTGTGTGTGATCCTCAAGATTGCCTAGTTCCCCTCCATTCATTGTCTTTTCAAGTGGGTTTTAGGGGTTTTATGTGTTTCTAGGGGTTTTATATTTTATGGTTTTTATGGTTTTAGGGTCTTTTAGGGTTTTTAGTGTTATTTAGGTTTTTAGGGGTTTTAAGTGTTTTAGTTTTTTTATTTTTTCTTAGGGTCTTTCATAGTTTTTAAGGTTTTTTTATATTTTAGTTATTTAGCGATTTCTTATGATTTTTATGGTTTTCTAGGTTTTATAGGTATTATGATGAATTTAAGGGGTTTTAGGCATTTTAGGGGTTTTTAGGTTTTATCATTTTTGGGGTTTTAGGAATTTTAAGTTCTTTTATATTTTTATGGTTTTCATAAGGGTTTTTTGGGTTTTTTGGGTTCTTACATTTTTAGTTATTTTAGGGGTTTTTTATGATTTTATGATTTTTATGGTTTTTAAGGATTTTGACTCTTTTTAGGGTTTACATTGATTTTTTGGGTTCTAAGGGTTTTTGAGTTTTTAGGTTTTATAAGGTTTTTTGTGTTTTTTTAATGTTTTCAGTGGTTTAAAGAGATTTTGGAGTTTTTTGTGGTTTTATGGATTTTTATGGGTTTTATGAGTTTTTAAGGTTGTAGTGGTTTTAGGATCTTTTTAGTTATTTTATATTTTTTTAGGTTTTTTAGGGGTTTTAAGTGTTTTTTGGATTTTAAGGTTTTCTTAGAGCTTTTCAGGTTTTTTATGGTTCATTATTTTTTTTAGGTTACTATGGTTTTTTATGTTTTTAGAGATTTGGAGGTTTATTATGGGGTTTAGGGTTTTTAGAATTTTTAGTTTTTTATGGGTTAGAAGTGTTTCTTGGTTGTTGAGGGTTTCTCAAGTGTTTTCATGAGTTTTTGTGTTTTTTACTTAGTTATGATTTTTAAGGAATTTTTTATGATTTTAGGGTTTTTAGGGTTTTTAGAGATTTTGATTGTTTTTAGGGCTTACGGTTTTATAGGTTTTTGTGTTTTAGGTGTTTTTTTGAGTTCTTAAGGTTATTAAGGGTTTTATAGGTTCTTAATTTTTTTGGAGTTTAAATGGTTTATATATTTTTAGTGGGTTTTTATTTTTTATGGGGTTTAATGATTTCTATGGTTTTTAGGGGTTTTATGTCTTTAGAGTTTTTACCATTTTTTTATTTTTATGGGTTTTCAGTGTTTCTTTAAGGTTTGATTAGGTGTTTTCCATGAATTTAGTGTTTTTTTGTTTTTATAAATTTTTAGGAATTTTTTAGAATTTTTATGGTGTTTTTTGTGTTTTTTTGGATTTTGTGGGTTTTTATGGTTGTTAGGGTTTATGGGTTTTTTGGAGGGTTTTTTGGGTTTTTAATTTTTTTAGATTTTTAAACATTTTTAGGTGATTATTGTTTTTTATAATTCTTTTTTTTATGGTTTTATGAGTTTTATGAGTTTTTATGGTTTTTATAGTTTTTAGGGATTTTTATAGATTTTAGGGTTTTTTTGGGTTTTTATGGGTTTGGGGGTTTTTTTATTTCAGGGGATTTCTTGTAGTTTTAGGTATTTCATGGGTTTTTTATAGTTTTTTTACTCATTTTATGGTTTTAAAGAGTTTTTAGAGTTTTTAGTGGTATATGGGATTTCGGGTTTTAAAGGTTTTAATGGTTTTTTGTTTTTTGGGACTTATGGGTTTTTAGTGTTTTTAGGGTTTTGGGTTTTTGGGTTTCAATGTGTTTTTATGTTTTCTAAAGGGATTTCCGAGTTTTCAAATTTCTACAGATTTTATGGTTTTTTTGGAATTTTATGGGGTTTTAGGGATTTTAGAGACTCAAAAGGATTTTACGTTTTTGAGTGTTTTAGGGGTTTAATGGTATGTAGGGGTTTTAGGAAATTTTTGAGTTTTTTTTGATTTTTTACATTTTTATGGGATTAGAGGGTTTTTAGAGTTCTTAGTGATTTTTAGGGTTTTTATGGCTTCCATGGTTTTTAATGATTTTAGAGTATTTTAGGGTTTTAGGGGATTTTCAGGTTTTTAGGGTCTTTAAGGGGTTTTAGAAACTTTTATATTTTTAGGCGTTTTAAGTATTTCTATGTTTTTATGGTTTTCTTCAGATTTTTTATGTTTATTATATTTTAAGTTATTTTTAGTGGTTTTAGGGTTTTTATTGTTTTTGAGGGTTTTTAGGGTTTCTAGGTGTTTTGTGAGTTGTTTATGGTTTTAAGGGGTGTATGATTGTTTTTATCATTTTTAGGGGTTTAAAAGGGTTTTTAGAGTTTTTAGTGTTTTTTATGGTTTTAAAGGTTTTGGTTTTTTTAACATTTTTAGTGTTTTAAAGGTTATATAGTGTTTTTGTTGGGTTTTAAGGGTTTTTTAGGGATTTTGGGGGTTTTAATGTTTTTAGGGGTTTATGGATTTTAGGGTCTTTTATATCATTTATGGGTTTTGGTGATTTTAGTTTTTTATGGGTTTTAAGTGGTTTTATTTTTTCGAGTTTTTCTTATGGTTTTTAAGTTTTTAGTGTTTTTACCTATTTAGGGATTTTTAAGAAATTTTTATGACTATAATTGGGTTTTAGGGGTTTTGGGGATTTTAGGGGATTTTATTATTTTTATGTTTTTTGGTTTTTTATGGATTTTACTTTATTTATGTTTTTTTAGGGTTTTATTTTTTCTTGGTTTTTATGGTTTTTATGGTTTTATTAATTTGTTTTAGGGTTTCTCAGGTATTTTTTAGGGTTTTTATTTCATAAGTTGTTTTACAGATTTTGGTGGTTTTAAGGTTTTTAAGGTTTTATGTTTTTTTTTGGGTTTTTTGGGTTTTAGTGGTTTCTTGAGTTTTTTTGGTATTTAATGATATTTATATATTTTTAATATTTTTTGGTTTTTAAATTATATTTTGAGTTTAATTTACTTTTAGGGTTTTTTTGGTTTTTTTGGGTTTTTTGGTTTTTTGGGTTTTTTAGGGGTTTTTTGGTTTTTTGGTTTTTTGGTTTTTTGGGTTTTTGGGGTTTTAAGTGTCATTATGTTTTTAAGGTACTATTTGAGATTTTTAGTTTTTTAAGATTTTAGGAGTACTTTTGTTTTTAGTTATTTTTACATATTTTTTAGGATTTTTAGGGTTTGTAGTGGTTTTGAGGGTTTTTAGCGGTATAATGGTTTTAAAGGATTTTTAATGTTTTTAGGTTTTTTAGATGTTTTAATTGTTTTTATGTTTTTAAGGATTTCTAATTTATTTTCTAGGTTTTTAGGTTTTTTATTTTGTAAGGATTGTTTTCATGTTTTCATGATTTTTTAATGTTATTATAGATTTTTAGGCTTTTTAGGATTTTCTGGTTTTTTTGGTTTTGATATTTTTTTTATTTTTTCTAGGGTTGTTATGTTTTTTAGAGTTATTTTAACATTTTTAGGGGTTTAATTGGTTTTTTGAGTATTTATCATTCTTTAGGGATTTTATGGGGTTTTAAAGATTTTTATGGGTTTTTATGTGTTTTAGGGTCATTAGGATCATTTTAGGGTTTTAAGGTTTTTAGCGTTTTTAGGTATTTTAGGAGTTTTATGTCTCTTTAGGTTTTTATGGTTTTCTTAGTTTTTTTTGGGATTTTTAGGTGTTTTTTTGCTCTTATATATTTTTATTGATTTTTTAGGATTTTATGGTTTTTAGGGATTTTTAGGGTTTTTAAGGGTTTTAGGGTTTTTATCATTTTGAAGCTTTGGTGGGGTTTTAAGTGTTTTTAGTTTCTTATTTTTTATTAGTTTTTTTATGGGTTTTTAGGGTTCTAATGGATTTTTATAATTTTTATGGGTTTTAGGGATTTTGAGCGGGTTTAGTGTTTTGTATTTTTTTTTGTTTTTTTTCTTTTTTGAGTTTTTTTAGGGTTTTTATGGTTTTTTAGGGTTTTCAACATTTTTATGGGTATAAAGGTTTTTTTTATTTTTCAGTGGATTTTTTGTTTTTATCAGATTTTATGGGTTTTTAAGTTCTTTTGGGAGATTTTATGCATTTTAGGGGATTTGGGGTTTTGGGTTCTTTTAGGGTTTTAGGGTTTTTAGCATTTTTAGGTATTTTTGGTGTTTTAACTGTTTCCGATTTTTAGGGTTTTGTTTGTAATTTTTATGGTTTATAGGGTTTTTAAATTTTTCGTTATATTTATGTGTTTTTAGGATTTCTATGGTTCATTAGGTTTTTAGGACGTTTGAGGGGGGTTTAGTGATTTTAGGTTTTTTTAGGTTTTTTTGGGTTTTTATGTTTTTTTAGTTTTTAGTGGTTTAAATGTTTTTACTATTTATTTAAAAAAATTAGGTGTTTAGAGGCTTTTTAGAGGTTTTAGTGGGTTTTTAGTGTTTTTATGAATTTTTAGTGTTTTTAAGGTTTTGAGGGTTTTATGGGTTTTAAGTTTTTTTGGGTTTCTAGGGTTTTAAACATTTTTTATGTTTTAGGGATTTTAAGTGTTTATAGGTTTCTAAATTTTTATTATAGTCTCTCATGGTTTTTATAGTTTTTTATATTTAAGGTATTTTTAGGTATTTTTATTTTTTTAGGGTTTTGAGGGATTTGGAGGGTTTTTAGTGTTTTTATGATTTTTTGGGGGTTTAGGGTTTTTTTTTATGGTTTTCAGGTATTTAGAGTTTTAATTGTTTTTTGGGGATTAACATTTTTAGAGTTTTTAGTAGTTTTTTGGTTTTTAAGGTTGTTAGGGGTTTTATGGTTTTATGGGGTTATAAGGTTTTATGGGGTTTAAAGGTTATAGTTTTTAGTTTTTTTTTTGAGTTTCTATGGGTTTAAGTGTTTTTAGGTTTTTAAGGTTTTCTCATGGGTTTTCAGAGTTTTTTTGGTATTTTTACGTTTTTAGGAATTTTTATTGTAGTTTTAGGATATATAGATTTTTTTGTATTGTTGGAGATTTTTAGGGTTTTAGGTTTTTAAATTTTGTTAGGTTATTTTTGTTTTCATCTTTCTTGTTTTTATTATGGTTTTTGGGTTTTTAGGGGTTTTAGGGTTGTTTATCATTTTTATAGGGTTTTAGGATTTTCAGAGATAGGTAGGGTTTTTGGGGTTTTATGGTTTTTTTGGGGGGTTTTAAGGTCATTAAAGGTTTTTTAGAGTTTTTAGTGGTATAAGGTTTTTATGTGTTTTTAGGGTTTTTAATGTTTTTGGTGTTTTATTGTTTTTTTGGTTTTAGGGGGTTTTATATTTTTTAGGATCCTTTTAGGGTTTTTAAAGTTGTATTCTTTTTTAGGTATTTAGGGGTTTTCAGTTTTTTTAGGTTTTTAAAGTTTAATTAGGAGTTTTCAATGTTTTTTGGGTATTTTTACCTCTTTATTGATTTTATGTATTATTTAAGTTTTTCATGGTTCTTAGGGATTTAAGGATTTTTTAGGTGTTTAGGGATTATTTAAATTTTTAGGGCTTTTATGTTTTTAGAGTTTTTAACATATCTGCAGTTTAATTTTTTTTTTGTATTTTTAGTGGTATAGTATTTCAACAATTTTAAGGGTTTTATGGGTATCTATTTTTTTAGGGTCTCTGTAGGGTTGTTTATGGTTTTTAGTGATTTTAGGGTTTTAGGGGTTCTAAGTGTTTTTAGGGTTTTAAGGTTTTCTTTGGAATTTTTAGAGTTTTTGGGTTTTTTAAATTTTGTTGGAATTTTTATGGAAATTTTAGGATTGTTATAGATTTTAGGGTTTGCTGTTATTTTTTTGGTTTTTAGTGTTTTTAGAGTTTTTAGCCTTTTAGGGTTTAAATTGTTTTTTATTTTTTTCGTAGGGGTTTTAGGGTATTCACATTTTTAGGTATTTTTTTGGATTTTTTAGGAATTTTTTGGTTTTTAGGGTTTCAGGGATTTGGTGCGTGTAGGGTCCTGAAAAATCCGCAAAGGAGTTTCTACCCAATTTCCCCCCAAATAATTAGGGGAAAGTGTGGAAAGTATGGAGAAAACACAACGGATGGCCCAAACTGAACCGGTCTGCAGACCGGTCCCATGAAAACGCTACGCGGCCGGTTCCGCGAAGCACCCCCTCCACAGACTATTGTCGTTCATGGAATGGGGGTGGAGATCCTCCGTGGGTGCGAAGCATGATGAGCGTTGGACCGGTCCACCATCACGAACCGCCCCTGACCGTGAACCACATTGACCGGCCCAGAACACATCCGCTGTCGTTCGCAGAAAGGAGCCAGAACCCTACGTAGCCGCAAAGCACCCCTCGAACCGACATGGTTCACCTGTGAGGTGCACACCCCCTCGATTTGCGGATTGATCAAGTCATCCGAAAATAGGGTTCTCGATCATGGGCCTCCAGAAAAGGTTCCGCATGACCATAGATACATCACTTTCCTCACTCTATAAAAGGATATCGAGGGGGAAGGGCCGAAAGGGGACAGAGTTTTTGGAAGGGTTTTGAAGGGAGGATTCTGAGAGATCAACCAGATTCAGGTGGAAGGATTTTGAAAGAAGGGGCTTAAGATTTCGCAAAAGCCAAGTTCAAGTTCTTGAACCAGAACAGGTATGAACCTAGAAGTGAATTAATAAGGAACCAAAAACGCATAATAACTTGGTGAACCACGAACTTAAAATAACAAAGAAAAGAAAACCATGAACCATGGCCCCTCCGCGGATGCACTTCCCGAAGACCAGCAAGTTTATGCCCCTTTTCTGAGCCATCGTACCATGTAGCACCCTTCTACGCGGGCGAAGCCCCGACCAACGAACCCCCGACTGGTGTCGCCCTTGGCCGTCGTTGCTCACATGGATCCCACCGCGTACCAGCCTAGTACGCGGGCCGAACCCGAAGCCGCGAACCAGCCTGGTTCGCGGGATGCCCACCAGGCCATGAACCACCTTGGTTCACGGGGTTCCCATAAGTCCATGGACCACCCTGGTTCGTGGATGACCTCTCTAACCGCGTAGTACCTCCCTACACGAAGGGCCCCACTCGTCATATACCCATGTGGCCCGCCAAATCCTTCAGGGTTCCCATTCCCCGAGCTAGATAAAATCCTCCCAATCTGGCCTGATCCTCTGCAACTCCCTCATTGGCCCATTCACCAGCCCCGAGATGAGGCCTCCACTAGAGCCACCAGACCTGTGTGATGTAACCTTCAGGCGCATCAACATGCTGTTTTGAGTTCACATACCCATGGTATGCAGGGGTGAAGTGGTTACTTCGACCCTTGGGCAGATTCTCGAAGCATTCCTGGGTTCACATTCCCCCGGTAATGTGGAGTCTGAGCTTGGGATTCCATTTTTTTGCCCCTCCACTTGTTTGGACTGGGTCACTTCTTTATTAGGGGGTAGTAAAATAAGCATCAGAAGGAATCCCACATGCACTTTCGTACTTCCCCTGGGAACAAGAGAGGTGACGGGCACAGGAGTACCTCTTTCCCTCTCCCTCTGCGCTTTGTCGCCATGGGCGTCCATCCCGGAGTAAGCCCCAACCTTATGGGGCGCCCTATGCATACGCTCCACTTCACTTCCCACAGACGCACCTTTCACGAAGTGATTGTCTGGTCCCTGCTGCCTCTTGTTTCTCACACTGAGCATGACTCACATGGGCTTAGAGTAAGAATCGACCATGACATCCTCTTATGGGCCTACTCATAGTGTAAGCCCCAATCCATCGCCCTGGGCCTCCTCAGAGTGTAATCCCCAATCCATTGCAAACTACGAGGACTTCGATCTATGTCATGTTATGGTACATAGGAAGCCTTCTCGAGGTTCAAGCCTGATCACCGTCGGACCCTCAGGTCCACATTCACGTTGGCTCTCTTACACTCCTATTCGAACTACATGGACTTTGATCCATGTCTCCTAGGCAGGGTACGTAGGAAGCCTCCTTGAGGTTCAAGACCAACGACCAGTCGATCCGACTATCTTCACATTAGTTCACCACGCCACTCCTAGTGCCGCATCAATGATTCCAGATTCCTTGGGGTCATTAATCCAATGAGTGATGGTAAACCTCAGGCCTAAATGATTCTGAATCCCTACATCCAGCTGACCATTGCCAACCAGGAGTAATCCTTCGATACTATGCTTGGGTATGAACCAAAGATTTGTGAACATATGAATACATTTTAAATCTATAAGAGAGTCCTAGAACAGACAATAATTTCCCCCCAAAAGGGTGCGATGAGCCTGACTTCCCATCCTCTCGACCAATGTGAGTTCTTAAGCGTCGCTGGTCAAACCACCCGGAGAACTCCTGCCTTTGCAAAGCAGGTTTGCGTGTCATCGGATACGTAACCGTTGAGTGTTTCGAGACCGACCTGAAACAAAAATAGTGAACTCGATGTGAATCTTTAACCAAGCATGACAGATTTAACCTAATCCCACCTTGTTCCCCCTTTATACTCATAAAGAGGCCCAATCAAGGTCATTAATTACGCATGGGATCATGAGATGCTGCGTGACGGGTTTTGTGTTTTTATTTGTTAAAATACTTTATAGGTACCACACAGAACTCTCTTCAATCCAATGGTGTCCTGAAGGAACTCACATGCACGTGCTTCCAACAACGCAATGACCAAACGTCCTCACTAACGGAGGACCCCATCACCTACCCAGCATCTTCAAAGGTGGGTCTCAGATGCGTTATTCCGAGAGTACCACATGAACGGTACTCTACCAATGGTGGAGGCGGCCATGCATGCCCTCTAATCTTCCAGAACTCGTCGGTCGCCTGCCCAGCAGCGGCCGCAAAGGCAGATCGAGACAGCCCCTATTGTTGTCTCCAACCATTTCGGGAGTCTATCCCTAGAACAGGACAATGCATACCTCCCTTATCTTAGAAAGGTGGATGAGGTCGATGTTGAGGACTTCATCCCCAACAAATGGGGGTTCTGCTCCAAGGCCCCCATCGGAAGATGTCATCACGGTAGCGCTGAGCATCTAGGCCCATTCTCCTCGAGCTCTGGCCCCTCGGACCACCTGAAAAGGGTGGAAAACATACAACCGAGGACTGGTTATCAGCCTTGTACCTAAGGAGGAGCTTTGCTTCCCATTCATAGAGACGCATCACGAACAGGCACATACACCTGTTTGCTCCTCCAATGCCCGCCATCCAGACATGGCGGCATCATATGAGCAGGTGTGCATCCCCGCCGAGCTCTGTCAAGCCTGTCGGTCACACAGGATGACACTTACCGAGAAAGCACCTCTCCCTCCCTAGGGTCGTGATGCCCACCAACCCGACGTGGTGGTGACCCAGCACCTGCAGGACTAGCTCCTAGAAGATGTTCTTGATGCCTACCATCCCGATGTGGTGGGGATCAACAAATCCCGCCATCCAGATGTGGAGGAAATTAATAGGCGGGCACGTCTCCCCGCCAATAAAGGCCACCAACTTGATACAGTGGGAAACCAACATATGCTGGGCCAACTCCCTATGGATGCAAGTAAAGTCCGCCATCCCGATGTGGCGACAAAAGCAGAGATAAACTGGCATATCCCAGCCCAGGGGCAGATTCGTTCACCTGCCCCGACACAGGAGAATTGTCAGTACCCACTAACCACTGGAGGACCAGAGTAGGATATTCCTACTCCGATACTAGAATGGGACTTCATACCCATTCCAGCCAAAGATGTCTCTCTTTATATCTTGGAAATGATGGAGGAGCAGGCATCGATCCCAGATCATATCTTGTAGACTTTATAGAGTGTAATTTCATCATCTACAACAACAAGGACTCAGGACCATGAGCCCGTCTCCTTAATTGAGGTGACTCATCTAAGAGACGAGATAGCCACCTCAGAGTAGATCTGCATCCCTGCTTCTTCCCAGGAGGGTCTCTGGCCATATTCTGCGACGCAAGGGCATCTAGTTCGAGCAGCTTCACTCATTTCAACTGGGGGACACCCGTCCATCATTGTGGATGCTCTAGAGCATGCATATATCCCTGATAAAAGTCAATATGTTCGTTGGCATATCCCGAAATCATCACGGGACTCAATTAGACAGGGACCCAAAGGTGAAGGTCGTTGTCAATAGAAGACGGTCCCCGCTGCCCGCAAGAAAGCGCCCCGAACGCGCCGAAGGCAGCCTGTAAATAAAGAGAGGGTTCATGACTTCGCTCTACTAGAATCTAGGGTTCCCAATTCCATTAAGCACATATTGAAGGCTCCGAACCCTTCCCACCCATTACCATATTATGGGAGTAGCAGTAGCAGTTGCGAAGGTCCTCCCCGCAATGTCGCTACCAGCAGCTCTGAAGGTCCTCTCCAGAGCACCCGTGGGGGCCTCCCCCACGGGCATATAACAATTGATCGCAAGAGCTCCTATTTTGATGAGAGTCATGGAAACCCTCCATGTGACTAGAAGATCGAGCAGCAAGAAAGTCCTTCCCTTGCTGCGGTCCACCCTGAAGGTCCTCCACAGGGTAAACACTGCAAACACTCTCCATGCAGTGGGACCACAGATTATGATAGTAGTCCTCGCTATCATAGTCGCAACTGCGGAGTCCCTCCCCATAGTGACGTCTCATCACGAAAAGAAGTTCCTCCCCTTGTCTTGTCCTTCCCTGAAGGTCCTCCCTTGGAGTTACAATGTAACGACACTCCGCGCAGCTAGGCATTAGATCACGGTGTTAGTCCTCGCCACCCTGACAATGGAGGTCCTCCCCGTAGAGATGTCAATAAATGAGAAGGCCCTCCCCTCATTGCGCTACATTCTGAAGGCCCTCCCCAGGGTGTACCCCACATATTTTCTCCCTGTGGTAGCTGCAATGGTAGTCCTCGCCATTACAGCAGCTGTGATGGTAGTCCTCACCATTACAGCCTCCATTGCGAAGGTCCTCCCTACGGTGGACCCAATCAATAATAAGGTCATCCTCTTGTCACAATGTGTCTTGAAGGTCCTCCCTAAGATGCACATCGAACGTCAAACAATGTTGGTCATCCTCACCATAATGGATGTTGTTGGGAAGGCCCTCCACGTAACAACGCTACGCAGCCAGAATGTCCTCCCCTTACTACGACATGCCTTGGAGGTTCTCCCTAGGGTGTGCACTGCAAAATTCCTCTATTTAGTGAGGCCTCAAGATGTAATGGTAGTCCCCTCCATTAAAAACATCATTGCGAAGGTCCTCCTCAAAATGACATATCATATCGACAGGAAGGTCCTCCCCTTGCTGAATCAAGCACAGAAAAGCCCTCGTTTGCCGAGGCACTCAGAAGGATGCGATCGAGCATGTCAGATTCCCAGCTAGTCGCCAACGACACCCTTCTTCAATCGGGAGATGTTACGGGGCCACGTTCATATTTGGAACTGCCCCAGAATCGCCTGTATGATAATTCAACACATATTGGTCCCACTGCCTCCGACCACACTAACAGCGAGCGTCTCAGTCGGGCTAACCAGATAGAGGAATCACTAGAGGAGGAGTATGCCGACATGTTGCACCTGAGGAAACGACTGTCCAGGGATGATATAAAAGTTATTTTTTGACCCAGGGCCACCTCTCAGTTCAACATACCTAGAGAGTTGTCGGAAGAATGTGTGTAGGGAATCTGCCATAATATATGGACAACCCTCTGCCGGATGAAATCAAGCTTCCTGCCCTGCGATAGGTATGTAGACCATGTCAAGATAATAGGAGACCTCCTACGTCACATCGACCTGGAAGCTCTTCTGTCGGCACGACAACAGCGACCCGAGAGACATAAAGGAAACATTGAGATAGCTTGCCTCCATGCGCTGCACCAGTTATGTCGCCTCATCAGTGATGCCCCGACATGAGTCCATATCAAGGGATGGGGAGAACATGGAGATCTGCATTTCACTCCACTCCCCGCCTAGAATAACTCGTTCGGCATGGTGTCTTACAACGTCATCACGTCAATGCATCAATCGAGTAGTCTCCCTGTTCACAAAGGGCAACACACCCAATAGAGTCGGGCCTTGAGTAAGTCCCAGAAGCATTAGGCCTGATGGGAACGAGCCATTCAAGAACTCCTAAATCAGGCCACCGAAATCATACAACAGGCCTATCACCTAAGAGAGGCCAATCAACGATCTTTCCATACCTCTCCAAAAGGGATTGATTCACCGAAAAACTTGGCACCAAACCCAGTTCACCCCCGAATGGGGGCACGCAAGATTAGGCAGGTAGCAATAACAGCAGCCACCGCCGCAATCTAGGGTCAACCCCAGCCTGTAGGGTTGGGGGCATTTTTAACAACTAATTCCTGAGTAAGACCAATAAAAACAGGAAGAGACTCAACGTCTAAGGAATGGAGTCAACCCCAACCCTCAGGGCTGGGGGAATTATTACCTCCTCAACAACAACCTCCCCCACGAGAATCAGTATTCTCTCATCTAGGGAGGACGGTCAGAAGAGGATATTCCTACCCTATCCCATCGTGTGAATCATCATCCCCTTTGAAAGGGAGGTGTACCATAAGTTCACATCAGAGAACTCTCTGCATCACCATTCGTCAAGGAGCCCAAAAGAAATCCTGGGACAAGAAATGGAATACTAGTAAAAGACACGGGATATCCTTTTTCTATTTGGAAGATGAAATCTTCTCCACACCGCGATATGCATCCATCATCACCATAGAGGCTAACCCCACAGGTATCACCGAAGATGATGCGAATCCAGATGGATCAGGAGACGATGATTTCGGCCAGGCTGTGACTCACAACGAACCACCAGGTGTGCACACCTGGAACCAGAGGGACACTCTAAATATGGCTGCCCCTTTAGATAACCTTCCTCTGCTCACCCTGCGAGCTTCCAACAAGGATAATAACAAAGAACCGGTTACCCTTAATCCACCTCCTTCTCTAAATAAAAATGAGCTAGTTACACTCAAAGAGAGGTTCGCTCGACAAGAAGAGGAAATGAATGAATTGATGTGGCTTAATGCCGAGTTACTCTAGAGGAATATTCTTATTGAAAGTGCGTCCCAAGAGGAGCCACATCATGCACTCCCAGTAAGTGCATCTCAAAGACCCTGGTTTTCTCCGATAAACGAAGCACGGTCTGGGCTCTTGCCCAACAAGGCACCCGACCCATACAACTACATAAATGTGGATCCAGATGAATACCATAAAATCCCTCCACTCAGGAATCAACCAGAGCGAGTATGCTTGAACCCTCTGAAGGTGTCACAAACGGCACATGCACCCCTGGTGCGAAAAGAGATGGATCCTCAACCAATGCCTCGGGCTACACCTACCCAGGACCGGGCCCAACAGGATGTAAACCAGGGTCTCACTAACACCATCGAGGCACTAATAGCTCGATTGGAAGAAATGGAAGGTCGACGCACTCCGATACAGTCAGAGCGGAAGCCCTACCCATATTG
This sequence comes from Viscum album, assembly GCA_963277665.1. Taxonomy (NCBI): domain Eukaryota; kingdom Viridiplantae; phylum Streptophyta; class Magnoliopsida; order Santalales; family Viscaceae; genus Viscum; species Viscum album. The sequence continues at coordinate 670,812,514 of OY728161.1, read as the reverse complement.
GGAGAGAAACACACCACCTCCACCCAATTTTGGGAGCCCTATATTCCCTATCTTCAATGGATAGGGAGATCCAGAATAGAAATTGATGCACTACGCATCTTATTGCAACCCTATGATGGGAACTCCGAAACAAAAGGAAGCAGTGAAACTCAGATGCTTCGTACGGACCTTGAAAGGATCCACCTTCTTCTGGTATACGAGCCTACCATCCCAATCAATAAAAAGCTTGGAGGACCTTCTGCAGTAGTTCCTGTTCCATTTCAGCTCAACGTTGCCTAAAAAAATGGTTAGTTACCACATGAATTTCAAGCAGAGAGAGAACAAGAGGGTCTCAGATTTCATCGCTAGATGGAAATGTATGACCTACTCTCTGAACAGGTCAATGCCTCAAGATGAGATGCTCACCATATGAATTGATAGTCTTCAAGATGAGATGAGAACTCCATTCATACAAATGGAGTGCACTACTGGCTTCCGCCATCTCTCAGCCATTGCCCAGAGAATCGAGGACTCCCTACAGCGGAAAAATTTGAAGTCCCAAATAGCCTCGCAGGCTCCTGAAAAGAGAGTAGCCAGAGCTAAAGCATCCTCTGTCATGCTCAAACCAGCCCATGTGCCTGCTCCACCACACAGCCCTCCACCAAATCGTCAAGGGCCCCCTAAATATCAGCGGCCACCTCCGCCTAGGTAGGACAATAAGAAAGGGGTGAAGTGGAAACAGTTTGAGGAACAAAGACATAAAGTATACTCCTTTCGAGGGGACCATGTCTGCAACAACTTCATCACTGGTATGAATTGCAACTAACTCCACCGCCCGGAGCCGAGGAAACCCAAAAAAATAGGATGCGATGACATGCCAGATTAGTTTCCCTACCATCGAATGGTGGGACACAATATTTGGGAATGCTTCATTTTCAAGGACCTCCAACAAAGGATGGTAGACTCCGGGAAAGTTGAGCTGGGACAACCCCCAGCACATGTGACATATATTTCTACCACCGGCTCCAACAAAGGGGAGGGTGGCAGGATGTCACCAGTAAGAAGGGGCAGAAATTTGATAACTGGATGACTCAGAAGACTATCAATCGAGCCTAGGGAATACTCTGAGCTCAACTACAGCAGCCAGTGTTTCCACCAACATCCCCTGATGCCGCACAACCGAAAGTATCAGCCTCACAACCCTCCACGAGCCGGTCATTCATGTGTAATAAAAAAGGGAGGAGACAAGTGTAAGAGAAGAAGTTCGCGATGAGGCCAAAGTTATCCCCAACGCTGTCAGATTTCATGCCCTCAAATTTCGCACCACGGGCATCAACCCACAAAATGGCACCAACAGGGACAACCGACCAGGGTGACCTTTTAGAGGATGAAGAGCCAATCTTTGGTTCCATCAACGTCATCCATCTTATGGAATAATTCTCTAATGAAGGGTATTGTTATGAACCTGAGCTCCCAATACGAGAAGCTGGGACGAGGAATCGCAGAGGAAGGGGATATCAGGGAAGGCACAGTCGAGGCTGAAACCAACCCTACCATTGGAACTCGGCCCGAACAGTTAATATCGAGGAAACCTGTGGGAGAGCCCTTCAATGGACTCAGTAGGAGAAAGAACATCCCTCCCCCTCCACAAGTGGCCACACTGCCCCCATCATTCTGTGGTACCCATCAGAGGAGGAACAAGGGTCTGGCCACCTGGTGCAAAAAATCAGATCGATCGGGCCAAGTCCCCAGAACCTCGGGACATCATCAGCATCTGACCCCGCAGCCGGTCCCTCCTCATCACGTATTCCCACTCCCAAGCTGCTCGCTAAAGCTCACCGCCAATGGAAAAGCATCGGCCACTGGAACAAAAATATGACATCCTTAAGCAGCTGGTGTCGGTACCAACCAAACTGTCAATCCTGGATGCCCTGGGTTTGTCATCCAACATCAGGGAGGCACTGATAGAAGCCTTGGTCAGCCCCCATGAGTTTCAAGATGAGGTAGATACTACCGATATTTACCGGACGAATACTAGCTCGGCTGAATGCAATGAAATGATTTCCTTCACCGATCTTGATGAAGATTCCATCATCCAGGGACACATCAAACCACTATATGTGTCTGGCACACTAGATGATGTTGAGATCTGCAAAGTCTTTATTGACAATAGGTCTGGAGTTAACCTCCTTCCCCTACAGACACTCCGTAAGTTGGGCTACAGTGAGGGTGATTTAATACCCTCGAACACGACTCTGCTAGGTTAGGACAAGAGCGAGTAGAAGCTGATGGGACAAATTAAGATAAAGAACCATTTTGGCGACCACGTGGCCTACTAAGAATTCTTGGTGGTTTGACAGAACAAAGCATTAAATGCCCTACTAGGAAGTTCGTGGCTCCATAAGCACATGGTCATTCCTTCATCCTACCACTAGTGTATTAAATACTGTGTCAATGGGAAAAACAGGACATTTTATGCTGACAAGGCCCCTATGAAGCTCTCCGAGTCACACTACATTGACACCAGGTTCTATGAGAAAAAGGGTAAGAAGCCTTTGGCCGATGGTGTTGACTGGATCCCCGCTCCAAACAGTCTGGAAGTGGTTCCTAACAACCCCCTCAGGCAGCTTGGCAGAGACTACATACTTCCCATCAAACATATTGAGAGCAGGGATTCAAGTTCGGACACACACTCAGCAGTCTTCATGACTTCAGTCATAACAGCTGAGCGTGACAATGCGGGAACATCCACCAACCCACAATATAGGGACGAATACACGAGCGGGGATGCCCACGATGCCTCTCCCTCCAACCCTCAAGAGCCCGGGCCGGAAACTCTCCCCCCGTCGGATCAAGAAGATGAGGATTTGGGAGAAGAAGAGGAGGAAGATCTCAGGGATGCACATCCCGCATTTGAGGAAGGTATCTCCACCACTATGGATGCGCTCAGGGAAATAAACCTGGGTACCGAGGAAGATCTGAGGCCTACTCTCATTAGTGTAGCCATGTCCCCCAAGGAGAACAAGGTATATACCTCTTTCCTAAAGAAACATCGGGATGCATTTTCCTGGAATGACACAGAAATACCAGGACTCGATCCTGAAGTGGCGATGCATCACTTGGGTCTTTTAGAAGACCACCGAGGCTATAAACAAGCTTCCAGAAGGACACACACCTCACATGATGCCAAAATAGAGGCTGAAGTCGATAAGCTTATTAAATAAGGATTCATTCGAGAGGTCCAATACCCCATCTGGTTGGCCAACATCGTCCTTGTCAATAAAAAATAGGCAAATATGTGTCTTTATTGACATCCGAGATCTCAATCGGCACTTCCCGAAAGATGATTTACCGGTCCCGATCACCGAGTTATTAATCGATGCAACGACCGGTTATGAGGCTCTATCCTTCATGGATGGCTATTCTGGGTATAATAAAATTAGGATGGCCTGAGAAGACGAATAATCCACTGCCTTCAGGGCCCCCAAGGAGTATTCTGTTATAGGGTCATGCCCTTTGGTCTCAAGAACGTTGGCGCTACATATCAATGCGCCATGCATCATATCTTTAAACAATTCCTAGGGAGATTCATCGAATGTTACGTAGATGAATTGGTGGTTAATTCCAGGCAGTGCAAGGATCACCTGTCAGATCTTGAGACTATCTTCAACAAACTTTGACAATAGTCTGATGATGAACCCCTAGAAGTGTGTCATCGGGGTTACCTCAGGGAAATTCCTTGGCTTCGTTGTACACCATCGCGACATCGAAGTCGACCCTGAAAAGAAAAAGTCTATTCTCGGCTTGCCACCTCCCAGCAACCTCACTGAGTTGAGAGCATTCCAAGGGCACTTGGCCTATATCAGGTGGTTCATAGCCAACCAGGTAGGAAAATGTTTGCCCTTTATCACGTTAATGAAGAAATGAGTCACGTACCACTGGACAGATGACTACCAAGAGGTGTTTGATAGCCTAAAGCGGTACCTCTTAATCCTACCGGTGCTCATGCCCCCGGTCAAAGGAAGACCTCTCATTCTATATGTGACGGCCCTAGGGCGGTCTCTTGGAGCCTTCCTCGTGCAGAAAAATGACCCCGACAGTGAAAAAAATCGCTATTACCTCAGCCGAACTATGATCGATGCTGAGACTCAATATTCAAACATCGAGAAGAGTTGTCTAGACTTGGTATTCGTAGTTCAAAAGCTGCGACATTATCGACAGTATCATGAAGTCCACTTGGTCTCACATAATAACCCGCTCAAGTACATCCTCAGCCGCCCAATGCTGACCGGGCTCCTATCCCGATGGGCGGTCATCCTACAACAGTTTGAAATCCGGTTTGTGCCTCAGAATGACATCAAAGTCCAGGCATTAGTATATTGTCTAGAAGATCACCCTTCAATAGGGTCCGCCATACCGGACGTCAAGCTACCCGATGAAGACATCTTCATGGTTCAGGAGGAGCTCCCAACATGGGGAATGTACTTCGACGATGCCTCCCGAATCCCAACTGGGAAAAGGAAGGAAGATCCCAAATTTAACAAGGTGGGTCTGGGGATAATACCCATCTCCCCAGAAATGGAATTATTTCCATATTCCTTTCTCCTGTCAGAAGGATGTACGAACAATGAAGTAGAATATCAATCCCTCATTGCAGGTCTGGAGATCGCACTCCAAGCACAAGTACAACACCTTAAGGTCAAAGGTGACTCGGAACTGGTCATCATGCAAGTCAACAGTGACTATGCTATCAAAAAGGAGGAGTTGATTCCCCTTTTTGACCATGTCTGAGAGCTAGTGTCAGAATTCTCTATAGAACCCACATTGACCTATATTCCCCGGTCTCAGAATTCCCAGGACAATGCATTAGCCAACGCGGCCACAACCCTAGCCTACCTAGACCGGGATGAAATAATCATCAGTATCATTCAACGTCGAATGGTCTTACTATTTTTCCAGACTAAGATGGAAGAAATCAGTGATGTCAGTCCTGTCTCTGAGCCATATGATCCCGCCACTGGCTGGATGACCCTCATTGTAAATTATCTTCAAAGGGGAGAACTTCCATCAGACAGGACTGAACGAGAGAAAATACATAGAAGGGAAATAAAATTTTTCCTATATGGTGGCATGGGCTAGCAAGAGGTCCTCTACAAATGAGGCCTCAACAGAATCCTCCTCAGGTGCGTTGATGGAGAGGAAACCACTGCCACAATGACTGAAGTGCATGCTAGAGTATATGGGGCACATCAGCCGGGATCCAAGCTTTCCCATCAGGTCCGAAGGCTTAGGTACTATTGGCCCACCGTGGCATAAGATTACGAGAACTTTACCACAAAATGCCACTCATTCCAAGTTCATGCCAACTTCTTACACCAATCCCCATAGTTACTTCATCAGGACAAGTACTCCTGGCCATTTGATGTCTAGGGAATAGACGTCATGGGACCATATCCAAACGCTACAGCCAAACTGCTGAATTATATCCTCATGGAAACCGACTTCTTTTCCAAATGGGCAGAAGAAGTACCCTTCAAGGAATTCAGGGTGAAAAATATTGTCAGCTTTGTGAAAAACAATATCATCACCAGATTTGGTGTCCCTCATACCATACTAAAGGATAACGACACTAACTTCTGCTCGACTGGATTGGAGAAACTATACGAGTAATATGGTATTAAGGCTAACCACTCATCCTGCTACCATGTGGCATCCAACAGACAGATAGAGGCTTTCAAGAAGACCCTGTCCAACATTCTCCAGAAAATGGTGGACAAAGAAAAGAATTCATGGCTGGAAAAACACCTCCATGCATTGTGGGATTATCAAACCACAACCTACATCGCTACTCGGGATACCCCATACTCATTAGTATACAGAACGGAAGCGGTCCTGCCCATTGATATCCAATTACCATCACTCTGTGTTGCCATATGTGATCAGTTATCCGATGATGAGCAATCAGAAAAGTTGCAAGGTGAATTTGAATAGCTAGATGAGAAGCGGCTGCACAATTTGCACCATCTAGAAATATACCAGAACCGGATTGCATGAGCCTTCAATAAAAAGGTCTGTCTTCGCTCTTTCTTGGAAGGAGAATTGGTGCTGGTCCTCCGGACCCCAATGATACCTGGAAGGAAACCTCCAAAGATATAGCCTAAATGGGAGGGAACATGTGTTATACATAAGGTATACTACAATGGAGCAGATTCCCCGATCTCCATGGATGGGAAATTCACCACCGCTCCTAAAAATGTGAGATTCCTGAAGAATTATTTCGCATAAAAAACCAAAAGTACAACATCCTTACCGCATGACGTTAAGATACATGGAAAATTTCCTTATCGCATGACGTTAAACTGTACGGAAGACGTGTTTACCGAATGACGTTAAACTGATTGGAAGACGTCCTTACTCCATTACGTTAAACTACACGGAAGACGTCCTTACCGCATGAGGTTAAACTGCATGGAAGATGTCCTTACCGCATGACTTTAAACTGCACGGAAAACATCCTTACCACATGATGTGAAACTGCATGGAAGATTTCCTTACAGCATGACATTAAACTGCATGGAAGAAGTCCTTACCACATGATGTTAAATTTCATGGAAGACGTCCTTACCGCGGGATGTTAAACTGCATGGAAGTCGTCCTTACCGCAAGACGTTAAACTGCACAGATTTCAAAGAACTACATATGGCTTGATTCCTACCCTCGTAGGATATGTAGTGATGCCAGGGTCCCCAATCTTGGCCCATCCATCCCCAAGAATGTTTAAAAATTCCATTTTCCCCATGTACGGACTAGACATGCACGAGGTGTATCCTTTGTCCATATCACGTGATGTTAAACTGCACGGATTTCAGAGAAATACGTTCGACATGATTCCTGCCCTCACAGGATACGTAGCGATGCCAGGGTTCCCCATCTTGGCCCAGCCACCCCCAAATTAAAGTTAAAAATGTCCTCTTTCCCCCACATACGGACCAAACCTGCCCGAGGTGTACCCCTCTTCCTTATAGCACGACGATAAACTGCACGGATAAGAAAAAAAAAGAAGGAAAAATAAAAAGTCTCCCTCCACCGGTGTACGAACCAGACCTACACGGGGTGTATTTTTCGTCCTTACTGCATGATGTTAAACTGTATGGATTTCAGAGAACTACGTACGACTTGATTTCCACCTTCGCATGATACGTAGCGACGCCAGGGTTCCCCGTCCTAGCCCATCCACCCCTCAAATAAGAGTTAAAAAATACCCCTTTCCCCCCGTGTACAGACCAGACCTGCACGAGGTGTATCTTTGTGTCCTTACCGCACAATGTTAAACTACATGGATAATAAAATTTAAAAAATGATCCCTTTCCCCCGTGTATGGACCAGACCTGCCCGAGGTGTATTTTTCGTCCTCACCGCATGACGTTAAACTGCACGGACTGCATTCTCACCGCACAATGTTAAACTTCATGGATTTTGTCGCAAACCACCTAAGATGTATGGAAAAACAAGGTGGAAATACTCCTTGCACATTTGGATGCATTATCCCCATACATCAAACTCCATGGAGCATATTACTATGAATCTTTATAACCATTCATGGCCATTGGAAGTGGAATGTTATCGACCCATGGACACCTTTGCATGAAAATGCATACCATGCCCTTAGTGGCTATGCATATTGATATCCCCTTGACTATCTACCTAAGGAAATATTTCCACAGGCGACACTCTTCCTAGCTCCATACGCTTACCAGCCTTAGATCCCTCATACCATACCTCCTGATCAAGAAATTTATCGCACAGTGGTTTACATGTTCGTCCCCTTTTCACATCCAAACATCACCAGGGTATACCCACTCGGTTAGCCTATGTATCTGCCCGTGGTTCACATGAAAACCTATATCTACGAACATAAATCAAGGACTAGGCTACTTTGACTCAATAGACAATTGTAGTGAAGACATTTATTGTATTCTCGGACACCATTATACACAAATGCATAACTATGTACTGTAAGAAATCTCATATTTTCATAATCATTCATGGCCATCGGAAGTGGAAAGTTATTGACCCGGGGACACCTTTTCATGACTATGCATACCATGCCCTCAGCGGCTCTGCATATTGATAGCCCCTGGCCCGTCTACCAAAGACAAGATTTCCTCGGATGGTACTCTTCTTAGCTCCATACGCCTACCGGCCTCAAATCCCCCACAACACACCTCCCGATCCAGGAAACCACAGAGTTACAGTTTACAACCTTCATCCCCACCCTATTCAGAGTATATCAGAGTATGGTAACTTAGTTATCCTTCGAGTGATTATAGCAATAGTCACCCAATGGTCCGAACTCTATGACCGCTAAACTAGGAGTACTTTGTCCTTACCACAGGACATTAAACTGCATGGGGTAAAGGTACACCCCCACACATAAAATAAATCAGCACATGGAGGTCTCTAAGCTTTAACAGCAACCAGGGTCGAGTATGCCCGACATGTCCAGACATTTTCTTACCAAATGACAGACTTCATGGCCCGGACAATAGAAGATCCTGATAACCATTCATGGATATCGGAAGCATAATTTTATCGACACGTGGACACCTTTTCATGACTACGCATACCATGCCCTCAGCGGATCTGCATATTGATAGACCATGGCTCGTATACCAAAGGAAAGATTTCCTCGGGTGGCACTCTTCCTAGCTCTGTATGCTTACTGGCCTCAGAGCCCTCATATAATTTCTCCTGATCCAAGAAGCCCCATAACCACTATTTACACAATCAACCCCTCTCCATGTCTTGGGCATGCCGATATGTTCAAGCCAAGTTACATTCTGATAAAGAGCGGCATTTGAAACTACGTCCTTACCGCATGATGTTAAACTGCACAGAACATCATGGCCGCTTGGAATAAAAATGCAAGAGACCAACCACTAAACATCCAGGTAAATTCCTCTAACCAAAAGCAGTTTCACTGGTTTAAAAATTCCCCCCGTCCTCACAGCATGATGTTAAACTATGCAGCATGCTATAAAAATACCCCTCATCCTTACCTCATGACGTTAAACTGCACAGAATCTAATAACTCTCCCCGTCCTTAACACATGACGTTAAACCGCACAGAATTTGTCCTTATCGCATGACGTTAAGCTACATGGTCAAACCTGTCATGGGTTCAGTAAGGAATGGAGGCTTTTCCCTATCCCCCTGTGCATGGGTCAGACCTGCACAAACCACCGTCTTACACCAGCATGAGAAGGAATGGCTTCACCCATTCTTGGGATATTTATCCTAGACGCTTATCCCATATCTAAGAACCCTATATTCATAAACCATACTCCGTACTCAGAAAAAAATCTGAAATCTCACAATCCACCCCTATTGGTCCTAATCTCAACTTCCCTGAAGTTTCTCAGCCATCGGGAGAATACAATCATTGACCCAGGGACACCTTTGCATGACTATGCATACCATTCCTTGAGTAGCTCTGCATATTGACCTCCCTTGGCCCATCTACCAAAGGTAAGATTTCCTTAGTAAATACTTCTCTCTGTACTCCTCTTGTCCCCTGAGCCCCTATGTTCATCCTGGGATTCAGAAACCCTATGAGATACTGTTTACCATCCCCTTTCACAACCCTGCCTCAATATGGTGGAACGTCTCTAACGAGATTACCGAGGACTAGGAGAAACCGTTCCATTCTAGATAATATCCCAGCTGCATGACGTTAAACTACGCCAAGCTCCAACCATACTTTACGCTAGATAAATGTGTAGGACATGAACCTTACTTCCACACTCCTGATTGATACATATGTTCTCAAAACCTTTCAGATGTCACATGCCCTTTCCAAGCCACCCCCGGTGGCTTTTATAATTCTCCAAGCCACCCATGGTGGTTTCCATAATCCAGAATTTAATGAGGTCCTATGGCCATCAGAAATATGGATTCATTGACTTAAAGACACCTTTTCACAACTATGCATACCATGCCCTCAGTGGCTCTGCATATTAATCACCCCTGGACCATCTACCAAAGTCAAGATTTCCTTCAGCAATTATATTCCTACCTCTGTACGTCGATACGGCTCCCATGCCTTGAGACATTCCCTACATGTCGTTCAAATCTAAACATGCTCCCTCAACATGCATCTGAAGGACATTGAGACATCTTTTAATCAACCAAACCACATTGGGGCCCTCACCCCAGCATATTTGCTCAAAGCTGTTCGACCTAAAACAACAGTAATGATAGTCATGACGACGAGACTTTAAACTGAACACAAAAAGATGCACAAAGCCTTTTTAGATGAAAACCTGAAAAGGGCAACCTAAGAAAAATTTGGGCCATACCCGCTGGGTCCACACTAAATGAGCCTAGGAAAAATTAGGGAATTAAAAGAAGAGACAAAAAGTTTGTGTGGATTTTTAAAAAAACCCTAGAAATAGTCAAACTACGCTTGCTGGATCTCATGATCCAGGAAAAAGTTAGAGCTTTTTTTCTTTTTCTTATCATCCCAAACTCTGGTTATTCCAATTCTGGTGAGTTAACATATATAGTAATCATGCCATGTAATTACTTCCATAGGAGAGGATAGCTAGAGCATTAAGGAAACATTTCTTTGCTCCATAACAAGTTTGTTAAGAAGGGCATCCACAATCCAAAGACTCCTCTGGCATGAAAGGTCAGGAGGTTTTCAGCGAATTCACAAAGTTGTATTAGGCGCTGATGAGAATCCTCGATTTCTTGAAAGAGATTTCATGGTAAGGCTATATCAGCTTCTGCACCATCCCTCAACGCTTCCGCCTCCTGGGCCGCCTTTGAGCTCACCCTCATCTCCTCCTCCATTCGCCTCTCCCCTTCTTCAATTATGGCAGCGATGTTAACCTCTTCCTATTGCAGCCGTTGTATCTCCTTCCTCAGCATCTCTAGGTAAGAATGCTACTCAGTGACTTCTCCCTAGATCCTAGAAACTAACCTAGCATGATCATGATCCTCCCTTAGGAAAAACTGTCAGGTTGCGGAAAGGTAGGCTTCAGATTGAGTAGCAGAAAGGCGAGATTTGAAACCACCCAGTCTTTCCCGATCAGCGACCTCCTGTTTTACTATGTCATAAATACCATGGTAGTCAAATTCATCAAATCCCAACATCATAAACAAATTGCGCAACTTTGGTACTTTGATCGACATCTCATCCAAGGGCGTCTGAGAAATTAGCTTCTAAATTCTCTCCCACGCCCTTTGGAGAGCAGGTCGAAGACTAGAAACGACTTTTTGATTAGGCTCAGAGTCACTTTCAGATGAAGATACGTATTCTGGGATGAATTTCACCAAGGAGGGACCCGATGTGGCTTCACCCGCAAACTTTGGCGCCACAAAAACTTTTCCCCTGGCAGTTGTGGTCACAGGAACGATCAGATCTGACGACACAACCGTCAACGCCAAAGGTCGTGGTCCTAAAGCCTAAGAGACGATAAGATAGATGAGTATCCCTAATTAGAAAAGGTAAGAGGAAAGAGTCAATGGAAAGAGATTGAGAAACTTACCCCTGGTCATCAAGGCATCGATATCCTCAAGCTCTGTGCTGCCACGACCACCTGAGGAACACGCTGCATCTTCAAGAGGCAAGGGAGTCCTGGGAACCCCCAGAAGTGTCCAGGACCTAAGGCCATTCCCAAGGCTAGAATCTCCCAAATATTCCCCCAAACACTCAGATACGAAGACCAAGCCTAGGGAAATCACTCCCCTGGTAAATATAATGGTGGCTCGCTCTAGGTTTTCGACGACTAGTCTAGCGGCGGGCTCCTCCTCTATAGCCATGGGATCCATTGGATTTGAGGTATCTGTCCCCATCAGATGTGGGGCCTCTTCATTAATCACAAGTTCCCCGTCCTCCCCTTCGATTATAAAGGTCGTATGGTCAGCGAGAGTCACGACTTACAATTGTTCCTCCTCTGATATATCCCTGATTGATGAAGGTAGGAGGAAAGCGTCCATATCACTAGCCCCTCTAGCAGGGACCACCATATCGTCATGCCCAGATGTGGCTATGGGTGATCCCTCCGAAGATAAGGGGGAAAAAGATACGACTACTGGTGTCGCCAAGACCGGGCCTCTGGGCGGACCTACACCATATTCCAAGATAGTTAATAACTGGCAGAGTCAGAATATACGAGTTGGCAACCGAGGAAACGGGACGTTATAACTACCCGACGTCCCCTATCTGAGCTATTCCAATAAACGGGATGCCTGTTGCCATCTCTGGATCTTCCTAGGGGACATATCATTTCTCAGGACACTGGGAGAAGCTGGAGGAGGAAAGACCCTTGCTGGGTCCACAATGGTCACTTCCATGTGTTCAACTACACTAGGATATCTCTCCTCGATAATCCCTATAGCCGGAAGCGCGTGTTCCCCTGCTACATTACCATGGGGAGTATACTCCGGGGAAGGAACGTCCCCATGGGACTCCTAGGCACCCTGCATAAAGGGAGGAAACATTAGAACCTTCATAGTAAAGGAGGAGGGAAGACCGAAATGGACAAACAGGATGACCACTTCTTCGGGATCGGACGATTCATGATGTCTTATCATCATGGACACCCGGGTAGACCCATAAAGTCGGTTCTGGAGTGAATGAACGTAGGTGTCCATCTCCTTCAGTTAGGTGACTATTTCATCCAGATCCTCTTCTAGTAGCAATTGGGGTGGATCGAAGATCTTCTAAATACCCGGAAGCTTGAGAGGGCCCGTTTGGAGAAAATCCCAAACCTCTTCATCCGAGCCACTAACCCTTAGGTCATCCTAAATCCTCCATGCGTCTGAGAATGCAGCTGTAATGGGAACAGCTATCCTGGAGGGGTCAACTTGGGAGGGTTTGGTAGCGGCAGGCACTGTTGGGGGCGTCAATGGCCGTGTTTGTTTTCTGGATCTCTTCGCCACCCTGGAGCTCTCTGGAGCTGCCTGTGGGTGGGACCTCACAGGAAGAGGTGGAAATTCCCTTACCTCAGCCGCAGTAGGGGAACCACCAAGATCGCCGCCCCCTGAGGAGTGATCGCTCTCTTCCTCCTCCTCGTCAGTCACCGGCAGCAGCATGGCCTGGACTCAATGAGTCAACACTGCATAGCCCCGGTGTGTGTGGATGTAGGCATCGAGGTCCCAGAGATACTGATCGACCCTCTCTCAGTCCTCATCATAAGGAATATTAATGGGAGCAGATATGTAACCCATCCCATCGAAAGCCACCTCCAATTCATGAAGATACTGCCACAGAGAACAGGGGTACTGGCTGCGAAAGGATGATCGGCTTTTGAATTCGTCCCATTGGCCCCAAGCCGCCGGTATGGAAGCATCAGCAGGGATAACCAACCCTCTCCGAGCGGCTTCGAGGGCATGATAGGATACACCTCTGTCCGTTAAAACCTTCCCCGGAAGAACGAGACCCGAAGGGTGGTGAAGAACCTTGCCCGGCTTGGTTGAAGCACCAACCCCCTTTCGCTTCCTCTTTCCCTTCGATGGCTTAGGACTTGAGATGGTAGGTACCCACAACCCTAGTTGGCCATTCAGGTATGATTGCACCCAGGAGTCAGTGTAACTATTGGATAAAAAGGGTGTGGTTTCTGCAAGTGCGGGATTCATAACCTCGCAACCAGTATCTTCATGTGTAAACTTTAACAACAGTTACCTGGCCACCATCAAATTATGGTTCTCTCGGGTGCCATTGAGCGAGGGAGGACATAGTGCCTGGACGTAGCCAAATTGGCATCCGAACCATCCCCATAGTATTTGAAAAGGACCGGATACCCGGCTTGGCCGACTCCCATCGGTAATATTGCTAAGCAACCGATAAATCCTGTCCAATACTGGAACGACCAAGTTGATGACATTTCCAGTAGCCAGTTGTGATGCCATGATGAAAGTAGATACCCGCACACCACCAGCCTTGTGTACAGGCAGTAGGCTGCCACTCAGAAGCATGGCCAGGAACACCTCCTGACGAAGCATCTGATCGACATCTAGAACAAGCTCCCATCCCCAGTCGTTGAACTGGCCTTCTTCCAGGATCAGCCAATAGTTGCCCCTCTGTTTTCAGGACTCCATCGTAGGGCAGGCCGTGGTCCTGTGTGGGAGAGTCACAGACTTTCTCTCTCTAGAAAAGGCCTTGACCCATTCACGATATGGGACAAGCTGTTTCAGAGATGCATCCTTTGAATGCCTCTGGGCCTGGTCAATAATCTGCTTCACCAGGGGGAGTCCTCTCTTCATTTTCCTATACCGTAGAAGGAGGTAGGAATTCATCATACATACCCCCAATGATGGGGACCCCAGAGATCTGAAAGACATCCCAAAGACTAATACCCACCTCACCATGGACCAGGGGAAATGTGTCGGTGTCCGGACTCCAACGGCTCATAAGTTACCTAGCGAGGGCTTGAGGTCGATGGGTATAGGTTTGGGACACCAAGGAAGCTTCATATAAGCCTACGGCTCGCAACTCTGCCTCAAACACTACACAGATTTGGAGAACCCAGAAGGGCCACCCCCAATCAAATGCCTTAAATGCCCCTCTGGGATGGAGGTCTCGGTTTGCTGACCAGCCATGCTGGTCATTTACCATGGAATTGCGGGCAATGATCCAGTAATAGTGACTTGCCCCTTCCTGCTGATGTTGTTCTCCTGTCGGGGACACAGGAAGGTGATTCAACACAGATCCGGCAGCTGTGTCCCTTGAGGCCGGCCTCCCTCTGGCGGTTATCACAAATCGAGGGATATTGGAACTAAATATCCATGCTCTAGGATTGTTGTCATGAGATGGCACCAGAATCGATGTATCAGATAGTAAACTGAACCCGTAGGTCGGAAGGCTGTTGGAAAAGGGGTACTCCCACTGTGACTCAAAGAGAAGATTAGTATGGATGGTGCACAGTGTAGAGTGGTAGATTCCATCCTTAACAGAGCCATCCACATCATTCAGGCATTGATTGCAAATTGGGGGAGGCTCTACACCCGGTCTGGGTGCATGGTGAGAAGGAACCATGTTTTCTCCCTGAATTTTGAAGAAACCAGGCAAATGGTTAGTCCGAAGTAATAAAATTTGGACAAAAATATCGACTGTATGGCCAAGGAATCGAGAAGCCTTCGTGAGTAGGCCTCCTAAAATGGTT
This sequence comes from Viscum album, assembly GCA_963277665.1. Lineage (NCBI taxonomy): Eukaryota > Viridiplantae > Streptophyta > Magnoliopsida > Santalales > Viscaceae > Viscum > Viscum album. The sequence goes on along the minus strand of OY728161.1, from coordinate 670,797,365 downwards.
CGTGATGGCGACATCCCGCGAACCAACCCTACGTTGAAGGGGTTCGCGGTATGCTGGTCCGTGAGGCATTGAACAAAAAATCACGAACCAGGTTGCTCCGCGGGATCCTAATCCTAGATTTAAGTAAATATGTTCGGAGGACATAGAAAATTTTTAAAGTCAGCAAGATTTTAGTCCGCAGACCATCAAAACCGCGAAGCTAATTCCTCAGCGGCCTGTCGTGACTTACTTTTTAATTAATTAAAAGTATTGGTTTGCGGCTGGAGATTGGTCCGCAGGTGAAGGCGACTGTGAAGGAGGAATAGTTCATGGAAATAGCAGCTATCTTGTGGACGAGGCATTTCGCGAAGGAATGAGAATGCTGAGACAAAAAGCCAGAGGGATCTGGTTTGGAAAAGAATCCAGTAAAAGCCAAGTAAGGGCCCCCCATATTTATAGGTGTGGTCCCCTACTGGGTCCACCCCTCTACCGCAAACCATCTATGTTTTAGGACCTCTCTGCATCGGAATGACCGCCTCTTCATTCCGATCAGACCCCATTCCGATGAGGGGAATTTTAGGGTCCTGAAAAATCAGCGAAGGAGGTTCTACCCAATTTTCCCACAAAGAATTGGGGGAAAGTATGGAAAGTATGGAGAAAACTCAAAGGATGGCCCAAGCTGAACCGCTCCGCATACTAGTCCAATGAAAATGCTACATGGCCGATTCTGTGAAGCACCCCCTCCACGGCCTATTGTCGTTCGCGGAATGGGGGAAGAGATCCTCCGCAGGTGCGAAGCAGGACGAGCGTTGGACCGGTCCACCGTCACAAACCGCCCCCGATCGCGGACCACGCCGACCGACCCAGACCGCATCCTCTATTGTTCGTGGAAAGGAGGAGGAACCCTGCATGGCCGCGAAGCACCCATCGAACCAACTTGGTTCACGGGTGAGGTGCACACCCCCGTGAGTTGCAGATTGACCAAGTCATCCAAAAATTGGGTTCTCGATCATGGGCCTCCGCAAAAGGTGCCGCATTACTATAGATACATCCCTTTCCCCACTCTATAAAAAGAGATTGAGGGGGAAGTTCCTAAAGGGGAGAGAGTTTTTGGAAGGGTTTTTTAAGGGAGGATTCAGTGAGATCGACCAGATTCGGGTGGAAGGATTTAGAAAGAAGGAGCTTAGGATTTTGCAAACAGCAAAGTTCCAGTTCATGAACCAGAACAGGTATTAACCCAGAAGTGAATTAATAAGGGACCAAAAATGCATAATAACTTGGTGAACCACGAACTTAAAATAAAAAAGACAAGAAAACCGCGAACCACGACCCTTCCGCGGATGCACTTGCTACGAATCGGGGAGTTTATGCCCCTTTTCCGATCCATCGCACCGTGTAGCACCCTCCTACGCGGGCGAAGCCCCGACCGATGAACCCTTGACCAGCATCGAACTTGGCCACCGCTGCTCGCATGGATCCCACCGCGTACCATCCTGGTACGCATGCCGAACGCGAAGCTGCAAACCACCCTGGTTCACGGGATGCCCACCAGGCCACGAACCACCCTGGTTCGCGGGGTTCCCATCAGTCTGCGGACCACCCTTGTTTGCGGACGGCCTCTCCAACCATGTAGAACCTCCCTTTGCGAAGGGCACCACTCCTCATATACCCATGTGGCCCACTAAATCCTTCAAGGTTCCCATTCCCTGAGCCAGATAAATTCCTCCCAATTCGACCTGAACCTCCGCAACTCCCTCATTGGCCCATTCACCGGCCCTGAGCCGAGGCCTCCACTGGAGCCACCGGACCCGTGTGATGTAACCTTCAGGCACATCAGTGCGCCATTTTGAGTTCACATACCCTAGGTATGTATGGGTGAAGGGGTTTCTCTGACCCTTTGGAGGATTCCCGAAGCATTAATGGGTTCACATTCCCAAGGTAATGTGGAGTCTGAGCATAGGAGTCCCTTTTTTCCCCTCCACTTGTTTGGACTGGGGAACTTCTCTTTTCTTCAGGGAGTAGTAAAATACCCATCAGAAGGAAGTCCCCATGCACTTCCGTACTTCCCCTGGGAACAAGAGAGGTGACAGGCACATGAGCACCTCTTTCCCTCTCCCTATATGCTTTGTTTCCATGAGCGTCCATCCCGGAGTAAGCCCCGACCTTATGGGCCACCCTATGCGTATGCCCCACTCCACTTGACACAGACGCACCTTTCGCGACGTGATTTTCTGGTCCCTACTGCCTCTTATTTATCACACTGATCATGACACACGTGGGCTTAGAGTAAGCATCGACCATGACATCCTCTTACAGGCCTCCTCAGAGTGTAAGCTCCAATCCATCACCATGGGCCTTCTCATAGTGTAATCCCCAATCCATTGTGAACTACGAGGACTTTGATCCATGTCAAGGCATGGTACGTAGGAAGCCTCCTCGAGGTTCAAGCCCGATCACCGTCGGACCCCTGGGTCCACATTCATGTCGGCTCTCTGACACTCCTATTCGAACTTTTTTGGACTTTGATCCTTGTTTCCCAGGCAGGGTAAGTAGGAAGCCTCCTTAAGGTTCAAGCCCAACGACCGATTGATTCGACTATCTTCACAATGGTTCACCATGCCACTCATAGTGTCGCCTCAATGAGTCCAGATTCCTCATGGTCATTAATCCAGTGAGGGATGGTAAACCTCAGGCATAAATGATTCCAAATCCCTGTGTCCAGCTAACCATTTCCAACCAGGAGTAATCTGTGGATACTATTCTTGGGTATAAACCAAAGATTCACAAACATATGAATACGTCTTAAATCTATAAGAGAGTCCCGAAACATGCAATAATTCCCCCCCCCCAAAAGGGTGCGATGAGCCCGACTTCCCATCCTCTCGACCAATGTGAGTTCTTAAGCATTGATGGTCAAAACACCCGGATAACACCCACCATTGGAAAACAGGTCCGTGTGTCATCAGATACGGAACCGTTGGGTGTTTCGAGACCAACCCGAAATAGTGTGTTTGGAGGATTTTTAGGGTTTTTTTGAGTATTTAATGTTTTTAATGTTTTTTTAGTTTTTTTAACAATTTTATTTGTTTAAATGGTTTTAGTTTTTATATTAGTTTATTATTTTTTATGGGTTTTATGGTTTATTATGGTTTTTAGCAGTTTTTAGTGTTTTCAGTTTTCTTTGAATTTTAAGGTTTTCAACATTTTTAGTTTTTTATTGGTTTTAATAGTTTTTAGGGTTTTAAAGTTTTATTTAGTTTTTTAGGGTTTTATGAATTTTTATGGTTTATTAGGGTTTTTTAGGAATTTTATTGTTTTTGGGGATATTAAGGTATTTTATTATTTTTTTTGGGGTTTTATGGGTTTTATCATTTTTTAGGTTTTTGGGTTTTTTTAGTTTTTTGGTGTTTTAGGGTTTTTTAGTGTTTTAATTTTTTTGGGGGGTTAAAGGAATTTTATATCTTTTATTGGTTTTTATGGTTTTTATGGTTTTTAGGTTTTGGGGGGTTTTCTGTTTTTGTGGGTTTTGTGGGTATTTCACATTTTTATTTTTTAAGGATATTAAGTGTTTTTTGTATTTTAAGGTTTTCTTAGGGGTTTTAAAGGTTTTTATGGGTTTTTATGTTTTGATAGATTTTTTTGTGATTTTTATGATTAATATGGGTTTTTAGGGTGTATAAGTATTTTTAGTGTTTTAAGTGGTTTTTTGGGGTTTTATGGTTTTTTTGGGTTTTAGGGTTGTTTAGAGTTTTTTTGGGTTTTTATGGTTCTTAGATATTTTAACATTTCTAAGGGTTTAAATGGTTTTTAGTGGTTTTAAGGCTTTATATTGGTTTTTAAAAGGGGTTTAGGGGTTTCTATAGTATTTAGGGGTTTTAGGTGTTTAGAGTTTTTAGTGTTTTTATGTTTTTCAGGATTTTTACTAAGTTTAGTATTTTAAGGTTTTATAAGGGATTTTCAAGGTTTTAGAGTTTTTTTTCGTTTTTAGGGTTTTTAGGGTTTTTTATTTATTTTTATGTTTTTTAGGAATTTTGAGTGTTTTAAAGAGGTTTTCATAGTTTTTAAGAGTTTTCAATAGTTTTAGGCTTTTTATGTTTTCTATTTTTTAGTTTTTTAGGGTTCTCTTTTGTATTTTCAGGGTTTTTAGGGTTTTTTATGTTTTTAGGTATTTTTTGGGATTTTTATGTATTTTTGGGGATTTTTAGGGATTTTTAGGGATTTTTTGGTTTTTTATGCTTTTTCTGGTTATTTAGGATTTATATGAATTTTTGGGGTTGGGGGAATTTTATTTTTTTTAAGGTTCTATGGTTTTTATTTTATTTATTAGTTTTTATGTTTTTTGGTATTTTGTGTGATTTTTAATGATTTTAATGGGTTTTATGGTTTTTATGGATTTTAAGGGTTTTTTGGGGTTTTCAGGTTTTTTTTTGGGTTTTTGGCACTTTTTAGGGATTTAAAGGGGTTTAATTATTTTTTTTATTCTATTTTTTTCTTAGGGGTTTGGGTAATTTTAGGGATTTTTTATTTTAAGGGGTTTTTTAATTTTTATGTGTTTTTAGCTTTTTAGGGATATTGAGGGGTTTTATGGTTTTTTTGGGTTTCAAGGGTTGTTATGGTTTTTTGGGTTTTCAGGGTTTTTTGTATTTTAATGGTTTCTTATAATTTTTAAACATTTTTAGGGGTTTAAAGTGATTTTTTTGTTTTTTTGGTTTATGGGTTTTTTGGGTTTTTAGAGCTTTTTAAGTTTTTAGGGGATTTTATGGGTTTTATGTGTTTTATGGTTTTTAGAATCTATTAAATATATATATAGTTTTTATAATTTTTTAGGTTTCTTAGAGGTATTACATTTTTTAGGTTTTTATGGTTTTTTTAAGTGCTTTCAGGGACTTTCAGATTATTTACGTTTTTAGGGATTTTTAGTGATTTTTAGTGATTTTTATTGTTTTTAGTTATTTGGATGGTTTTTAGGGTATTTTGGGATTTATTATTTTTAGTGATTTTAGGATTTTAGGGTATTTTGTTGATTTTAGTATTTTAAGGTTTTATTAGGGGTTATGGGGGGTTTTTGGGTTGTTTATGTTTTTAGTTATTTTTCAGTCCTTTTAGGATTTTTATGCTTTTTAGGAATTTTTTATTTTTTAGGTTTTCTAGGTGTTTAACGATTTTTATGGGTTTCTATGGGTTTTAGGGGGTTTTTAGTTTCTAAGTGTTTTAATGTTTTTAGTGTTTTTTATGTTATTTGGGTTTAATGGGGTTTTAGAGCTTTTTGTGGGTTTTAGGGTTTAAATGGTTATTAAGGGGTTTAGGGTCTTTCTAGAGTTATTATGGTTTTTAATGTTTTTATAGGTTTTTAAGATTTATACGGGTTTTTTTTTGTTTTTATGGATTTTTTGCGATTTTTTTCATTTTTAGGGGGTTTTAGGGATTTTGTGGGGTTTTAGTGGTTTTTGGGTTTTTTTAGGTTTCTAGGGGTTTGAAGTGTTTTTTGGTTTTGGAGGTTTTTAGGGGCTTTATGGGTTTTAGGGTTTTTAGGATTTTTAGTGTTTTTAGGGCTTTTATGGTTTTAGGTGTTTTTAAAGTTTTTTGTGTTTTTAGGTGTCTAAGGGTTTTTTAGAGTTTGTAGTTAGTTTTTAGAGTTTTATGGGATTTTAAAAATTATATATGTTATTATTTTTTTATATTCCTTTGGGTTTTAAGCATTTTTAGGTTTTGTAGGGGTTTTAAATATTTTTATCTTTTTAAGGTTTTCTTAGTGTTTTCAAGGTTTTCAAGGTTTCTATGTTTTGAAGGATCTTAGGTATTGTTTAGGATTTTATGGTTTTTATTGTCTTTAGGGATTTTGAGAGTTTTTGGCTTTAAGGGGTTTTAAAGTCTTTTTGGGTTTTAGTGGTTTTAAGTGTCTTTAGTGTATTAAGTGTTTCATGGGGGTTTTTCAAGGTTTTAGGGTTTTATACTTTTTAATGGATTTTAGGGATTTTTTTAGTATTTTATGGTTTTTATGTTTTTAAGGATTCTGAGTTTTTTAAGGTTTTTTGGGTTTTTAGAGTTTTTTTGTTTTAAAGCTTATTTAAAATTTCATGTATATTTTTTCACTTTTCTATGGATTTAAAGTGTTTTTAGAGTTTTAGTGGTTATTTACAGTTTTTGATATTTTTTTTGTTTTAGGGGTTTTTAGTGTATGTAAGGTTTTCTTAGGTTTTTCTATATTTTTAGAGTTTTTAGGGTTTTTATAATTTTTTATGTATTTTGGGATTTTATTTTTTAGGTTTTTAAGGTTTTCATATGTTGTTTCAAGGTTTTTAGGGTTTTTATGTTTGTAGGGTTTTTTTGGGAATTTTTATTATTTTATTGGTTTTGTGGGGTTTTAGGGATTTTGGGTGGTTTTAGGGTTTTTAGGGGTATCTGTTGTGTTTTTTAGGGATTTAAGGGTTTTTAATATATTTTAATGTTTTTCGGATTTTAAAGGGGTTTTAGATATTTTAGTGGATTTTAGGGGTTTCATGGGTTTTGGGGGTTCTTAAGGATTTTAGGGTCTTTTAGGGGATTTAGTATTTTTTTATTTTTAGGGGTTTTAGTGTATATTTTTATGGTTTTCTAAGGGGTTTTTAAGTTTTTAGTGTTTTTTAAGGATTTTTCAATTTTTATGGTTTTTTGGATTTTGTTAGGTTTTAGGATTTTTAGGGGTTTTATGGTTTCTTCGGTTTTTAGGGTTTTTTGAGATTTTTGGGATTTTTAATGTTTTTTATAGATTAAAATGTTTTAGGGGTTTAGATGGTTTTTAGAGTTTTTAGAGGTTTTTTTGGGAATTCTATGGTTTTTAGGGTTTTTAGAGGTTTTTAGAGGTGTTTATGATTTTAGGGGTTTAGGGTATTTTTTATATTTTTAGGGGTTTTAGCATCTTTTAGGTTTTCAGGGGATTTTATTGTTATTAGATTTTTAAGGTTTTCATAGGGTTTTTTACATTTTTTTGCATTTTTAGTGTTTTAAATGAATTACCGATTTTTGTGGCTGTGTTATTATTACCATTTTTAGTGTTTTTTAGGTTTTCCAGTTTTTAGGGTTTTTCGGGTTTTTTTGGTTTTTAGTGGTTTTAAATTTTTTTATTTTTAAGTTTTTATTAGGGTCTTTAAATTTTATTAGGGTTTCTAAAGTTTTAGGGATTTATAGGGGTTTTTTTTTGATTTTTGTGTTTTTTATGGATTCTAGGGATTTTAGGGTTTTTGTGGGTTTTTGTGCATTATTGGTTTTTTTAGTTTTAAGGGGTTTTAAGATTTTTTATATTTTTTAATTATTTTTGGGGTATAATTTATTTTAGTGTTTTTAGTAGTATTTTTGGATTTTATGTGTTTTTAGGGTTTTAGATGTGTTTTTTGGTCTTTTTAGGTTTTTATCATTTTTAGGGTATTGGGTTTTTTTTAGGTTTTAAAGGTTTTATTATGGGTTTCTAGGGTTTTTATGTCTTTTTACATGTTTAGGGAGTTTAGTGATTTTTTTGGATATTTAATGTTTTTTAAAAATTTTAGGGATTGTGATGTTTTTAGGGTGTTTATGGGTTTAGTGGCTTTTATGAGTTTTTTTATGTTTTTATTGGTTTTAATGTTTTTGGGGTTTCAAGGGTTTTTGATGCTTTTGGATGATTTTTAGGGGTTTTAGGGTTTTAATGGTTTTTAGTATTTTTTATGGTTTTGGTGTTTTAGGGTTTTTAGGGTCTTTTCTAGTTCTTCACAATTTTAATTTTTTACGGGTTTTATTTTTTTTAGGATTTTATGTATTTTTTTAGGGTTTTATTGTTTTTTACATTTTTTGGGATTTTATTTTCCTTTTTTTTGATTTTTTTGGTTTTTATGGTTTTTAGGAATTTTGAGGAGTTGTGTAGTTTTTTAGTGTTGTTAGGGTTTTTAGGGTATTTTTCATTTTTAAGTGTTGTAGGGGGTTTTTGGTTTTATTGTTTTACAGGTTATCTTAGGGGTTTTCATGATTTTTAGGTTTTTTTATGTTTCTATGGATTTCCTGTATTTTTATGTGGTTTAAGAATTAGGTATTTTTATGGTTTTTAGTGTTTTTAGGGTGTTTATGGTGTCTATTTTTTTGGGTCTTTATGTTTTTCTTGTATTTTTATAGAGATTTAAGGTTATTTAGAATTTTTAATGTTTTTATGGTTTAAATGGTTTATAGAGTTTTTTGTGTGTTTTCAGGTTTTTTATGATTTTTTAGGTTTTTTAATATTATAGGGGTTTTAATGTGTTTTAGGGGGTTTTGAGAAGTTTTAGTATCTATTAATGCCTTTAAAGTGTTTAGGGATTTTTAGTGTTTTTAATTTTTAGGGATTTTAGCATTTTTTCTGTTTTAGGTGTTTTGGGTGTTTTGGGTTTCTTAGTGGTTTTTGTGTTTTTACGGTTTTTATGTTTTTATATATTTTTATAGATTTTTAGGTTTTTATTATTTTTAGGATTTTTAGGTATTTTAAAAGGTGTTATATTTTTTTATGGTTTTTTAGGATTTTAATTGGGTTTTTCGGTTCTAGGCATTTTTTGTATGTTTTATGGGATTTAATGTTTTTTTGGAGTTTTTGGACAATTTTATTAGTTTAAAGGGTTTTAGAGTTTTTGTGAGTGTTTAGAGTTTTTGTATGGATTTAGGTTATTTTTAATGTTTCAAGGGGTTTATGGATTTTAGGGGTGTATGGTTTTTAGGGGTTTTAGGGTTTTTATGGTGAAATGGTTTTTAGAACTTTTAGGGTTTTAGGGGTTTTATGTGTTTTTTAGTTTTTAATGTTTTCATAGGGGTTTTCTAGTTTTTTACATTTGAGGGATTTTTATTTCTATTTTTGGATTTTTATGGATTTTTTGGGATTTTGAGGGTTTTAGGGGTTTTAGGGGTTTTACGGTTTTTACGGTTTTTTATGTTTCTTGGTTTTGTTTGGGTTTCTTTGGCTTTTGGGGGTTTGATGTTTTTTAGATTTTTTTTACAATTTAAGGGGTTTAAAAGACTTTTTTAATTTTATTAGATTATTAGGGATTTTTTGGGCTTTAGGGGTTTTTAAGGTTTTTTGGGGTATTTTGGGTTTTAGGGTCTTTATAGGGTTTTTAGTGATTTTTTTTTGTTTTTTAGGTTTTTTTGGGCTTTAAGTTTTATTTGTTTTATTATATTTTTCTTAGAGTTTTTCTAGGTTTTTAGGGTTTTTTAACTTTTTACGTATTTTTATGGGTTTTTAGGTTTTTACGGATTTTAAAAGGTTTTAATAAGTTTAGGGATTTTAGGGTTTTATGTTATTTTTGGCTTTAAGGGAGATTTTTTTAGTAGTTTAGGATTTATGTTTTGATATTTTTTAACATTTTTGGGGTTTTAAAGGTATTTAGTGTATTTAGTGGGGATTTCGTTTTTTTTTTGGATTTTTGTGGTTTTTATAGTTTTTCGGGGTCTTATGGTTTTTAGGGGTCTAATGGTTTTAAGGTTTTGTTGGATTTTTTTAGAATCCTTTTAGGATTTTTAGTTTTCTATAATTTTTTATACTTAAGGGGTTTTATGAGTTTTTGGTGTTCAATGGTTTTCTTTGGATTTTTTAGGGTTTTGAGGTTTTTTATGTTTTAAAGGATTTTTAATGGTTTTTAAAAAAAAATTAATGGTTTTAGTGTTCTAAGGGATTTTGATAGTTTTAGGTGATTTTATATTTTAGTGTTTTTAGGGTTTTTAACGTTTATAAGGGGTTTTAGTGTTTTGTGGTTTATAAGGATTTCTTAGTGTTTTTAGGGACTGTAAGGATTTTTTACTTTTTTAGGGATTTTAGTGACTTTTTTGAATTTATATAGGTTTTTAAGGGTTTAGGGATTTTGGGGGTTTTTATGGGTTTTTAGGGATTCTATGAATTTTGGGGTTTTATTTATTTATTTTTTATCTTTTTTAGTGGTTTAATGGGTTTTTAGAGATTTTAGTACGGTTTTTGGGTTTTCTATTTTTTTGGGTTTTTAGTGTTTTCAGGGGTTTTTGTGGTTTTAAAGGGTTTTAGGGCATTTTTGATGGTTTTTAGATTATTTTTTATGTGTTTTAATTAATTTTAGGTTTTTTAGGTTTTCTTAGTGTTTTCAGGGTTTTTAATGTTTTTTACTTCATAAAGAGTTTTTTGGAATTTGTTAGGATTTTTATTATTTTTTGGGTTTTTATGATTTTGGGGGTTTTTAGTGTTTTTTAGGGATTTTAGTATTTTTAGGTTTCTATTGATTTTTTTAGGTTTTTAATGATTTCTTCTGGGTTTTCTAGGTTTTTATCATTTTTTATTATTTCAAGGAATTTTACGGATTTTTTTGTATGTTTATTATTTTTTGGGTTTTTATGGTTTTTTAGTTTTTGGGTTTTAAAGGTTTGTAGAGTTTTTTAAAATTTGTATGGGTTTAGATGATTTTTAGAGTTTTTAGGGGTTTCAGGGTTTTCTGTGTTTTTAGGGTTTTAGGGTATTTTAGGGATTTTTAAGGTTTCTTTCATTTTTTATGTTTTATGGTTTTTTAAGCATTTTTAGGTTTTTTTGTTTTCTCATAATTTTTCCAGGGTTTTTAGGGTTTTTATGTTTTGGTCATGTTTATGGTTTTTAAGGATTGTAAGGGGGGTTTTATGGTTTTTAGTTATTTTGAGGGTTTTTATGGGTTTTTAGGGCTGTTAGAATATTTAAGGGGTTTAAATGTATTCAGGGGGTTTATGGGTTTTAAATTATTTTAGGGTTTTAATGTTTTCTTATGGGTTTCAAGTTTTTTTTTGTGTTTTTTAAATTTTTGGGGATTTTTTTGGTTTTAGGATTTTTTTTTTGTCTTTTTGGGTTATTTGGTATTTAGATAGTTTTTATGGGGTTTTTGGGGTTTTAATGTTTTTATGGATTTTTTTGGGTTTTAGGTGTTTTCTTTGAGTTTTATAAGGTTTTAAATTTTTTAGAGTTTTTAACATTATAATTGGTTTGAAAAGTATTTAGAGTTTTTAGTGGGTTTTATGGATTTTTACGGGTTTTAGAGGTTTTGATGTGTTTTTGAGGTGTTTAGGGTCGTTTTAGGGTCTTTAGAGTATTTATGTTTCATAGGTATTTTAAGTGTTTTTTTATTTTTAGGTTTTATTAGTGTTTTTCATGGTTTTAGGGTTTTTAAATATTTATATATTTTTAGGATTTTATGGTTTCTTAGTGTCTTAGCGGCTTTTAGTGTTTTTAACATTTTAAGGTTTTTTTGGATTGTTAAGTGTTTTTATGGATTTAATGCTTTCTTAGGGGTTTTTTGGAACATCAGCCTCAACGCAGTTGGTGAGGTATCCTTAAGTGCATCCGCAAGACCCAGGTTCAAAACCAAGTAGTGGCATATTTCCTGGCACTATAGCAAGTACTGTAGCAGGCACAATAGCAGTAATGTTGCGGAACTATACACTGTGTGGGTACTGTAGCAGGTTGTACACTATACCGGTACTGTAGCAGAACTGTACACTGTGCGGACACTATAGCAGTTACTGTAGCAGGTACTGTTCGGTACTATAGTAGCTGGAACTATTCACCTTGGGCCACCGGTTTGGGATTGGAGTCCTTAAGGCTTTCGAGCCACCCAGACCTTTGGGTCAGTTGGGTTTTTGAGCCACCTTTAAGGCCTTTGGGCTACCTCAAGGCCTTTGGGCCCCTTGCAGTTGCCCCAGACACACTACCAAAAAGGAGCATCCCTAGAAGAGGATTCAGAGCAGGTGCACTCACCAGAGAAGAGCGAAATGGATTTGTCAGAATGAGAGGGTATGGCTACGCCATCAGAACCATCCTATGCTTGCACAGGAAGCCTTTCCAGACTACCATGTGAAGGTAGAGAGCTACTATCATGATGCAGATGCTGGGGATGGGCAGTTCCTTGTAGATAGTCTAGTTGAATTCCCTAAGACCTTCGGGTCATGTAATCCTCTAAGCCTACGATCCATGTAATCTCTGAGCCTGTGAGCCTTGTAAGGGTTCCCCCTAATCCCTTGAAATGATGGTTATGAAAAACAAGAAAAATGAAGGGCTTCAGGCCATTCGGGCTAGGGGTTTTAGGGTTTTTAGGGTTTTATTGATTTTTATGAATTTTTAGGATTTTTATATTTTTAAGGGTTTTAGGGATTTTGAGGGATTTTATGGGTTTTTTGGGTTTTAATGGATTTTATGTTTTTTTATGTTTTTAGGGGTTTTTTGTGGTTTTTTTGGGTTTCATGGTTTTTTAGTGTTTTTAACATTTTAAGGATTTTAAATGGTTTTTGGAGTTTTTATTGGTTTTTTAGATTTTTTTATAGGGTTTTAAGGTTTTTAGAGGTTTTATGGGTTTTTATGATTTTGGGGGTTTAGGGTTTTAGGGGGCTTTATGGGTTTTTAGCATTTTAGGTTTTTTGTGTGGTTTAAGTGTTTTGACATTTTCAAAATTTTCTTATGGGTTTCAGGGTTATTATGTATTTTTATATTTTAAAGATTTTAGGGATTTTTAGGATATTTATGTTTTAAGGGTTTTTAGGGATTTTGAGGGATCATAGGGGTTTTTAGGGATTTAGGGGCTTTTAGGGGTTTAAATGTTTTTAATTGTTTTTAGCGTTTCATAGTGGTATTCATGGGTTTTAAGTGTTTTTTGGGGATTTTAGAGAATTTTTATTATTTTTATGGTTTTTTGGGATTTTTGGGGTTCTTAGGGTTTTTAGGTTTTATTGAGTTTTTATGGTTTTTTTGGGTTTTTGGTTTTTTTATTTTTATAAGGAATTTAACATTTCTTTGAGTTTTTTTACAATTTTATTGGTTTTAAGGGTTACTATATTTTTTAGTGGGTTTCTAGTGATTTTATCATATTTAGGTTTTTAGGTGTTTTTATTATTGCTCGGTTTTTAATGTTTTCTTCATGGTTTTTAGGGGTTTCAGGTTTTTTTGGATATTTATTGTATTTTAGGGTTTTTAGAAGTTTTTAGTGTATTATTCTTATTGTTTTATTATGTTTTTTTGGGGTTTTATGATTTTTTACTTTTATTGGGAATTTTATGCATTTTATGATTTTTACACGTTTTTAGGCTTTTAATGATTTTTAGGGGTTTTATGGTTTTTAGGGATTTTGTTTATTTTTTAGTTTTTTAGGGTTCTAAAGAGTTTTTAGTGTTTTTTAATGTTTTCAGGGGTTTAAAGCATTTTTAGAGTTTTTAGTGGCACTTTATGGGTTTTATGCTTTGTTAGGGGGTTTTAAAGTTTTTAGGAGTTTTAGGGGATTTAGGTTCTTTTTAGGGTTTTAAGGTTTTTTTAAGGTTGTTAGGGGTTTTAGTGTTTTTTTATTTTTATAGGGATTTTTAAATAATTTTTAGGTTTTTATGAGTTTTAAGTATTTTTTGGGATTTTGAGGGTGTGTAGGGTTTTATGGATTTTTTTCTTTTTATGGGTTTTTTATGTTTTTGTTTTTTTTAAGGTTTCTATAGTTTTTTAGGTTTTTAGAGGTTTAAAGGGATTTTTAGAGTTTTTAGTGGTTTTTAGTATTTTTATGGTTTTTTGGGATTTTTAGTGTTTTTAGGGGGTGGATTATTTTTATGGTTTTTACCAACTCTTCAGGTGTTTCTAGGGTTTTAGCGTGTTTCTAGATTTGAGTGTTTTTAACTATTTTTATATTTTTAATATTTTTAGGTTTTTAGGTTTATTTACATTTTTATTGATTTTTAGGTTTTTATTACTATTTTTTTTGAATTTTTAACTTTTTTGGTATTTTTAAGAAATTCAGGTTTTTAGGGTTTTTGGGTTTTTGGGATTTTAAATATTTTAAGGTTTTAAGGTTTCATTAATGGTTTTCAAGGGTTTTTGGATTTCTAACATTTTCAGGTATTTATAGAGGATTTTGGGATTTTTTTTGAATTTTTATGGTTTTTTGGGGGTTTTTGGTTTTTAGGGTTTTAAAGGGTTTTATGGTTTTCTGGGTTTTTAGTTTTTTTATTTTTTAGTGTTTTAAGGGGTTTTAGAGTTTTTTATCAGTTTTAGTGGTGTAAATGTATTTTATAGTTTATAGTAGTTTTTAGGGTTTTTAGGGTTTCTTATGGTTTTTAGGGTTTTTGGTTTTTTTTTGTTTTTGAGGGTTTTTACCATTTTTATTAATTTTTGACGTTTTTATGTTTTTAATGTTTTGTTAGGTGTTTTTAGGGTTTTTATGTTTTTATGCGTTTAGTGTTTTTTGGTAATTTGATTATTTTAAGGCGTTTTTAAGGTTTTTAGGGATTTTGAGGTTTTCTAGGGTTTCTTGGGGTTTTTTGGTTTTTTGTTTTTTTTTGGTTTTTTAAATATTTTTGAGAATTTTTATATTATTTGGGGTTTAAATAGTTTTTAGAGTTTTTTTTTGAGTTTTAGGGGTTCTATGCATTTTGGGGGGTTTCATGGTTTTTACGAGTTTTATGGTTTTTAGGGGTTTTGGGGACTTGTAGTGTTTTTTGCATTGTTATCTTTTTTGCGTTTTAACTATTTTTTAGGGTTTTGTGGTTTTATAAATAGTTTTAATGATTATTTATGTTTTTTTACATTTTTATGTATCTTTAGGTATTTTTGGGAATTTTATGGATTTTTAAGTGTTTTAGGGATTTGTGGGGTTTTACAA